>BQMI01000204.1:0-732534 GCA_026005395.1 Asobara japonica
CATGTAATCCAGAACCTCTGCTCATAGATAACGCGTTGCTTTCTGAGCTTCAATTTAAGATTGAAATGTACTCAAGGAACCTACCTTATCAATTGTCAGATGATTGTTGATGATTTGCCCATGTGATCAAGTAGCAGTCAACTGACTGGTTACTTGATCGCAAGTCAATCGATAGGGTTTAATTGCCAATTTGCATGTAATGTAGCACCTCCATTTATAGATAAAGGGTTGCCTTCAGAGCTTTAATTTGAGATTGAAATAGGCTCAAGGAACCTATCTTATAAATTGTGAGATGATTGTTGATATTTTGCCCATGTGATCAAGTAGCAGTCAACTGACTGGTTAATTGATCGCCAGTCAATCGCTCGAGTTTAATTGACAGTTCGCATTTAATCTAGCACCTTCGCTTATAGACAACGGGTTGATTTCTGCGCTTCAAATTAAGATCGAAATATACTGAAAGAACCTATCTTATAAATATTGAGATAATTGTTGATATTTTCCCCATGTGATCAAGTAGCAGTCAACTGACTGGTTACTTGATCGCCAGTCAATCGATCGAGTTTAATTGACAATTTGCATGTAATCTAGAACCTTCGCTTATAGATAACGGGTTCATTTCTGTGCTTCAAATGAAGATTGAAATATGCTCAAGGAAGATATCTTATAAATTGTGAGATGATTGTTGATATTTTGCCCACGTCATCAAGTCGTAGTCAACTAATTGGTTACTTGAATGCCAGTCAATCGGTCGAGTTTAATTGACAATTTGCATGTAATCCAGAACCTTCGCTTATAGATAACGGGTTGATTTCTGCGCTTCAAATTGAGATCGAAATATACTCAAAGAACCTATCTTATAAAGGTTGTGATGATTGTTGATATTTTTCCCATGTGATCAAGTCGCAGTCAACTGCCTGGTTACTTGATCGCCAGTCAATGGATTGAGTTTAATTGACAATTCGCATGGAATCCAGAAGCTCTGCTCCTAGATAGCGGGTTCATTTCTGAGCTTCAAATTAAGATCAAAATATACTCAAGGAACCTATCTTATAAATTGTGAGGCGATTGTTGATATTTTGCCCATGTGATCAAGTAACAGTCAACTGACTGGTTAGTTGATCGCCAGTCAATCGATCGAGTTTAATTGACAATTTGCATGTAATCTAGAACCTTCGCTTATAGATAACGGGTTGATTGCTGCGCTTCAAATTAAGATCGAAATATACTCAAAGAACCTATCTTATAAATATTGAGATGATTGTTGATACTTTTCCCATGTGATCTAGTCGCAGTCAACTGACTGGTTACTTGATCGCCCGTCAATCGATCGAGTTTAATTGACAATTTGCATGTAATCTAGAACCTTCGCTTATAGATAATGGGTTGACTTCTGCGCTTCAAATTAAGATCGAAATATACTCAAAGAACCTATCTTATAAATATTGATATGATTGTTGATATTTTTCCCATGTGATCAAGTGGCAGTCAGCTGACTGGTTACTTGATCGCCAGTCAATCGATCGAGTTTAATTGACAATTGGCATGTAATCCAGAACCTTCGCTCATAGATAGCGGCCTCATTTCTGAGCTTCAAATAAAGATCGAAATATACTCAAGGAACCCATCTTATAGATTGTGCGATGATTTTTGATATTTTGCCCATGTGATCAAGTAGCAGTCAACTGACAGGTTAATTGATCGCCAGTCAATCGCTCGAGTTTAATTGACAATTCGCATTTAATCTAGCACCTTCGCTTATAGATAACGGGTTGATTTCTGCGCTTCAAATTAAGATCGAAATATACTGACAGAACCTATCTTATAAATATTGAGATAGTTGTTGATATTTTCCCCATGTGATCAAGTAGCAGTCAACTGACTGGTTACTTGATCGCCAGTCAATCGATCGAGTTTAATTGACAATTTGCATGTAATCTAGTAGCTTCGCTCATAGATAACGGGTTGATTTCTGCGCTTTAAATTAAGATCGAAATATACTCAAAGAACCTATCTTATAAATATTGAGATGATTGTTGATATTTTTCCCATGTGATCAAGTGGCAGTCAGCTGACTGGTTACTTGATCGCCAGTCAATCGATCGAGTTTAATTGACAATTGGCATGTAATCCAGAACCTCTGCTCATAGACAGCGGCTTCATTTCTGAGCTTCAAATAAAGATCGAAATATACTCAAGGAACCCATCTTATAGATTGTGCGATGATTGTTGATATTTTTCCCATGTGATCAAATCGCAGTCAACGGACTGGTTACTTGATCGCCAGTCAATCGATCGCGTTTAATTGACAATTTGCATGTAATCTAGAACCTTCGCTTATAGATAACGGGTTCATTTCTGTGCTGCAAATTAAGATTGAAATATGCTCAAGGAAGATATCTTATAAATTGTGAGATGATTGTTGATATTTTGCCCACGTTATCAAGTCGTAGTCAACTAATTGGTTACGTGATTCCCAGTCAATCGATCGAGTTTAATTGACAATTTGCATGTAATCCAGAACCTTCGGTTATAGATAACGGGTTGATTGCTGCGCTTCAAATTAAGATCGAAATATACTCAAAGAACCTATCTTATAAATATTGAGGTAATTGTTGATATTTTTCCCATGTGATCAAGTCGTAGTCAACTGACTGGTTACTTGATCGCAAGTCAATCGAAAGGGGTTAATAGCCAATTTGCATGTGATGCAGCACCTCCATTTATAGATAATGGGTTGATTTCAGAGCTTCAATTTAAGATTGAAATATGCTCAAGGAACCTATCTTATAAATTGTGAGATGATTATTGCTATTTTGCCCACGTTATCAAGTCGCAGTCAACCAATTGAATACTTGATCGCCAGTCAATCGATCGAGTTTAATTGACAATTTACATGTAATCCAGAACCTTCGCTTATAGATAACGGGTTGATTGCTGCGCTGCAAATTAAGATCGAAATATCCTCCAAGAACCTATCTTATAAATATTGAGATAATTGTTGATATTTTTCCCATGTGATCAAGTCGCAGTCAACTGACTGGGTACTTGATCGCCAGTCAATCGATCGAGTTTAATTGACAAATTGCATATAATCTAGAACCTTCGCTTATAGATAACGGGTTCATTTCTGCGCTTCAAATTAAGATCGAAATATACTCAAAGAACCTATCTTATAAATATTGAGATAGTTGTTGATATTTTCCCCTTGTGATCAAGTAGCAGTCAACTGACTGGTTACTTGATCGCCAGTCAATCGATCGAGTTTAATTGACAATTTGCATGTAATCTAGTAGCTTCGCTCATAGATAACGGGTTGACTTCTGCGCTTCAAATTAAGATCGAAATATACTCAAAGAACCTATCTTATAAATATTGATATGATTGTTGATATTTTTCCCATGTGATCAAGTGGCAGTCAGCTGACTGGTTACTTGATCGCCAGTCAATCGATCGAGTTTAATTGACAATTGGCATGTAATCCAGAACCTCTGCTCATAGATAGCGGCCTCATTTCTGAGCTTCAAATAAAGATCGAAATATACTCAAGGAACCCATCTTATAGATTGTGCGATGATTGTTGATATTTTGCCCATGTGATCAAGTAGCAGTCAACTGACAGGTTAATTGATCGCCAGTCAATCGCTCGAGTTTAATTGACAATTCGCATTTAATCTAGCACCTTCGCTTATAGATAACGGGTTGATTTCTGCGCTTCAAATTAAGATCGAAATATACTGACAGAACCTATCTTATAAATATTGAGATAGTTGTTGATATTTTCCCCATGTGATCAAGTAGCAGTCAACTGACTGGTTACTTGATCGCCAGTCAATCGATCGAGTTTAATTGACAATTTGCATGTAATCTAGTAGCTTCGCTCATAGATAACGGGTTGATTTCTGTGCTTCGAATGAAGATTGAAATATGCTCAAGGAAGATATCTTATAAATTGTGAGATGATTGTTGATATTTTGCCCACGTCATCAAGTCGTAGTCAACTAATTGGTTACTTGATTGCCAGTCAATCGGTCGAGTTTAATTGACAATTTGCATGTAATCGAGAACCTTCGCTTATAGATAACGGGTTGATTTCTGCGCTTCAAATTGAGATCGAAATATACGCAAAGAACCTATCTTATAAAGGTTGTGATGATTGTTGATATTTTTCCCATGTGATCAAGTCGCAGTCAACTGACTGGTTACTTGATCGCCAGTCAATCGATTGAGTTTAATTGACAATTCGCATGGAATCCAAAAGCTCTGCTCCTAGATAGCGGGTTCATTTCTGAGCTTCAAATTAAGATCAAAATATACTCAAGGAACCTATCTTATAAATTGTGAGGCGATTGTTGATATTTTGCCCGTGATCAAGTAACAGTCAACTGATTGGTTAGTTGATCGCCAGTCAATCGATCGAGTTTAATTGACAATTTGCATGTAATCTAGTAGCTTCGCTTATAGATAACGGGTTGATTTCTGCGCTGTAAATTAAGATCGAAATATACTCAAAGAACCTATGTGATAAATCTTGAGATGATTGTTGATACTTTTCCCATGTGATCTAGTCGCAGTCAACTGACTGGTTACTTGATCGCCAGTCAATGGATCGAGTTCAATTCACAATTTGCATGTAATCTAGGACCTTCGCTTATAGATAATGGGTTGACTTCTGCGCTTCAAATTAACATCGAAATATACTCAAAGAACCTATCTTATAAATATTGAGATGATTGTTGATATTTTTCCCATCTGATCAAGTGGCAGTCAGCTGACTGGTTATTTGATCGCCAGTCAATCGCTCGAGTTTAATTGACAGTTCGCATTTAATCTAGCACCTTCGGTTATAGATAACGGGTTGATTGCTGCGCTTCAAATTAAGATCGAAATATACTGACAGAACCTATCTTATAAATATTGAGGTAATTGTTGATATTTTTCCCATGTGATCAAGTCGCAGTCAACTGACTGGTTACTTGATCGCCAGTCAATCGATCCAGTTTAATTGACAGTTTGCATGTAATCCAGAACCTCTGCTCATAGATAACGCGTTGCTTTCTGAGCTTCAATTTAAGATTGAAATGTACTCAAGGAACCTACCTTATCAATTGTCAGATGATTGTTGATGATTTGCCCATGTGATCAAGTAGCAGTCAACTGACTGGTTACTTGATCGCAAGTCAATCGATAGGGTTTAATTGCCAATTTGCATGTAATGTAGCACCTCCATTTATAGATAAAGGGTTGCCTTCAGAGCTTTAATTTGAGATTGAAATAGGCTCAAGGAACCTATCTTATAAATTGTGAGATGATTGTTGATATTTTGCCCATGTGATCAAGTAGCAGTCAACTGACTGGTTACTTGATCGCTAGTCAATCGATCGAGTTTAATTGAGAATTCGCATGTAATCTAGTAGCTTCGCTTATAGATAACTGGTAGATTTCTGCGCTTTAAATTAAGATCGAAATATACTCAAAGAACCTACGTGATAAATCTTGAGATGATTGTTGATATTTTTCCCATGTGATCAAGGTGCAGTCAACTGACTGGTTACTTGATAGCAAGTCAATCGATCGGCTATAATTGTCAATTTGCATGCTATGCAGCACCTCCATTTATAGTTAATGGGTTGATTTCAGAGCTTCAATTTGAGATTGAAATAGGCTCAAGCAACCTATCTTATAAATTGTGAGATGATTGTTGATATTTTGCCCATGTGATCAAGTAGCAGTCAACTGACTGGTTAATTGATCGCCAGTCAATCGCTCGAGTTTAATTGACAGTTCGCATTTAATCTAGCACCTTCGCTTATAGATAACGGGTTGATTTCTGCGCTTCAAATTAAGATCGAAATATACTGAAAGAACCTATCTTATAAATATTGAGATAATTGTTGATATTTTCCCCATGTGATCAAGTAGCAGTCAACTGACTGGTTACTTGATCGCCAGTCAATCGATCGAGTTTAATTGACAATTTGCATGTAATCTAGAACCTTCGCTTATAGATAACGGGTTCATTTCTGTGCTTCAAATGAAGATTGAAATATGCTCAAGGAAGATATCTTATAAATTGTGAGATGATTGTTGATATTTTGCCCACGTCATCAAGTCGTAGTCAACTAATTGGTTACTTGATTGCCAGTCAATCGGTCGAGTTTAATTGACAATTTGCATGTAATCCAGAACCTTCGCTTATCGATAACGGGTTGATTTCTGCGCTTCAAATTGAGATCGAAATATACTCAAAGAACCTATCTTATAAAGGTTGTGATGATTGTTGATATTTTTCCCATGTGATCAAGTCGCAGTCAACTGCCTGGTTACTTGATCGCCAGTCAATGGATTGAGTTTAATTGACAATTCGCATGGAATCCAGAAGCTCTGCTCCTAGATAGCGGGTTCATTTCTGAGCTTCAAATTAAGATCAAAATATACTCAAGGAACCTATCTTATAAATTGTGAGGCGATTGTTGATATTTTGCCCATGTGATCAAGTAACAGTCAACTGACTGGTTAGTTGATCGCCAGTCAATCGATCGAGTTTAATTGACAATTGGCATGTAATCCAGAACCTCTGCTCATAGATAGCGGCCTCATTTCTGAGCTTCAAATAAAGATCGAAATATACTCAAGGAACCCATCTTATAGATTGTGCGATGATTGTTGATATTTTGCCCATGTGATCAAGTAGCAGTCAACTGACAGGTTAATTGATCGCCAGTCAATCGCTCGAGTTTAATTGACAATTCGCATTTAATCTAGCACCTTCGCTTATAGATAACGGGTTGATTTCTGCGCTTCAAATTAAGATCGAAATATACTGACAGAACCTATCTTATAAATATTGAGATAGTTGTTGATATTTTCCCCATGTGATCAAGTAGCAGTCAACTGACTGGTTACTTGATCGCCAGTCAATCAATCGAGTTTAATTGACAATTTGCATGTAATCTAGTAGCTTCGCTTATAGATAACGGGTTGATTTCTGCGCTTCAAATTGAGATCGAAATATACTCAAAGAACCTATCTTATAAAGGTTGTGATGATTGTTGATATTTTTCCCATGTGATCAAGTCGCAGTCAACTGACTGGTTACTTGATCGCCAGTCAATCGATTGAGTTTAATTGACAATTCGCATGGAATCCAGAAGCTCTGCTCCTAGATAGCGGGTTCATTTCTGAGCTTCAAATTAAGATCAAAATATACTCAAGGAACCTATCTTATAAATTGTGAGGCGATTGTTGATATTTTGCCCGTGATCAAGTAACAGTCAACTGACTGGTTAGTTGATCGCCAGTCAATCGATCGAGTTTAATTGACAATTTGCATGTAATCTAGTAGCTTCGCTTATAGATAACGGGTTGATTTCTGCGCTTTAAATTAAGATCGAAATATACTCAAAGAACCTATGTGATAAATCTTGAGATGATTGTTGATACTTTTCCCATGTGATCTAGTCGCAGTCAACTGACTGGTTACTTGATCGCCAGTCAATGGATCGAGTTCAATTCACAATTTGCATGTAATCTAGGACCTTCGCTTATAGATAATGGGTTGACTTCTGCGCTTCAAATTAACATCGAAATATACTCAAAGAACCTATCTTATAAATATTGAGATGATTGTTGATATTTTTCCCATCTGATCAAGTGGCAGTCAGCTGACTGGTTATTTGATCGCCAGTCAATCGCTCGAGTTTAATTGACAGTTCGCATTTAATCTAGCACCTTCGGTTATAGATAACGGGTTGATTGCTGCGCTTCAAATTAAGATCGAAATATACTGACAGAACCTATCTTATAAATATTGAGGTAATTGTTGATATTTTTCCCATGTGATCAAGTCGCAGTCAACTGACTGGTTACTTGATCGCCAGTCAATCGATCCAGTTTAATTGACAATTTGCATGTAATCCAGAACCTCTGCTCATAGATAACGCGTTGCTTTCTGAGCTTCAATTTAAGATTGAAATGTACTCAAGGAACCTACCTTATCAATTGTCAGATGATTGTTGATGATTTGCCCATGTGATCAAGTAGCAGTCAACTGACTGGTTACTTGATCGCAAGTCAATCGATAGGGTTTAATTGCCAATTTGCATGTAATGTAGCACCTCCATTTATAGATAAAGGGTTGCCTTCAGAGCTTTAATTTGAGATTGAAATAGGCTCAAGGAACCTATCTTATAAATTGTGAGATGATTGTTGATATTTTGCCCATGTGATCAAGTAGCAGTCAACTGACTGGTTACTTGATCGCTAGTCAATCGATCGAGTTTAATTGAGAATTCGCATGTAATCTAGTAGCTTCGCTTATAGATAACGGGTAGATTTCTGCGCTTTAAATTAAGATCGAAATATACTCAAAGAACCTATGTGATAAATCTTGAGATGATTGTTGATATTTTTCCCATGTGATCAAGGTGCAGTCAACTGACTGGTTACTTGATAGCAAGTCAATCGATCGGCTATAATTGTCAATTTGCATGCTATGCAGCACCTCCATTTATAGTTAATGGGTTGATTTCAGAGCTTCAATTTGAGATTGAAATAGGCTCAAGCAACCTATCTTATAAATTGTGAGATGATTGTTGATATTTTGCCCATGTGATCAAGTAGCAGTCAACTGACTGGTTAATTGATCGCCAGTCAATCGCTCGAGTTTAATTGACAGTTCGCATTTAATCTAGCACCTTCGCTTATAGACAACGGGTTGATTTCTGCGCTTCAAATTAAGATCGAAATATACTGAAAGAACCTATCTTATAAATATTGAGATAATTGTTGATATTTTCCCCATGTGATCAAGTAGCAGTCAACTGACTGGTTACTTGATCGCCAGTCAATCGATCGAGTTTAATTGACAATTTGCATGTAATCTAGAACCTTCGCTTATAGATAACGGGTTCATTTCTGTGCTTCAAATGAAGATTGAAATATGCTCAAGGAAGATATCTTATAAATTGTGAGATGATTGTTGATATTTTGCCCACGTCATCAAGTCGTAGTCAACTAATTGGTTACTTGAATGCCAGTCAATCGGTCGAGTTTAATTGACAATTTGCATGTAATCCAGAACCTTCGCTTATAGATAACGGGTTGATTTCTGCGCTTCAAATTGAGATCGAAATATACTCAAAGAACCTATCTTATAAAGGTTGTGATGATTGTTGATATTTTTCCCATGTGATCAAGTCGCAGTCAACTGCCTGGTTACTTGATCGCCAGTCAATGGATTGAGTTTAATTGACAATTCGCATGGAATCCAGAAGCTCTGCTCCTAGATAGCGGGTTCATTTCTGAGCTTCAAATTAAGATCAAAATATACTCAAGGAACCTATCTTATAAATTGTGAGGCGATTGTTGATATTTTGCCCATGTGATCAAGTAACAGTCAACTGACTGGTTAGTTGATCGCCAGTCAATCGATCGAGTTTAATTGACAATTTGCATGTAATCTAGAACCTTCGCTTATAGATAACGGGTTGATTGCTGCGCTTCAAATTAAGATCGAAATATACTCAAAGAACCTATCTTATAAATATTGAGATGATTGTTGATACTTTTCCCATGTGATCTAGTCGCAGTCAACTGACTGGTTACTTGATCGCCCGTCAATCGATCGAGTTTAATTGACAATTTGCATGTAATCTAGAACCTTCGCTTATAGATAATGGGTTGACTTCTGCGCTTCAAATTAAGATCGAAATATACTCAAAGAACCTATCTTATAAATATTGATATGATTGTTGATATTTTTCCCATGTGATCAAGTGGCAGTCAGCTGACTGGTTACTTGATCGCCAGTCAATCGATCGAGTTTAATTGACAATTGGCATGTAATCCAGAACCTTCGCTCATAGATAGCGGCCTCATTTCTGAGCTTCAAATAAAGATCGAAATATACTCAAGGAACCCATCTTATAGATTGTGCGATGATTTTTGATATTTTGCCCATGTGATCAAGTAGCAGTCAACTGACAGGTTAATTGATCGCCAGTCAATCGCTCGAGTTTAATTGACAATTCGCATTTAATCTAGCACCTTCGCTTATAGATAACGGGTTGATTTCTGCGCTTCAAATTAAGATCGAAATATACTGACAGAACCTATCTTATAAATATTGAGATAGTTGTTGATATTTTCCCCATGTGATCAAGTAGCAGTCAACTGACTGGTTACTTGATCGCCAGTCAATCGATCGAGTTTAATTGACAATTTGCATGTAATCTAGTAGCTTCGCTCATAGATAACGGGTTGATTTCTGCGCTTTAAATTAAGATCGAAATATACTCAAAGAACCTATCTTATAAATATTGAGATGATTGTTGATATTTTTCCCATGTGATCAAGTGGCAGTCAGCTGACTGGTTACTTGATCGCCAGTCAATCGATCGAGTTTAATTGACAATTGGCATGTAATCCAGAACCTCTGCTCATAGACAGCGGCTTCATTTCTGAGCTTCAAATAAAGATCGAAATATACTCAAGGAACCCATCTTATAGATTGTGCGATGATTGTTGATATTTTTCCCATGTGATCAAATCGCAGTCAACGGACTGGTTACTTGATCGCCAGTCAATCGATCGCGTTTAATTGACAATTTGCATGTAATCTAGAACCTTCGCTTATAGATAACGGGTTCATTTCTGTGCTGCAAATTAAGATTGAAATATGCTCAAGGAAGATATCTTATAAATTGTGAGATGATTGTTGATATTTTGCCCACGTTATCAAGTCGTAGTCAACTAATTGGTTACGTGATTCCCAGTCAATCGATCGAGTTTAATTGACAATTTGCATGTAATCCAGAACCTTCGGTTATAGATAACGGGTTGATTGCTGCGCTTCAAATTAAGATCGAAATATACTCAAAGAACCTATCTTATAAATATTGAGGTAATTGTTGATATTTTTCCCATGTGATCAAGTCGTAGTCAACTGACTGGTTACTTGATCGCAAGTCAATCGAAAGGGGTTAATAGCCAATTTGCATGTGATGCAGCACCTCCATTTATAGATAATGGGTTGATTTCAGAGCTTCAATTTAAGATTGAAATATGCTCAAGGAACCTATCTTATAAATTGTGAGATGATTATTGCTATTTTGCCCACGTTATCAAGTCGCAGTCAACCAATTGAATACTTGATCGCCAGTCAATCGATCGAGTTTAATTGACAATTTACATGTAATCCAGAACCTTCGCTTATAGATAACGGGTTGATTGCTGCGCTGCAAATTAAGATCGAAATATCCTCCAAGAACCTATCTTATAAATATTGAGATAATTGTTGATATTTTTCCCATGTGATCAAGTCGCAGTCAACTGACTGGGTACTTGATCGCCAGTCAATCGATCGAGTTTAATTGACAAATTGCATATAATCTAGAACCTTCGCTTATAGATAACGGGTTCATTTCTGCGCTTCAAATTAAGATCGAAATATACTCAAAGAACCTATCTTATAAATATTGAGATAGTTGTTGATATTTTCCCCTTGTGATCAAGTAGCAGTCAACTGACTGGTTACTTGATCGCCAGTCAATCGATCGAGTTTAATTGACAATTTGCATGTAATCTAGTAGCTTCGCTCATAGATAACGGGTTGATTTCTGCGCTTTAAATTAAGATCGAAATATACTCAAAGAACCTATGTGATAAATCTTGAGATGATTGTTGATACTTTTCCCATGTGATCTAGTCGCAGTCAACTGACTGGTTACTTGATCGCCAGTCAATCGATCGAGTTCAATTGACAATTTGCATGTAATCTAGAACCTTCGCTTATAGATAATGGGTTGACTTCTGCGCTTCAAATTAAGATCGAAATATACTCAAAGAACCTATCTTATAAATATTGAGATGATTGTTGATATTTTTCCCATGTGATCAAGTGGCAGTCAGCTGACTGGTTACTTGATCGCCAGTCAATCGATCGAGTTTAATTGACAATTGGCATGTAATCCAGAACCTCTGCTCATAGACAGCGGCTTCATTTCTGAGCTTCAAATAAAGATCGAAATATACTCAAGGAACCCATCTTATAGATTGTGCGATGATTGTTGATATTTTTCCCATGTGATCAAATCGCAGTCAACTGACTGGTTACTTGATAGCAAGTCAATCGATCGGGTATAATTGTCAATTTGCATGTAATGCAGCACCTCCATTTATAGTTAATGGGTTGATTTCAGAGCTTCAATTTGAGATTGAAAGAGGCTCAAGGAACCTATCTTATAAATTGTGAGATGATTGTTGATATTTTGCCCATGTGATCAAGTAGCAGTCAACTGACTGGTTACTTGATCGCCAGTCAATCGATCGCGTTTAATTGACAATTTGCATGTAATCTAGAACCTTCGCTTATAGATAACGGGTTCATTTCTGTGCTGCAAATTAAGATTGAAATATGCTCAAGGAAGATATCTTATAAATTGTGAGATGATTGTTGATATTTTGCCCACGTTATCAAGTCGTAGTCAACTAATTGGTTACGTGATTGCCAGTCAATCGATCGAGTTTAATTGACAATTTGCATGTAATCCAGAACCTTCGGTTATAGATAACGGGTTGATTGCTGCGCTTCAAATTAAGATCGAAATATACTCAAAGAACCTATCTTATAAATATTGAGGTAATTGTTGATATTTTTCCCATGTGATCAAGTCGTAGTCAACTGACTGGTTAGTTGATCGCAAGTCAATCGATAGGGGTTAATAGCCAATTCGCCTGTAATGCAGCACCTCCATTTATAGATAATGGGTTGATTTCAGAGTTTCAATTTGAGATTGAAAATATGCTCAAGGAACCTATCTTATGAATTGTCAGATGAAAGTTGCTATTTTGCCCACGTCATCAAGTCGCAGTCAACCTATTGGTTACTTGATCGCCAGTCACTCGATCGAGTTTAATTGACAATTTGCATGTAATCCAAAACCTTCGCTGATAGATAACGGGTTGATTGCTGCGCTGCAAATTAAGATCGAAATATCCTCAAAGAACCTATCTTATAAATATTAAGATAATTGTTGATATTTTTCCCATTTGATCAAGTCGCAGTCGACTGACTGGTTACTTGATCGCCAGTCAATCGATCCAGTTTAATTGACAATTTGCATGTAATCCAAAACCTTCGCTTATAGATAGCGGGTTCATTTCTGAGCTTCAAATGAACATCGAAATATACTCAAAGAACCTATCTTATAAATATTGAGATGATTGTTGATATTTCTCCCATGTGATCAAGTCGCACTCAACTGACTTGTTAATTGATCGCCAGTCAATCGCTCGAGTTTAATTGACAATTCGCATGTAATCCAGAACCTCTGCTCATAGATAACGGGTTGCTTTCTGAGCTTCAATTTAAGGTTGAAATATATTCAAGGAACCTACTTCATAAATTGTGAGATGATTGTTGATATTTTGCCCATGTGATCATGTAGCAGTCAACTGACTGGTTACTTGCTCGCCAGTCAATCGATCGAGTTTAATTGACAATTTGCATGTCATCTAGAACTTTCGCTTATAGATAACGGGTTGATTTCTGCGCTTCAAATTAAGATCGAAATATACTCAAAGGACCTATGTTATAAATCTTGAGATGATTGTTGATCTTCTTCCCACGTGATCAAGTCGCAGTCAACTGACTGGTCACTTGATCGCCAGTCAATCGATCAAGTTTAATTGACAATTCGCATGTAATCCAGAACCTCTGCTCATAGATAAGGGCTTCATTTCTGAGCTTCAAATTAACATCGAAATATACTCAAAGAACCTATCTTATAAATATTGAGATGATTGTTGATCTTCTTCCCACGTGATCAAGTCGCAGTCAACTGACTGGTTACTTGATCGCCAGTCAATCGATCGAGTTTAATTTACAATTTACATGTAATCCAGAACCTTCGCTTATAGATAACGGGTTGATTGCTGCGCTGCAAACTAAGATCGAAATATCCTCCAAGAACCTATCTTATAAATATTGAGATAATTGTTGATATGTTTCCCGTGTGATCAAGTCGCAGTCAACTGACTGGTTACTTGATCGCCAGTCAATCGATCCAGTTTAATTGACAATTTGCATGTAATCCAAAACCTCTGCTCATGGATAACGGGTTGCTTTCTGAGCTTCAATTTAAGATTGAAATATACTCAAGGAACCTACCTTATAAATTGTCAGATGATTGTTGATATTTTGCCCATGTGATCAAGTAGCAGTCAGCTGACTGGTTACTTCGTCGCCAGTCAACCGATCGAGTTTAATTGCCAATTTGCATGTAATCTAGAACCTTCGCTTATCAATAACGGGTTCATTTTTGCGCTTCAAATTAACATTGGAATATCATCAAGGAACCTACCTTATGAAATTGTGAGATGATTGTTGATATTTTGCCCATGTGATCAAGTAGCAATCAATTGACTGGTTACTTCGTCGCCAGTCAACCGATCGAGTTTAATTGCCAATTTGCATGTAATCTATAACCTTCGCTTATAGATAACGGGTTCATTTCTGCGCTTCAAATTAAGAGCGAAATATACTCAAAGAACCTATCTTATAAATATTGAGATGATTGTTGATATTTTTCCCATGTGATCAAGAAGCAGTCAACTGACTGGTTACTTCGTCGCCATTCAATCGATCGAGTTTAATTGACAATTTGCATGTAATCCAGAACCTTCGCTTTTAGATAACGGGTTGAGTGCTGCGCTGCAAATTACGATCGAAATATACTCCAAGAACCTATCTTATAAATATTGAGATGATTGTTGATATTTTCCCCATGTGATCAAGTCGCAGTCAACTGACTGGTTACTTGATCGCAAGTCAATCGATAGCGTTTAATTGTCAATTTGCATGTAATGCAGTACCTCCATTTATAGATAATGGGTTGATTTCAGAGCTTCAATTTGAGATTGAAATATGCTCAAGGAACCTCTCTTATAAATTGTGAGATGATTGTTGCTATTTTGCCCACGTCATCAAGTCGCAGTCAACTAATTGGTTACTTGATCGCCAGTCAATCGATCGAGTTTAATTGACAATTTGCATGTCATCTAGAACCTTCGCGTATAGATAACGGGTTGATTTCTGCGCTTCAAATTAAGATCGAAATATACTCAAAGAACCTATCTTATAAATATTGAGATAATTGTTGATATTTTCCCCATGTGATCAAGTAGCAGTCAACTGACTGGTTACTTGATCGCCAGTCAATCGATCGAGTTTAATTGACAATTTGCATGTAATCTAGAACCTTCGCTTATAGATAACGGGTTCATTTCTGTGCTTCAAATGAAGATTGAAATATGCTCAAGGAAGATATCTTATAAATTGTGAGATGATTGTTGATATTTTCCCCACGTCATCAAGTCGCAGTCAACCAATTGGTTACTTGATCGCCCGTCAATCGATCGAGTTTAATTGACAATTTGCAGATAATCCAGAACCTTCGCTTATCGATAACGGGTTGATTTCTGCGCTTCAAATTAACATCGAAATATGATCGAAAAACTTATGTTATAAATCTTGAGATGATTGTTGATAGTTTTCCCCCGTGATCAAGTCGGAGTCAACTGACTGGTTACTTGATGGCCAGTCAATCGATCCAGTTTGATTGACAATTTGCATGTAATCCAGAACCTCTGCTCATAGATAACGGGTTGCTTTCTGAGCTTCAATTTAAGATTGAAATATACTCAAGGAACCGACCTTATAAATTGTCAGATGAATATTGATATTTTGCCCATGTGATCAAGTAGCAGTCAGCTGACTGGTTACTTGATCGCCAGTCAATTGATCGAGTTTAATTGACAATTTGCATGTAATCTAGAACCTTCGCTTAGCAATAACGGGTTCATTTCTGAGCTTCACATTAAGATCGAAATATACTCCAGCAACCTACCTTATAAATTGTGAGATGATTGTTGATATTTTCCCCATGTGATCAAGTCGTAGTCAACTGACTGGTTACTACATCGCAAGTCAATCGATCCGGTTTAATTGTCAATTAGCATGTAATCCAAAACCTCTGCTCATAGATAGCGGGTTCATTTCTGAGCTTCAAATTAACATCGAAATATACTCAAAGCACCTATCTTATAAATATTGAGATGATTGTTGATATTTTTCCCACGTCCTCAAGTCGCAGTCAACCAATTGGTTACTTGATCGCCAGTCAATCGATCGAGTTTAATTTACAATTTACATGTAATCCAGAACGTTCGCTTATAGATAACGGGTTGATTGCTGCGCTGCCAACTAAGATCGAAATATCCTCCAAGAACCTATCTTATAAATATTGAGATAATTGTTGATATGTTTCCCGTGTGATCAAGTCGCAGTCAACTGACTGGTTACTTGATGGCCAGTCAATCGCTCGAGTTTAATTGTCAATTTGCATGTAATCTAGAACCTTCGCTTATAGATAACGGGCTGATTTCTGCGCTTCAAATTAAGATCGAAATATACTCAAAGAACCTATCTTATAAATATTGAGATGATTGTTGATACTTTTCCCATGTGATCAAGTCGTAGTCAACTGACTGGATACTTGATCGCAAGTCAATCGAAAGGGGTTAATAGCCAATTTGCATGTGATGCAGCACCTCCATTTATAGATAATGGGTTGATTTCAGAGCTTCAATTTGAGATTGAAATATGCTCAAGGAACCTATGTTATAAATTGTGAGATGATTGTTGCTATTTTGCCCACGTCATCAAGTCGCAGTCAACCAATTGGTTACTTGATCGCCAGTCAATCGATCGAGTTTAATTGACAATTTACATGTAATCCAGAACCTTCGCTTATAGATAACGGGTTGATTGCTGCGCTGCAAATTAAGATCGAAATATCCTCCAAGAACCTATCTTATAAATATTGAGATAATTGTTGATATTTTTCGCATGTGATCAAGTCGCAGTCAAGTGACTGGGTACTTGATCGCCAGTCAATCGATCGAGTTTAATTGACAATTTGCATGTAATCCAGAACCTTCGCTTATATATAACGGGTTGAATGCTGCGCTTCATATTAAGATCGAAATATACTCAAAGAACCTATCTTATAAATATTGAGATAATTGTTGATATTTTTCCCATGTGTTCAGGTCGCAGTCAACTGACTGGTTACTTGATCGCCAGTCAATCGCTCGGGTTAAATTGACAATTCGCATGTAATCCAGAACCTCTGCTGAGAGATAACGGGTTCATTTCTGAGCTTCAAATTCAGATCGAAATATACTCAAAGAACCAATGTTATAAATCTTGAGATGATTGTTGATATTCTTCCCACGTGATCAAGTCGCAGTCAACTGACTGGTTACTTGATCGCCAGTCAATCGCTCGAGTTTAATTGACAATTCGCATGTAATCCAGAACCTCTCCTCATAGATAAGGGGTTCATTTTGTGAGCTTCAAATTAAGATCGAAATATACTCAAGGAACCTATCTTATAAATTGTGAGATGATTGTTGTAATTTTTCCCATGTGATCAAATCGTAGTCAACTGACTGGTTACTTGATCACCAGTCAATCGCTCGGGTTTAATTGACTATTCGCATGTAATCCAGAACCTCTGCTCATAGATAACGGGTTGCTTTCTGAGCTTCAATTTTAGACTGAAATATGCTCAAGGAACCTATCTTATAAATTGTGAGATGATTTAATTGACAATTCGCATGTCATCCAGAACCTCTGCTAAGAGATAACGGGTTCATTTCTGAGCTTCAAATTAAGATCGAAATATATTCAACGACCCTATCTTATAAATTGTGAGATGATTGATGATATTTTGCCCATGTGATCAAGTAGCAGTCAACTGACTGCTTACTTGATTGCCAGTCAATCGCTCGAGTTTAATTGACAATTTGCATGTAATCCAGAACCTCTGCTCATAGATAACGGGTTGATTTCAGAGCTTCAGTTTGAAATTGAAATATGTTCAAGGAACCTATCTTATAAATTGTGAGATGATTGTTGATATTTTGCCCATGCGATGAAGTCGCAGTCAACTGACTGGTTACTTGAGCGCCAGTCAATCGCTCGAGTTTAATTGCCAATTTGCATGTAATCCAGAACCTCTGCTCATATATAACGGGTTGCTTTCTGAGCTTCAATTTAAGATTGAAATATACTCACGGAACCTACCTTATAAATAGTGAGATGTGTTATATCCACAAATTTTCTTCTGATTATTATTATTTTTACTATTATCGTTCAAGCAGGAATTAGTTATGAGGAGAGAAATTCTCTCCTTTTCCGTTTGTATTACTATTACCCTAATTCAATATATCAATTCAAAATTTCTCGAGACTTACCTTTATTTTGATTCGGAGAATAAGGAACCAGCAAGTCTCGTAATCGATTATAATTATTTTCTACTTATGACTTTTATTTAATACTGATCTTTGTTAATTGATTCAGATAATTTATAGGGATTTTTCAAAAGTAATCTAGGAATTACGTCTCAGGTTTGGAAGTGGGAGATAGGTGATAATAAAATAGAAATACTCAGATTACACCTAAGTTACCTTATTTAGTGCGTGTCTATTTTCTGATGGATTAGTTTGACAACTGATTACAGATAGTAATTAAAGATGGTCAGATTTCTATAGCCAAGGTCAATTGATGTACAGATTCCTCGATTGTATATCTCTACTGCGTCTCTGTTTAGTAGTGTTGATAATTATCTTCTTCCGTTTTCACACTTTCAGTACTATTCGTCCTGAGAAACTAAAAACCGACTGCACCCAATATTGTCTTCTTTTATTGCGACCCGGAGATTATATCGATTTAAGACTATAGTTATAGCCGAATTTAGTTCGTATCTCTACTTCAGAAGGGCTTTTCCGTTTTTCGTTAAGAATTATCAATCTTGATAATGTTACTACGGCCGGAACTAAAAGATCGTTCCACTCTAGGACTGTTAATTCTCCGCAGAAGTATTATGGTTAAAGTCCCGATTTTGAGCAACCGTGGTTCTCGTTCGGTTGGTAAATAGAGTCTGCTTTTGTGGGGCCGATTGGGGCTTAAATGTCCCAAGTAAATCATGAATTTGGGGTGGGGTGAACGCCTTGTTGTCACTGTTGCCAGGCGTTTTTCGCTTTCATTCGGTGCCAAAATTGCTGAGTTTCAAATTCCTCGACCTTTGGAACTGTGACCAATTTTGTTGCGTTGCGAATTTTTGTTAAGCAAAAATCGCTGCTGAAGCGGTGAACTAAGTTGAGCAATTCTTTTCCTTACTTTAAATATTATTTCCAAATTACATGCTTGAATTTTGATTATTCAAGATTATAGTCTATAAGCAGATATACATGTTAAAAATAGGCAAGTAATGGATCCGGATACAACAACCCCCTCTCAAGAAAAAGAGGGAGGGTCCTTACGTTATTTCTTATGCTATTTCTAATTCTTATGCGGAATTGTGTTGTGGGTAACCGGTGGCCACGCTGAGGTACGTTCACTCCGGGTGTATAGGTATTTATCTTGAGTTAAAGAAGGTAAGTACCCTTTTAATTAATTATCCTATTATAGTTATGATATTCAAATTATACGATAATTATTGGTCGCAATATATACGTACACACATGTATGCGTATATCCACTCATACATGTCCAAGCATACACACATGTATGCATAACATGAACAGTGTTGATAACACAATTGTATCCCACGCGGACAACCCCCAAAAGGGAAATTCCGCCGTCGGTTCCGATCAGGTGAAAACCCTGGTGGCCGGCGCTGGCTCCTCGGATTGTGGGAAGAGCCGACCATTACTTGATTGTCCCCGGGTGGCCCAGTTGGCCCCAAATGCTACAAGTGGATTACAAACTACGATGAAGAGGACATGGGATCAGCAGGAAAATCATCCGGCAACGCTGGTGAATTTTCTTACCGATAAAAATCGAAGAACGATCAACGAAGAGATCCGAAATCTTGCTCGAAAGATCCAAACATCCGTGAAGCGGATAAGAGCCATGACGGAAAGTGGAAGATTCAAAACACTCTTGCCAGCAGCGGCATGGCTGACACCCCCAGATGCCAGATTGTTCCAGGCAAATCAACGGAGCGGCCATGATCCCATCGAAAGACCCAGAACATCCCAAGCTACGCCAACAAGACGGGATAAAAGAAAGGAGAGAACGCCGCCCAATGACACAGCAGGAAAGAAGCTCAAAAGTGCTCTAACCGTACCCATGAATGTGGAGGAGCTGGTGAGTAATGAGACTTCACCAACTGGAAACAGGGCCACGGACGAAGTATCCAATCCGGAGATGGAAGATGACGAAAGTGTTTGGGAGAAGAGCAAGAGACGAAGGAAAAAACGGAGGCCGTCCCAAAACCCCCCAGGAGTTACGCAGAGTAAACCTAAGCCGAAGAAGAAAACATCTATCCGACCGGATGCGCTGATTATTCGTCCGACCGGTACGGAGATGTACTCGGAAATTTTGGGCCGAATAAAGAAAGACCAGAGGGTCTATGCGGCTAGCGCATGCGTGGCCAAATTACGCAAAACAGCCGCAGGAGATGTTCTGTTAATTCTTGCCAGAGGAAAGAAAGAGCAAACCACTGAGGTGGAGAAGACCCTGGTTGGCGCGCTCAAAAATGACGCAAAAGTCCTCAATAAAGGACCACAAGAAGAACTGGAAATAAGAGAGCTCGATGAGGTCACAACCAAAGAGGATATCGTCGATACCTTGAGAAGAGCTGCCGGCGCGGATAGTGACGTCCCACTGAGTGCCATCAGGAGCCTTCGGAAGTCATACAGAGGAACACAAACAGCTACAGTAATACTTCCTACAGCTACGGCAAGGAACGTATTGAGCAAGGGCAGTAAAATACGAATAAGCCTAGTATATGCCCGTATTGTGACAGTGGTAAGGCCCATGAAGTGCTTCAAGTGTTGGCAGTATGAGCATCTTGCCGTTAATTGCAAGAGCTCCATTGATCGATCAGACCTGTGTAATAAATGCGGCGAAAAAGGACACAGAAGCTCCGATGGTAAAGCGTCTCCGAAAGGCGTTTTATGCGCAGAACTGGAGCCCACGAAAGACCATGCCCATGTAACTGGTAGCATCAAATGTCCAGTCTACCAGGGTGCACTCCAGAAGATCCGTACACAGTCATAGTGCGAGTGTTACAGTTGAACCTTGCTCACTGCGCAACAGCACACGATCTGCTGACGCAGACGGGTCGAGACCTGAAGATTGATGTTGCCGTCATTTCCGAACCTCACAGGAATCCACATTCCCAAAACTGGGTGACTGATACTAGCAATAAAGCAAATCGGGACCCTCCGCAAGGAATGTTTCGCAGCGAGAAGATCCTGGCAACGCGCAAGGAAGAAGTCCAATCCTGAAAGCCTGGAAGTGAAGTTTAAAGCCGCCAAGCGTAAACTCACCAAGGCCATAAAGCTTCGCAAACGAGACTGTTGGAGGAAGTGGATAAGGATCGTTGGGGCAGACCGTACAAGGTGGTTATGGGGCGACTTAAGAGTCAACCGATGCCATCACCGACCTGCCCTGAACTCCTGGAGAGGATTGTAGCTGTCTTATTTCCTCAACAAACGAATATTACTGGGACGTATGTGAAGAATGGTATCAACGACGAAATTCCACCGATTACAGCTGATGAACTATTGCAGGCCTGTAGTAGAGTGGGCAACAACAAGGCCCCTGGTCTCGATGGTGTGCCAAACATAGCACTGAAGGCCGCCATTAATGCAGCACCTGGAATCTTTCTCGATATGTACAATGCTTGCATTCAGGAAGGTATCTCCCCCAGCAGATGGAAGCAACAGAGACTCGTACTGCTTCCTAAGGGAAAAAAGCCTCCCGACGAACCGTCATCATATCGTCCACTCTGTATGCTGGATACTGCGGGCAAGATCCTGGAGCGCATTATACATCAGAGAATTGAGGCAGTGGTGGAACCCCTATTGGCCGAAGCCCAATACGGCTTCAGACGACGACGATCTACGTTGGATGCTATAGACCTGGTCGTGAAAGCAGCGAAGAGACCGATTGAGGGCGGACGATGGAAAGGAGGTACGAAACAATACTGTTTGGTTGTTACTCTGGACGTCAAGAACGCTTTCAACTCGGTACGGTGGGATTCTATTTTGGCGGCATTATCGAAGCTATCTGTACCGGTATATCTCCAAAAGATGGTAGGTAACTACTTCACCGACAGAGTTCTCAAGTATAACACAGAAATAGGCCCCAAAACATATAAGGTGACTGGGGGTGTTCAGTGTTGGGGCCCCTTCGGTGGAATATCGTGTACGACGAATTGCTGAAACTGGCACTGCCGATGGGGGCAAAGCTCGTGGCGTTTGCAGATGACGTGGCTATAACCATCGTGGAAAAACATCTATTCACGCTTCAGCTCATTTTCGATAATGTTTTTAACACGATACGGAAATGGATGGACTCGATTGGTCTACAGCTTGCAGAGCATCACGAGCCGAAAGAAACTGGAGACAATCACGCTGCAAGTTCGCGATTACGAAATAACTTCCCAGCCCTATATACGGTACCTAGGAATTATGATTGATACCCGACTCAGTTTTAGACAGCAAGCCTAACATGCAAGCAGTAAGGCGGGTGCAGTGAGGACTGCACTTGCAAGACTCATGCCGAACATTGGAGGGCCAAAACAAAGGAGAAGACTCTTGTTATCATCAGTTGTCACGTCGGTATTAACGTATGGTATCCCTATATGGACTGAAGCACTACGAAGTCAAGCAGCACGACGGCAAGTTATTCCAGTGTACAGGCCGATACCTATGGAAGTGTTAGCGGAGGAGCGTAGGCGCCTCTACACACGCAAAAGATCAACTGAGCTGAGCCCAGTGAAACTGCGGAGAGAAGAACGTAACCACAGCATCAAGCGATGGCAGCTACAGTGGGACGCCTCGAGCAAAGGGCGATGGACTCATCGTCTTATTCCGAAGCTGGATGTTTGGCTTGACCGACAACATGGACAAGTCAATTTCTACCTAACCCAGATACTCTCAGGACACGGGTGCTTTCGGGAATATCTTCACAAATTTAAGCATGAGGATTCCCCGGATTGCCCAAAGTGTGCGAGAATCCAGGAAAACGCGGAACATGTTCTCTTTGCATGTCCGCGTTTCGACGTCCAACGGTCTATATGGGAAAATAGCGTAGGCAAACCCATTAATGTTGGAAATCTTGTGGAAGTTATGCTGTCATCAGAGGCAGCATGGAACGCGACAAGCGACTTCGCAATGGAGGTTCTGCAGGAGCTGCGCCGCGAGGAGCAGCTTCGGAATAATCCAGATTAATTGGAGGATCTTCTTACCGTGAACGACCGGAAAGGATTCGCTACTGAGGAAGCCGCGGCTGTCGTCTCCTACGCAACGAAGTATTGCTCCGCAGATGTTCCGTCGTGATTTGGGGATACTGCGATATAGAAGGTTGTCCTTCTACTAGTGTAGGCCAAGGGGTATTGTCCCTTGTTTTTGTTTTTTTTCCTGTATATGTACTTTTAATTTGTAAGTTTTTTTTTGGTTTGTTTTCAATACAGATTTGAAAAAAAGGGAGGAAAAAAAACGCACGTATGCGTATATACACTCATACATGTGCAAACATACACACATGTGTGCATATATACATTCATACATGTGCAAACATACACACATGTATGTGTATATACACTCATACGTGTGCAAACACACACGCATGCATGCATATATACACTCATAGTGACGGGGCTTTGGTGTAGTGGGTAGAGTGTCTGCCTACTATTCTAAAGGTCCCGCGTTCAATTCCCGCTCACTGCAAAATATTTTTTCTGAAAAATATTTTCTCGCGGACTCCGACCGATGGCAGGAACATTCCGTGTGTGCTATCGGCGGTATCCATGAAGTGAGACCGTGAGCCGGGATCGAACGCGACCCGTCCCGCGGGGGGGGGGGGGGAGGGAGGGTTCCATCGTAGATGCCCGCCATCGTATCACAGGGGTTTCTGGAGGTTTACCCTGTGATTAGAAATACGATGAGCTGAAATGGCGAAGTCGGCCCCAGCCGCAACGGGTGGGTAGTCTGATCCGTAGTATTGCCCATGAAGTAATGCCTACCAGCGGTTACGTGGGTGAATACGAATAGAGAAAGAGTAAAAAAAAAAAAAAAAAAAAAATATACACTCATACATGTGCAAACATACACACATGTATGCGCATATGATACTGTATATAAAATAGTATTTATAATTTAATATTATTTGTTATTCTTTACTCGATGTATATCTATTGGATTATAATTATTTCCTTAATTAATTTATTGCATAATTTGTTGCAGTTGATGGAGAATTTTTATTATAAGAAAAATAGAATGGAGTGTTTATTATGGCGTGAAAGTTGGATGCATTGTATGGATGAATTCTCCTGCCTTATCCGTGAGACGTATAGGATTTCCTATCGTTGCGATAAGACAGCCTGCATTCCTCACCATGTAACAACGGCAGTAGCAATTCTCGCTTCCATTTCAACGGTTGAAAACTATCCAGTGTAAAGTGGTGAATATAAAATAATACCCATATACTGGTGAATACCCAATTTTATTTGTTCGGGTTTTGTGTGGTGTGTAGCTGAGAAGGAAAGGTAGGGAAATAGAGTTGTGCGTATCTGGAGGGCAGGGGGGGGGGAGAATATAGTAGTTCTTTTAATTTGGGCTCCATTGTGTTTATCCACATATATATATATATGTTTTATACATGTATAGGCATACATACGTATTTATATATAGATGCATGATGTCCACACACATATATACAGATATATATATGTATACGGATGTGTACATGCATTTGTGGGCTATTCATACATATGTTAAACTGTATTTATTTATTTAATTATTATTTTTTTTTTTTAATTCTATTTCTATTTTTGTTTGTTGCAGAATTTATTGGTGTATTGAGTGTAATGTCCGTGGAAGGAAATAAATTGATCTTCACTGCAATTTTTTTTTTATGCTTATTTTCTTAATGATAATAATCATAATTATAACAATATTTTTACCCAATTAATTTTTTTTATTTTTTTTTTAGATGAAAACGATTTTTATTTAGGTGAGTGGTTATTTATATTATTTTCTTGTATGTATGATTAATACTAGTTTGTCTAGTTAAACAAGGTTAGATTAATTTTTCACGTCACGCACTTCATTCGTTAGACGAAAATATGACCCTTACATTTGCAGCCAACATTGTTACTGGCCCTACGCTTACTTGTTTTTCGATTCGCAGGTTACTGATCATGTTCTACGTATGCAGAATGGTGAACTGGTGGATTCCGTGTTGTTGGCCGGAGATTGGGGCTGTCCCGTTGTTGTTCCTGATGGTGTTGTCAACATTGTTACCTCGATGGGTGGTTGGAGTACGTGACTTGATGCATTTGTCATGGCGATCTCAGGAGTCCTTTTCTGGCGGCATAGTTTCTTGAGTGATGAGCAGCAGCGGAAGATTGAACATATGTTTAAGCCTTTTCTGTAGGCCATCACTCCGAGCAGGCTGAGGATTATGCCAAGTCCGCCCGAAATGCCGAAGCTTGTCATAGTCAGGAGCTTATGCTGAGATTGTTCTTGATGGTGTAAGCCGATGTTTCTTGATGTGTCAATGGTTTCTTGCATTGACTTGTCGAACACGTCAGTCTTATTTTCATGTGGGAGTATCTCTTGTGTGGCTTGGAACAAAGAGCCCGGTGCTTTGGGCTGTTCCCAAAGTATTGGGGCTAATCTTGTTATATTTAACGTTGTAGGTATGCCATGGATCATTGGAAGTTCGGACTGCACGACGTTAGTAGTTTCCAGCCGTACTCTTGAAGTCTCTGCAATGCAGTTTGGGTTGAGTACTAAGATGCCCGTCCCGGTTATAGTCTGTGGAGATGATGGTTGGTCATCACAGGTTATTTCTATAGACTCAGGTTCCATCGTCGAGTAGACCCAACCATCTGCAGTATTTAGTTTTGTCCAAGATGTTTCTAGGTTATTTGTAAGCCTTATGTCACAGTTTTTATAGAGGTCTTCTTTCAGTTGTAATTCGTTATTCATAAGTAATTTGTACTCGCGAGTGGTTTCACTGTCGGTTTTTCGTAAAGGTATCCCCTTTTGGCATGCTAAACACGTTTCTAGTGGCACACATTCGTCTAAGAAATCTTGGTTAATCAAGCTGTACCGAGATGTTAATGTTGATACCATAATGTAGCTCGTCTTTGGACTAATGCGTGTGGCTATTTTTTGTGATTTTGGGAGCATCTGAGGGATTTTGCAGGGGATCTTATACAACTCGAATGATTCTCTTGACATTATAGGTATTTTGAGTGTGACCAAAAATCTCCCTTGATGGTAGGCAGTCTCGATGTCGCTTATCTGCGACAGGGTGGCGAGGTCCAACTTGTTCTTATGGATAGGAAATAAATCGCTCGAGTTTTCTTTTTCTATTTCGGTTAGTGCCATGATTAACCGTTCATGGGAGAGCAGATATGGACTGATTTTTCCGTGTTTCGCGTCTTGATGGCTTGGACTATTTTGTTGACGTTATCTAAATACTTAAGCGCGGCATACTCAATGTTTATCCCCATATGATTGAGCCTTTCCATATATTTTAACCGTGCAATAGTATTTTGAGTTTTCTCCATATTGTTATTCAGGCTCTCTAGACCATGTTTCATTCCTTTAATGTTTTGGTGATCTCTCAGTTGGGATTCTTTGACTTTGTTAATTTCTGCTTGGATTATATTTGTAGAATTTTCTATCAAATGTGTGATTTCACTTTCATCTTGATAGAGACGGTCGATTTCCTTTTTGATGTGTTGGTGGTCATTGTAATCCATGGTGCCAAATAGTTTACGTGAAATTGTGCCTATGATTCCCAACAGAGGGGCTCTAGGTTTACGTTTCAATACGCTGGGTTCGATATTTGGTTGTTCTAAGATCGTTTTGAGGTGATTTTTCATAATAGATAATTCTTGATTTATATCTTCGAGGAAATCCATTCGGAGATAGTGAATGCAATTTTCGTGGGTGAATTGTTCGATACACGTTTGGTTATTCTGTCTGGCTATTTCTAGCCCAGGTAGGCCGATGTTTAGTACTCCTTGTACATCTAGGGTGATCATTAACTTCCATGATTTGCTTATGAATCTGATTTCATCGATCTTTTCATAGTATAGTCCTGGATTATGTGTCAATGGATGTATTTGGTACGTGGCCGTCAATGCTTGATTTATATCTTCGAGGAAATCCATTCGGAGATAGTGAATGCAATTTTGGTGGGTGAATTGTTCGGTGCACGTTTGGTTATTCTGTCTGGCTATTTCTAGCCCAGGTAGGCCGATGTTTAGTACTCCTTGTACATCTAGGGTGATCATTAACTTCCATGATTTGCTTATGAATCTGATTTCATCGATCTTTTCATAGTATAGACCTGGATTATGTGTCAATGGATGTATTTAGTACGTGGCCGTCAATCCTTGGCTTTGTTGAAGGAGCACGGTTATGAGGGTTGCCCACAAAACCTTCATCTCGAGGGTATTCTTGTTTCTGTAATTAAATCAACGATGTGGTTTATCTTTTACTTTTGTAGATAGTTGAGGGGAGGTTTTGTAGATAGTTGATTAATATCTGCAGGTTGGGATATAGAGGAAGGGTGCGTATGGGGGTTTATCTATTGGATCATAGTATTTCAGTAATTTGGTTTTCTGTCCCAGTTCCTTGGAAGGGTGGTAAATTTTGGAACCAATTTTTGCGAGTGTATCTGCGTGTTCACTTCCATATACACCCTGGTGTCCTGGCACGTATTCGAATTCTACATCTAATTGTTGAATTAATCGTTTTAGGCCTCGTAGTAACCCCTGGTTTCTGACGGGTTTACGTTTTGCATTTAACCATCCGTTAGCTTCCCATTTCTCGATGTATTCGGTTATGCAGTTGATCAAGTATTCCGAGTCAGTGATGATCTTCACTTTTGGGATGTTGTGTTGTAGACAAATCTCGCAGGCTTCCCTGGCTGCTAAAATCTCTGCTACTATGTTCGTTACTCTTTCTTGATGGAGGGTCTTTGTTGTGTTGAGGGGGTGTTGATTTCCAAACCATACGCCTATTCCGGCTACGGCATTTTTTTTCCGTTCTTAGAACAAGAACCATCAACGTAGATGTTTATCCTTTTGTTATCCTTTGGTTGTAGTTCCATTTCCTTTTTCTTCCTGTAGATGAGAAGGCGCATGATAATCTGAGGTTCGAAAATGGGAAGGTTATCAGAGGTTAACTATTTCTCATTATTCGTTCGCGCAGATTTTTAATTTGTTTGGATGTTTTTGGAACCTTTTTCCTTCTTCTGTTTCTAAGATTACATTTCCTCTTTCTGTGATGTCGATGATTTCGTAAGGACCGGTGGAATGGTTGTCCAGTTTACCTTGTCGTGGTTCCTTTTGAACATATACAAAGCCCCCTTTCTGGAGTTTGATGGGTTTGACATCCCTGTCGTAATATTCTTTCGATTTATGTTTGGCTGCTATCAGGTTTTGAATTGCTATTGTCCGGATTTTCTCCATTTTTCTTGCCATGTCATGGAGGAAATCACCATAGGTTTCAATTTGGGATGCATCGGAAATGTTAGTTGGTAGTCGAGCCCTTTTTCCAAATGTTAGTTCAAATGGTGTAAATTTTGTGGCATTATGAACGCTACTATTGTAGCATAGCATGGCATAAGGTAATAACGTGTCCCAATCCTGAATTTCATCAGTATAGGCTCGCAGGTATTCTGCAAGGGTATGGTGAATTCGCTCTAGTGCGCCAGTGGTCTGTGGTCGATAACCTGAAGTAGTAATGTGGTGGAAACGTAAGAGGTGACTCTTCCTTGTGATGAGTTTCCTAGTGAAACTCGTACCCCTATCGCTGAGGACAATTTTGGGACATCCGAAAATGGCGACATATTGTGTAGTGAGAGCTTCTGCGATAGTATGTGCTCTGATATCCGGTAGAGGGACAGCCGTACAATGTTTTGAAAAATTGTCTTGTATGGTGAGGATATGTATATTCCCATTTTTAGTGCGTGGCATTGGGCCCACTGTATCGATGGATATCTTCTCGAAGCATTCAGACGGGGTTTCAGTGATGAGCATTGGTTGTTTTGTCGTTTTCCTTAACTCTTTTTTTAATGCGCAGGTTTCACATCTGGTGACGAATTTCTCTACGTCTTGTTTGAGGCCAGGCCAATAAAAACGTTCTCTGATTCTTTTAAATGTATTGACGATGTAGCCCTTTTTATGTAGCCCTTGTGACCAGCTGGTAAACTTTCATGACATTCCCTGATCATTTCACCTCTTAACATTTCAGGGGGCATTCTTATGTCTCCATGACATAGAGTTATCTGCGTAGGGTCCCCTTGAAATTCTTCTTCCAAGTAGTAACGCAAGTCTGTGTAATCGTCAATTTCATCTCCTTTATCTAGCATCTTTATTTCTGTCACTTCGTATTTTTCCACGGCTTCTCTTAGATTTTGGAGACAGAATCTCAGTGTCCTTGGCTTCACTTTGTCGAAGTGATGTTCTTTTGCGACCATAGTGAATATTCGGAATTTGCCATGTTGAGTTACCATGACTGGTCCCGGTTGAGGTTTGAGTTCGCGCAGATTTCCCAAATCGATCATTTTTAGGTCTATTAACAGCTGCGTGTTTGGTTTAGTAACTTCACAGTCGGCTGCTATGAAGTGAGTTATATGGCCCCTGGTAAAGGTGATTCCATCTTGTGTCTCCTGTAAGTTAATTTGTGAGTCCCAATGATCGCTTGGTGGAATTAGATTTATTCCCTCTTCCATGTTCCGTTGGGAGGATTCGTCGTCCTCAGAGAAATCGCAACTGGCGTGAGTGAGTCGAAAACTGTGATCGGTCGACTCCGTTCCTGGTAGAATTTTGGTTTGGTTTGGGGTAGTTGGCACTGACTCTTCTAGCTTCTGAGATCTGTGTAGGTCGGACATTTCAGTTGGTGACAAGTTGGTGTAAACTGGTGAGGATCCAGCCAATGGTGGTGGTTTGTTTTTCGGTGTTGGACACAGTGATCGACGCGTAATGTCCCCTTGTGTAATTATAGATCTTCGTGGTAAGGTGTAGGTGTTTTGCGGTGGTGACTTTGTCAGTATTTCTTCTTTCTCAACATCCAAAGTTGATGGTGATCTGGTTGTCAATGGAGAGGATTTATCATGCAGCTTCTGTAACCTCTCTTCTAGGTGTGTATTGTTCTCTTCTGGTTGGTCTAGTAGTTTTGATTCATGGTAGTAGGGTACGAAGTTGTCCCAGGCCATTGTTTCATATAGATTTTCTTTGGTGGATTCTGTGTATGTGTCTGGATCTAGTACTTCCTTCCCTTTTGCCTTTAGCGAATCCAAGTATTGGTTAAATTTCTGCACACTGTCTTCGAGTGTAGGGCTTTTTGTTGATGGTGGACTAATCTCTTGTAATTCTTCCAGAAGGTCATCATCCTCTTCTTCATTTGTCGGGGTAGCTTCGACTATTCCGGAGATGTCTATTTCTTGAGGAAGTTTTTCGGTTATGAAGACGTCGTCCTCTTCTTCGTTTGTCTCTGGGTTGATGGGGAGAGCTTCCAATGAAGTGTTATTTTTGGATGATACCCCTTCATCAGGTATTGGGTCATCTGCTGGTATTGGGATGCTCTTAATCTCTGGTTCTTTTCCCGTAGTTGGTATGGTTTTTTCTGGTGGTAGTGTACGGCGGGAGTATCCTGTTCAAGACAGACAGGCTCGCTTGTCCCAAATTTTTTTTTTATGTAGGGACGTGTTGATCGGTAAGAAATTGGTTCTCTTTTCCCATAGTTTATTTCCGAAGTTTTCCTATTTCGAACCCATTGGCCTATTGTGTTGTCTGATCCCGATAGTTGAAGAGCTTCGGAATCGCTCTGTATCCGTACCTTTTTGGGTATGGGCCTTGGAGCGTTTTGTTGTGGGTTCCTTATTGGTTTTAGGATATACTTGGTTTGTTTTTCTTTCAGAGGTGACACGACGAGTACAGTGGCTGAGTTTTTCTCGTTTAAAGGATTTTCAAAAGGATTGCAGGCGAATATGTCTGCAGTCATATCCCTTTTTGCTTTCATGATTTCTACCTCGAAAGTAAAGTCGTTCAACCAGGTTTTTCATTTGACTTGACGAGACGTTGGGTTACGGGAACATCTGAGCCAGTTCAAAGCCGGGGAATGAGTTACGATTGTGAATGGTACTGCATAGATGAATGGTTTGAATTCCCCTAAGGCATATACAACGGCCAGACAATCCAATTCTGCGCTCGAATATCTGGTTTCTGCATCCTTGAGAGTTTGGATGTTCATCTCTTTCTCCGTCCTTTTGACTTAGGATAGCGCCAAGTCCGCTTTCTGAAGCTGAAGCGGTTACAATAAAGGGTTGATGGAGGTCTGGATGATACAGGGTAGAATCTTCCTTGATACTTGTTTTCAGGCGTTCGAAAGCTCTTTGTTCTTGTTCTGTCCATAAGTATCTTGTGTTTTTCTTAAATAAATTGGTTAAGGATTGTGCCACTTCTGAGTAATTTTCCACGAATCTGCGATAATAGTTCGTGAAGCCCAAAAATTTCCGTAAATGATGTGTATTTTTCGGGGGAGACATGTGAATTAGTGCTTCTACTTTCTTTGGATCAGGATGGATTCCTTCTTCGCTGATGATATGTCCTAGATAACCGACTTGGGTTTGTAGGAAACGACACTTGTCAGGCTGTAGGGTAAGTCCATATTCCTCAAGTCTTCTAAATAATCTCTCTACTCTCAAGAGAGTCTGGTCAATGGATAACGATGTCGTCCAGGTATACGAAAAGTTCCGCTCCCTTCAAGCCCATCATGACTTGATCCATCATTCGCTGGAAAATGGCTGGGGCGTTTTTCAGGCTGAAAGGCATACGAGCGTATTCATAAAGCCCATTAGGACCTGTAAAAGCAGTTTTCTCACTGTCGTATTTATCCATTGCTATCTGATGGAAGCCACTGGCTAGATCAAAAACGCAGAAGTATTTTGCTCCTCCTAATTGTGATAAGATTCCATTGATGTCTGGGAGAGGGTATGAATCCCCTATGGTTTTCTCATTCAAATCTCGAAAATCAATGGCCATTCTCCATCTTTTGTTGCCTTTGGAATCGGCCTTTTTAGGTACGATCCATAGGGGTGAATTATACGGTGATTTGGAATGTCTTACAATTTTATGTTTTAGGAGATCATTGATTTGTTTGTTGACTTCTTCGTTGTGTTGTGCAGGAAATTTATATTGTTTCTTATGGACCGGTTTTTCATCAGTAGTGCGGATTTTGCAATTAAAATTTTTAGCTTTTCCAAGTTGATCCCCTGGTACGTAGAAAACGTTAGAGAAATTTCGTATTAGTTTGATTAGTTTTTGTTTTTCGAAAGTTTTTAGTTCATCCAAACACAACGCTTCAAGGATTTTTGTGGTTCTTCCCTCACTATTGACATCATGTTCTTCGATGTAATTACAACTGGCAATAGGAAGTTCTGGATTGGAAGTATAGAATGATTGGATTCGTTGTGGTGGGATATTCAATGTAATGGACTCATTCGTGGTATTAATGATTAGGACGGTGGCGATTTCTCCTTGTACCTTGACGATAGCCTCACCTAGGTATACTCCTTGGGGTAGTGATATCTTAGCTAAATATCCTTCCCCTAGTTCCGGATTGGAGATAGTGATTGGTACTACCATTTTTACCCTAGGCGCTATAATGACGGGCTCGGTGAGGGTCAATCGTTTGTTCCAATAGAGAGGTTTGGCAGGCATCCTGGCGAGTGATATATTGCTTTGTAGATATCGAACTTCAGCTTTTTCTTGTATGAGGAATGGGAAGCCTAGAATGCCTATGCCTTCGAATGGTAGATCGTTATCAATTATGTGGAAAAGGTGTGCTTTCCCGAAAATATTTAGATAAATAGTTCCTCTGGTTTTAATTCCTTTGGTAGCGATACCGTTCAATTGTCCTGACCTTGTTACATTAATGGGTGTGTTCAGCTTTAGGGCAGATTCTAGGATAAGATTCACATCTGCCAATGTGTCAATCAAGTAGTATGGTTTCTCCTCTCGTACTCCGTGAATTCTCAATTTCAAACAGGGGCCCCCTTCGTTTACTGAAATTTCTGGGATATGGGATTTCTTTTCACTGCAGGTCGGTAAACAGAAGTGCATCGGACGAGTAGGAGCCTGTTGTAAAGTGATGGTATTATTAAAGAATGAAATTTGGGCTGTGGTAGCTTCTAGGAACTCATTTCCTAAGATTGCATCACATTCTCTTGGCATCTGAGATGTTATGTGGAATTTCACACTAGTTTGGTTATCATATGGGATTGTAATGGTACCAATTGTAGATTGTATTTTATTCCCCAGGCCCAACAAGTTGATTCGTTCTGTATTATCAATGACGGTCTCTGGTTTTCAACAATGCAATCCCAGTAGGTTTACAGTCGAGCCGGTGTCAATCAGGGTACGTATTTTGATATCCATCAGACCTGGTCCTGAAAGATCGATTACTGGCCCCTTTTTGATACGTCTTATTGTTGTTGATTCTTCTGGTGGGGGTGTCTCTTTGGGGAAGACAATTGAAGGCGCACAGGTGATTTGCTCGTCGAAGCGCCGTTCCGACGAACACGTTCTCCGTTTAAATGGTTCTGTGTATTGGAGGTTGACTGCTGGTCTCTGAAATTTTCGGGCGTTTCTGAGCGAGTTTTCGGTGGTTCCGCGACAGGTGAAACTGACCGAGAACTACTATTGGAGTTAAACGAATCGGATCTATAACGCCAGGACCGACCATGCCTGGGTGTTGAGGTATTACCCGTCATGTTCGTTGTTTGGGACAGGAAACGCCCCATGACGTCTTCGAACGCTAATTTGATCCGATCAGCAATTTCATCAGCTAGATTATGATTTAAAGTAGAGGGTACCATACAAGCTTCATTATCAGGGGTTGCGGGGCGATCAGGTGTTTGATGTCCTGATGAGCGATTATGATATTCATAGTCTGACGAGTATCTCCGAGAACGGTCATGATGTTAATTATATTGTCTTGGCGTGCCTGATGGCCAATGCGTTTTCTGGACAGGATGTAGAGGTTTAGTGACTAACTGAGTATCTCGTAGTTTAGTTATAACGCTTTGAAGATTTGTCAACTTTTCAGCGTGTAACATATCCGCTATTCTTGGACTAGCGAAGTCTATTAGTCTTCTGATTGCGGCCTTTTGTAGTTGTTTTTCGTAATAAGGTTCGCCTTCTGATCCAAAATCTTTTACGGCGGCCTTTTTACATTGCTCTACTAATACAGCCAGTCTCAAACCAAAATCCTCTAAGGGTTCACCCTCATACATGCATAGCCAGTTAATCTTGTGGTTGAAATAGGTGGTATCGTGAGATTTCTTATAGGAGTGAGAAAGAATTTTTAGGATGTCTTCGGGAGTCGTAATGGGATGCCCCACCAATTTCAATCTTGCTGGCCCTTTTATTCTCCTACTAAATTCTTTGATGTAAATGTATACCCTCTCACTGTCAGTGGGAAAATAATCTAGACAATCTCGATAAGCGTTCTCAAAATGTACATATTTAGTAGTATTAGGAAGTCCCGAGAACATTGGCACATCGCTAACAAGGTCTCGGGCTTGTATGTACACGTCATGCAGTGCCCCACCCACACCGTTGGTACTATCACCCAGACATGACGTGTTAAAAGCCATTTTGTGTATATGGGGTGCAAATGTAGATTCTTGTTCTTTCTTTAATTATTTCTATTATTTCTATATGTATACTATAATTTTTAGTGATGATAAAGGAAAGTGTTAGTTATTATTTTTAGATTGAGTGGAATTTGTTTTAAAACGATAATATTGCAAATGATGATTTTGATTATTAATTGTTCTCTCTCTTTTTGTTACAGGGATTCGATCAAGTAAAATGGGAGCGAATCTTGATCTGTCCTACCGACTCCGCCATTTAATTTTGGGTTGTTATATCCAAAAATTTTCTACTGATTATTATTATTTTTACTATTATCGTTCAAGAAGGAATTAGTTATGAGGAGAGAAATTCTCTCCTTTTTCGTTTGTATTACTATTAACCTAATTCAATATATCAATTCAAAATTTCTCGAGACTTACCTTTATTTTGATTCGGAGAATAAGGAACCAGCAAGCCTCGTAATCGATTATAATTATTTTCTACTCATGACTTTTATTTGATACTGATCTTTGTTAATTGATTCAGATAATTTATAGGGATTTTTCAAAAGTAATCTAGGAATTACGTCTCAGGTTTGGAAGTGGGAGATAGGTGATAATACACCTAAGTTACCGTATTTAGTGCGTGTGTATTTTCTGATGGATTGGTTTCACAGCTGATTACAGATAGTAATTGAAGATGGCCAGATTTCTATAGCCAAGGTCAATTGATGTACAGATTCCTCGATTGTATATCTCTACTGCGTCTCTGTTTAGTAGTGTTGATATTTATCTTCTTCCGTTTTCACACTTTCAGTAATATTCGTTATGAGAAACTAAAAACCGACTTCACCCAATATTGTCTTCTTTTATTGCGGCCCGGAGATTATATCGATTTAAGACTATAGTTTGCCCAATTTAGTTCGTATCTCTACTTTAGAAGGGATTTTCCGCTTTTCGTTAAGAATTATCAATCTTGATAATGTTACTACGGCCCGAACTAAAAGATCGTTCCACTCTAGGAATGTTAATTCTCCGCGGAAGTATTATGGTTAAAGTCCCGATTTTGAGCAACCGTGGTTCTCGTTCGGTTGGTAATTAGAGTCTGCTTTTGTGGGGCCGATTGGGGCTTAAATGCCCCAAGGAAATCATGAATTTGGGGTGGGGTGAACGCCTTGTTGTCACTGTTGCCAGGCGTTTTTGGCTTGCATTTGGTCATTCAGTTTGAGATTGAAATATGCTCAAAGAACCTATGTTATAAATATTGAGATGATTGTTCACATTTTGCCCACGTCATCAAGTCGCAGTCAACTGACTGGTTACTTGATCGCCAGTCAATCGATCGAGTTTAATTGACCATTTGCATGTAATCCAGAACCTTCGCTTATAGATAAGGGGTTGATGTCTGGGCTTCAAATTAAGATCGAAATATACTCAAAGAACCTATGTTATAAATCTTAAGATGATTGTTGATATTTTGCCCACGTCATCAAGTCGCAGCCAACTACCTGGTTACTTGATCGCCAGTCAATCGATGGAGTTTAATTGACAATTTGCATGTAATCTAGAACCTTCGCTTATCGATAACGGGTTGATTTCTGCGCTTCAAATTAAGATCGAAATATACTCAAAGAACCTATGTTATAAATCTTGAGATGATTGTTCATATTTTGCCCATGTCATCAAGAAGCGGTCAACTGACTGGTTACTGGATCGCCAGTCAATCGATCGAGTTTAATTGACAATTGGCATGTAGTCGAGGAATTACAATTATCCATAGCGAGCTGATTGCTAACATGTTTCCTTAGCCATCAACTTACTTGTTAGTTCATCATCAGCCGATCGATCATTTTCTGGCTGTCATTGATGTCATTGAGAAATTGCAATTGCGGATAACAAGTCGATTGGTGATTTTGTTCACTGCGATTACGTAGCAGGGAAGTTAGTTGTCACTTGATGGCCAGTCGATCGATCGGTTTTCGTTCGTTAAGAGTGTAACTTTGGGGTTAGGCCAACGCTATTCCGGTGAGAGTTAAGAGTTTAACTTTGGCGTTATCGCCAACTCTATCCCAACTTTACCCCTGGTGAGAGTTAAGAGTTTAACTTTGGCGTTCTGGCCAACTCTATCCCAACTTGACCCCTGGTGAAAGTTAAGAGTTTAACTTTGGCGTTCTGGCCAACTCTATCCCGGTAAGAGTTAAGAGTTCAATTTTGGGGTTATGGCCAACTCCATCCCAACTTTATACCGGGTAAGAATTAAACTCTTACCCCTTACCGGAATAGAGTTGGGACAGAGTTGACCATAACGCCAAAGTTAAACTCTTAACTCTTACCGGAATAGAGTTGGCCATAGACCCCAAAGTTACACTGTTAACTCTTACCGGGTGTAGAGTTGGGATAGAGTTGGCCATAATGCCAAAGTTAAACTCTTAACTCTCACCGGAATAGAGTTGGGATAAAGTTGGTGATTACGCCAAAGTTAAAGTCTTAACTCTCACCGGAATAGAGTTGGCCATAACGCGAAAGTTTAACTCTTAACTCTTACCGGAATAGAGTCGGTCATAACGCCAAAGTTAAACTCTTAACTCTCACCGGAATAGAGTTGGCCATAACCCCAAAGTTCAACTCTTAACTCTTACTCTATGAGTCAAAAACTAAACTTTTACTCTTAAAAGCGTTAGGACCCTAACGGACCGACTGTAGAGTTGGGTGAAAGTCGAGTAAACTCTAACATTTTTCCAAGATTTTAGAGTTCGGTGAGAGTTGAGTGAGAGTTGGTCAATTCTTTCCCAAATTCGCATTATGTAAAAGTTGAGAGTTGAACTTGGATCTTATGAACAATTCTACAGTGAGTAAAACTAAATATTTGATTTTTGTTTTTTTTTTCTTCAATTAAGCACTTTTCGGTAAAGCACTTATGGCGAACTCTATCCCAACTCTACACGCGATTAAAGTTGAGAGTTGATCTTTGTTCTTATGCCTAACTTTATCCCAACTCTACACGAAATTAGAGTTGAGAGTGAAACTTTTGCATTTTTGAAAATTTTATTTAATAACATTGAGGTTTTGCCCAACTCTATCTCAACTTTACACACGGTTAGAGTTGAAAGTTGAACTTTAGGATTTGGACCCAACTCTATCCGAACTTTATACCGGGTTAGAGTCGAAAGTTGGACTTTGGGGTTACTTTCCCCCAACTCTATCGGAACTTTATACCGGAATATAGCTGAATGTCGGACTTTAGGATTACTTTCCCCCAACTCTATCCGAACTTCATACCGGGTTAAAGTTGAAAGTTGGACTTTGGGGTTGCTTTCCCCCAACTCTATCCGAACTTTATACCGGGATAGAGTTCAATGTTGGACTTTGGGGTTACTTTCCCCCAACTCTGTCCGAACTTTATACCGGAATAGAGTTGAATGTTCGACTTTGGGGTTACTTTCCCCCAACTCTATCCGAACTTTATACCGGGATAGAGGTGAATGTTGGACTTTGCCCCAACTCTATCCGAACTTTGTTTCGGAATAGAGTTGAAAGTTGAACTTTAGGGTAACTTTCCCCCACTCTATCAGAACTTTATACCGGGATAGAGTTGAATGTTCGACTTTGGGGGTACTTTCCCCCAACGCTATCCGAACTTTATACCGGGATAGAGTTGAAAGTCAAGTTTTAGGGTTACTTTGCCCCAACTCTATCCGAACTTTATACCGGGTTAGAGTTGAAAGTTAAACTTTAGGGTTACTTTGCCCGAACTCTTTCCGAACTTAATACCGAGTTGTAGTTGAGAATTGATCTTTGGGTTTATAAAAATTTTATTAGTTTTTTGAAAATTTATTTAAGAACATTGAGGTTTTGGTCAACTCTATTCCAACTATCAACACGGTTAGAGTTGAAAGTTGAACTTTGGGTTACTTTACCCCAACTCTATCCGATCTTTATACCCGGATAGAGTTGAGAGTTGACCTTTGGGGTTACTTTACCCCAACTGTATCCGAACTTTATACCGGAATAGAGTTGAATGTTGGACATTGGGGTTACTTTGCCCCAACTCTATCCGAACTTTATACCGGGAGACAGTTGAATCTTCGACTTTGGGGTTACTTTTCCCCAACTCTATCCGAACTTTATACCGGATTAGAGTTGAGAATTGATCTTTGGGTTTTTAAAAATTTTGTTGAATTTTTTTTCAATGCATTCAAAAACATTTGGCTTTCAGTCAACTCTATCTCAACTCTACAAACGGTTAGAATTGAAAGATGAACTTTGAGGTTCCTTTGCCCCAACTCTATCCCAATTTTATACCCGGATAGATTTGAACGTTAAATCTTGAGGTTACTTTGCCCCAACTCTATCCGAACTTTATTCCGGGTGAAAGTTGAGAATTGAGCTTTCGGTTTTTAAAAATTTTATTGAATTTTTTTTTTAAATTCATTTAAGACCATTGAGGTTTTGGTCAACTCTATCCTAACTCTACACACGGTTAGAGTTGAAAGTTGAACTATGGGTTTACTTTGCTCCAACTCTATCCGAACTTTATACCGGGGTAGAAGGGAATGTTGGACTTTGGGGTTAATTTACCCCAACTCTATCCAAACTTTATACCGGGATAGAGTTGAAAGTCAAACGTTGGAGTTACTTTACCCCAACTCTATCCGAACTTTATACCGGGATAGAGTTGAATGTTGAACTTTGGGGTTACTTGGCCTCAACTCTATCTTAACTTTATAACAGGATAGAGTTGGATGTTAAACTTCGGGGTTACTTCTCTCAAACTCTATCCTAATTTTATACTGGGTTAAAGTTGAGAGTTGAGAATTGATCTTTAGGTTTTTAAAAAGTTTATTGAATTTTTTTGAAATTCATTTAAGAACATTGAGGTTTTGGTCAACTCTATCCCAACTCAAAACACGGTTAGAGTTGCAAGTTGAACTTTGGGGTTACTTTACCCCAACTCTGTCCGAACTTTATACCGGAATAGAGTTGAAAGTTGGACTTTGCCCCAACTCTATCCGAACTTTATACCGGGATAGAGTTGAAAGTTAAACGTTGGAGTTACTTTACCCAAACTCTATCCAAACTTTATACCGGGATAGAGTTGAATGTTGAACTTCGGGTTTACTTTTTCCCAACTCTATCCGAACTTTATACCGGGATAGAGTTGAGAGTTGACCTTTGGGGTTACTTTACCCCAACTATATCCGAACTTTATACCGGGATAGAGTTGAAAGTTAAACGTTGCAGTTACTTTACCCCAACTCTATCCGAACTTTATACCGGGATAGAGTTGAATGTTGAACTTTGGGGTTACTTGGCCTCAACTCTATCTCAACTTTATAGCAGGATAGAGTTGGATGTTAAACTTCGGGGTTACTTCTCTCCAACTCTATCCTAATTTTATACCGGGTTAAAGTTGAGAGTTGAGAATTGATCTTTAGGTTTTTAAAAAGTTTATTGAATTTTTTTGAAATTCATTTAAGAACGTTGAGGTTTTGGTCAACTCTATCCCAACAAAAACACGGTTAGAGTTGAAAGTTGAACTTTGGGGTTACTTTACCCCAACTCTATCCGAACTTTATATCGGAATAGAGTTGAATGTTGGATTTTGGGGTTACTTTTCCCCAACTCTCTCCGAACTTTGTACTGGGATAGAGTTGAATGTTGAACTTTGGGGTAACTTTACCCCAACTCTACCCGAACTTTATACCGGGGTAGAGTTGAGAGTTGAACTTGGCAGTTACTTTGCCCCAATTCTATCCCAACTTGACACGCGGTTAACGTTGAGAATTGTTATTATCAACTCTCACCCAACCCTATCCGGACTTCATACTGGGTTAGAGTATCGAGTCCATTTTTGGGTTTTCCAGAATTTTATCGAATTTATTCTCAAATTTATTTAAGAACATTGAGTTTCCGGTCAACTCAAATTCCAACTCTGTCTCAACTCTACACACGGTTAGAGGTGAAAGTTGACCTTCAGGGTTACTTCATTCCAACTCCATCCGAAGTTTATACCGGGTTAGAGTTGATAGTTGAACTTCAGGGTTACGTTGCTCCAACTCTATCCGAACTTTATAAAAGGATCGAGTTGAGAGTTGAACTTTGGGGTTACTTTTCCTCAACTCTATCCGAACTGTATAACCGGATAGAGTAGAATGTTGAAATTTGGGCTCACGTTACATCAACTCTATCGGAACTTTATAACGGGTTAGAGTAGAGAAAATTAACCTTTGAGTTTTTAAAAATTTCATTGAATTTTTAACAAAAATTATTCAAGAACATTGAGGTTTAGGGCAAATCTATCCCAACTCTACACACGGTTAGATCTGAAAGTGGAACTTTGGGGTTACTTTGCCCCAACTCTATCCGAATTTTATACCGGGATAGAGTTCAATGTTGAACTTTGTAGTTACTTGGCCCCAACTCTATCAGAACTTTAGAACAGAATAATTGAATGTCGAACTTCGGGGTTACTTTGCCTCAACTCTATCCGAACTTTATACCGGGTTAGAGTAGAGAATTGATCGTTGGGTTTTTAAACATTTTATTGATTTTTTTACAAATTCATTCAAGAACATTGAGGTTTTGGTGAACTCTATCCCAACTCTAAACACGGTTAGAGTTGAAAGTTGAACCTTGGGGTTACTTTATCCCAACTCTATCCGGGTATAGAGTTCGGATAGAGTTGGGGCAAAGTAACCCCAAAGTCCAACATTCAACTCTCTCCCGGTATAAAGTTCGGATAGAGTTGGGGTAAAGTAACCCCAAAGTTTCCACTTTCAACTCTAACCCGATATAACGTTCGGATAGAGTTCGGGCAAAGTAACCCCAACATTCAACTTTCAACTCTACCTGTGTGTAGAGTTGGGATAGAATTGATCAAATCCTCAATGTTCTTAAATGAATTTTAAACAAATTCAATAAAATTGTTAAAAACCCAACGATCAATTCTCAACTTTAACCCCGTATAAAGTTCGGATAGAGTTAGGGTAAAGTAACCCCAAAGTCCAACATTCCGTTCTATCTCGGTATAAAGTTCGGATAGAGTTGGAGCAAAGTAAACCCACAGTTTAATTTTCAACTCTAACCGTGTGTAGAGTTAGGATAGAAATGACCAAAACCTCAATGTTCTTAAATTAATTTTTTAAAAATTCAAGAAAACTTTGACAAACGCAAAGTTTGATTCTCAACTCCAACCCGGTATAAAGTTCGGATAGAGTTGGGGTGAAGTGACCCCAAAGTGCAACATTCAACTCGATCCTGGTATAAAGTTCGGATAGAGTTGGAGCAAAGTAACCCCAAAGTTCGACTTTCAACTCTAACCGTGTGTAGAGTTGGGATAGAGTTGACTAAAACCTCAATGTTCTTAAATGAATTTTTAAAAAATTCAATAAATTTTTAAAAAACCCAGAGATCAATTCTCAACTTTCACTCGGTATAAAGTTCGGATAGAGGTGGGGCAAAGTTACCCCAAGATTTAACATTCAACTCTAGCCCGGTATAAAGTTCGGATAGAGTTGGGGGAAAGTAATCGCAAAGTCCAACATTGAACTCTATCCCGGTATAAAGTTCGGATAGAGTTGGGGGAAAGTAACCCCAAATTCCAACACTCAACTATGTCCCGGTATAAAGTTCTGATAGAGTTGGGGGAAAGTTACCCTAAAGTTCAATTTTGAACTCTATTCCGAAACAAAGTTCGGATAGAGTTGGGGCAAAGTAACGGCAAAGTCCAACATTCAACTCTATCCCGGTATAAAGTTCGGATAGAGTTGGGGGAAAGTAACCCCAAATTCCAACACTCAACTATATCCCGGTATAAAGTTCTGATAGAGTTGGGGGAAAGTTACCCTAAAGTTCAACTTTCAACTCTATTCCGAAACAAAGTTCGGATAGAGTTGGGGCAAAGTCCAACGTTCAACTCTATACCGGTATAAAGTCCGGATAGAGTTGGGGGAAAGTAACCCCACATTCCAACACTCAACTCTATCCTGGTATAAAGTTCGGATAGAGTTGGAGGAGAGTTACCCTAAAATTTAACTTTCAATCCTATTCCGAAACAAAGTTCGGATAGAGTCGGGGCAAAGTAACCGCAAAGTCCAACATTCAACTCTATCCCGGTATAAAGTTCGGATAGAGTTGGGGGAAAGTAACCCCAAATTCCAACACTCAACTATATCCCGGTATAAAGTTCTGATAGAGTTGGGGGAAAGTTACCCTAAAGTTCAATTTTCAACTCTATTCCGAAACAAAGTTCGGATAGAGTTGGGGCAAAGTAACCCCAAAGTCCAACCTTCAACTCTATTCCGGTATAAAGTTCGGATACAGTTGGGGCAAAGTAACCCCAAAGGTCAACTCTCAACTCTATCCGGGTATAAAGATCGGATAGAGTTGGGGTAAAGTAACCCAAAGTTCAACTTTCAACTCTAACCGTGTTGATAGTTGGAATAGAGTTGACCAAAACCTCAATGTTCTTAAATAAATTTTCAAAAAACTAATAAAATTTTCAAAAACCCAAAGATCAATTCTCAACTACAACCCGGTATTAAGTTCGGAAAGAGTTCGGGCAAAGTAACCCTAAAGTTTAACTTTCAACTCTAACCCGGTATAAAGTTCGGATAGAGTTGGGGCAAAGTAACCCTAAAATTTGACTTTCAACTCTATCACGGTATAAAGTTCGGATAGAGTTGGGGGAAAGTACCCTCAAAGTCGAACATTTAACTCTATCCTGGTATAAAGTTCTGATAGAGTGGGGGAAAGTTACCCTAAAGTTCCACTTTCAACTCTATTCCGAAACAAAGTTCGGATAGAGTTGGGGCAAAGTCACCGCAAAGTCCAACATTCAACTCTATCCCGGTATAAAGTTCGGATAGAGTTGGGGGAAAGTAACCCCAAATTCCAACACTCAACTATATCCCGGTATAAAGTTCTGATAGAGTTGGGGGAAAGTTACCCTAAAGTTCAACTTTCAACTCTATTCCGAAACAAAGTTCGGATAGAGTTGGGGCAAAGTCCAACGTTCAACTCTATCCCGGTATAAAGTTCGGATAGAGTTGGGGGAAAGTAACCCCAAATTCCAACACTCAACTATATCCCGGTATAAAGTTCTGATAGAGTTGGGGGAAAGTTACCCTAAAGTTGAATTTTCAACTCTATTCCGAAACAAAATTCGGATAGAGTTGGGGCAAAGTAACCGCAAAGTCCAACATTCAACTCTATCCCGGTATAAAGTTCGGATAGAGTTGGGGGAAAGTAACCCCAAATTCCAACACTCAACTATATCCCGGTATAAAGTTCTGATAGAGTTGGGGGAAAGTTACCCTAAAGTTCAACTTTCAACTCTATTCCGAAACAAAGTTCGGATAGAGTTGGGGCAAAGTCCAACGTTCAACTCTATCCCGGTATAAAGTTCGGATAGAGTTGGGGGAAAGTAACCCCAAATTCCAACACTCAACTATATCCCGGTATAAAGTTCTGATAGAGTTGGGGGAAAGTTACCCTAAAGTTGAATTTTCAACTCTATTCCGAAACAAAATTCGGATAGAGTTGGGGCAAAGTAACCGCAAAGTCCAACATTCAACTCTATCCCGGTATAAAGTTGACATAGAGTTGGCATAATACCAAAATTCAGAAAAACATTCAACTCTTAACTTTGAAAAGCATTAAATGTTGAGAAAACGATGATGACATCTCAAAACCTCATTTCGTTATTCATTAAGTGTTAAGAATTGATAAAAAACACGAACTCTCACTCAACTCTATCCCAACTCTAAAACTTTGGAAATATTGTAGAGTTGAACTTTACACTTGGTCCGCTAGGGGAGTTGAAGAAGAGATGCTTAGATTATATAAACCCAACTTTCACTTCTTTAAGGATTGAGAAGTGATAAAAAATACGAACTCTTACCCAACTCTAAAATTTTGGAAAAACTTAAACTCTAACCTAACTCTGCAGTCGGTCCGTTAGGGACATGCGAGTTGTCAATTAAACTGGATCAATTGACTGGCGATCAAGTAACCAGCCAGTTGACTGCGACTTGATCACGTGGCAAAGATATCAACAATCACCCCGCGATTTATAAGGTAGGTTCCTTGATTATATTTCAATCTCAAAGTGAAGCGCAGAAATCAACCCGTTATCTCTAAGCGAAGGTTCTAGATTACATGCAAATTGTCAATTAAACTCGATCGATTGACTGGCGATCAAGTAACCAGTCAGTTGACTGCAACTTGATCAGATGGGAAAAATATCAACAATCATCTGAAGATTTATAACATAGGTTCTTTGAGTATATTCCGATCTTAATTTGAAGCGCAGAAATCAACCCGTTATCTACAAGCGAAGGTTCTGGATTACATGCGAATTGTTAATTAAACTCGATCGATTGACTGGTGATCAAGTAACCAGTCAGTTGACTGCTACTTGATGACATGGGCAAAATATCAACAATCATCTCAAGATTTATAACATAGTTTCTTTGAGTATATTTCGATCTTAATTTGAAGCGCAGAAATCAACCCGTTATGTATAAGCGAAGGTTCTGGATTACGTGCAAATTGTCAATTAAACTCGAGCGATTGACTGGCGATCAAGTAACCAGTCAGTTGACTGCTACTTGATGACATGGGTAATATCACCTATCAACCCACGATTTATAAGTTCAACTTTGTGATTACCTGGGAATTGCCAATTGAAACTCACTAATGGACTGGCAATTGAGTATTGAGTCAGTGAATTATAGTTCGATCACCAGGTAAAAATAGCGGCAATCAACCCCTGATTAATAGGTCCATTTTCCCGGTTACCTGACAACTGCACATTGAAACTCACCAATCGACTGACAATCAAGTAACACGTCAGTTCACCACTACTTGATCACCAGAGAAAAACATTAGCAATGAACCCACGATTTTTAAATAGAAGTTATTGATGATATGTCAATATCAAATTAAAAATGTTCCATCAATCACAGATCGAGTAATGAATCGGTTGACGGCTATTTGATTGCATTCTACAAATGTCAGCAATCAATCTGCGCTTAATACCAGGAAGTTCTTGATCACATGTCAATTTCAAATCGAAACCTATCGATCGACTGAGCACTGAGTGATGAGTTGAGTCAACTCTCAAGTGACAATTGCGAAATTTGAGTGACATCTGACCATAGCCAGAAATCCATATTGGAATCATGTCATGTTCAAGTGGTAATCAAGTGCGCGCACAACTTGACTGCCCAGTCAACTAGTGATCAAATTGTGATCAAAGGGTCCGCCAGGGGTATTGATTGAATACTGTTGATTGCACAAATCTATTGATTTTTTATCAGATCAGTCTGCCTCATTTTGTTCTATGTGAAAAGAATGGTGGATGGTTGCTTTTTCTCTACGATTTCTCAGAGAAAAATTTCATTAAATAAATACAATTGAACAGACAATTACTATCAGTTATACAGCGTTTCTCTATTCCGAATATTTGACTTAGTTCCTGAGTGGTGTCAAATTTCGCAGTAAACAAAACTGTGAAGGAAATATTCAAGTAGTGACAACGATTCTAGGGAAACTAATCCTGATGATGATAAGTGATTCACATTAATCGCATGATAAATTGTGAAGTATTATAGGGATAAAGAACGTTGCATATTCATGTTGCAGAGGAATTATCAATTAAATCCTGATGCATTTTGTTTTTCTAAATGAGGCCAGCAAAGCTCTTATCTCTTATTTACGATTCTTTGGAAACAAATTTATATTAATAGGAGAACGGTCAATTAACACGGTAATTTATATTCATAGCTATCGTCACTTAACGTTTTTTCCATTTCAAAATATTGCATCTATCTTCACCTAAGCTAAAAATTAGAGTACTTGTACGTCTGTTCCGTTCCTATCCATATTTAAACTCGGTTCGAGAATTAATTCTTCACCTGGAGAACTATTCACATTATTTAAAGCAAAATGATTTAGTATTTACATTGTAATTTTCATAACATTGTACGATTATCCTAGAATTAGGAGCTATCCCCGGAATCAAGTAAATTTGCCCCTTAATAATACAAACACGAGTTTCTTGGCCTTTATCTTAGAAATAAAAATTGCAGATAGTTGCGCTTTATCGATGACCGATTGAGAAAAAATTAACACAGGCGTAACAATTGAAAATGGAGGCATCGTCGACCAATTCCTCAGCATTCACAATCGAATATTTCAGGCAAGATAGTTCTGCCCACCTGAAGCACTTCTTACATTGTGTCCATCAGTTTGCTGCGGATGTGCCGGTGCATCCACTGACCATGCATTCCTTGATTGTGGAAAAAACCTGTACATCCATGAATAAGATTATAAGTTATTAGTATTTTTAAGCAGGGACGACGGTGGAATTAAAATGTTTTTTTTTCGCCATCATTCAGGTGATATCAGTCTAATCCTGTGGTTTGAGCATCAAGGGTGATTTTTGGCCTAATGTCACCAACGTCCCCTGACATTCACAGATGGAATAATCGTTGAAAATCTTTGTTAGAAAAATGTATAGAGTTCCTAACAGAACAAATCCGAAAAAATTAGAAGACACAAAATCATGAGAAAATATTGCGATATCTTACCTTCTTGTAACACAGTTTAAAATTATTTACGAACAATTGCTGTCGTTCGTCGATTTCGGTTCCCGCTGGGTCAAAAAAATAGATGATTGATTTCACCGTGTCAACGACAATCAGGACCCAGTGATTGTTCTTTACATTGAAGGGAAGAAGAGGCAGGGATTTCTCGTTCCATGAATATTGAAGTTTTTCGTAAAACTGCACGGGTAGCGGTTTTTCATTTAGCCCCTTCCCCGACGTTACGTACGTAGATATTTCGCAGGAGACATACGCCACTTCGTCAATTTTAAGTAATACAAGTGACCAGTAATCGATGATGATATTACTGAACCATCCCTTGTCAAATAAAGTTTGATAGTCGTTGCACATCACTGCTACACTGGATGTTCCATTAATAGATGTTGAATCCAGGTTGCTGATTGAAGCTATGAAAATAAGGTTTTTGGGGTTCCGAAATTTGTTAAAGTCCGGATCTGCAATCGTGTCATTCTCATTAAAGGTCAAGATTTTGTCTCTCTCATTTGCAGCCATGTTGATTAACGTTTTTCCTTCCTGATGCTTCGTTCTGGATTTTTGAAGTGAAACTTCTTATGGGAGGGTTTTGAAATCTCGATCGGCAACCTTTTTGGTGACGCTCGCTCTAACGTAGTAAGTAAGAGTGAGAGGCCTCCGGGAATCGAGCGAGAGTGAGACGGACTACCTTACGTCTCGTCTATCGGGCGAGAGTGAGAGGCCTTCGTGTATCGTGCGAGAATGAGACGGAAGACGTTCTGTCTTTCATGTCATTCTCTGCGTTCAGGCGGCGTCGCGATCGCGGAAAACAGCTGTTGGTTTCTAACACAGTGATCATAAGCAACGTATTTTGTTTTTGTGCGTGTCTTCATTACTTAAATCGAGAGTTTTGTGCAAATATGCCGAAGTCGGGTGCAGAAAGGACAAAAACGTGGCGGGAGAAAAAACGGGCGAGTGAAGGAATTGATCAGAATAGAAAACGGAAAAAAAGTAGAACTGAAATTGAACGAGATAGCAGGGAACGGAGGCAAACACGTGCTAACCTCTTACGTGACAGTGTGGACGATAGTGTAAATAATCCAGAGTATGAACTATTAGCAACGACTTCGACTCATCCTCCTCCTGATTGTGATGTACATAGTGGTGATCGATTACAATATTCAGACTTTAATGAGTTTAAAACTGTACATAAGAACTTTCACCGTGATTTTATAAATAATCCATTCGGTTTTACGTGTTGTGTATGTGATAGATTATGGTTTAAAAATGACTTGAAGACTCTATCGGTTGAAAATGAAATTCGTATTCAACAAAAATTTCCAGAATTCAGAAGTAATAATGAGCTGGCATGCACCAGCTGTCGCCAGGCTTTGAGGAGAGACAAAATTCCAACGTTGTCGAAATTGAATGGCTTTGTATATCCCCCGATCCCTGCACATCTTCCGAAGTTAGATTTAGTGTCCGAGAGACTCATTTCTCCTAGAATTCCATTTATGCAAATTCGCAGATTGCGTCATGTGCATGGACAATTTGGAATTTTGGGGCAGGTGATCAATGTTCCAGTGGATGTCAATCACTTGCCCAGGAACATTGACGACGATCACTGTGTTTACGTTCATATCAAGAGAAAACAAATTCATCGATCAAGCTACTTGACAGGTTTAATAAACAAGAGAAATATTAAAATATGGCTAAGATGCTTAGTACCGAGTCCATTGTATCAACTGTACGACATCAAAGTTGATGAATCTTTCTTTAATGAGGATTGTGTCGTTCATCAGATACCTATAGATGAACTGAGTGAAGACATCCCCATGGAGGAGAGCCTGTTCGCTCAGCAACACACATTACTCTGGAATGACGATAAATATTTGAGGATTGCTCCTGGAGAAATGAATGTCCCTCACAGTCTATTATTTGATGAGCATGCAGAAGAGTTATCTTTCCCTACTATCTATCTCGGACAATTCCGGCGCTTTAGTGAAGATCTCAATGTGACTCCATTCATGATGGCTACCAGTGAGCTAAGGAGATCTGATCGGCGTGGGGTTACACCTCATCATTTACTCTATATGGCAATGAAAATTATGAGGTTTAGAGTCCGTGACAGTGTATCCATTGCTTTTAAACACGTAGGTAAAGACACAAAAATTACACGTGAACAAATTGAATCAGAGGAGTATATAAATCATTGCATAGAAAGCAACTTGGCTTTTCTACGTTGTATCCCTAACTCGACTTGGTATTGGGCTGAAAGAAAGAGAGCCTTATTCGCAATGATCAGACAACTGGGAAAACCCACGTTATTCCTAACTATGAGTGCTAATGAAGTTGGTTGGCCCTCATTATTACAATTATTATATAAATTGAAGAATAATGGAGCAGAAATTACAGAACAAGATGTTCAGGAACTCCATTATATTGAAAAGAGCACACTCATCAATGAAGATGCTGAAACATGTGCCATCTATTTTAATAAGCTCATCAATGTTATAATGAACATACTTCAGTCCAAAAAGTCTTCTCCCTTCGGGAAATATCGTGTTGTCCATTATTTTAAAAGAATTGAATTCCAGCATCGTGGGAGCCCCCATGCACACATTCTGCTATGGCTTCTACGAATATCGTAGAACTTCTACGATATATATGAACAATAATAAAACGATTTTCGTCAAAAGAAATCATCTGCCATTGGTATCAGCGTGTGCTATTACTATCCACAAGTCTCAAGGTGGTACGTTTAATCAAATCGTCTATGAATACGAAAAGACACATTCACAAGAACTCCCTTACGTAGTCTTGTCCCGTGTCACAAGTATACAGGGATTGTACATCGTAGCGAAGGATGGAAAGAACAAATTTTATCATGGACGGAAAGAAGCTCAATCAATGGACAAGCTACAATCAGAATTTAGAAGATTATCAACAAATCCATTGATAACTTTGACTGACATTCTCCGAGAGTTCATCAGCAGACCAGGCTTATCAATAACAACCCTCAATTGCCAAAGCTTAGGAGCTCATAGCGGAGATTTCAATGATCCGGTGATTCTACGGTCTAATATATTGATACTTTCAGAGACGTGGAAGGAAAACGATCAAGAAATTGATGTTCCCAATTTTAATTGTGTCGTACAGTTCAAAAGACATAATGTGAGAGCAGGGGGTGTTGCAATACTTTGCAATACTGCTCATGGAACGAACATCATGACACCCAATATGGACCTGAACTTGAAACAACTAGAATCGCTTTCAATTGGGTTGTCATCTGTTGGAGAAATGTGTGCAGCTGAATGTCGCACAGAAAGCGGACAGCGGATTATGCTTATAGCACTCTATATTTCACCAAATCAGAAGATGGCGAAAATAATAGAGTTTATTCACCTTCACTTGCTGCCGTATACTCCAGTGGGGGCTGCAGAAGTTGGAGTAGAGCTGGACAAAATACCTATGATTCTAGGTGGAGATTTTAATGTTAATTTTGCTTCAGAGGATTCCAAGCCATTAATTCAGTTCTTGCAACAGAAATTGTCATTGGAAATGAACAATTCACCAATTGAATCGACTACACGCCATGGTACCACGATCGATGCAGTTTTCTCACGTTACATCGAAAATTTGGAGTCAAGAGTCTTCATTACCTATTTTAGTTACCACAAACCTATCATTTCGTTCATGAAGAGTCTACCAGAGAATGAAGGTGAAGCTGATTGAGATTTAATTCATCATATTCATACTAATATTATTGTATCTTGAAAAAAGTATAATTATTATGATGAATAAATTAATATTTACTGTCAAGAAGTGTTTGACACGTGATTAAAATGATTCCTCTCCCTCTAAACATAGAAAATTAAATAATCCTTGCCGATCCAATCATTCAGTTTCACTTCTATCGCGTGTCTTCATGACACACCATTTTTTATTTTATAACAATTTTTCAAAATTCAGCTAAAAATTAAAACAAGATGACACCCCACCCTTGGAATTTTCGATTTTTTTTTTTTTAATTATAGAAAATTGCTTGTGGATCATTGTTCGATTGCCGAAAGTTTCAACTTTTGTTTATTCATGAGCAAATAATTAATTTTCCATTGGAAATGTACACAAGCGTCTACAGTCACACCCGAGAGGTTTTCAAAATGGCTTCTGATCAGCTGGGGGTTGGTTTAGAGTACATTGCAATGTTGTTCATTTTTTGGAGTAATAACCCGAGAATATTATTTTTTGTATGTCTATAAGTGTGATTGTGTTCTTAAAAATCATCGAGAGGAATTACAAGATTAGAAGTCGATTCCGCATACTCAATTGATGATTAAAAAGCATCATGAGGAGTAAAGTGATGTTAAGCCACACATTTCCAGATATTCATCCATGTGGTTTTTGGACTCAATCGTTGACAAATAGGATCATGGAAAATTCAATCATACCAGTTCCCTTGTCATCAACAATGTAAGTTAATATGCGTTCCCCTAAGATCAAGAATTGTAATATTTCCAATAACATCGTTTACTTCTAGGATTGAATCGATGATACAGCTGTTTGACTATCAACGAGTTTCTGGAACGTTGGATCGTTGGAAATTTCGGTATAGAAACATATAAATATCCAGTGAAAATGTCATTTCGGAAAACTTAAAGGGAACTATCAGAAGTCATTGTACGTGGAAGAATGGACAAACGCTGGGGGGTGAGTGATAATTGAAATTTCCCCTTCTAAATTCAGTTCTTTCAATGGTTATCAAATTAAAGGATCGTCTATTCAAAAATACACGGCAAATTGTCCATGAGCATAAATTTATGAGATCGAGCCCTGGGCCTTTTCAGCCAGAAATTAAATCAGTGTCTTATCATTCGGTCGAAAAAACCTTGAACTTGAATTCCACCATACAAGAGTTCGAGGGTGACCACGATCAAACTCTATCGATAGTATCGAAGGTATATTTATTGATTTTTGACACGAAATACCTTTTTGGAAATAGATACCCTCAATACTAACCACTACAATTAACTATTCAAATTGAAAATCGCTTTGAACTTCCTCATTAATTTCAGTTATGGTTTATCTTGATTACAATATATTCATATCATTTCTATTGTAATTATCCATGGATTTAGCTGTAAACTGTGTGAGGGGAACGGTTAAAAAGTGTCTCACGAATTTGAAAATCCCCCTACGCCAATTGCACAATCTGTTCTCTTCAAGAAGTCACCCAAGTCGAAGAGAGTTCTGAGGACTCAATCAGAATGCTCAATTATATTGGTATCACTTCTTTTCTTTAGTTTGTATTCAATTATTTTCTCATTTTCCTTTTTTTCTCATTGCCATGCAAATTTTCAATATCGACAACATTTATGGATTTCAGAAAAATTGTCTTCCGACTGAGCATCGCACAAAAACGGGGAATACTCCTATGACTTTGAAAATTACAAAATTTTCAAAATACCATCAAGCCGTAAAGTGAAGTGGGAAAAGTCAGTCATCTAGGCAGCACTATTCCTCAGGCACTAGTTTCTATAAGAATATGAAAATTCAATGCTTGTTTGAGAACTCGCGATCATACCAAGAAATGTAGATTAATTTACCGAACCAAAAAATCCTAGCAAATTCACGAAAAAATTGTAATTGATTTCTATAAAAATTTTATCAGTCATTTATTGCAGTTTTTTCTACTAGAAATATTTAACAGAAGATATTTTTGTAGAGAAAAATCAATAGATTTTGATTCATCTGTGCAATTTTCTGAGCATAAATTGACCCTTGACCCTTGAAACGCGACAAATTCCGTCTAAAAACAATTTATTAATCAACATTCGAGTCGAATCTTCATCTATTTTTATTGATCCGAACATAAAGAATTACCATGTTATGTATTTCTTGTGAAATAATTACCGCGCTTTATTTTGGTTATTAGTAATAGGTTAACCTCATTTACATATTCCATACAGTTTCTTGTCATTAATCAACCTGTTCATCTACATCAAATCATTCAACTCAAAGTATTGATCTGCCTCTGAAACAACCGGGTGAGAAACATTAGTTAAAAAATACTTTGAAAAACAAGTACGTGCGCTATTCCTTAAAAACTGATCAATTGGCTTGTTGAGAGGTCAATGCATCCTGAAAAAATCTGTAAATCTGTTTCTAAACGAAATTTTGTGTTCCAGAATGGGCAAGAGGAAACTATGAAGTGATGTTTTACCACTTGCCTTGGGCTGAAGAGGAGTTATCGACGGCATTATCAGAAGGTGAAGGGTAATATTTTATCAAAGCTTTAGTAGGAGATTTTCATAGTGAAACATAAACACATATATGGCGTGTGTAAAACCATAAAGGTCGTATATACCAAAAATGGCCTTCTCTGGAAAAAGTTTGTATCGCTCAGTACATACGTTTACTATTAGTAAACTCAATAAATGGATCCCACTAAAACCAAATCATTTCATGTTCAAAAATTTATGGAGAAACGACGTTTTGATTTTTGGATAATGAACAAAAATATCTTTTATAATGCAAAAAGGTCGTGTATAGTAGCCAAGTTTGTCAAATTTGAAGAAAAACGACCCTTTTCTGTCTCAACAATAGAAAAAATCATTTATATAATTCAAAAACGTCGTGCATGCCACTTTTTTAACCGAAAATTGTAATGATCCTGACACGATTTTAGACACATGTTTGAATGTGTGTGTGTGTGTGAATCAAGACTTTGATGAACGTTCCCGAAGAAACCAACGTAGCGATTTATGTTTTTTTTTATCGACGCATCTCACTTATCCAGGTCTGAAAGGACCGATTTATCCGAAAAATGATTCGTTCAATTGTTATTAACAAATTCAATTGTTTATAACGATCTACTGCATAAACTATTGGAGTTAGCGAGAAATTTATACGAGAAAAGTTATTCCCCATGCAAAAATTCACATATTACGTAGAATGATTTTTTTCATTATTTGCATAATTAAGGAGCTATGGTCGTTCGAAAAATTATCCATGTAGTAACTGAATGAATGAAGATCGTAAGGTCATTAAGATTGTAAACGAAGCATTCACATGTAGACTGGAAAGGATTAGATTTTGGATGAAACTCGTGGGGTATATATATTGTTATTGACAATGTCAATTGTTTATAACTTTTCACTGCATAAAAAAAGTATTAGATTTAGCGTAAAATTTACAAAAAAAAGTTTTTCCTCATTCTAAAATACACCTTTTATGCGGAATTTTTTTCTTTCACCACTTACATATCAATCGAATTAACCTTACGTAATTTTATGTGAAATTATGAAAAAATGTGTGAATATACGACCTTCTGTGTTAGAAGAGTAAGAAAATTGCAATTTTGGCAGATACGACCTTCTTAGTTTTAGACACGCGATATGATACAATCATGTAATAATATCAGACGTACTTTTCCTCCATTAAAAAATATCTCTTACTGATTGCAGACTGACTGGAATCGTGGCCTGTGCTGGCAGAGATCTCAAAAACTTCAGGAATCTCTCCAGAATACTCTCCTGGAATTTCCTCACCCCCCGAAATTACGAAATACTCAATCAGCAATTTATTAATAATTAGTCTATAAACTAATTATGATATAGCTTGATTACTCGGGCTCCGAAGATGAGCAAATTCTAAAACTCCACGCATTGCTCCAGAATACTCTCCCGGAATTTTCTCACTCCTCCCTCCCCCCAATTTCAAAATAATTAATCAACCATCCATGATTAATGAGTCCATGAACTAATTAGAAAATAGCTTGATTCCTTGCGCCCAGAAGATGAGCGAATTCTCAAACTTCGGGAATCTGTCCAGAATACTCTCCTGGAATTTCCTGACCCCCCGAAATTACGAAATAATCAATCAGCAATTTATTAATAATTAGTCTATAAACTAATTATGATATAGCTTGATTACACGGGCTCCGAAGATGAGCAAATTTTAAAACTCCAGGGACTACTCCAGAATACTCTCCCGGAATTTTCTCACTCCTCCCTCCCCCCAATTTCAAAATAATTAATCAACCATCCATGATTAATGAGTCTATGGACTAATTAGAAAATAACTTGATTTCTTGGGCCCAGAAGATGAGCGAATTCTCAAACTTCAGGAATCGCTCCAGAATACTCTCCTGGAATTTCCTCACCCCCCCAAATTACGAAATAATCAATCAGCAATTTATTAATAATTAGTCTATAAACTAATTATGATATAGCTTGATTACTCGGGCTCCGAAGATGAGCAAATTCTAAAACTCCACGCATTGCTCCAGAATACTCTTCCGGAATTTTCTCACTCCTCCCTCCCCCAATTTCAAAATAATTAATCAACCATCCATAATTAATGAGTCTATGAACTAATTAGAAAATAGCTTGATTCCTTGGGCCCAGAAGATGAGCGAATTCTCAAACTTCAGGAATCGCTCCAGAATACTCTCCTGGAATTTCCTCACCCCCTGAAATTACGAAATAATCAATCAGCAATTTATTAATAATTAGTCTATAAACTAATTATGATATAGCTTGATTACTCGGGCTCCGAAGATGAGCAAATTTTAAAACTCCAGGGACTACTCCAGAATAGTCTCCCGGAATTTTCTCACTCCTCCCTCCCCCCAATTTCAAAATAATTAATCAACCATCCATAATTAATGAGTCTATGAACTAATTAGAAAATAGCTTGATTCCTTAGGCCCAGAAGATGAGCGAATTCTCAAACTTCAGGAATCGCTCCAGAATACTCTCCTGGAATTTCCTCACCCCCCGAAATTACGAAATAACCAATCAGCAATTTATTAATAATTAGTCTATAAACTAATTATGATATAGCTTGATTACTCGGGCTCCGAAGATGAGCAAATTCTAAAACTCCACGCATTGCTCCAGAATACTCTCCCGGAATTTTCTCACTCCTCCCTCCCCCCAAATTCAAAATAATTAATCAACCATCCATGATTAATGAGTCCATGAACTAATTAGAAAATAGCTTGATTCCTTGCGCCCAGAAGATGAGCGAATTCTCAAACTTCGGGAATCTGTCCAGAATACTCTCCTGGAATTTCCTCACCCCCCGAAATTACGAAATAATCAATCAGGAATTTATTAATAATTAGTCTATAAACTAATTATGATATAGCTTGATTACTCGGGCTCCGAAGATGAGCAAATTTTAAAACTCCAGGGACTACTCCAGAATACTCTCCCGGAATTTTCTCACTCCTCCCTCCCCCCAATTTCAAAATAATTAATCAACCATCCATGATTAATGAGTCTATGGACTAATTAGAAAATAGCTTGATTTCTTGGGCCCAGAAGATGAGCGAATTCTCAAACTTCAGGAATCGCTCCAGAATACTCTCCTGGAATTTCCTCACCCCCCCAAATTACGAAATAATCAATCAGCAATTTATTAATAATTAGTCTATAAACTAATTATGATATAGCTTGATTACTCGGGCTCCGAAGATGAGCAAATTCTAAAACTCCACGCATTGCTCCAGAATACTCTCCCGGAATTTTCTCACTCCTCCCTCCCCCAATTTCAAAATAATTAATCAACCATCCATAATTAATGAGTCTATGAACTAATTAGAAAATAGCTTGATTCCTTGGGCCCAGAAGATGAGCGAATTCTCAAACTTCAGGAATCGCTCCAGAATACTCTCCTGGAATTTCCTCACCCCCTGAAATTACGAAATAATCAATCAGCAATTTATTAATAATTAGTCTATAAACTAATTATGATATAGCTTGATTACTCGGGCTCCGAAGATGAGCAAATTTTAAAACTCCAGGGACTACTCCAGAATAGTCTCCCGGAATTTTCTCACTCCTCCCTCCCCCCAATTTCAAAATAATTAATCAACCATCCATAATTAATGAGTCTATGAACTAATTAGAAAATAGCTTGATTCCTTAGGCCCAGAAGATGAGCGAATTCTCAAACTTCAGGAATCGCTCCAGAATACTCTCCTGGAATTTCCTCACCCCCCGAAATTACGAAATAATCAATCAGCAATTTATTAATAATTAGTCTATAAACTAATTATGATATAGCTTGATTACTCGGGCTCCGAAGATGAGCAAATTCTAAAACTCCACGCATTGCTCCAGAATACTCTCCCGGAATTTTCTCACTCCTCCCTCCCCGCAATTTCAAAATAATTAATCAACCATCCATGATTAATGAGTCCATGAACTAATTAGAAAATAGCTTGATTCCTTGCGCCCAGAAGATGAGCGAATTCTCAAACTTCGGGAATCTGTCCAGAATACTCTCCTGGAATTTCCTCACCCCCCGAAATTACGAAATAATCAATCAGGAATTTATTAATAATTAGTCTATAAACTAATTATGATATAGCTTGATTACTCGGGCTCCGAAGATGAGCAAATTTTAAAACTCCAGGGACTACTCCAGAATACTCTCCCGGAATTTTCTCACTCCTCCCTCCCCCCAATTTCAAAATAATTAATCAACCATCCATGATTAATGAGTCTATGGACTAATGAGAAAATAGCTTGATTTCTTGGGCCCAGAAGATGAGCGAATTCTCAAACTTCAGGAATCGCTCCAGAATACTCTCCTGGAATTTCCTCACCCCCCCCCCCAAATTACGAAATAATCAATCAGCAATTTATTAATAATTAGTCTATAAACTAATTATGATATAGCTTGATTACTCGGGCTCTGAAGATGAGCAAATTCTAAAACTCCACGCATTGCTCCAGAATACTCTCCCGGAATTTTCTCACTCCTCCCTCCCCCAATTTCAAAATAATTAATCAACCATCCATAATTAATGAGTCTATGAACTAATTAGAAAATAGCTTGATTCCTTGGGCCCCGAAGATGAGCGAATTCTCAAACTTCAGGAATCGCTCCAGAATACTCTCCTGGAATTTCCTCACCCCCCGAAATTACGAAATAATCAATCAGCAATTTATTAATAATTAGTCTATAAACTAATTATGATATAGCTTGATTACTCGGGCTCCGAAGATGAGCAAATTTTAAAACTCCAGGGACTACTCCAGAATAGTCTCCCGGAATTTTCTCACTCCTCCCTCCCCCCAATTTCAAAATAATTAATCAACCATCCATGGTTAATGAGTCTATGAACTAATTAGAAAATAGCTTGATTCCTGGGGCCCAGAAGATGAGCGAATTCTCAAACTTCAGGAATCGCTCCAGAATACTCTCCTGGAATTTCCTCACCCCCCCAAATTACAAAATAATCAATCAGCAATTCATTAATAATTAGTCTATAAACTAATTATGATATAGTTTGATTACTCGGGCTCCGAAGATGAGCAAATTTTAAAACTCCAGGGACTACTCCAGAATACTCTCCCGGAATTTTCTCACCCCTCCCGCCCCCCAATTTCAAAATAATTAATCAACCATCCATGATTAATGAGTCTATGAACTAATTAGAAAATAGCTTGATTCCTTGCGCCCAGAAGATGAGCGAATCCTCAAACTTCAGGAATCTCTCCAGAATACTCTCCTGGAATTTCCTCACCCCCCTAAATCACAAAATAATCAATCAGCAATTTATTAATAATTAGTCTATGAACTAATTATGAACCAGCTTGATTACTTCGGCCCAGAAGATGAGGAAATTCTAAAACGCCAGCAGTCCCACCAGAATACTCTCCTTGAATTTCCTCACCCCCCGAAATTACGAAATAATCAATCAGCAATTTATTAATAATTAGTCTATGAACTAATTATGAACCAGCTTGATTACTTGGGCTCCGAAGATGAGCAAATTCTAAAACTTCACGCACTGCTCCAGAATACTCTCCCGGAATTTTCTCACTCCTCCCTCCCCTCAATTTCAAAATAATTAATCAACCATCCATGATTAATGAGTCTATGAACTAATTAGAAAATGGCTTCATTCCTTGGGCCCAGAAGATGAGCGAATTCTCAAACTTCAGGAATCCCTCCAGAATACTCCCCGGGAACTTCCTCACCTCCCGGAATTACGAAATAATCAATCAGGAATTTATCAATATTTAGTCTATGTACTAATTATGAAATAGCTTGATTACTTGGACTCCGAAGATGAGCAAATTCTGAAACTCCAGGGACTCCTCCAGAATACTCACGTGGAATTTTCTCACTCCGCCCTCCCCCCAATTTCGAAATAATTGATCAACAATTTTTTCTATGACCTAATTATGGAACAGCTTGATTTCTTGAGCCCAGAAGATGAGCGTATTCTCAAACGCCAGGAATCTGTCCAGAATACTCTCCTCGAATTTCCTCATACCCCCCCCCCCTCCCTTCCCCTCCAATTTCAAAATAATCAATCAGGAATTCATTATTAATTAGTATATGAACTAATCATGGAATAGCTTGATTACTTTGCTCCCGAAGATGAGCAAATTCTAAAACTTCAGGGACTTCTCCAGAATTCTCTCCTGAAATTTTCTCATCGCGCTCCCCCTCAATTGAAGAATAATAGATTAACAACTTATCATTAATTAGTCTTTGAACTAATTATGGAATAGCTTGATCACTTGGGCCCCCAAAAAGAAGAAATTCTAGAACTCTAAGGACTTCTCCAGAATACTCTCCTGGAACTTTCTCACCCCTCTCCTCCTCAATTTCAGAAGAATTAATCAACCATCCATGATTAATGAGTCTATGAACTAATTAGAAAATAGCCTGATTCCTTGTGCCCAGAAGATGAGCGAATTCTCAAAATTCAGAAATCTGTCCAGAATACTCTCCTGGAATTTCCTCACCCCCCGAAATTACGAAATAATCAATCAGCAATTTATCAATAATTAGTCTATAAACTAATTATGATATAGCTTGATTACTCGGGCTCCGAAGATGAGCAAATTTTAAAACTCCAGGGACTACTCCAGAATACTCTCCCGGAATTTTCTCACTCCTCCCTCCGCCCAATTTCAAAATAATTAATCAACCATCCATGATTAATGAGTCTATGATCTAATTACAAAATAGCTTGATTCCTTGGGCCCAGAAGATGAGCGAATTCTCAAACTTAAGGAATCGCTCCAGAATACTCTCCTGGAATTTCCTCACCCCCCGAAATTACGATATAATCAATCAGCAATTCATTAATAATTAGTCTATAAACTAATTATGATATAGTTTGATTACTCGGGCTCCGAAGATGAGCAAATTTTAAAACTCCAGGGACTACCCCAGAATACTCTCCCGGATTTTTCTCACCCCTCCCGCCCCCCAATTTCAAAATAATTAATCAACCATCCATGATTAATGAGTCTATGAACTAATTAGAAAATAGCTTGATTCCTTGCGCCCAGAAGATGAGCGAATCCTCAAACTTCAGGAATCTCTCCAGAATACTCTCCTGGAATTTCCTCACCCCCCTAAATCACAAAATAATCAATCAGCAATTTATTAATAATTAGTCTATGAACTAATTATGAACCAGCTTGATTACTTCGGCCCAGAAGATGAGGAAATTCTAAAACGCCAGCAGTCCCACCAGAATACTCTCCTTGAATTTCCTCACCCCCCGAAATTACGAAATAATCAATCAGCAATTTATTAATAATTAATCTATGAACTAATTATGAACCAGCTTGATTACTTGGGCTCCGAAGATGAGCAAATTCTAAAACTTCACGCACTGCTCCAGAATACTCTCCCGGAATTTTCTCACTCCTCCCTCCCCCCAATTTCAAAATAATTAATCAACCATCCATGATTAATGAGTCTATGAACTAATTAGAAAATGGCTTGATTCCTTGGGCCCAGAAGATGAGCGAATTCTCAAACTTCAGGAATCCCTCCAGAATACTCCCCGGGAACTTCCTCACCTCCCGGAATTACGAAATAATCAATCAGGAATTTATCAATATTTAGTCTATGTACTAATTATGAAATAGCTTGATTACTTGGACTCCGAAGATGAGCAAATTCTGAAACTCCAGGGACTCCTCCAGAATACTCACGTGGAATTTTCTCACTCCGCCCTCCCCCCAATTTCGAAATAATTGATCAACAATTTTTTCTATGACCTAATTATGGAACAGCTTGATTCCTTGAGCCCAGAAGATGAGCGTATTCTCAAACGCCAGGAATCTGTCCAGAATACTCTCCTCGAATTTCCTCATACCCCCCCCCCCCCCCTCCCTTCCGCCCCAATTTCAAAATAATCAATCAGGAATTCATTATTAATTAGTATATGAACTAATCATGGAATAGCTTGATTACTTTGCTGCCGAAGATGAGCAAATTCTAAAACTTCAGGGACTTCTCCAGAATTCTCTCCTGAAATTTTCTCATCGCGCTCCCCCTCAATTAAAGAATAATAGATTAACAACTTATCATTAATTAGTCTTTGAACTAATTATGGAATAGCTTGATCACTTGGGCCCCCAAAAAGAAGAAATTCTAAAACTCTAAGGACTTCTCCAGAATAATCTCCTGGAACTTTCTCACCCCTCTCCCCCTCAATTTCAGAAGAATTAATCAACCATCCATGATTAATGAGTCTATGAACTAATTAGAAAATAGCTTCATTCCTTGCGCCCAGAAGATGAGCGAATTCTCAAAGTTCAGGAATGTCTCCAGAATACTCTCCTGGAATTTCCTCACCCCCCTAAATCACAAAATAATCAATCAGCAATTTATTAATAATTAGTCTATGGACTAATTATGAACCAGCTTGATTACTTCGGCCCAGAAGATGAGCAAATTCTAAAACGCCAGCAGTCCCACCAGAATACTCTCCTGGAATTTCCTCACCCCCCGAAATTACGAAATAATCAATCAGCAATTTATTAATAATTAGTCTATGAACTAATTATGAACCAGCTTGATTACTTGGGCTCCGAAGATGAGCAAATTCTAAAACTTCACGCACTGCTCCAGGATACTCTCCCGGAATTTTCTCACTCCTCCCTCCCCCCAATTTCAAAATAATTAATCAACCATCCAGGATTAATGCGTCTATGAACTAATTAGAAAATGGCTTCATTCCTTGGGCCCAGAAGATGAGCGAATTCTCAAACTTCAGGAATCCCTCCAGAATACTCCCCGGGAACTTCTTCACCTCCCGGAATTACGAAATAATCAATGAGGAATTTATCAATAATTAGTCTATGAACTAATTATGAAATAGCTTGATTACTTGGACTCCGCAGATGACCAAATTCTGAAACTCCAGGGACTCCTCCAGAATACTCACCTGGAATTTTCTCACTCCGCCCTCCCCCCAATTTCGAAATAATTGATCAGCAATTTTTTCTCTGACCTAATTATGGAACAGCTTGATTCCTTGGGCCCAGAAGATGAGCGTATTCTCAAACTCCAGGAATCTCTCCAGAATACTCTCCTGGAATTTCCTCATACCCTCCCCCCTTCTCCTCCAATTTCAAAATAATCAATCAGGAATTCATTATTAATTAGTATATGAACTAATCATGGAATAGCTTGATTACTTTGCTCCCGAAGATGAGCAAATTCTAAAACTTCAGGGACTTCTCCAGAATTCTCTCCTGAAATTTTCTCATCGCGCTCCCCCTCAATTAAACAATAATAGATTAACAACTTATCATTAATTAGTCTTTGAACTAATTATGGAATAGCTTGATCACTTGGGCCCCCAAAAAGAAGAAATTCTAAAACTCTAGGGACTTCTCCAGAATACTCTCCTGGAACTTTCTCACCGCTCTCCCCCTCAATTTCAGAAGAATTAATCAACCATCCATGATTAATGAGTCTATGAACTAATTAGAGAATAGCTTGATTCCTTGCGCCCAGAAGATGAGCGAACTCCCAAACTTCAGGAATCTGTCCAGAATACTCTCCTGGAATTTCCACACCCCCCGAAATTAGGAAATAATCAATCAGCAATTTATTAATAATTAGTCTATAAACTAATTATGATATAGTTTGATTACTCGGGCTCCGAAGATGAGCAAATTTTAAAACTCCAGGGACTACTCCAGAATACCCTGCCGGAATTTTCTCACTGCTCCCTCCGCCCAATTTCAAAATAATTAATCAACCATCCATGATTAATGAGTCTATGATCTAATTAGAAAATAGCTTGATTCCTTGGGCCCAGAAGTTGAGCGAATTCTCAAACTTCGGGAATCTCTCCAGAATACTCTCCCGGAATTTTCTCACTCCTCCCTCCCCCCAATTTCAAAATAATTAATCAACCATCCACGATTAATGCGTCTATGAACTAATTAGAAAATGGCTTGATTCCTTGGGCCCAGAAGGTGAGCGAATTCTCAAACTTCAGGAATCTCTCCAGAATACTCTCCTGGAATTTCCTCACCCCCCCCAAATCACAAAATAATCAATCAGCAATTTATTAATAATTAGTCTATGAACTAATTATGACCCAGCTTGATTACTTCGGCCCAGAAGATGAGCAAATTCTAAAACGCCAGCAGTCCCACCAGAATACTCTCCTGGAATTTCCTCACCCCCCCCGAAATTACGAAATAATCAATCAGCAATTTATTAATAATTAGTCTATGAACTAATTATGAACCAGCTTGATTACTTGGGCTCCGAAGATGAGCAAATTCTGAAACTTCACGCACTGCTCCAGAATACTCTCCCGGAATTTTCTCACTCCTCCCTCCCCCCAATTTCAAAATAATTAATCAACCATCCATGATTAATGAGTCTATGAACTAATTAGAAAATGGCTTGATTCCTTGGGCCCAGAAGATGAGCGAATTCTCAAACTTCAGGAATCCCTCCAGAATACTCCCCGGGAACTTCCTCGCCTGCCAGAATTACGAAATAATCAATCAGGAATTTATCAATAATTAGTCTATGAACTAATTATGAAATAGCTTGATTACTCGGACTGCGAAGATGAGCCAATTCTGAAACTCCAGGGAGTCCTCCACAATACTCACCTGGAATTTTCTCACTCCGCCCTCCCCCCAATTTCGAAATAATTGATCAACAATTTTTTCTATGACCTAATTATGGAACAGCTTGATTCCTTGGGGCCAGAAGATGAGCGTATTCTCAAACTCCAGGAATCTCTCCAGAATACTCTCCTGGAATTTCCTCATACCCTCCCCCCTTCCCCTCCAATTTCAAAATAATCAATCATGAATTCATTATTAATTAGTATATGAACTAATCATGGAATAGCTTGATTACTTTGCCCCCGAAGATGAGCAAATTCTAAAACATCAGGGACTTCTCCAGAATTCTCTCCTGAAATTTTCTCATCGCGCTCCCCCTCAATTAAAAAATAATAGATTAACAACTTATCATTAATTAGTCTTTGAACTAATTATGGAATAGCTTGATCACTTGGGCCCCCAAAAAGAAGAAATTCTAAAACTCTAGGGACTTCTCCAGAATACTCTCCTGGAGCTTTCTCACCGCTCTCCCCCTCAATTTCAGAAGAATTAATTGCCAACATAGGCGAGGAGCATGACTCTCACATACATCTGGCCTTATTTGCGTGAGGATGAAGTCATCCGAGGTATACGTTATGACGAATTGATAACGATTTATGCAAATAAACAGTGTTAAAAGTACAGCACTCATCACCTATACACAATGGTTCGCCATCGGCTGCGCCTCCTAGGACGATTCTTCATTGCTATTAAGGACACAGATAAACGTATCACACAGTTTTCTGAGGGTTTTCAACCTCGTCATTATGATGCTGCAATCGTCGCTGTGCGGTGTCACCCAGACCAAGGTACATTCGATACTCCAGCGAACGCCTCCAATCTGGGCACACTTTTAAAACACGTTGGAGAAGTATTGCGTTCTGAATACATTAAAACGGAACAGGAGGAGGAGAAACCTCGAGTTGAAGATTTTTTGCAACTTATGGCTGAGGACTACACCACCAGTATAAATCGAATGGTAGCAGAAACTCAGACGCAAAACAACCGTCGCAAGGAAGTTGTTCTTCCTAATACTGATGACGTAAAAAAATCAAACACTCTTGTAAACTCTGAACGCGTTGAATCCTACTCTCAGCTAGCTGAAGCATACTCATTCGAAGCGTGGAACCACTTAGGAAAAATGACGTTGTTGTCACTACTGATATTCAATCGTCGCCGACCAGGCGAGATTGAACGCTTATATCTTGAAGATTTCAACAGCCATCGAGGTCTGGAGAAAATAGCGGATAAAGATCGATATGCTTCCTTGAGCGAAGAAGGCAAGAAACTGGCTCGAGAATACGTTCGTTTCGAAATTCGTGGGAAACTTGGTCGAGGCGTGCCGGTCCTTGTCGACAGGCATGTTCTGATGTGTCTGAATCTTTTGATCACTCATCGCCAAACGGCAGGTGTTCCCTCCGACAATATGTATCTATTTGGCCTCCCATCGCAGGATAAGAATCGTCATCGGTATCATCGAGCCTGCGATCTCATGCGAGAATACTTAGCAAAATGTGGAGCTGAGATTCCAACTGCTTTGAGAGGAACACAGCTGAGAAAGCATATCGCCACGCGTTGCATCCAATTCAATCTCTATGATCATCAGGTGACAGACTTAGCCAATTTCATGGGTCACAATAAGAAAATCCATAAAGAAATTTATCGGCAACCAGTTTTGGAAACGGATAATGAGGGTCAGGCTGGTCCAAGCACCTCGCAACATCATTCGAGAAATACACTGAATTCCTTGCAAGATTATTCTGGTGAAGAACCGAGCTTTTCCGACAAGAGTGCCAGTACTCCCTTTTTCAAACGACTCCAGACTGACGCACATCATCGCCAAACGTTGGACTGAAGATGAACGTCGCGTTGTCTTATCAGCTTTCAAAAAGTACTTGGCAGCCGGAAAAATGCCGTCTGGCAATGAGATGCAAGGTCTAATCAATGGAAATTCTTCCTTGAGGGCACGCACTGTGCCACAACTGAGAACGTGGTTGCACACGCAAAAAAAATGTCAAAGGCTTAATTTATATGCTCAGTACCATTAGTCGTTTATCGTTGGTGAGTTTCAAGAGATATATTTGGAATCTTCAGTTCAAACTCAGCAAAACGAGTTCCTTTTTTTATCCACATTTTCAAAACTTGATTGTCAATACTGTAATAATATCAGTATTTTGCGCCTGTAAAAATAGTCTTACAGAATCTTTACTTGAGAAAAATGATTGAGATTTATAACAAAACTGAAGTTTGTGTTTGTTTTTAGAAAAAACAAAGCTTTAGTATTGCGTTCGTTTCAAAGAATAAAGATTATAAAGCAAAGATGACATGGATCGCTATTTTTTTCCTCGCTTCGACTGCGTGTTGGATTTTCTTTTCAAATGAAGTCATCCGCAATTTGTAACACATTCATTAAATTCCCATATATTTCTGTTTTGTTGATACTTCTTGCAATTTTATAGAGACTTCAGCAGAAACTGACCAAACGCATTACTTTCTCTTTTCGTTATTTGACTCCTGTTCAATAGAGCAAAATCCATTCGCTCCACGGTCTTTATTCCTAATCAACACAATGTAATTACCATATCGGTACTCTTCACTTCCCGCTTGATTTATTTATAATCAAGTCCTTGAAACCTACATCATAAGTAAGTCTCCACATTCTACATATCACAGATACTTTGTCCTCGTAATGAACATATTGTACAAATTAAGTCCTCATAGTAAGGGCCAGTTCTCTATTAAGATAATCTCTATTAACTCTATTGAAATTAAATTAAGTTCCCTCACCATGCTACTTGCGTGAGGGGAATCATTTCTCTCAGGGGTGTAGGGGAAGTGATCCCCTCACGTAAGTAACATGGTGGGGGAACCTACTTTATTTTTAATAGAGAGTTAATAGAGATTAACTTAATAGAGAACTGGCCCTAACCCTTTGCAGATTCAATTCATATTGTTATTCGATCGGCCAATTCCTTACGTTCTCGTAAGAAAAGATTGACCGGAACATGAGACTTCTCCTTGTTGATGCACAAACATTCTGAAAATTTATAATGCGAGAACTTTCTGCTTAATAACTCGAATTCATTCTCCAATTTACTATCAAAGATTTTAATGTAAGCCTCATTGATGACGTCATCTATCTTTAACTATTATCATAATATGTTCATTCCAGAGAGAATTAATGCGACCAATTTTTTTATTTTCAATCCACCCACTTTTCGAGTACTTGGAATCTATGTTAGCCGAAAGTCCTCATAATGACCATTCCGACGATATACATACAAAACCCATTCCATGGCTAAACTCATCATGTCCCCGAAGTGATCATTACATGATTATGTATATCTTGATGTAAGGGGAATGAGTGAGGAGTTGAGTGAAGGGGGAAAGGAATGTGAGGAGGACAATGAGAGGATGCGGGCAAAGATAGGGGAGATAGGTGATAAGGACAGAATGAAGGAAGATGATAAGAGAGAGGAAGTAAAGGTGATTGAAGAGAGGAGAGAAAGGTTGGAGGTGAGTTTGGGTGAGAATGTCGGAGGAGATGAGATAGAAAAAGAAAGGGGTGAAATAGGCATAGAAGTGGTGGTACCGATGATCAGTTCGCTGAAAAAGGAGTTGATGGGATGTTTGAGAGAGATGCAAGAGGTAAGAGAGGAAATTAAAGATGGTTTAAGGGGAATGAGTGAGGAGTTGAGTAAATGGGGGAAAGTATGGAAGGAGGAGAAGAAGACCATATGGAAGAAGTTAGGACAGAGGGGTCAGAATGACAGGATGATGGAAGAAGAGAGGAGAGAGGAAGTGAAAGAGATTGGAAAGAGGGTAGGAAGGTTGGAGGTACGTTTGGATGAGAAGGTGGGTGAAGATGAAGAGGGCTCTCAAAGGCAGGAGGTTGCGGTGGAATGGAGAAAGAGAGCGGGGGTGTTGGAGGATACACAGGAGAAGGAGGAGAGAGATAAGAGGAAGAGGAACGTGATAATAAGGGGTATGTCTGTGATGAGTATCAGTGGTAGGGAAGAGGCGCAGGGGCTGTTGAGCTCGTTAGGGGTGGAGGAAGTGATTGAGAGTGAGGAAGTGATTGGACACAAGAGTATTAGGGAGTGGGGATGGAAGGAATGAGTGGAAGTTAGTGTGGGTGAGTTTGAAAGATATGGATGCGAAGAGGGAAGTGATGGTAGAAAAGAGAAAGCTGAAGGGGAGAAGAGAAAGGATTGAAAACGACCTGACATGGAGGGAGAGAAGAAGTAAGTGGGCAATAGAACGGAAAGCGAGGGAAGGGAGAGCTAAAGGTAAAGGGGTAAGGTATACAAGGGAGAGAGTATGGAGTGAGGAGGAAGTATGGACATGGTGCGAATTAAAAGGGTGCTTAGTTAAGAGAGGAAAGTTATTATAATCACCATGAAAATCAAAAATCAATTTGAAGATTTCAAAAATTTCAAAATTATCCAAATTTTTCAAAGATTTCGAGAGACGAATTTTTCCAAAATTTTGAATGTGAACCATTTCCAATTTCCCTAACTCCATATTTCAAAAAAATTAAATTCCAGTTTTTGAACATCAAACGTTTCCAAATTCCAAATTTCCAAAAATATTATATTTCAAATATTTAAAAAAATTCAAAATTCGAGAAATTTCAAAATTATCAAAATTTTCAAAATTATCAAAAGAGTTTGGACAATTTTGAGAATTTTGAAATTTCTGATTTTTGAATTTTTTTAAATCTTTGAAATATAATATTTTTGGAAATTTGGAATTTTGGAAGTTAAGGATTTTGGAAATTTGGAAACGATTGATATTCCAAAACTTTAGAATTTGAATTTTTTTTAATATAACATTAGGGAAATTTGAAATGACTCAAATTCGAAATTTTCGAAAAATTTGTCATTTGGCAATTTTGAAAATTTTGCAAATTTTCAAAAAATTGAAAATTTTGAAAATTTCAGTCATTTTGAAAATTTTGAAAATTTTGAAAATTTCAGTCATTTTGAAAAATTTGAGATATTTTGAAAATTTGGAAAATTTTTGAAAATTTTGAGAATCTGGAAATTTCTGAATTTTTGATTTTTTTTAAATCTTTGAAATATAATTTTTTTGGAAATTTGGAATTTTTTTAATTTGGGATTTTGGAAATTTGGAAACGACTGATATTTAAAAACTTGGGAATTTGAATTTTCTGACATATGGAATTGGGGAAATTGGAGATGGTTCACATTCAAAATTTTGAAAAATTTGAACAATTTTCGAAAAATTTTGGAATTTTGGAAATCTTGAAATTCACTTTTCATTTTCATGGTGATTATAATAACTTTCCTGGCGGAAAGTTAATAAAACAGCTTCGTCTCGCACCATTGATCAAATTAGATATACAGTGGACCGTCGTTAGTTGCAATATTTCCCTCACATGTTTTTTCCAATCACCGCGGCGCTGTTCCCCCCTACCCCCCTGCGCCTGATTCGCCAAAACATGTGCGGGTTACCGTTGGTCACGTTTTGTTTACTTTCGACGAACCGAAGTTTGGGAAGATTCCATTTTGCGAATCATTTCAAACTTCAACAATTTTTAATTTTAAAGATTTCAATTTTCAAAGTTTTGGAATTTGAAAATTTTGAAATTTTAAATATTTCAACAATTCTAAAATTTGCCAAATTTCCGATATTTGCAAAATTTTCAAAAAATCCCAAAATTTTGAAATTTTCCGAAATTTCCAAAAATTTTGAAATTTCCAAAATGTTCAAAATTCCCAAAATTTTTAAAATTCTCAAGATTTCAAATTTCCAAGTCTCAAAATTTCCAAAATTTCAGATTTTCCAAATATCGTTTTTCAAAATTTCAAAAATTGTAAAACTCTCGAAATTTACCACATTCCCAAAACTTCGAAAAATTTTCAAAATTTGCGGAATTTCGAAAATTTCAACCAGTTTATATTTTAAAAATTTTCAATTCCAAAATGTTTCATTTTAAAATTCCAAAGTTTTCAGATTTTCAAATTTTCAAAATTTTTCAACTTTTAATAATTTTCAAAATTCAAAATTTCCAAAAATTCTATAGTTTCCGAAATTTCCAAATTTTGAAAATTTTCCAAAATTTCCGCATTTTCCAAAATTTACGGAATTTGCAAAATTTCCAATTCCCAAAATTTTAAACTTTCAAGATTTTCAAAATTTCTACCATTTACTAACTTTCCAACATTTCTAATATTTCCAAAATTTCCAAAATTCCCAAAATTTACGCAGTTTCCGAAATTTCCAAATTCTCCCAAATTACCAATTCCCAAAATTTGAAATTTTCAAAATTTCCAAATTACCAAAATTCCCCAAATTTCCACACTTCCCAGAATTTCCAAAATGCCCAAAATTTTCAAAATTTACGGTATTTGAAAATTTCCAAATGCTCCAGATTTCCAAAATTGCTAAAATTTCTAAAATTTCCTGTATTTCCTAAATTACTGAAATTTCCAAAATTTCCAACATTTCCACAATTTTCCAAAATTTGTATAGTTTTCGAAATTTCCGAAATTCCCAAAATTTCCAAAGTTTCCAAAATTTCCGATTCCCAACATTTCCAAATTAGCAAAATTTCCTAAATTTCCCAAACTTCCAAAATTTCCAAAATTTCCACAATTTTCCAAAAAGAATTTGGAAAGTTTTCGAAATTTCCAAAATTCCCACAATTTCCAAAATTTCCAATTCCCAGAATTCCCAACATTTACGGTATTGGCAACATTTCCAAATTTTCAAAATGTATAAAATTTCCAAAACTTCGGATTCCCAAAATTCTCCCAAATTCCCAATTCCTAAAATTTGAAATTTTCAAAATTACCAAATTACCAAAATTTCCCAAATTTCCAATCCCCAGAATTTCCAAAATTTCAATTTCCCAAAATACATATGCATAATAGCATCAAAGCGTAAATAAAATAAAAAAAAAAAAAAAAAATCCCAGAATGTCCAACATTACCGGTATTTGCAAAATTTCCAAATTTTCAAAATGTCTACAATTTTCGAAATTTACGAAATTCCCAACATTTCCAAAATTTCCGATTCCCAAAATTTCAAATTTTTCAAATTTCCTAAATTTCTTATGTTTCCTATATTTCTATATTTTCTATATTTCCCAAATTTCCAATTTCCAATATTTCCAAAATTTGTAAAGTTTTCGAAATCTACAAAATTCCCAAAATTCCCAGAATTTCCAAAGTTTCGAAAGCTGCTGATTTCCAAAATTTTGAATTTTAGAAGCTCCCTAAATTTCCTATATTTCCAAAATTTCTAATTCCCAAAATTTCAAAAATTTCCAATTCCCAAAATTTCCTGAATTTCCAAAATTTCCACTGTTGGGGTATGTAGTGGGACACAAATAGCAGCCGAAAAACGGCGAGAAAAATTCGGTTTCAAAAAAAAAACTCATTACAACCGACATGAAGGTGATTAGGTCTCCAATCCCAAAAATACTAATCATTAGTATTTTATTTTGCAATCACAATCCAGAGATTATAGGGGAGATTGCCAGCGCTTATGGCAGGCCTTCAACCGCATTTTGGCCCATGCGCGCGTCGAAATACAATGAGTGTAGATACGGCAGAGCGCATGGAAGTACAGTGCGTGTAGATACGGCAGAGCGCGCCGAAATATCTCGAGACTGTCGATACCGCAGAGCGCGCCGAAAGACCGTGAGCGTCGATACGGAAATGAGCAAATTCAGAGACAAGCGGGTAATTTTTGACGTGCGTATAATTAGCAGACAAGTAACCAATTAACAAATAAAATCAATTCCAATAATTTGGGATTCATTGAGGATCGCATTTTCATAGTTTAGGACCCAATAGTTTATTTATTATGATTTTGTCATTTTTCGCGGTATATAGTTAGCAGGTTTTTTAAAACTATAATATGTACTTAGTTTTAAAAAAATTGAATCATTTAGATTATTCTGAAATCATTTGGGATAGTTTAGGATCGTATTTTCATAATTGAAGACGCAATAGTTTATTTATCATGATTTTTTTGGTTTTTTGAGGTGTATAGTTAGCAGATGTTTTAAATCTATAATATATAATTAATCTAAAAAAATTCAAACTTGTTTACACCATTCTGAAGTTATTTGGGATAATTTAGGATAATATGTTTATAATTGAGCATGCAATAATTTATTTATTATGATTTTTTCCTTCTTTTGCGGTGTATAGTAAATTTTCTAAATCTATAGTAGAGACAATTAGCTATAAAAATTTTAACGCATTCAGATAATTTTAAAATCATTTGGGATAATTTGGGATTATATTTCTATGATTGCAAACGTGATACTTTATTTATTATTAATCAATTTTTTTACTGCGTATACTTAGCAGTTTGTTCAGGGGGGAAAAAAGAAAACTACATAAATCGAAACCAAATCATTTGAGAGATACTAATTGTCATGGTCATTTTCATTACCGTTGAAATTGTAATTGTTGACAATGACAAGGACAACGCCAATGCCAATGACAATGATAATGACAATCACAACCAAAATTGCAACCGCAATTACAATTATAATGACAATTACAATCGCAATTTCTACGGGAATAACTATTGCAATTGCAATTACAATTACAATGACAACGGTAATGAAAATGACGCGGTAAAAAAATTAATTCATAATAAATAAAGTATCACGCTTTCACGTATCAACTATTAACTGCACTTTGATATTTTTGTTGACTGTTTAGCCGAGTATATGAAAACCCCTTTGTAACGAAAATTTAAATCAATCCGATAGTCATCTATATAATATGATTAAAGCTATGGGTTTTCATACACTCGTTTTCAGGGAGCACCGCGAGAAGGCAATCAACACCACTCCCCACCTAAAACTAGAATATACATGTCAGGTTAGGAGGCATGATTATAATCCTTTTCAAGAATACAATGGAGTAACTCGGATGTGGCGCATTTTACGCTATATCGATAAAAAAGGTCTGTTTTTTCTTCTTGTCAATTGTTTATATATTGTAGTAAGGGGTTACGGGCGATGTATCCCGAACAAAAAAAAAATTGCAACCGTTACGCCCCTTCAAAATTTGAGCGTTGCAAAAAAACAGCAATTGTTTGACATTTAATATCTCGGAAAATTCACAATTAACCCTTTCATACTGGCTCTATGGTCAGGTTTCCACCTTTTGTCGAAATGCATAATTCTTAGCAAAAACAAAATTCTTCTTCACAGTATATTATCTCTAATCCATAACTACGATACATTAAAAAATTACAAAGATAAATAAATTGACGTCATTTCAATCGATATAGCGCGGAATACGCGATATAGGAGTAGCGAGTGAGGAATATGAGGGATTCTCTGTCAACTCAGCCACCAACTTTCGAAATGTTCTCCAAAAAATTATGAAAAAATTGCGGGACATCAAAAAACTACGTTCTGATGTTTTTTACAGATTTTTTGACCCCTTTTTGGCATTTAAGCGACAAAACAACATTTTTTTATTTATGAAAAATTAGCTTACATGAGGTGTTATGATGTTTATACTCAAAATTCGTGTTTTTTTCTCAGCTTTTCGATGGAAGTATTTAAAATTTCTTAAAATCATTTCTGAGCCACTTTGTTTTGATTTTCTTTCTTCGTTTTGATTTTCATGAAAAACATTAAGAGTATTACGCACATGTATACCATTTATATGGAAAAGTATAAACGTGGGGATTCAACGCTCTCATACTCAAAAACATAAAAATCACTTCATCGACGAATCCGCTTCACGGGAAAAAATCTGTTTTTCGTATGCCAGCTTTGAATCTCCACTTTCATATTTTTCAATATAAATAATATACATGTGATCAGTATTCTTTTTTGTTTTCATGAAAATCAAAACGGCCCGAAACAATGATTTTAACAAAACCGATTCCGTACAAATTTTGACGTTTCATGGCCTAAAAATGCCCCAGGAATGTTTTAAAACAATGTCAAATACTTCCATCGAAAAACTGAGAGAAAACCACGAATTTCGAGTATAAACATCATTACACCTCATGTGAGAAAATTTTTCATAAATTAAAAAATGTTGGGGTTTGCTTCAATACCAAAAACGGGTGAAAGAATCAGAAAAAAAACCCAACGTAGTTTTTTGCGCTCAGCAATCTCCTGTAATTTTTTGAAAACATTCGAAACTTGGTGGCTGAGTTGACAGCGAATCCCTCATATATCAAACAAACAAATTATGCTTACGTAAAAAATAATGACGAACGCCCTGCGTGATTGCCGCTTGTCATCTGCAGGGAAGTCTTGAAACGTTATATTTGAATATTGCACAAAAATATCATATGTAACATAAACTATTAGTAAATGCAAAATGCACAGCGTACATGGCGCATGTACTTTACGTGATGACTTAATGGAGGGTGTTTTTCACAATAGGTTTTTCTCTTTAAAACGTGGCCAACATTAATAACGCGCGTCATTGGAGTGTCAGTGTTGTAAACCCTATGAACTTAGCTCATTCAAGTTAAGTATGGGAATGGTGGAAATAGCATGGCAGGTTTTTACCCTCACAACACACTGTAAGTATAAAACACTCTCCACTATGCCATTGCGTCTATCGCATGATTGAAATAAAGGTTTGAGTTATGAAGTTAACAACTTACATACCAGCCGTACCAATGGGGTCCATTCACTGAGGCATATGGGTCCAGGAATCTGCATTCCATGTCAAATCATTCACTGCCGTTACCCTTTCGAAAATCCCCCGTTTTTGTTGGAAATTCTGCACTATGAAAATCGATTCGACTTACATGATGTGCAGAATGCCTACAAAAATCAGAGGAATGTTCTAAAATCGTCACAGTCATTCATTGCATGATTTAACATGGAATGTTTGCTCTTCATTTCGCTAAATTTATATGCTATGACTGGGATTCAGGAAACATAATCGAGCGACTGTAGACCATGCTTTCACAACTGTTATTAAGACGGAAATGACAGAGCATAACAACTATCTGTTGAAAAGGTGAAAATGGCTAAGAACTAGAAGTTTTCTAGGCAAAGGTTGAACAGTATTACGAGCGGAATATGCGTTTTCGAGCATGTACGATTTCAAGATTTCGGGAGGGAGGTTGAAGACATTGTATCATTCTCAACGGCCTACTGAGCGATGTGTAAGAAGTAAGCAGTCGTAATCTGAACCACACTGTAATCAATTAATTGGAAGAAGACATACTTTGTGACTCTATCCATGACCTAGGTGGCTACTAGGACAAAATCTACGTCAACCAACATGGATGTGAAACGACATCGTCAGAACACCAGAATCGGGACACGATACAGCTATGGATTTTACAGTGTTCAGAATAATATCCTGATGCATGAACTTCACAGGATTACAAAAGTAATGCATGTTTCGTGCCGTCAGTATTTAATTGATGAATACAGATGAACAATCGAATTTGGATGGAAAACTCACTCAACGTGCGCACAGGTGCACGACTACAGGGGAAGAAAACTATGAAAAGAAAACTCTGAAAGAACGACGTCTACCTCACTGATGAGTCACTTTTTGAAGCTTGGGATTGCGGCTGAAACATTGGATATTACGTTTCTATGATGCCCGATTATTAATTCTCGTTATAGAAAAAATTTTTACTCTGACTAAAAATTTTAAAGCTGCAACTCGATGATTGAAACAATTGTGGTCTGGAGCGAACCAATGAGGAACGGATAACTGCAAGCTTTGCATTATATCGGCAGTGATATTATTAAGAACAGTTAGAGAACTCCAGTGCTTTGCCCAAACTTGATGGAAAATCTGCAACTGCAACCCAACCAATTTTGCAAACTCATCAGCGGGGCGAGTAAGCTTGGTTACTGTCGGTGCATCAATATCGACATTTTCATACTCCCGAAATTCGATGTATAGCTCATCCTGCGAACGAGCATCCATGGGTGACTTGGACATAGTAGTTCTGCACGCACTACACTGTTTAATGGTCTTGGAAGGTATATAACCTTCGAAGTAGCATATAGCATTTGTCTCATACACTGATGTAGAATCTTGAGGCTTAGAACCTGTCTGATCATTGCATTCCTCGACTGCGTGAATGATATCTATGGCCTCAGAAGCGTCACTTTCATCACTGGATTCTGCCATGTCCATTTCATGAGAAACAGTGATTAATAATGGCCAATCCTCAAATGCGGAAGAAATGCACGAAGGTTTTGCCGCCATAAGAAACGCATCATGATCACCATGAACGTTGCCATGATTCCCCATATGTAAGGAGCCCATTGACAGAACATGCCTTGTTGAAAGACGAACCATTCTTGCTGTGGGATTTGGGCAATTCCCATTTCGACCTCGAAGACAGCCGAACCAATGTTCTGTCCCATCTTGGTTTCCGCGAGAGGTTACGAATTTAAAATAGGGATATTCTTGAGAAATAGTTTTGTATACTTTGAGGAGTGCGTGTCCAGTCAGTTGCAGTCCTCGAAAACAAGGTAGGACTGTGTAACCTGACTTTTGAGGAATTCGCCATGTCTGGCTCCATTCAATCAAATCGATAATGAGCGCTTCTATCTGTGGGTTTTCAGGTGCTAATGGTCTTCTGTTGGGGTTGCTATCGAGGAGACCAACTGAATTACATGCATCAATGATGTCATTCATTTTCTCGGCAAATTCGGCACTATCCTTCCAGCTGGTAGAGGCTACATTTCCTCCTGAAGAAATTTGCGAGGAATGACCCCACAGCTTGATAGCCTGGGCATAGCGATGCCCTAATATTTGAAAAGCACGTTTTACATTCATAGCCTGGAAAGCATTAGGAGACAAATGAATATCAGAGATATGACCCAAAAGATGACATGTTGTCAAATTTTTATCAAAAGCGTATGCTGCCGTGAAATCACTCCATGAGACAATGGCTCGACCATCCTGCCAAATTCCCCCATGCTTCCTTAATGCAGAGACCACTCGTTTTATCAAATGGGGGAAGTCGAATGAAGCGAAATAGCTCTTCCCTCCTATTTTAACGACAGCTTCTACATAATTAACCTGAAGTATTTTATCATACAGACGTTGATTATGGACACCTTGGTCACATACTAACAACTTTACTCGGACATCGGCCTTCTCCAAATGTTGAAGACACTCTTGTAAGAGCAAGTGAATTTGTTCTGCTGGCAATCCACCTTTACCAGACAAGAAATATGCGATGGGTTGTCGCCATTTATGGTCAGCGTTGAGGCTTGTCAAATTAAAGAAAAATGCATTGTGAGCTCTCTCGTTTGACCGGCCCAATGGTCCGAGATCTACGAGCCCCTCAATGCAATCGTACTTCGAAGAATATTCCTCATAACTCTTGATGGACATCTCATCCCACGCTAGTGAGCAATACCGGTGTAAAGGATCCTTCTTTGACATTTCATGTTTCAGTTTTTCGAAAATCACCGGAGAGAAACCTGGTTTTATGTCGTACTGAGAAATCCACGAACGTACTGTACTTTCCGCTGGGAGTACACAACCCGCCTTGCGCATACGAGAATATGCAGAATGAAATTGGAATTGCTTTGCCAATTCCTGCTCTTCAGGACTATATGGAGTGTTAGGCTTATGGAACTGCAATTTGACCATTGTCTCAGCAGTTTTATGCAACGGCGGATCATGGGCTTTCAATAAATTATCAATGGTAAGTTCAGACACCGCTTGTGCAATTTTTTTGGGAACTTGTCGAAGATGATACTGCAGACTGCGGATTTTTACGGTTGTTTCTTCAGATTTTGTTATAACTTTGTCATTTTCGGCTCGTAACATTTTATTTGCAGCTCTCAGTCGTTCCACTTCTTTCTTTAAATCCTCTACTTCATTGCGGAGTTCAACGCATGCTGAATTTAGAGAAATGGATGCATTCGCGTCACAAACATCCATCAGAGGAATGCATAAGTTATCTGCAGTGGCAGTTGGAACTTCATGCTCAATGTCATTTGCTAACGAACGATTTGTCTCGTTACTACTGAAGGAATCATTGTTGATCACTTCAGTCGGTCTCAGAGTCTCGCGTTCAGTAGCAAATGAAATTGGAATTGCATTCCACTTCAAGTTCCTCTGATCAATACTTGTGAAGGAGGTAGCAGGAAAATGGAGCTTACAAAGACCATATTGCGAGACGGTAATCTTCGTCATCTGGCTCAATTTCGGATTGCCTGTATGGAAAGGAAATCTATTAGAGAGAAACTCACGTAATCATCGCTGCAATTTTAATTGAAATAAAAACATTATGTGTATTAAGTTATTAAAACTTGACGGCTCATAGCAGACCCTCATTGCCCAGGTTATGACTGACAAAACGTATATTCCTATCATCGCTGAATTCGTCACACCGCACTGTGGCAAGATCGAGCGTTGATTTTTTTAAGCAATGATACATAATGTTGGGGAGAGGGGGGGATCTTATGCTCTCCAAAAAGATTTAATAATATTTCACCGGAGCATTAACAAGATATTCGACTTGTTATGGGATTTCACTTGTTCTACTGTAGCATCCTATAGATCGAGTATGATAAAATTGATAGCTTTCCCCTGTGAAGGGAAGCTTTGTAATAACTCCAAAAATGAAGAGTGGAGTGAAAACCGAGCACAGTGTAACCCCCATTTGGCCTCCCTCATATTACTTCCCATTGCAAACTATCTACAGATAAGAAAAGTGAGGCGTCATAGGACACCTGATACATGTATGCAAATAGTAGTGTCAAAACATAGGCAATCATATGAAACGCCTCCTTCATTAAAAAAAAATATGAATCGCATCACATCACTGAAAAGGATTTATGCATTTCCCAGGTGACATTTCAAGGATTTGAAACTTCGAAATTTACAAGGATAAACAAAATTAAACACATTCCAAAATTTGAAGTTCTACAAATTACCGAAAAAATGTATACTTCAATTTCTTAAGGGGAGACTCCTGTGAGTTTTCAAAGTCGCGGGATTGTTGAATGACATACTTCATATGTCTTACCTAGTTCAAATACATGGAAAAATAAAGAATTGGTATGAAAAAAAAATTGTTTATTGTTCGTATATCGGCACTTCAAAGTGAAAAAATTGTCCAGTGTACCGAATTTTCAACTTATCCAAATTTTTTTTTCTCAAAGTCTTCGAAAAAATATGCTGAAAAACAATTACGAACCATTTTTTCTCCATTCGACACCAAAATAACAAATATTGTTATTTGTTTATTAACAAATGGATTTTGTTGTAGAAATTGTTGAGTCACGGAATTCTTTTTTTTGCAATATCCTTCAAAAAACATACAGAATGATAATTACTAACCACTTTTTTCAAAATCGACTGTTAAATAACAAATGGTGTTATTTGTTTATAAACAAATGAACTTTCCTGGAGCAATTTTGAAGTTACAATTTTTTTTGTTTTTGGAAAAAAAGTTGAAAAAAATTGCAGAATAACAATTACCAACAACTTTTTCCAAATTCGACTCCAAAATAACAAATCTTTGTGATTTGAAAGTCGAATTCCAAAAAAATGGTTCGCAATGGTTGTTCTGTATATTGTTTGAGAGATTTTGTAAGAAGAAACTATACAACCCAAAAATTGCTCCCGAAAAATCTATTTATTGATAAACAAATAACAACATTTGTTATTTTCAAGTAGAAATCAGAAAAAACTGTTCGCAATTGTTATTTTGTATATTTGTTGAAAGATATTGCAAAAAAAAATAGTAATTCAAAAATTTCTGGCCAAAAATCGATTTGTTAATGAACAAATAGAAAAATTTGTTATTCAGAAGTTGAATTTGACGAAAGTGGTTCATAAATGTTATTCTGCATATTTTTGGCAACATTTTTGAAACAAAACAAATTCTGTAACTTGAAAATTACTCCAGGGACATCTATTTGTTAATACACAAATAACAAGATTTGTTATTTAGGAGTCGAATTTGGAAAAAGTTGTTGGTAATTGTTGTTCTGCAATTTTTTTCAACTTTTTTTCCAAAAACAAAAAAATTTTTAACTTCAAAATTGCTCCAGGAAATTTCATTTGTTAATAAACTTTTAGTATACTTCAACAGCCTCAATAAAATTATATATATTCAATTTAAAATAAAACTGTACTAAATTGAGAAATATTCTGGAATAATTTTAGGAAGTGCTGTTAATAATTTAATAAAAATGGAAAACATCAAATATTGTCAAGATCAAAATAAAGGTAAGAATCCGTTTAAATAAAGTATTTTTCGTTGACCCACAAATTCTAATCTGTATATTATTTATTATATTAATTGAACTATTTATTTTTCCTTGAATATTAATGATAAAATCAAAAAATAAAATAAAAATAGTATATATCAAATGTTCGCAAAACACACTCACGCCCATTGGACGTTTACAGATTCCGCGAACGCGGCTGTCGGCATTACTTGCCAATCCGTACTCGCTTATATCTCGTTAAATAATGTAGATAGAACTAAAAAATTTATATGAAAAATATTCCATGGAAAGTACTCAAAAATATGAACCACACTAGAAATAGATCCATTGAATAGCGGGGGACATATATGAGATTATGCCTTGCGCGGAGGAGCAATTAGCACCATTTCATCTCATTCTCACGAGCTTAGCTCATGAACCCGCAGAGTGACAAAAAATCTCACTGATGGTAATAGGTGGGATTATTTATAGAGACAATTTTTTACTTAAACTTTTCTGCGCTATCTGAAACCGTTTAGCCGGGGACTTCCGCGAAGCGCGCGGCGAACTGCGCGCGAGCCGTTCGCGCCCCGCGCTCAATTGTCGGTAGTCATATCTCAAAAAGTATACGAGATATGAAAAAAATTTATTAGACCAAATTCACGTCTTTTTGGATGATGAACATTTTCTATTCGAAACTTTTTTTCCTATCTCCAACCGTTCTTGCGAAATGGCGTTATAAACAATAAAATTGTTATAAACAAAGAAAACGTTCAACATTTCGCAAAAACGGTTATCGAATTTGGAATCAGCACCCTCGAAAACATAAAGTCCAGTCATAAAACTGGCTGGACCTCTCAATGGATACAGACATGGGTCTAGCGTATGGACTAGCTCCAAAGTTGGCGCCATAATTGATCAAACTTCTTTGTTTGTTACGTGGAAGGTGGTGTTAACTGATTTTTATAAAAAATCATAAGAGCAGAAAATTTTTTTTGGCATAAGAAATTAGTTCTAAATTAGTTTTAGATTATGCAATATGAAAAATTGAATTCTGATATTTTTTACGGCTAGCTTTACGTACGTCGCAAATTCGCGGTGCCGCGGATTTAACCATTTATATCTCGGCAATTACACAAGTTATGGAAAAATCTAATACCACGTAAAAGCCGTATTTTCACGCAAGGAACAATATTCATTCAAGACTTTTTTCACCTGTATCTCTAACCGTTTGCGCAATAGAGCGGCTTCAACAATCGAAATTGTTAATAATAATTGACGATTTTTTTTTCTAACGACACTGCTTTCCGACCCGCAGACTAGCGAGACGCAACTTTTGAAACCAAAAAAAATTAAATCGACCATGCCGTTTTCCCACAAAAGCGAATCGAAAATTCCCACACACACCCACACATACTACACACACACACACACATGTTCTTTTGGGAATGTGAAATCTCGTTTCAGACGATTCTGAATATTCTGAGCATAACGTCTTGAGACTGTTTTTCGCAAAATTCTCGCTTCATTCCGCACTTTAAACATTACAAAAGATGGAAAAAAAATGTGAGAAAATGATTTTTTGCGAATGTAAAATCTCAACGTTTTTGACGCTTCTGTTGAATCTCAGCGTAACGTTTTGATACCGTCTTTTACAAAGTTTGCCTATATTTCGCACTTTTTTATGAACATTACAAAAAGTTGCAAGAAAACCCGCGCGCTCACGTACACACAGACACACACACACACACAGACGTCGGATGTAAAAAGTGTCAGGATGTAGGACGCTTTATTTTGAACGTGATTACAATATCTTTCCCTATCGAGAAGTTAATTGCAGCTTGCCCCCTCCCCCTCCCCATTTCCGCAGCACTTCCCTTAAATGATTTTTGCGAATTTGTATAGGATTATGATTTAAATAAAACAAAAATATGACGATACCCGAGTTTTCCATCCAGATAAGACGACGTTTCTCATCCACGGGAAACCGGAAAATTTGTGTGGAAGGATGCACAGAAGGACAATCCCTGTATGCACACCTATCGCGGGATTTAATTACTTTGGCCATTTTTTTGGCAAAAACCAAAAACAATTTCGAAGTGATCGTAAGTTAAGGAGTAATTTAAAAAGATGTAGCCCTGTCACAAAACAGAGCTCAACTGAACGTTTTTCAGTAATATCGAAATTTTGTTTATGTTTTGGTCGTGTTTTCTCTCTCTCTATTGCCATCGTCACAGAGCGAGAGCGTTTGCTTCCAAAAACAAAACAAACGACCGCGCTGGGGTGCGGGAAGGAGAGAGGGTTTTCTGGAAATTTAAATGACCCGAAATTCGGATTTACTGCAGGAGTTTTTAAATATATCATATAAAAATTATTGTAGGCATAATTGCGGGGCTTTTTTTCTATAGGGTTTTAGAAATGTGTGTTCCTGAATTCCTCTATGTGTGTGTGTGTGAGCATTTTTCTGTCGACGGTTTACCGTAAATCGCTAGACCGAATCACACTTGTTTTTTCAAATTTCGTTCCGCCGAGGAGCAGGTCTGAAAGGAGTTTTTTCAATGTCTGTCCACTAGTTTTTTAGTGATTTATAAACAACTTCGATTTTTAACTTCCCGAGAGGGGAAGTTATTGTTTTGCCCCCGAAAATGAAAAATCGATTTTTCATTAAATCTCCACGTTTCAAGGTATTTCTAACTCTGTGTGTGTGTGTGTGTATGCGCGTGGGCAAGTGTATACGTATGTAATCAAAATTTTTGTCGAACAATTTTATCCCAACAAGCTAAGCGCTAGAGATGATGTACGGCGCAATCAAAGTGTCTCCATAAAACTTAGAGCTGATTAGTTTTTGGTAAAAATTGATCCAGTATATGCAATGTTATTAACAATTCTAATTGTTCATAACGTTCTACTGAAAAAACTATTAGACGTAGCGTTTATATAAGAAAAGTTATTCTGCAAAAAAACACATACTATGCAGAATGACTTTCTTTCATATTTTGCATAATTAACGAGGCATGGCCGTCTACAGAATTAGGTGTGTAACATGTGAACGAATGAAACTACCGCTGTCATAAAGGTCAGAATCGAAGCGGTACGGTACAGAATCGAGCGGATTACATTTTGGATAGCATTAGTGCAGTATATGCAATGTTATTAACAATTCCAGTAATTTATAAAGTTCTACTGCATGAACTATTAGAGTTAGCGTAAATCTATTAATGAACAATTATTCCCCATAAAAAAATACACATTTTCTGCGTCATGGCTTGTTTTTATATTTTGCATAATTAAGGAGGTATGGCCGTCTGAAAAATTATGTATGTAACTATGGGGGATACAGCAACAACTTCCCAATCTCCGATTAGAATTTACGTATTTTAGATTAAGAGTAATCTAAAAAAAATCATGTAACAGATTTTCTCTACACTGAGAGAAAAACGTATTTTTGGCAAGAAAAATTTCTTGTGGCAAGAAACCTTAACGAAAAATACATGTAAATTTTCCTTAAGTTTCTTGCCACAAGAAACTTTTCTTGCCAAAAATACGTTTTTCTCTCAGTGTATGAATCGAGAGCTTATATTGAGCGGTTGGCGACATTCAGCATTATTCATAATTACAAGAAAAATGCTTTAGCCAAGAATGGAACTTTTCTCTCAAGATTTCTATACCTTTTTTCTCTGCAACCTACGAATGTTAGACAGAAATGACAAATCGGGAAGTTTTGTTTGTGCCCCGACAGGGGAAAATACCAAACGTGCTTTTTTGTTGCAAATCAAATTCTCCATAGAAAATATTGTTCACCATTTTTTGATAAAACCATTGGTTAAGGAGGAAATTGACGTTGTGTGATTTTATTAATTAATTTTCATCTGGAGTTTCTATCGGAAAGTAATATGCGAGACCCAACTGGGGATCACAATTCTGTCCGCTTCTCGTTTCACACTTTCTCACATTTTATGTATCCCGAAAAGTAATGCACCTCGTCATTCCCTATAATGCTCCTATTCTCCGATTGAATTCCCAACCGCGAAAAATTAGCCGCCCGTCTCTGAATCTGCTCACTTCCGTATCGACGCTCACGGTTTTTCGGCGCGCTCTGCGGTATCGACAGTCTCGAGATATTTCGACGCGCTCTGCCGTATCTACACGCACTGTACTTCCATGCGCTCTGCCGTATCTACACTCATTGTATTTCGACGCACGCATCGGCCAAAATGCGGTTGAAGAGTTTTTACAGGCGCTGGCAATCTCCCCTATAATCTCTGCCAATATTCGGTAATAGAACTACGTCAAATTTTCATTCAAGGAGCACTGACGAAGGAACTGAATAAGTATAGTGTTACGGATCAGAATGCAGGTTGGAATAAGAAAGATAATGAAGGTGGGCAATAAACATGCTTTGTTTTCCAAAAAAATGCCAACTAATTGGTTTAAAAAATAGGGGGTGGGAAAGTATTTAAAATGGGGGAATTTTGGAACGCTGCCATCCGATTGGCTGTTTCCACTGTTTTCGCCAGTTGTCATGTGTGCGCATGCACGGCCAAAGGGGGCATGCAGTATTCTCTAACCTGAGTTATTGTCGAAGAAGTAATTTGAACGAATTGGAGTAATTATAATGCGTTTTTGTGGAAACGAAAAAAAATTGACAAAAACAAATTTTTTAAAGGGGGTCCATTTTACCCACAGAACCATCAAATTTTTATATAACAGACGCGCCACATGGATTTGGGTGGTGTTCTTGGAGGCTAAGGTGGAACTTTTTCCGTACTTAAGATCATCGGAAAATCATTTGTTTTTTAGGGGGTCCATTTTACCCGCGTCTCCCCTATAAAAAACATTAATTTTCTGGTCAGGAAGGAGAAAACCACCATTTTAGCGCTTTTCTCGGTCCTCGACTAGAAAAAAAACGTTCCTGGCACGTCATGAAAAACTAATCACCCTCCCCAACGTGCTTACCATCCTCGGCTTCGCCTCGAATGTCAATTTTGCACCTGGGGAAAGGTGATTAGTTTTTCAATTACATTAGGAACATTAATTTGGATTAGAGAAAGAACCGGGGTGATTGCTGGTTATGTGAAAACCAACAAGAGCCATGTTTTTTAGACATAATTCGGAGTCATGAATAGCTGATTGGCCACTGCACATGCGCGGATCGCGTTACGGGGGCGGATCCATGACAAAATAATTAATTGTTTGTACAGACTTAACAACGTATCTACAAACAAACAAACTATGTATTTTGGAATGTACAAATGATTTCCTACAAAATCCATGGGTAAGTTACTTCACTTAACTTATTTTATATTATGAGTTGGCTAAAAACACACGAACATTTCATTAATTTTTTATAAATAAACAGGAGATGTACAAAAAAAATTAAACAATGTACAATCATGTACTATCGATATACAATCGATTACATCAAGTACTGTTCATACTTTATGTACTTTGTCGGCTAAGTACCCAGCGGCCTAGAACCGTTAAAGTACGAACGGACCCCTCCACCCTCGTAATTTCACAAACATATTTCCAACTCGCCAGATGCCACTAGCTTGCATCACCCAAGGCGTTGACCCTGGCTAGTTACTGATGAATTCTCAGCTGGGCTCGCAGTCCGTGGCCAAGGCTTTCCCAGAATACTGCATTGAGATACTTCAGTTGTTTAAACGCCATTTTATGTGTTTGGCTCTGACGCTTGTTACAAAGTAGTGAATGAAGATCTGACTAAAATTATTGTTTAACCCCTTTTAATATATGTGTGAAATACATGTGGCTATAAAGTGTGTCTCAGCTATATCTGACATGCATGAGTGAGGTCGGCCCCAACGGACCAAACCAAGTAAAATAGAGGGGCAGAGAGAGAACAAAATAGTGTAGTAGAAAGTCGAGTCTACGTATCATCACGTCAAAAGCGATAAAGGAAAATGAAGATGTATTGCAAGTGATTTAACTTCATGGCCGATTATCGTGCTATTTTGGAATTATCGTCAGTGAATCGTCATTTATTCACTAATAAGTCTACATTCTGAGGAATCGATAAATTGTTCAGTGGAGAGGGGAATACGTGTTTATTGTTTTGATTCTGTTCTGTTATGTCACAGTTCGAGACAGCATTTTTAATTAATTATGTGAAACGTTCTCTCAACCCGTCCTTCAGGGAGCGTACGTTATACACACATTACAATATTTAAAGTTTTAATTTGTGGTTCGTTGTAAATTTGTGTAAAGGCTTGAATCCAATTTTTCGGAAGTTATTGTGCCGTTTCAAAGTACTCACAACAACTGGTGAAGCAATACTAAAAGATTAGGAGTATTGTCAGAATTACGAACGCCCTGGCTTCCTTGTAATTCATCGAAACAGTGAAGATGAGTTCCAGGAATATACCTTCGGATAAGGTGAGTTTAGGAAGTTCATTTGGGCTTATTCATTTATGTATGCCGTTCATTTGGTTTGGATTGTTCAAAGGAATGCGATCATATTTATTGTAGGCAGTTAAAGAAAACATAAACATTGCAGGAAATCGGATTCTTCAAAATGAAAATAATAAAGTTGAGGCAATTCGTACGATGTGATTGATATTCAAGAATAACAATGAATGTAGGAAAAATCATAAAAACATGCACTCGGGCTTCATGATTAGACGTAACCATTTCGATGTTTTCTTTTTTGTGAATTTCTCAAACTGAAATGCGTCTTATTGAATGTTGAAGTTCTTACTTTTCTCGTATTTTTCATTGTATAGTAGTAGCGGTCCATTGCTTCAAATTTATTACGGTCGAAAATTGACCGCGAGATGCATGTAACGACACCTAGCGAAATGCTTATTAACATCACGTGTCCATGACAGTTTCTTCACTGTACATTCTATGTATGGGTAAAAACGATTGAATTATTAATTTTTCCATTGATTAGATTGTTCAAATTGCTTATCCATCCGTGAAACGTATAAGGATATTCGCATCCACTTATTAGGGATATCTAATGTAGCATCGAAATACAGAGTCTCCCTCAAGGAAATTATTGCTTACATTATGTGTCATAGATTCACATTAAGATAAAGTACATTCATGAAAAAAATCAAAAACTTACGTTTTTGAACAAAGGAAGCACGACAAGGACGTATCTGTTGGTTTATATGATTTTGAATGATACTTCTGCCTTCAGCGCTCTACCCTGGGTCTAAAAAAATTAATCCAGCAATCGATTCGGTTTGATGTAGTGAAGAATTGAGCATAAGATAATTAAGATAGTTGGAACTTTAACTGCTACAGAACAATATTTGAAAAAAAAACAAAACAAAAATAAATAAAGTGCGATAGGAGAAAAACGTGCTTGGTGTCTCTTCAGATGCCTTAAAACATACATCCAGAACTTACGTATTTGACGCAGGTTACATGATGAACAAAAGGTATTCCTAACTGCTATAGTCGAATTATTCGATTGTGGGTGGTACAGAGCAGTTCCTCGTAACCTGTAAATAACCGCGTTAAGTACGTAAGTCCTGGTTCTGTTTTTGTTATAACACGTACAGTAGAGAAAAGTACTTGCACTCTTATTCTTCATTTCAATACTTTTGTACTAGCTGCCCAACGTTTACATATGGGATTGAAATGAATCTACAGATACGTACTTGCCGAAGTTCTTGTTTTACAAAAACCCAGTTTTTGTATTTTTGTGTCATTTACTATTTTTTTCCGAAATGCCCCCGATAATTCAAATCTGTTAGACAACTATTTATGGATTATATGCCATATGTATTGTATTTTAGTCTACACATCTGTGAGACGCATGCAAGATCGATGCAAAAAGTGACCGGCAGCAGTAGCGGAGTGTTTCGAGTCCGAAATGTGTGACTCTGAAGTTTGCAGAATCCGTCATCAAAAAATCTTTGCCAGGGCATATTGCGCGCACCAATCGCTGAATTCGGAAAAATTAAATGTCGGGCATTGATGAAATTGAGGGTGACAATTTTGACATTTATGATAATATAGATTCAAGGCTATTAAATGTCGACTGAAACTGTAAAACCCCATTACCATGGAATATCTCCCCGTATAATAGCCTTGTTGAAAAAAAACAGTATTCACGTTTTGAAATTTCCAAAATCTCGTCCCGATATAATTTTTTTTTCTATTCTCCCATAAATAACACGATTATCCGCTGTAGTGTAAGTCAGTTTTGCCAAGGTCTACTATACGTATAAATAATGCGTATAAATATCAGAGTGATAAAAATCACCTTCCAGAAATCAAAAATACTTTTGGCCGCAGTTTTGTGAAACATCTAATGGTGCGCTGCGCTAACTTCAGAAACGGAGACGTCTTTTTTCGGCTGACGCTCCTCTGCATTCTAGTCTGCCGGTCGCTCCACTGATCTCTATATAACTGGATAGTCGATCGGCTATATAGCCAACGCGTGAGGCAGATGAACAGACAAGGAGCACCACTTGGCCCAGAATGCTATCAATTGCGCATGCCCAGCGCATCTGTCGATTGGAGGGGGAATGGTTACCCAGAGTAGTTGGTAATTTCTTCAGTAAATTTCCAAGGGATAGAACTCATCAGAAATATTGCAAAAATCGGTTTTCAGCTCTTATTATATTTACTTGTCTGGAATCCGTCTATACGATGCTGAAGTAAAATTGACACTTTATAAATCTTGTTAAATATTCTATAACTAACTATAAGTAGTTAAGCCGCAATCACCAATCCTGCTTTTTTTAATAACTGATTAATTGGACAATAGGAATTTGTATCGAGGAATTATTCTTTCGATGTCAAAATACAGAGAGAAAACAGGGTAAACTAGGCAAGGACATGAAAAGATAGCTCCTGATTCTTCTTCGTTTTTCCACAATAAACACAACTCAGTTTTTGCAAGTTAGAAGATAAACACTCCTGTCAATCCTGAAATGTTCGACAAGTACCGGTGAGCCACGTAAACTGGACGGTTATGATGTGGGTAATTTTCCCGGCGTCATTTACCGTCTATGTCACCCTCCCTTAGCGAGGCGCTTGCGCATAGCGCACTTCGCTGGGGTTGTGGTGGCGCTGTTTATCCCTGCCTCACTGTCGGCGCGGTGGGGGCATGGGGATAGTCTATCCAGTTATATAGAGATCAGTGGTTCGCTCGCTTGTGCACCCCTCCCCCTAGTCATGTACGCCTGACCCGTCTGTATTCCCACGTGGTGAGAACGTGTGACAAGTTAGCAGTAAAAATGAGCAGAATCCATCTTTTTTTATTGCATCATTTAGAGTTAATTTTGAGGGAAAAAACATTTTTTGAGTTGAATTCTAACTATTAAAAAAATGCATTACTGCCCGCTTTTTTCAAAAGTTAGCAGTAACTTCTTGAAAAATGGACAGAAATTATTCTTTTCCATCCCATCATTTAAAGTTAATTTAGAGCTAATTTTCGGTGACGGCAAACAAATTTTCATCGCCTTTTAACAATTGAAAACTTGAATTACTGCTAGCTTTCTTCCAAAGCGAGCAGTAACGTTTCGAGCAATAAGGAAAATCGGACGTATTTCTTATTGATTCATCTATAATGAATTTAGAGCTTATTTTGGGTGCCATAAAAAAAAATTATTTCATTCTGATGAGTGATAAATTGAATTACTGCTAGCTTTTCTCGAGAGTTGGCAGTAACATTTACATAAAAAAATAAAATTAATTGTTCTTTCCATTGCATCATTTGAAAGACATTTCAAGCTGGACCAACCAACTCAGCCCGCCAAAGTTTTGACCAATAGAAAAGTAGCACGGAATTTATCATGAATTTATTATGATAAATTGATTTTTTCATCTCTTATATTTTTTTGTATTTTTATGGTTGGTCCAGGATAATATTAAGCTGGACCAACCATAGTCCAAATTCATATTTCTATGCTTTTTTTTTCAATTCTGAACACTGAGCAAACTCCAGAAATATATAAAGGAATTTGCTCACCCTTTGGAAACAACAAATGAGAGAAATTGATCAATTTTTGACAACTAATTGATTGGAGCTCATGTCAACTGGAACATGTGGAACTCCAAGGACATGTGGGCGATCAAACCCGGGAACTCCAGGGAGATTTCCAAATCATCGCCCTAGAGTTTGGTCACTCCTTAGAAATTGAAAAAAAAAATCATCAACATTTTTTAATAATTAATTAATGAACTGATGATTTCCTGTTCAAGGGAATAACTTGGACCAACGTGGTGAGCAAACTCGGAAACTTAAGGCTGATGCGTAAAACATGGCCCTAGAGTTTGCTCACTCCTTAGAAATTGAAAAAAAATCATCAACATTTTTTAATAATTAATTAATCAAGTGATGATTTCGTGTTCAAGGCGATAACTTGGAACCAGTTGGTGAGCAAACTCGGAAACTTAAGGGTGATGCGTAAAACATCCCCCTAGAGTTTGCTCACTCCTTAGAAATTAAAAAAAAAAATCATCAAAATTTTTTAATAATTAATTAATCAAGTGATGATTTCGGGTTCAAGGCGATATCTTGGAACAAGTTGGTGAGCAAACTCGGAAACTTAAGGGTGATGCGTAAAACATGGCCCTAGAGTTTGCTCACTCCTTAGAAATTGAAAAAAAAATCAACATTTTTTAATAATTAATTAATCAAGTGATGATTTTGTGTTCAAGGCGATAACTTGGAACAAGTTGGTAAGCAAACTCGGAAACTTAAGGGTGATGCGTAAAAATCCCCCTAGAGTTTGCTCACTCCTTAGAAATTGAAAAAAAAATCAACATTTTTTAATAATTAATTAATCAACTGATGATTTCCTGTTCAAGGGAATAACTTGGACCAACGTGGTGAGCAAACTCGGAAACTTAAGGGTGATGCGTAAAACATCCCCCTAGAGTTTGCTCACTCCTTAGAATTTGAAAAAAAACCATCAACATTTTTTAATAATTAATTAATGAACTGATGATTTCCTGTTCAAGGGAATAACTTGGACCAACGTGGTGAGCAAACTCGGAAACTTAAGGCTGATGCGTAAAACATGGCCCTAGAGTTTGCTCACTCCTTAGAAATTGAAAAAAAAAATCAACATTTTTTAATAATTAATTAATCAAGTGATGATTTCGGGTTCAAGGCGATATCTTGGAACAAGTTGGTGAGCAAACTCGGAAACTTAAGGGTGATGCATAAAACATGGCCCTAGAGTTTGCTCACTCCTTAGAAATTGAAAAAAAAATCAACATTTTTTAATAATTAATTAATCAAGTGATGATTTCGTGTTCAAGGCGATAACTTGGAACAAGTTGGTGAGCAAACTCGGAAACTTAAGGGTGATGCGTAAAAATCCCCCTAGAGTTTGCTCACTCCTTAGAAATTGAAAAAAAAATCATCAACATTTTTTAATAATTAATTACTGAACTGATGATTTCCTGTTCAAGGGAATAACTTGGACCAACGTGGTGAGCAAACTCGGAAACTTAAGGGTGATGTGTAAAACATCCCCCTAGAGTTTGCTCACTCCTTAGAAATTGAAAAAAAAATCATCAACATTTTTTAATAATTAATTAATGAACTGATGATTTCCTGTTCAAGGGAATAACTTGGACCAACGTGGTGAGCAAACTCGGAAACTTAAGGGTGATGCGTAAAACATCCCCCTAGAGTTTGCTCACTCCCTAGAAATTGAAAAAAAAATCATCAACATTTTTTAATAATTAATTACTGAACTGATGATTTCCTGTTCAAGGGAATAACTTGGACCAACGTGGTGAGCAAACTCGGAAACTTAAGGCTGATGCGTAAAACATGGCCCTAGAGTTTGCTCACTCCTTAGAAATTGAAAAAAAAAATCAACATTTTTTAATAATTAATTAATCAAGTGATGATTTCGGGTTCAAGGCGATATCTTGGAACAAGTTGGTGAGCAAACTCGGAAACTTAAGGGTGATGCATAAAACATGGCCCTAGAGTTTGCTCACTCCTTAGAAATTGAAAAAAAAATCAACATTTTTTAATAATTAATTAATCAAGTGATGATTTCGTGTTCAAGGCGATAACTTGGAACAAGTTGGTGAGCAAACTCGGAAACTTAAGGGTGATGCGTAAAAATCCCCCTAGAGTTTGCTCACTCCTTAGAAATTGAAAAAAAAATCATCAACATTTTTTAATAATTAATTACTGAACTGATGATTTCCTGTTCAAGGGAATAACTTGGACCAACGTGGTGAGCAAACTCGGAAACTTAAGGGTGATGTGTAAAACATCCCCCTAGAGTTTGCTCACTCCTTAGAAATTGAAAAAAAAATCATCAACATTTTTTAATAATTAATTAATGAACTGATGATTTCCTGTTCAAGGGAATAACTTGGACCAACGTGGTGAGCAAACTCGGAAACTTAAGGGTGATGCGTAAAACATCCCCCTAGAGTTTGCTCACTCCCTAGAAATTGAAAAAAAAATCATCAACATTTTTTAATAATTAATTACTGAACTGATGATTTCCTGTTCAAGGGAATAACTTGGACCAACGTGGTGAGCAAACTCGGAAACTTAAGGGTGATGCGTAAAACATCCCCCTAGAGTTTGCTCACTCCTTAGAAATTGAAAAAAAAATCATCAACATTTTTTATTGAGGAAAAGTCATCATTTTTTAAATAACCAAATAATGAAGTGGTTATTCTGAGTTCGAGACAATAATTAGGAACAAGTGGGTGAGCAAACTTGGAAACTTCCGTAAAACTTTATTAAAATTTTAATAATTAACAATCTGGAGTCGTCATCTAACATGCAAACTTGCTACGAGCTTGAAGGACTCACACCATCCGCGCACTCACACCCTTCTTTTCGTACATTGATAAACCTACGTTTACAGGGGTGTATGTACTGAGATTTTTATTTGGTGTGAGTTTAATACCGTCGTACTCAATCCACTCAGTGTCACGTGGTACGACGGCTGTGTAGTGCCCGAACCTTCTGTCGTCAATTCCATATCGGATTGGGTTCCCCTCGTATTTTACCAATCCAACTAAGGGTAGTTCCTGACCCGCAGACAGCAGTGGATTTTTAATGGATCGAGGAATCGTTTGCAGGTGCATTTCAGTCGGCTCTCCATCCACAGAAAAAAACATCAAAAAGAACGAAATCTCCTAGAGGGAAATAAATTTGAGCAGCAGGCGAGTTTTTTTTCTTTGGGTATTATGAATTTGGTAATAGTTACTCACCGAATTGGATTTCTTTTCTGTCACTTCGACGCCCGCATTCAGTGCATGTATTTGTGAATGGAGACAAATATATATCCGTCAGAAAGTTTCGAAATTTTCCTTCATTCAGTACATCCATGTAGTTAACGCTCAGAACACAATTGGTCGCATATGACAATGTAGCACATGCAGTGTTTGAGCATACATGGGATGTTTTCATGGAGGGATCATTGCGGAACAATTTCTCGGCCATCGAAGTAATATCTGTCTCACAGGACACAAATACCACTTTTCTGACTTCATCCAAACTCGGGGGAAATGCTTCTAAAAGAATTTTCGTCCGCAGGATGTACGATTGATTCTTTTGACCGCTCTGCGAGGTGTTCATCACCCATGCGAAGATGTTATTGCCTGCAGCACGTGACGATACCTGAAACATTCCTTACCAATTCAAAATTTTGTTTTGAAGTACGGTGTGATTTCCCAGGCTATCCCTTGGAATGGCGACCATGTTGGACAGCCTGAGAGGTTTCAATGCAGTAGGAAATGTACAAAGTAGCAAAGATTGGCCTTGTGTGGCTAAGTTCAGATATTCCAAATCTGGGATGTTGCATCAAAATTTTGTTTTACTGATCAGACGTGTGATTTATCGAACCATGAAATAATAGGTACCGTCTGTCGAGCGAGGGATACTTTAAGGATCATTTATATTATTCATTAGAACATTCAATGGTTTTATGAGGAATGTTCAATGGTATAGTAAACAATAAATTGCTCCTAGCTGTTACATAACATTTCAGAAAACAGAAAAGAGAATAGGCTTGATTCAAGTATCAGATACTTGATTCAAGTCTCAGATACTTGATTTAAGCATCAGATACTTAAATCTGATACTTGAAACAAGTATCTGATGCTTGAATCAAGCATCACCTGATGTTACAAGCAAGCACATTTGTTTTCTGTGCATTTAGGAAGATCTAATGGTCAATTTTAAGCACATCGAACCTTTTTCGATTTTTGAGAGTTCAGAAAGCTCAGAAAGTCCTCCTTGTTTTTAATCGATTTCGAATTGACATACAGATTTACCGTTGACTCATCTAATGTCATTAGCGAAGTGGTCAATCAAGGTAAGTCCGTTTCTGACTGACGTCATTTTTTGGTGGATATCTATAAATCTAAGAAAGATAGCGAAATTTGAAATGGAACGAATTTGTAGATTTCACTGTCCTTTAGAAAAAAGATCATTACCAAAATACTCAATTTGGTTTTGAGATTTTTATCGAAAAGTAACAAAACCTGAAAACGGCCTTAACTCGGTTGACCACTTCGTTACTGATATAATTTAATCCACTTACCAGTTCTCTCAATCCCACATCATCTGTAACACCAGCTAGGAGGATTTGGTAAATACTGTCTACACTGCACGTGTTCGCAAATGAATATGATGTCTTGTTGATGATTGTCGCTTTTTTCTTTAGGGTTCCATTCTTGAGAATTGGTAGGGTTTTATGGGACCTCCAGTCAAGTCTCTCTTTTACTTTATGGGAATTCTTGCCTAGATACAAAGCTTGTGCCTGCTTTTGCTTCTTCTTTTCCTCGTTTGGCATTTGCCTTTGATGAATAATGACTTTATTTCGCCAATTTTCAAATGTCCGCATGCTCTGGACATCAACGTTTGCTGGTACGCGCTGTGCGTTGCATGCAATGCACACGCGAGGTTGGCCGTAGCCTTCACTTGAGTCAGGTGCTGGTACTGAGCAAGTTAGGAAAATGTGAACGTTTTTTCCGCAATCACAGCACTTGTGTGCTCCTCCAGCCAAATCTCCTCTCGCACAAAGGATACATCGATCAGCGGTTGGCATGTAATCCGCCGAAGTTTGAACTCCGAAATCTGGTATATCTTCATTGGAGGGAGGTATATCATCATGATCACTTAGTGGTTGTTCCGGATCCATGACTTCGGAATCATCGTGATAGCCTGTTTCATCATGCCGGGTACTTGGAGATGATCTCGTGTTGCGAACATCGTTTCGAAATTTTTCTCCTGCTGCATTTGCTTGTTTCATACGGCCACTCAAATGCAGGCAATGCCGATCAACTACCTCATCCACTCTTGCCTTTGAAACCTGGCAACCCTTGAATATGCAGTTTCTGAGAACATTGTTGTAACTTTCAGATGAGGTACTTGATGCAAGTGAGGAGCCACGAATTTTGGACCATGTTGGATAGCTTGCCATATCCTTCATAATAGTTTCAGCGAGTTTTTCATTCGGGGTATGATCTTCATCGCCTTCTTGAGGTACAGCCTTTTCAATGACTTCGGTCCGGATCTCCATAGCCATTTGGTACCACCGATTCGTTTGCAGTGGTACAAATTCAATGTTGTGCTTTGATGTATCAATGCAGTCGTCATAATCCATCGGCACTTCCAGATCCTCATGGCTGTTAGCTATGAAATAAGAGCAACGCATAAGGTGCAGTCGAAATTTGTTCGAGACAAATATTATTGTAAGAGGGGACTTTTGACTAAGCTTTCCAACTTGATAGAATTATGAAAAATTGATTCATGAAAAAAATTGCGAATGTAATTCCGAAGCTCCAGGAGTTACGAGCTATAACTGATAATAAATGGAAAGTCGAGGGTTGAATTGAACAGAAATAAATCATCATGCCGTCACTATGAAGAGAAGCCAATGTACTTTAAGACGGAATACAAAATGGTCACCACTCAAATGACTGATAAAATAGTTGTTCAGGCTTAGAAATGTTTATTCGACTGCGATCTCTGTTGCTACATAGAAAATAAAATGAATAAATTAGATTTGGTTTTCTTACTTGTAATGAGGATTTTCAATTCTTGTTTAGCGTTCTGGCACTCCGTCGGTTGTCCATTACAGAGCAAGTTTCCGGATGTCTTACACAGTGTAATGATGAGGATCAGTTTCAGGATATGTCGTGTTTGCTGGAGTGTTTCACAACTGGCCAAAGCACCAATCCCAGCCATAAACATTGTTTTTTGATGCCGAGGCAAACCTTTCGTGTGCTCGCTATAATTATGCATAAAATGACTTATGTCAGTCTTAAGTTCAAATGATGGAGTTCCATCCCAGCATGCATCCGCATATTCATTGAGATTACTAAAATGTGTGAAAGCTTGAATAACCGCGATTTGGAGTGCCGCGCCTCGGTCAATGACGACTTGACGTGGAGCAACTTCCACGGATAATTTCCATTCCCGGAGCCAGTTTCCTATTTCTAAGGCTGTGTGAGTCTCAGACAACATTTGCGCCACTGCGAATTGCCCCGCAGTGCATCTCAAAACCACAGCGGAGAAGTACAGAGGACCTGTGCGCCTCCCATTTGGTTTGACAAATGGTGCACCAATGGAACCTGTTGCATCAATTGAAATGACAGCACCGGGCTCGTAAGCGTAACCTCTCATCATGTCATTGTGATGATTTGTCCACCAGTAAACGAAGAAAGGGTCATAGCATGTCTTCCGAATTGTATTGGGATACACATCCTGTAACATAAAGATAGATTTAACTGGGTCAGGGTCTAAAATTTGGGATGACTTCTCCTCCCATTTAGCCGTAAAAAGAGTTCCAGCTCTCGGAATGAATGCTGGTTCAGAATCTCCCATATTCATATGTTCATCGCATTGTTGTGTCAAATAAGCATTTACACTCATGGTCTCCAATTGCTTAACCACCGCTCTCCTCACAGGTTGTCTCAAATATTGTTTTCGACAATAGTCTTGCGGGCCTCACTCAATGCTGCACGCGAGTTTGATATGCTTTCTCTGCCAGGGACTGATTAGAATGGTCAGCGTAGAAGCACATTTACAATAGCCTGAAAACGAATAAGTTAAATTTCAAATTTCGATCGTGGGGATTGTAATTTTCATAAATAGTCATAAATTTTGATCATAATGTTCAATCGTGTGTTCGGTTCTCTGAATAGTTAGGGCATATGGTTATGAATATGATTTATATTAATCATTCATGCTCCTCGTGATAACGATTCATTAACCCGTCAGCACTCCTGCTACTTCACGGAACGTCTTTAGTCGCGTGATGAGAGAATCTTTTACACTTGTTTTTGGAAAAATATGGCGAAAACTAGGGGAGAAAGCCAAACTTTTATTACGCCTCTTCTGTAGAGGCAAATAAAAGCTACAAAAAATGTTTATATAAAAATTCTGTAATTTTCATAGTTTTGGATACATTCACGGGAACTGCAACGGTCAATGTTGCCGACTTTTTCCGCCGGCGGCGGTATTGCGGATACAGCGGCTCCCGTATAACGTGAAAATTCTGTCGGAGTCGGCAAACTATATTTTTTCACTACTCAACATAGTAATATATATGACTTTGATCTCCTCTGAAATGAACTAGAAGAGGTGATTGAGGCATACAAAAAGTTTTATTGATGTATCGTGATTTTAAGAGCTGTTTTCAATAAAGTGAAAATTTGTGTGAGAGAAAGTCTCATAGCGCGAGTGCTGATGGGTTAATTATTCCCATGACTCCACTGTGTCAGTGAAATATCAAACTAAGAGAATACATAAGGTCAAATCCAGGATATTTTAAATTGACCCAAATTTTCTCAATAATTGCCTCTTATGGTTAGCCAGCTACAAAATGGAACCGACATCACGGAAGTTTTGTAAAGCATAAAGAAATTAGACGAATATTAGCATTTCAATAAAAGTTGATGCGAACACCAAAAACAAAATGAGAGATTTTTTCAAAATTGATCATGACCATAACCACAGATGAAATTGATTTTTAAGTAAAAAATACTAACATGTAATAGTGCCATAGAGTCCGTCATTAGTGAGGTAATGTCGCTTTGCATTAAATCCACAGTAAGCAGGAATCTGCAACCATATTCGCTTAGCAATGAATCGTTGCCAAATTCCACCCTTTAATACTGTACATTTTCTCTGACTTGGTCGACCTTTGATGTTCCTTTTATAAACTTTTTGCTCAGTTAACTCCCGCCATTCTTCAATGGGAACGTATAAGTCAAATGACTGAACTGGCTCATCGTTCGTTGATACATCATTGAATGACGCTTCAGCACTTTCTTCATGTACTTCTTGCGAATTATCACTTTGTACTGGAATTTCTGAGTTATCTTTGCCGGTCAATATATAGTATATTCGATACGTGTTCCTCAAAACCATGGACCGCAAGGAATCAACTTTGTAAAGGTTATTCAAATCTTCACGGATTTTGAGCCATACCTCGTGAGATGCACCTGCAATTTTTCCGGTGGATGTGATGATCTCATTTTTGTACAGTAAAAGTACATTGTTGAAATTTTCTGGTGTCACTCGTCTAGGTCGACCACGCATTTTTGCCACAGAATGTTGGAATGAACACTGGTTAGCTTCGGCACTTATGTATTGTTTATTATTTTCTTAAGACTAGAACTTTCGACTCATGCAGAAATATGTTTCGCATCAATTGGTATGTGACAAGTCGAAATACACAAATAATCACACATAAATCACCCAGAGATAATAGATACATCAACAATCGATATGATATATCCCTCTGGTGACGCGTTTTGGAACTAATTGTTTTCCCGCCAAATCGGAATAAATAACACTTCGTGTTACTAAAGAATGATTGAAACGGATAAACAAATAAGAAAGTACGAAATAGTAAGAATAATATGGGAAACAGCGAATAATAGAAACATATATGTATTGCATATCTTTCGTGTTGTTAGGTATATCCCCACTCCGCCGGCGTGGCCTAAACGGTGAGAGTGGGGAATGGCGCGTACATCCAAACCAACCACTGAACATTGAGGAGTGCCGCACGTCCAGTGTATAGGGAACTCATGGACATACGTACACTCGCCTGCAATATCACACAACTGCGCTGTGTACGCTCGTCAGTTTTCCCCCTTCACCCTCACGAATGAGACCTGTGATATTGCAGCCCGAATGCGTTGACAAATAACTTGAATGGCAAAAATCACCAGCAATGCCACAAAACGGTATATGGCTACTACAATAAGCCATACATAATCAATGGAAAGTACAATAAGCAAATATTCATACAATAAGTTCAAAATACGCAGAGTGTGTAATCTAGATGAACCCCCAGGGATTTCCCCGGGTTTCCTCACCTGAAAAATCAAACGAGCATGGAGTGCATCTGACTCCGACATTCGGATCATAGGTAATTCTTGACATATATGAGTAGTGACATTACTACGTCGCTGCTGGAAATATTAACAACCTCGAATCGACCCACATGGAAAAATTTTATATTATGAATATATAACTATGTTTATATCTATTATATACTAAATTGGCACGTTTTTTATATTAACTATATATAAAGTAGCACTTTTATGTATCTCTTATGTACCTCTCATATATATCTTATATATTTTTTACAAGATATATAAAATTGCCACATATATATATTTGTTTTTATATATTTTTCCACGTGGGGAAAGTGGTTGACTTTATTAAAAATCATCAATATTTTTCTGTTAATTAATTAATTGAATTTCTATTTAAGGTTACAACTCGGAACCTGCGAGCGAACTAATTTTGAAATTTTAGGCAGATTCTCAGATGATTCCCTTGGAGTTAGCTGATTTCTTGCAAAATTTAAATGAACATACTTTGACATTCTGAATACAGTCCAGCCTTTGTATAAGATACCAATTGAACAATAGAAATCTCGGTGTCCCCATTGTTCGTCTATTGTTATTTGGTATCTTATACGAAGACTGGACTGCATGCCCTGACAGTTTCTGTGTTGACTCCTTAGGCACGTGATTTCAACCTCACATGATGACTCCATCATAATTGTTTTCTACATGTTGAAGAGTATTTTGTTTTGATTTATGAGCAAAAACAATTGAAATACCTCCTTAATTATGACAAATATGGAAAAAAGTGATAAGAAATTAAATATGGATTTCCACTTACCGAGCACATTCTGCATAATACTTTTTGCCCTATCTCTTACCGTTCTTGAAATAGAGCATTGTAAATAATTCAATTGTTAATAACAAAAGAACAGCTCGGTCAATTTAAACGAAAAACTAATCCAATCTAAGTTCCATGAAGACGCTCCGAATAAGACCTCGATGATCCGGATCGTTTAATCCGTTCCTAAGAAATGGTAAACCAAACATCCGATTCCGTACATACAAACATACACACACACACACACACACACACCGACATTTACTCGGAATTTGATGGGAAGCATTTTGGTATACTTAAAACCCTAGTTACGAATCGAAATAAACAAAATCGATTGAGGGGTCATTACAATAACTTCCCGAAAAATCGGAAAGTTAAATATAAAAGATAAATTCATCATTAATTAAGTGCTTCTGTCACATTAATCAACACTTTGGCGGGCTGAATTAGTGGGTCCAGCTTGACATAACTTATGCGAGTTCATACTTACAATTAATGGATCCTGACAGTCCATCTTGCGTCAAATAATGGTTTACAGCGAAGAATCCACATTATGCACGAATTACAGTCCAGATTTTCTCGGCGAGGAATCTCTGCCAGATCCCACTTTTTAAAACCGTCCATTCTCGGTTACAATTTCGATTGGCGATTTTGCGTCTGTACACTTTTCTTTCGATCATCTCCAACCAATCCTTCATATCAACTATTATATCAAATTTGTATTCTTCCGTTTCAATTGATGTTTTTATTGACGTATCAACGGTTGCATTCTGCAACTCGTCAATATTCTCGAAACTAACGTCAGGACAATCTAAGGTTTCTCTACCCGTTAAAATGCTTAAAATTTTGTGGATATCTTTTGCTACCCGAGACCGCAATGAGGTCACCTTATACTTATTATCAAAATCATTGTTGATTCTTTCCCAAACTCGGTTATGGACATTGCCGCCACCCGCCCATTACGAACAATAATATCATCCTTGCGTTTGCAAAGAGTATTGATGAAAATTTCTTTTGTTACTAAAGAAGGTCGGCTAGCCATGGTGGAAATAACAACAGCAAATTTCAGATTCACGGTGCAACTCCGGTGAAATCCTTCATTCAAATTGCAGTAATTTCTCCTCGAATTCTGCAATTTCCTCACACCCTAATTATTAATTAATTAATTAATTAATTAATTAATTAATTAAATTAATTAATTAAATAATCCTCAAAGACTATACATCGACAAACCGAAGTTTTAGTAAAAGTACATTGAGATAGAAGTTGGCAATTAAATGACTCCTCCTGAATGTAATATTTTTTTAAAAACTAGGTGGGTCTTGAGAAGATCACCCTCCAGTTTGATCGCCCATCAGAAAACAAAAATCATTCATATTTTCTGAAGCTGAATCTATTGTAAGGTTCAGCTGTAACTCCGGACCTGAATAACGGACATCAAAACTAAATATTCAAGTATTAATAATAGTAAATAAGAGGCAAGCAGTATCATCTAACCAGATTGGATAATAGGCCGAAATGGTGGAAGAACGGAGTTTTCAATTTATTACGTATAACAGATCATATAAACTATGCCTCGAAAAAAATGGGCTACATCTAAAGTTGTAATGAATATCGGCAGTCACAAGTAAAAGTTCTCAGTTGAGGACATCTTCGATTTTATGAATCTTCCAAAGAACTAAATAACTCGATGACATTAAACTAAATAGAGTACGACTTTTTCTGCAACTACATTAACGGCTATTACGCAATTTTGGCATACATCAACAGCTGAATATTAACTCTGTGCGATTCAGCCCTTCGCCTGTTCCTTCGAGTATCCTTGGAATCGTACTCCCACCAGACCCCAGAATTCTCGTCAACACCAGCCCTGTATATGATTGTTGTGTGATGAGTAACTGAATTATTCGATGAACGAAGGCGACCACTTGGTCCCTTGGACTGAACGATGCCCAGCAAATGTAGTCGACACGATGAAGTCTTCAATGTATTGTTGATGTACTTGGGAATTTTCCTCAGTGTGATGAGGTCTCCTTGAGAGAACGGATCGAAGATAACAATATCTCCTGAAACCATACATTTAGTTGAAAATGCATTCTAATGAATAAATGCACAATGGTATATCAATTAAGTGATTAAATTTTAATGAATCAATTATTATTAATAAATGAATAATTCTTATTCCCCTCAAATAAATTGTTGGTTGTGGTTTCTTTACCCCCGAAGAATGACAAACCTCCAGATTATGCTTTCAAAAATAAATCCAAGATAGTCCAAAATACAGAACAGTCTTCATTAACGTACTTGGAACTAACTATTCATATGGAACTTACCTATGACTTCCTCCGTTATGTCTGCAGCAGTACCACATTTAGAGCAGCTTTTGCCCCGCACGGAAGGAACTAGTTCCTCCAAAATATCGATGAAGCTGTCCTTTCCAATATCTGCTCCATTGACAGCAAAAACTGAAATAGGCTTCCTTTCTTTCAGGCCACAAGCTTCATTGCAACATACACTCATTTGATTATATGATGGATAATTACTGAGAAACTTCTGACCCATTAGCCCAATATGTATCTCGCAATTGAAATGAAAAGAACTGCCATCTCGTGTAGGACAGGGAAAAAGTCTGCGTATTATGAGTTGCTGTAAAACCTTCGCCCTTTCGCTCAAGCCATTCTTATAAACTTCTGCGATGAACATATATAAGTCTTCATCTGTGGCCCGACGTATGATCTATACAAAGAGTAACGTGACTTAGAATGAAATTACGGAATTATACAAATGAAACAGGAATACTTAATGAGCTCGAAGCAACATACCAATTGGTGAAGATATTCATGATCAGTTACAGCAACAAGGAGGATCTGGAACAAACAATCCAGCGCCCATGTATTTTCGAATACTAGAGTGCACTGCTGTCCATGAACTACTGCCGCAGCAATGGTTTCACTTGATATTACTGGTACTTCAATTTCATTGAATTTCCCCCTTTTTGGAAGGGCGTCGATGAGGAAATCGGATGTGCGTTTTAGGGTTACTTGTTTTGGGTTGACTATAGCCTCAAGATCTTTCACCGGACTCGTCATCGTTGGCTGTTTCTTCTGCTTACCAATGACGTGGTAATGAAGTGAATGTACTTTGTCTTGGTCCTGCTTTTTTGGCTCTGTAATGTCCTGGCCAATTTCTGCTTCCAGATTAGGACTAGCCCATCTTCGATGGTGATCCTCATCGTCATTGTCCCCGAAAATTTGCTTCTGGTCTATACAAAATTTAGGGAAATTGACGGATTTGGATCTTTCGAAATTGTTCTCTGCGTCAAGATGACTCTCGATATCCGTCTCAGGAACGAAATGACGTGAATCACACACATTATGGATGTCATTATGCTCTGGAAATTCCCGACGTGGAGATTCTGCAATGTCCTGAGCGGTGTTGCAGTATGGTTGATCCACTTCATGTTGATCTACACCATCTTGATGAGCTTCACCTTGACCTGCGTCACCTTGATCGGCTTCATCTCGATCTAGTCCATCTTGATCCGGTTCATCTCGATCCACTTCACCTTGATGTGGTTCATTTTGATCCACTTCATCTTGATCTGGCCCATATTGGCCCGCTTCATCTTGATCCCCGTCACTTTCATCTGCTTCATTTTGATCTGGTTCATCGTGATCCGCTCCATCTTGATCTGCGCGATCTTGACTAGCTCCATCTTGGTCCACTACATCTCCACTCATTTGTCCCTCGTCTCCTTGACCAACTTCACTCCCACCAGCATTCACGTTTCGAGGGTTGGGGACTCGTCCCTGTTTCACGTCGAAATACAGTGTAAAAGGAGAATAAACTCCCCCTAACTTGGCACTAATTGTTTTCCAAATGGGGTCGGACCGCGGCTTCAATTTGTCACCCTTGTATAATTCGTGACTGTGTAACTCACGACTTTTTTGCTCATACGAAATAAGACCCGGTCGTCCGCCCGTCATTTTCGTACAGGGGGGCCAGATTGGCCCACAGTTCGGCCAAAGCTCGAAGCCAACATTGCCGAGCTTCGGGGTCGAGATAGGCCGATTTTAGTGTCGAGGCCTGGATGATGACTTTTTGATGAATTTTTTGCACATCTGAAAGGTGACAAAACTCGGGAGTGGCTTTTGGGAGGTCCACCCAAGTTTTGGGAGTTCTGTCACCTTCAGGAGGGCGCTCATCAACTCAGCTGGTAATGACAATTAGTAATTCATTAATTAATAATCTCTCAATTAATGTTTTTGCACATCTGGAGGGTGACAAAACTCCAGAGTGGTCTTTTGGAGGTCCACCTATTTTCTCCAAGTTTTGTCACCTTCAGAAAGACCACCATCACCTTAGATGATAATTACCATTGGTAATTAATTAACCATAATTTGCTAATTAACTTTTGTGCATTTCTGAGTGGTGACAAAACTCCAGAGTTGCCTTTTGGAGGTCCACCTATTTGTTCCAAGTTTTGTCACATTCAGAAATGCTACCATTATCTCAGATGATAATTACATCTGTTAATTAATTAATAATAATTTGGTATTTAACTTTTGTGCATTTCTGAGTGGTGACAAAACTCCAGAGTGATCTTCTGAAGGTCCACCTATTTTCTCCAAGTTTTGTCACATCCAGAAATGCTACCATCACTTCAGATGATAATTACCATTGTTAATTAATTAACCATAATTTGTTAATTAATAATATTTCGTGTTTTTGAGCATTGAGTAAATTCCTTCTCCATTTTCCCAAGTTTGCTCAATGTTCAGAATCCAGAAAACAAAATTAGAAAATGGATTTATCCATGGTTGGGCCAGCTTAATTTTAACCTGGACCAACCATAAAAATACAACAAAATATAAAAAATGAAAAATTATAATGATCATAATAGATTATTGATAAACTTTGTCCTTCTCTTACATTAGTCAAATGTGCACCCTTAAGTTTCCGAGTTTGCTCACCAACTTGTTCCAAGTTATCGCCTTGAACACGAAATCATCACTTGATTAATTAATTATTTAAAAATGTTGATGATTTTTTTTTTAATTTCTAAGGAGTGAGCAAACTCTAGGGGGATGTTTTACGCATCACCCTTAAGTTTCCGAGTTTGCTCACCAACTTGTTCCAAGTTATCGCCTTGAACACGAAATCATCACTTGATTAATTAATTATTAAAAAATGTTGATTTTTTTTTCAATTTCTAAGTAGTGAGCAAACTCTAGGGCCATGTTTTACGCATCACCCTTAAGTTTCCGCGTTTGCTCACCACGTTGGTCCAAGTTATTCCCTTGAACAGGAAATCATCAGTTCATTAATTAATTATTAAAAAATGTTGATGATTTTTTTTTCAATTTCTAAGGAGTGAGCAAACTCTAGGGGGATGTTTTACGCATCATCCTTAAGTTTCCGAGTTTGCTCACCAACTTGTTCCAAGTTATCGCCTTGAACCCGAAATCATCACTTGATTAATTAATTATTAAAAAATGTTGATGATTTTTTTTTTAATTTCTAAGGAGTGAGCAAACCCTAGGGGGGTGTTTTACGCATCACCCTTAAGTTTCCGAGTTTGCTCACCAACTTGTTCCAAGTTATCGCCTTGAACACGAAATCATCACTTGATTAATTAATTATTAAAAAATGTTGATTTTTTTTTCAATTTCTAAGGAGTGGGCAAACTCTAGGGCCATGTTTTACGCATCACCCTTAAGTTTCCGAGTTTGCTCACCAACTTGTTCCAAGATATCGCCTTGAACCCGAAATCATCACTTGATTAATTAATTATTAAAAAATTTTGATGATTTTTTTTTTAAATTTCTAAGGAGTGAGCAAACTCTAGGGGGATGTTTTACGCATCACCCGTAAGTTTCCGAGTTTGCTCACCACGTTGGTCCAAGTTATTCCCTTGAACAGGAAATCATCAGTTCATTAATTAATTATTAAAAAATGTTGATGATTTTTTTTTTCAATTTCTAAGGAGTGAGCAAACTCTAGGGCGATGATTTGGAAATCTCCCTGGAGTTCCCGGGTTTGATCGCCCACATGTCCTTGGAGTTCCACACGTTCCAGTTGACATGAGCTCCAATCAATTAGTTGTCAAAAAATTGATCAATTTCTCTCATTTGTTGTTTCCAAAGGGTGAGCAAATTGCTTTATATTTTTCTGGAGTTTGCTCAGTGTTCAGAATTGAAAAAAAAATCATAGAAATATGAATTTGGAGTATGGTTGGTCCAGCTTAATATTGTCCTGGACCAACCATAAAAATACAAAAAAATATAAGAGATGAAAAAATCAATTTATCATAATAAATTCATGATAAATTCCGTGCTACTTTTCTATTGGTCAAAACTTTGGCGGGCTGAGTTGGTTGGTCCAGCTTGAAATGTCTTAAAGCAAGAAGTTTTTGATAGGTGCAAGGCAATAAGAATGGTTCAAAATCCCCCAACAAAAAGCTCCATCAAGCTAGACGGGCAGGGTTGCCGGATCGACATCAAAAATATCCTCAAATTACGAGCTTTTCACGATCTTTTTTTCTGCACACAAGTAGTTTAGCCAGAAAATCGATTTTTCGAAATTGACCGTCAAGGTAGGCGGGCAGTATATGCCAATGGGGTCTTCGAGCTGAGAAAAGTGAACTATGATTTACGAGTAAATTATCTGCGCAAAATTTTTTTTTTTTTTTTTTCATGAAGATGAATTATCAAAAAAAACATCAATTTTCAATCTTTCGCACTTCAGAAATAATGAGCTTTCATTTACCACCAACCACGAATTTTCTGCAACATGGGAAACTACTCAACCAGAGCTCCACCCCAAGGGTAGTTCAACAACTACCCTCATGGGTAAATCGATCAATTCAAGTGTCCTAGGGCGACTCAGGGAATTACGAGCTTCTATTTGAGGCCAACCACGAATTTTCTGCAACATGGGAAACTACGCAACCAGAGCTACACCCCACGGGTAGGTCAACAACTACCCCCATTGGTAAATAAGTGCATTCAAGGGTGCTAGGGTGAGTCAGGGAATTACGAGCTTCCATGTGACACCAATCACGAATTTTCTGCAACACGGGAAACGACGCAACCAGAGCTACACCCCACGGGTAGTTCAACAACTACTCCCAATGGTAAATAGATCAATTCAAGTGTCCTAGGGCGACTCAGGGAATTACGAGCTTCCATGTAACACCAACCACGAATTTTCTGCAACATGGGAAACTCCTCAACCAGAGCTACACCCCACGGGTAGGTCAACAACTACCCCCATTGGTAAATAAGTGCATTCAAGGGTGCTAGGGTGACTCAGGGAATTACGAGCTTCTATTTGAGGCCAACCACGAATTTTTTGCAACATGGGAAACTACGCAACCAGAGCTACACCCCAGGGGTAGTTTGACAACTACCCCCATTGGTAAATAAGTGCATTCAAGGGTGCTAGGGTGACTCAGGGAATTACGAGCTTCTATTTGAGGCCAACCACGAATTTTCTGCAACATGGGAAACTCCTCAACCAGAGCTACACCCCACAGGTAGTTCGACAACTACCCCCATTCGTAAATAAGTGCATTCAAGGGTGCTAGGGTGACTCAGGGAATTACGAGCTTCTATTTGAGGCCAACCACGAATTTTATGCAACACGGGAAAGTACGGAACCAGCTGGGATGGCTCATGGAGTTACGAGCTTTCGGTTGACACCAATCATTACTTTCTGCATTATGTGAGACTATTAAGGCTGAAATACCATCACCAGGGTAGTTAGAGAGCAACCTCCATACGTAGCTATACATGCATTAAGAGGTCCTAGGACGCCTTTGAGAGGTCCTAGGGACTTTTGAGCTTTCTCTTGATGTTTGTATTTTTTAATTCTGAATTCTTCAAACTTCATATTTTAAATGGTGCGTTAAGAATTTTCGGTTTTCACGTTGCGTGTTACATTTTAATTGTTAAATGTTCAATTTTTCTAATGTTCAAATTTTTACATTTCCTCTTTTTCAATTTCTGCAATTGTTCATTTCGAATTCTTGAATCTCGAAATCTTTGCCTTCTTGCATTTTTCATTTTTTATTTCTTCTAAAATTGATATTCCTTCAGAAAAGCGTCTTTGTTTCATTGACTACATATTTTTCGTAACACCCTGTTTAGCGTTGGTCATCAGTATCCATGTAGGGTGACGGCATCAGTAGATGGACGGTGCTTTAATACTCAAAATCTCAATGAATTTAAATAAAACTGTCGTTGCGTTATTTTAAATTGGTGCCATTCTTAATAATTTGGAACCAAAACTATCTTAATTTTGCTGCAATCTATACAATCTTTAGTTAACGGTAGAATCATCGATCTACTGGGGTCGTTCCTCTACTGGTGCCGTTACCCTAGCCCAGTCAATTGAGCTCAAAAAAGGGCTTCCATGTAAAATCTCACACCAACCGGAGTGAAGTATACCAAAAAATGGATAAAAATACACTGAATAATATATCAAAATGTATATTGACCAAATTAGCGGCTTCAAACTTATTAACAAAAAACTGACGCAAAAATCGCACTTTATTTGTTCAAGCGCGAATAACTCGAATCTCACTCACTTAATCCATATAGTCAAGAGGACTTTTTTTTGTAGAGCAAACAATTAGCTTTAACAATGAGTGGGCAACCACTATCGAAAAACGCACCATTAATTAACTATTAATTTTTATTAAGTGGTCGTTTTTGTCCACAATGAAACGTCGGTATCATGGCACGCCACGCCTTTCGGAAAAATGGCGTGAGTCACAAGGTTCGCGCCAACCATGCTGAATTCAAATGAGATGCGCAGTAAGTATATTGTTTGATTCTGATTATATATTTTTTTTGTTGGTTTTGGTTATAAAAAGAGTGATTAGAAATCATAATTATCTCTTCAATATTTAGTTAACCATTTTTATATCTATATATGCTCAACAAATCAAGAAAATCAATGAAAATTAATTAAATGGAAACATTATTATAACTCCTTCAATTAAGAGTGTATCATTTTTAAGTAATAACATAATTAATTATTTTTCTAATGAAATCAATTTTTCTTACTACAGGATGTACGCTTTTTTGGTCAAAAGCACGCAATGTGTTTGATCTACCTATCATTATTACTGCATTTTCGCTTGTACCCTTATTTAATTTTAATTTTCAGAATTGTTCCTTTTTGCTCAAAAATCAAAAAGAATCTTCAACAATCTACTGTGTACTTACATAATTGTTCACCTACCCCTATTACTTATGGATAATCTAATTAAAGAAATAATTACTTTATTACTTAAAAATAATACACGCTTAATTGAAGGAGTCATAATAATGTTCAATGATGATCGATTCGCATTTTTTCAGGTTTATTAAATTTATTTGTCATTTCCATTTAATTCATTTTCATTGATTTTCTTGATTTCTTGAGCATATATAGGTATAAAAGTTGTTAACTAAAGATTCGGAGTCAATTAAATATTGAAGAGATAATAATTACTGTTTCTAACCATTTTTTTCATCATCCAAACCAGGGAAAAAATATATATATAATCAGAATCAAAAAATGTACTTCCTGCGCATCTCATTTGAATTCGGCACGCTTCGCGTGAACCACGTGACCCTTCGCCTTTTTTCCGAGAGGCGTCGCGTGCTGTGATACCGACGCTTCGTTGTGGACAAAAACAACCACTTTATAAAAATTGATAGTTAACGAGCGCAGCCTCGGCCGCAAGCGCCCGCACCGTTGATTACCATGGCATGTCAATTTCCGTTGATTTGCATTACAGTCCAACTTAACAAATCCAAAATAATGTTTCAAAGTTCAATGATTTTTTAAAAATGACGACAAAAAATTGAAAATCCTCATTTTATCGTTTTTTTTTGAATGCTTTTTTTAATAAATTTTTTAACTTCCCGATTTACGAAAGTTATTGTAATAACCCCGATAATGAAGTGTCCCAGAAATCGAAAATTTTCAGTTTTTCCGACGTTTCACATCATTTCTGATAAATTTTAGATGAGGGTTCTGTGTGTGTATTTGTGTGTGCTCGTGTGTGAGTGATTTTTTGAGAAACGGCTCAATCGATTTGTTTCTCCTATCTCCTTTGACGTAAAATGACCTCTGACTGATGTCCAGGGCAGAAAGGAGTGTCAATGTTGAAAAACAATTCCTTCAATTGTTATTAACAATCTTAATTATTTAAAACGTTCTATCGCGAGAACGGGTAAAAAGAGAAGAAAAAGTGTATAATGAATGTAATTCGTTATAGAGAAATACAGACGTAATCTCTTATGACTTTTTTCTTAATTCTTTATATCGCTTTATTCCAGGAACAGTAAGAGTTAGATGGAAAAGTTTCAAATAAAAGTGGTTCCACGTGTAGAACCAACCATTTTTTGTTGCATGAATTTTTTCGTAATACTCCTAATTAAGGCGATAGCGTTTAAATTATGAGAAAAATTTTCAACACACCCACACACACATACACGTACGCACAGCTGTCGCCGGTGTCGGGGCTTTGGCGTAGTGGTAGAGTATCTGCCTACTACTCCGAAGGTCCTAGGTTCGCGCCCGGCCGCCGGAGAATATTTTTTCAAAATATTTTCTCATGGATTCCGAGCGATGCAGGAACTTCCGTGTGTGCTATCGGCGGTACCCATAAAATGAGACCGCCCGGCCGAGCGGGAACCTAACCCGACGCAAGGGGGGGGGGGGTGGGTTCCATCATAGACGCCGGCCATCGTAGCACAGGGGTTTCTGGAGGTTTACCCTGTGTTTAGAAATACGATGGCCTAAAAATAGCGAAAGTCGGCCCCAGCCGCATGGGTGGGTGTCCGGTACGCCCCCTGAAGGAATGCTTACACGGCCGCTACCGGGGGCGTACAAATGAGAGGGACGGAGGAAAAAAAAAACGTACGGACAGCTATTATTTATTTTTCCAACTATACGTGTTATGGAATTAATTTATAATACATAGAATAATCTTTCTCAAATCTCAAAATTACTTTCCAGAATATCCCCAAATCATCCCCAAACGAATGAGCATAATGAAGATGCATAATTAATATCTCATTTGCTAAGTATACGGAAGTATCACTGGAGTCACCTTCACCCAACCCGACCACGGCGGCGCCATCAATGTAGGGGCACCTAACTCAGGATCCCCGGCGTCAACTATGCCCCTAGAACTGAGCCTCTACGGTAGTCTATGCTCTTTGGTTGCCGACGCGAGCCGCAAATTTGAATTCTTTGCGCATGGCGCCAGTCACGTGGCCAAGTAACGGCGGGCTGATGAGCTCATCGCTTGGCGTGAGCTCGGGGAAATAGTTTTAATAATTTATTACTATTAAGCCGTACGTTCACGGACACTGGTTCCTAATTCCGGTTTATAAGACATTTTAAGAGCTACAAGGTGATATTCCCTCCCCCCTCCCAATCGTGCAACTGGAGTCGCGGAATTGAAAAACTAAAAAAATTGCCGCCAACTTTCAATTGTTTTTCATTAATTATAAATTTCCCCTGTTAAATTGACAGAGTACTTTAGGCAGGATTGATCTTTGCCGCCCCCTATCGATTGGAAAAAAAATGAATGCTCTTTAGGTCAACCCTCCCTAGAAAGATTGTTTTGGCTGGATTATGAATCGTCGGCTTTCATCGTGACACTCTCCCACCAACGCACCGCAATCATAACAAAGCACCGCAGTTGGCTATGTAATATGGCGCGTTAACATTGGAAAGTTCTGAATTTAGTATTGATTCCAATGTGATTGTGAGACTGAAAATTTATCATGGCTAATCATAATAACCCTGTGCACGAAGATTCAAGCGAAGAATGTGCAGGCGACGAATTTCCCAAAAAACAAGGGAAAAAACTGGTTCTGGACCCGAGCATCATTAATCAATTTTTCATTGACAGGAAGGATGAAATTATTGTCAAAACTGATGACCATTATAAGGCGGTTTCTAAAAAAGAATGCGTTTGGGAAGAGATTGCAATTGCTATGACGGCCAAAATACGAGAAGTAAGAAAAGATAACACAATAAAAGCGAAAACACTGAAATCGATGTATTCACACGTGGCGTGTAATCGCCATAAAATCCTGGACATCTTGTCTCAGCACCATTCCAACAATCACAGAGCAGCCGATCTCAACGAATCATCGTTGTTACAGAATTCCACTCTGCAACACACGGTATCGATAGACGATGGTACACTCAGAGTGATCATCTGTGTACCATTTGAGGACTTCAAGTGTTTCATAAAGGAACGTGTTGTTCCCGTAAAAAGAAAAAAAACGAATAAGTTATAAACGTTTATATTTACAAGAAGGTAAGTTGCATTAATTATAAAGTTGATTACATTGGAAAAGATTGACTGGGGCTATGAGAGCCGTGTAAAGGGGAAGAGTTTCAGTTCTGGGTCCCTCAACTCGATAAGGAAAATTGAAGCTAGAGTAACATTTCAAAAAAATTATAATATAATAAAGTTTGATATTATGCTAAAATCTTTATTTTATGAAATTTCATTGTACTGATCATACATTAATGGTCGTTCGTATTGAACTTTTCAATGGAAACTGTAAATATTCAGATTCTGGAATTCCCGTTTAAATTAAATTCGTTTGCACTTCCGCGGGTCGCTTGTGGCGCCGCCAACGTTTCAATTATTCTTGTCGAGTTGCGGGACCCTGCTTCAGTTGCTTGGAGACTGTCTCCAACGTATGCACACCTAGGGATAACTTCGAGCCGAATCAACTGTTTTGTTGCACAATTTAGAGCTAATTTAGAGTAAATTTAGAATGACAGAAAAAATTTTGAGTTAAATTTTCATAATAAAAAAAATTAACTTACCGCTTTTATGAGTTTGCGGCACCTAGCAGTAATTTACAAAAACAATCGGCAGAACCATTTTTTTTCATTGCGTTATTTAGAATTCATTTATTTAGAGCGAATTTTGAGTAACAAACAAATTTTTTTGTTTAATATTAATTAGGAAAAAATTGAGTTACTGCTGGCGTGCATTGGAAGGTTGCAGCAACATATTGCTAAAAAACATGTTCAATTTGTTTCTTTCAATGCATCATTTAGAGCTAATTTTGAGTCACAAAGAAAAAATTTTCATTAATTTTTAGTACTAAACAGATTGAGGTACTGCTAGCTTCTGAAACCTAGCAGTGATATTTGAACAACATGAACAGAACGATTGTTCTTTCATTCCATAATTGGTGGACTCGTCTTTGAGAGTCTATTCTTGAGTGATAAAAAATAATTTCAGCCCAATGTACATATTTGAACAGTTATAATATTTATTTGTGTTCATTGTTGTCCGAATATCACTGCTAGGATTCAGAAGAAACTATCAGTCTCTCAATTTTTTCCTGATTAATGTTAAACGTAAATTTTTCTTTTGTTACTCAATATTAGTCCTAAATAATGCAATGAAAAAAAAATGGTTCTGCCCATTGTTTTCGTAAATTACTGCTAGGTGCCGCAAACACCTAGCAGTAAGTCAATTTTATTATTATTAAAATTTAGCTCAAAATTTTTCTCTTTCATTCTAAATTTACTTTAAATTAACTCTAAATTATGCAACAAACAAAATTAATTCTGCTCATAATTACTGCTAGGTGTGCATACATCTGTCTCCAATGACTTTGATGTCTTCTTTTGTATATGTGAATTTCATGATGGGAAGTCATTTTTCAATTAGTTAAATTCATCATCAACCCTTCCATATTCTTTTAAAAGTTGGAAGTACTCTGAGCAATATGATATACCACGCTGAATTGTACCGTCCTTTTTCTGATTTATAGATGAAACACAGAAGTTCCTCACATCGCTGATCAAGGCCAATGCTCGCGTCGATTGTGAGTACACATTCAGCCGATTTACGATGAGCAAAAATGTCGAAGTTTTTGGCCGGATAGTTGGTGACTGCAGTTGCAAATCAACGATTAAATGCTTCATCACCAAGAATGAGAAAATTATACAAATTGAATGCGTGATAACAAGGGGAGAAGATGGGTTACGATGTGGACTACGATCTACTCGAGCTTGTGTGCCACCAAAGGTTGCAAAGAAGCGTCAATTGGAAAAGACGAGCAGTAAAGTCGCAGAGTAAAGAAAAGCCGGGTACAGCTAGTGAACCCCTACCGTGGAAGCTAGATACGCTTCATGATGATACGATCTACGCCCTGCAACTACTAAAGACCTATAAAATGCACGGGGAAATAACGGTCATTCAACCCGAACCACTGACAATCTGTTACTGCACCCGCCACCAACTTGCGATTTACCGAGCGTTGTGCAGGAAAAGTCCTTTACGTCTCATCGTAATTGCCATTCCCTCACTGATAGACGTAGTTGAAGGCCCAGAGGATCAATCAGGTCCACCAATAAACTACAACGTATTCACTACTGTCCCAGATCCAATTTTTTTGACGCAAATGATTTCATCAAGTACTGAGGTATTGCGCATCAGTTCCTGGCGAAATCGTTGGATTGAACTTAATGGGCTGAGGTTACCAGAGCAAGTCATAACTGATGGACGGAGCGAGGTAACAACAGCCTGCATACGATTTTTTTCCGGTTACCGCAGTATGAGTGAATATGCAAACATATTCTTTGACAATGATACTCACCCAGTCTGTGTTGCTCGCATCGATGCGGAGTTTATGCTACGGAGATATGCGAAAATACTCAGGGGTTTTCAAAATGAACATGTAGTTGAATACTGCATGAGGGCAATTGCAACATTAATAGCTTGCGACACGCGAGAACAAGCTGAGACAGTGATTAAAGCTCTTTTGACATTCTCACTCAGTGCTTATGAGGGTGCAACACTGGATCCTACCAGCTCTGCCATCAATTATGAGGAAAACCAACTCCTCAAACTTCAGAAGATCAGCAACATTTTGAATATTGAGTTTCAGATGGATGAAGTAGTAGATAGTTACGATACCTCTCAGAAACTATCAATGGAAGCTGGTGATCATCGTCGAAATAAATGGTATTCTTGGGAGCTGGCGATACTGACTTCAGTACAACAAGTAATCCCTAATCAAGCAGGCAATCCATCAACGAGGAATCTTTATTTGTTGGAAACCCTCGCCACAGTGCTGATCGACGATCTCCAGTGGCTTCCTCTCTGGAGCTGCATCGCGCTCACCACAACAACATGGCTGGAAGACCCTGCTCTCGTTGCCCCGGCTCGACGAGGATTACAAGCATTCCAGAAATCACTGGGTGAGGGAGCGTTTCCGATTCGAGCTGATATTTTTGTGGAGAAACACAAAGTTTATATAGATGGTAGCACCAAAAATTTAACTGTCTGCGATGAAATGAATCAAAGCATCCCAGAAAATTATTGCTCTGATCTAATGCCCGAGAATATGTCTGATTTGACCGATGCTGAGATGCAGAATTCCCTCACTGAGTTATTTGATGACAACACTGCCCTGAGTACAGACGATTTTATTAATATTCATCGTCAGGAACCTACCATTAACAGGGATCGCAGTAAAACAAATATATCTGAGACTTATGATGGCATTGAAGATTTTGATTCTGTTGAGCATAGCAAGGCACATGACACTATGACTGATCGCCATATAGATATGTATGCAGAAGACTCAGCAGTTTCATCTGGTGAAGAGATTGCCAGGACCGAACTGTGGAGACGAGACCTATTCAATCGTATGTCTGACCATCAGTTAAAAAATACCAGTGAAGACAATACATCTAATAACGCCAATCTACAAGACAATAATCTAACTTATACCATTTCGACACATGATCTTTTGGATGGGGGAGGCGGAACTATTAGTCAGCAATATCCTGGTCCTGAGGCAGAGGATCTTACCAGGGTTTCCGATGGTAACATCATAGAAGAAGTTGATTACCTGCAAAATCATCAAGATACGATGAATCAGACGACAACAATATCCCCAATCGCATCCTTTAAACAGCTTGTACGGGCATCAAAAGTGACCTGTTGTTCGAGTAATGAAGTTTTGCAGAGAACCTCTCCTTGCTTGGTACATATTTATTTATAATGGTGCCCGGGTAGAAAAAAATTGATATTTGGAAGATCCTTAAAAGATCTTTTGAAGATTCTTTGAGAGATCTTTTTGGTGTCGCAAACATATCTTCGAAAGATAATTGATTTGGTCTTTTAAAGGTCTTTCGACGATAATTTTCTTTTGCCTTTCGAAGATTTTCCTTGCAAATTTTTCATTTACCAGATTAAAATTTATTAAAGGCGAGGATTGTAGTAGTTGGTATTTGCAAGCATTTAAGAATTTCCTAAATTGAAATATTCCCATCTCGACATTTTTAAATAGGAAATTATTGTAATTGATGTTTGGAATGGAAAAAAAAATTAAATTCTGACCTTTTCAAAGATGTCATTCTTTGAATATGAACTGGTCGAGGTTTCAAACTCACCTTTCAAGGGAAGGATATAAACGCTTCATTTAAAATAGATTTCTCCAAACCATCGACAATCTGCTCCTCTTCTCCCTCATCATCCTCAGACCCATCTGGAGTTCCAATCCACAGATCCTTTTCAGAAAATCTATAACTTACTCTCTTTTTTTACGGTAGTTTTTCATCAATGTGAGTTTACTGCTTTGGGTAAATGTCAAAGACACGAAATTTTCGAATTTCTGCAGTCAATAGCCTCTGTGTTGTTTCCTTGACCACACGAAAACAATTGGCTACACAAATGGATATATTATGTGCCGTCGACATTTTTCGCTAAAACAGTGAGCTCGGATTGATGAACTCCATTACGAAATAGCAATGATTCATAGATTTTCCGAAAAGGATGTGTGGATTGGGACGCCAGGGGAGCCCGAGGATGATGAGGGAAAAGAGGAGCAGAGTGTTGATGGTGTGGAGAAACCTATTCCAAATAAAAGGTTCATATCTCCCTTGATAGGGGAGTTTCGAACTTCGACCAGCTCATATTCAAAAAATTACATCTTTAAAAAGGTCAGAGCTTAAAAATGTTTTAATTCCGAAAATATCAAATTCCATGAATTTCGTATTTCATAAAATGCCCAGAATTGACCATTTCGATTCTCTAAATTTCTAAATTTTTGAAAATACCAACTACCACCATTCTTGCCTTTAATGAATTTTAATCTTGCAAATGACAAATTTCAAAGAAAGTCTTCGAAAGAAAAAAAAAGTTGTCTTGCGAAGATCCTCGAAAGACAAAGAAATTGTCTATAGAAGATCTTCGAAAGGCAAAAAAAATTGTCTTCCGAAGAAGACAATGTTTTGCGACACCAAAGGATCTCCCAAAGATTCTTCGGAAGACTCTTCGGAAGAATCTTCGAAAGATCTTTCAAAGATCAAAATTTTTTTACCCGGGACGTTTGCTCAATAAAATGCATTTGAGCGTGGACTGTATCATATGAGAATCAATTGTGTAGAAAACACTGATATTTCCTGGATTATTTCAGAACTGTGAAGAATTAGTTCATGAGGCCGAAACTTGTTCAATTTTTGTTGCTGGGAAAAAAGAAGATCTGCAGGGACACCACCTATGCTTGAAATGTGCCAAACAGGGAAACATAAATAGTGTAATCGCTTCACAAAGCCGAGAAAACTGGAGGAATAAAACCGTGTCTCAGGAAGCTGAAGCAAAGCAAAAGTGGCAAAAGCTAGCAACTATAACCCCTGCAATCCAGACTCATAATAAAGGAAAATTGAGCTCTGTCAAATGGGATAATAGAGATATTGAAATTACTTGGGCCTGTCCGTTTGATGCCATATTCCAATTATATTTATCCGCAGCTGTACATTCAGAAAAGTTTCTGAAAAATGTCGTTCATTGTAAATCACAATGCAACATTTTCTTGGATTTAATTAGAGAAACCGAAGAAACTAGTGCAGTAACTCTTCGGACTCTGCAGAAGCGATTCGAAATTCTCAAAAAGCATTTCTTGTTACAAAACCAGCAATTACGATCCGGACAAACTAAATGGAAAATTGAATGTGACGACAGCATTAGGGATATGTATGAAAAACTTTTCCATGACATTCCAGGTTTTGAGGAGGAGATCTCCTGTCATCGAGGTTGTCCCTCAATTCGAGAAACACATCTAGTGTATTCCCTATCACTCCGCACATTCATGACAGGGGATCCTACAGAGATTGAAGGGGAAATTATGATCCCGAAATCCTGTGCATCTGGGTGTACCACGGGAACAACAAGAAATTTGTTCGTTTCGGGACCCTTTTTATGTTTTGAATTATTTTCTGGATTCGAGAAAAACGACAACGTACAGTTAGATGAAATCCCTACTCACATGCAACTGGCTTCGATGCCCGAAAGTTTCGACTTGATTGGAATAATCCATGTTGATCCTCCGTATCAACGATCACGGGAACGATTGTGCCAACAGAGGGTGTATTCCACAGAAGGCCTTGGCCATTATATCCCATTTTGTTTACAAAAAGGTGCGTGGCATCGTTATGGTGTCAGACATGATATAAAATCACCAACCACTCTGGTGAATCCATCACTAGTCTTGTACGCACATATTATACAAAATTAAAAATAAAAAAGTAAAAATGACGATGGAGGAATATTACTTTGAAAGGGTTGTCTTGTTAACTTCCCGATATAGGAAAGTTATTGCAATCGGTCCGAAAATGAAATTTCATATTTTTCACGTTACTCGCCATTTCCCATCATCCTGACGCAATTTCAGAAATATGTCTGTGTGTGTGTGACAGAAATTTTGGCGAACGTCTCCGAACAAACCAACGTATCGATTTGCAATTTTTTTTTTGATCGATGCGTCTGACTATTGCCCAGGTCTGAAGGAAGCGATTTTCTCAAAAAATGAGGGATTCAAATATTATGAACAAATTCAATTGTTTGTAACGTTTTACTGCCTAAAGTATCGTAGGTAGCGAAAAATTTATAAGAAAGAAGTTATTCTCCATGGAAAAATACATGTTATGTATAATGGCTTTTTTGCATAATTGGCATAATTAAAGAGGAATGCTCGTCTCGAAAATTGTGTTATTCTTGGAAGATGTTACGGGTCATGGTGATTAATTACCATCGGCAAGTTATAGTTGAGACCCGTGCAGGGTCATACCCACAACCCGTTTATTAACTCTTTTTTTCAACACTGTTTCGTAATCTATACATAGAAAGTTTTTGCTGGCTCATTTATTATACAATCTTACATAATGAGTTCGAATTAAATATATTGTATCATTATATTAATATCAATTCCCCCATTTTCAGTACTTCCCGCGCGAATATATGAGGAGGATTGGGTTAACTATTTCCTCTGCACCGCAAAATTGGGTTTGTTGACTTGACCTAATCATCACCCAGGAATCATTTCGGAGGACATAGGCAGAATATTTCCCACTCATAATTTTTTCTAATTTCTCGGATCGAAAGTCGGTGCGTAAAACCTTGGCAAATCCAGAGTTGACAACACCTCGAAGATGGAAATTTTCCAAAACATTTGTTAATTTGATTTCCTGAGGAATTTCACTCAGTTTCATGTGAGTACGTTGTTCTCCTGGTTCCGCAATGACTGCAATGACGAAGAATGGAGCGTTCACAGTGACCGTAGAGATTAACTCTCCCGAGCATGAGTGTGAGGGACATTTCTCTTTAAGAGGTGGAACAACGGCGTCAATTTCCATCAATTGCCTGAGAGCTATCCTATATACAAATGAGTGCTCTGCAGTGGTAGAACATCCTCCATTACAAACTCCTGTTTTGCTCAATATGAGTAATGTTTGTAGCACATTCTCGCAAATCCTGCCGGCATCAGATTTACAATCCATAACGTAACAATTTGTGTTTGGCTGACCACGTGATGTATCAAAAAAATATGGAGCTAAGACGTTGTATCTCTTTAGATACGTGCTAGAAATGATGTGATTTGTGGTATGGACGTGGTGGATCATCTCAAGGAAATTATTATGGTGCTGGTGACTCTGAACATACGCCAAAATATCGGGCAAATCAAACGTCATTGTTAAAAAAATATGGAAAAAAGCGTCGAAAATCTCGGTATTGATTAAGTTAATCCGTTTCCCTTTAATGAAGATTGCTTTTAATGACGGATGGTCTCCAGCCTTCAGCACTGGAATCTGGCTCCACGTTCGTTTCGGAGTGAAAAAATCAGGTGGATACGTTTCTTTTAAGTATGAGAATGCGTTCCCCCTTTTTTCCATCCCGCCATCTATAGCGATTTTTTCCAGATCCTTCTGAACCCCTTGCCGCGTTCCTATTTCTCGTCCATTGCAACATGTCTGACAGATGCGTTTCTCACCACATCCTTCGTCATCACCGATTGGAAAAGAACAGGGTGGAACGATGTGCACAGAACGATCACACTCCTGTAAAGAAAGATCCACATTTCATTACGCTTTCCGTTATGATGATTACTAAAATCTTCGGTTTGCCTCAATGAAAAATATAAAACAAGACGTTTTTAATATAAAAAGTACGTGGAATTACTGATTTAGAATCAATATATCATAATTCCCAAATTTTTTGCTTTCATATGCAGTTACAATTTTTTGAAAATTACACCTTTTTGAAAATTAAAAATTGATTAATACATTGTTACTCATAACTGATTGAATTTTCCTTTGGCGCAAACAAACAGGGTAAGAAAACCTTCAAAATGAGCCCTTATAGGGAAATGTGGTACCTTAATTAAGGGAGTGACGCGCATATATATATATGTATATGTTTAATGACTAATTACTCAAAAAGACAGTTGTTTTTAATCTGATTTTTTTACTAAAAATAGTCCTAGGTATGACAAATACGTGGGAAAAATTTGGAGAACTGTTTTCGCGAATTTTTTAAAATATCAATTATCGAAAAAAGCAATGATTATAAAAGTCGAAAAAAATTCCATTAATTATGTATATATATATATATATGTGGGTGTGTGGACCTGTGTCTCTATGTGTGACATATATGTATATTTATATGTATGTATATATAGAACTAATTAATCGTGTTTTTCCGACTTTTTTCGGTAATTGATGAAAGAATAAATACGCAAAAAGTTTTTTCTTGCGTATTTGCCATGGCCCGGACAATTTTTGGTAAAAAATTCAGTTTTCGAAAAAAATGACATTTTCAGTAATTTGTAATTCTAAATATATATATATATTTAGCGCGTAACTCCTTTAATTGAGGTAGCGGATGATCCTATAAGGGCTCATATTGAAGGGTTTCTTACCCCCTTTGTTTGCGCAAAAAGAGTATTCAATCGGTTAAGTCATTGTCAAGTTATGAGTAACAATGTATTAATTAAATTTTAACTAAAAAAAAAAGCGTAATTTCAAAAAACTGTAACTCCCTGAAATTTTTTTTTTCAATTTCGTTTCTCACGGACATGTTCTCTGAAAAAAATTATCAAGAATATCCGCGACATTGTCTTTTTTGGGCGTCCCTTTTTACGTGGATCTGCCCATATATTATGACAACTTTTTGGTAGTTTTCCTACATTACAGGGTGGCAGAATAGTATTTTGGGTATTCATACCTGGCACTTGTGTAATCCTGTCGGCAGGTTGCCTGCTGCACAAATTTGGCACTCTTGTGGATCGAGCGTTTGGGATTGCCCGGCTAGTATGGGAGAGCTCTGGTACAATGGTGATCCATTGCCAAGTCCTGTGTCATCAAACGATATGGCTGTCTGCATGTCTTGTGGAACGGGAAGTGACGCTGAGGCGTCAGATTGCTCATTAGAACAGTCGCCTTGATCATGATCTGCATCTAGCTTGTCCATTGTGCTACCAACTGTGATGCACAGAGCGTCCAAGTAGCTTTTATGGAGAGCAATGAAATAATCTGGCCTAGGCGATTTCATTTTCGCTAGGAGCCATGTTTTAATCATATTGAAACTGCTCTCCACTTCAGCACTTGACGCTGGGACTCTCCCAAAACCAAATTGGTCTCGACGAATGCAACTCCATAGGGGGAGCCATTTCATATCCTTTAAAAGCTTTTCTGCAAATTGAGGACAGTAGAGCTCATTCTTTATTGTCCCTATTGAGTTTTCTATTCCTTCCACGACTGTAGCATTTATCTCCAGACCCCAATCTCTCCACAAACTTGGTTGGGCTTTGCTGTTTGGAGTTTTTGACGTTCGGTCATCAGATCCGTCATTGACATCCCCCGCCGGAAGCTGCACACCTTCCATCTCGTTGGTAGTGAATATCTTTTCCATTTTTCTCTTTGCTTGACGACGCAAAGAAGGAAGATCTTCCGCCGTCATACCACACATCGTACTTTGAGAAATAGTGAGAAGATTATGAATTATGGCCTCAGCATCTTCTTCACTGCGTGACATAATCAATTTGCCAATTCCTCCCTTGTAGTATTTGGCCACACCCCGAGAAGAATTCTTCCACGCATTTACGTAAGTTTTCATAAAATGCGCTACATCTATTCTGATGTAACACGGTGGAAGCTGATCTGTTGAACCGATATGAAATAAGGAATCAGCGTAGCTATTAACCGTCTTATGATCGGTAAAAGCCCGAACTACACCGACAAGCAATCCCAACCCTTCATCTGTAGTGACTTCCTTCGGAAAAGGAAGTCCTGACCCTTCCATCCACTCAATTAACCACTCTTGAATGGTCACAGCGTTTTGACATTCTGTCAACATTTGCCCTAAAGGGATTAGTCCACTTGGGCCTCCTGACACGGCTGAAAAAAGATGAGTTGGCCCAGTGTGATTCCCATCAATTTTCCGGACAGCCTGACTGATGCCTGACGTGGCATCAATTTTCAGTGACAGATTGCCGCAACTTGCTAGCCTGCGATGTAGTTTGCATTGCAATTTTGTTGCATAAGTCACCCACAGTGGTTCAGCTCTGATGCTAAATATTTCACCCTTCATGTCGCGTGACTTGAGGATCTGGAGGGCTTTGATGGGATCTCGATACAAACGTCGTGCTGCAAGGGTTTCATGCCGAATCATCCTCAACACTGGAGACGATGGAAGTTGCGGTGGCTCTGGATCTCCATCTTCCATGAGCTCATTCACGAGTCGCATCGTTAGTATATGATACTACTATATGGTACTATTTGCTTCAAACGTTCGCCGAATTCCTGTCGGATCTCCCCTCGTACCGGACGCTTCCTGCAATCAAGTGTTGGATCTCCTCCCTCAATTTTGAACCTCAGCGATGCAGCATTATTTTTTTCGTTCATGTAGTAATCTAGATGAGCCCCACATGAACAGGCTCCAACAAAATGCCCTTCTCTCGCGTCTTTTGTGAGCACGTGATATTGGAACATGAAAGCATGCGTGCATCTAGCTTCTTTCCACGCCAAGTCGGTCAATAATTTCTGGTATCTGTCTATGAAACAAATGAAATATATGTTGTAGGTGATTTTAATGTTATCTAAAAATATGTGCATCCACTAGACTGTTTACAACTAAACTCAAAAGTAAACGATTTTTTCAATTATTTTTGACAAATTCCATTGTTTATAATGTTTTACAGCCTTAACTATTGGAATTCGTGAAAAATCGTATGAATGGAGTTATTGGCTTTACAAAAATACATATTTTATGTAATGTGACTTTTTTTGCATAATTTCAAGGCCAACCTCAATCCAGCCCCCAGGGATGTCCCTGCAATGGGAGCTTTCCTTTCGTAGGCGGCTCGAAGATCAAAATAGGAACAAAAAAGTCCTTTACCATTTTTTGATTGAGTCAATATAGACTCTCCCTTAATTGAAACGCTCGGGACCGACCCAGTTTTCCGCACTCCCTTAAGTGAAAACCCCCTACTTCCCCCACTATCGCATGCCACGTGACTCAACGCATCCATTTGCGCGTCTCGTGGTAAGGGAAGCCATGAATTTCGAACCCTGAATTTTTTTGAACAAAAACTACATCTTACTGCAAAATACTTTCGTATTAATTGTTGACAAGCACAATATTTAAAGTCTGCAATTTTTTCAATTGGAAATTATTTTCAACCTGAACTTTTTGAAATGTAAAATTTGTTTTAATGTGTAATTTTTTCACTTTAATATCTTTTAAAATTCTAATTGGCTATTCCTGCCGTTTTAAAATTTTAGAATTTGGAATTCCTGATATTTGACATTTTCGAAATTTATGAAATGTTCAAATTTATAATTTTTGAACAACGGAATTTTCAAAACTTTGTAAGCGTGGCATTCAAAACTTTAATTTTTTCAATGTAATTTTTCAAAATTAAACATTTTAAAAGTTTGAAACTTTTTCACATTAAATGGTTCAGCTTTCAAATTGTTGACATGTAATAGTTTTTAGATTTAATGATTTTGAAAATTTGGAACTTTTGAAATTCTAGAATTTCTGGATTCGGAATTGTTTAAATGAAGAATTTTCGGAGCTTTTAGTTTGAAATTTCAAAATTTGCTTTTCCCTGAAACCATCAACTTCAGGCCCGCTAACGGTGGGTTGCGCACTACGATGCGCAATGAGGTCGCGTTCAAAATTGTAAGACGCGAGAACTTTCGGTGTGGTGGGGACAAGCGGCCCCGAGCTGCTCAGTTAGGGGATAGTCAACTGTAATGAACTTTGAAGTGACCCAATCACGAGCGCGCTAATACGGGTGCTCAGGGACGTCGCACGATGCAGAAAGGACGGGCCCCCAAATTGAATTGTATTCGAAATTCTTTTTTTTTTTCACTAGTTAGGAGAACCAGGGGGCTATGGAGAACTCCAAGGAAACATGAAAAAATAGTTGAAATTGAATTTTTATTTAATTCATTAAGAATCTCGATATTTCATCCGGAATTAGTCAGATTCCACCCTTTATTAATTAATTAAAAAATTAATTTCGACTATTATGGGAGCTGATTCCGTGTTCAACGAGACTTCAAGACTACGTTAAAAAAGACAATATGTCATGTTTTTACGGTGAAACAGTCCAACACTTACCTGGAAGACATCGGTCCCGGAAACGCGTTGTAATTTTTCGAGTCTGTCTATCTACCACATAAGTGGGGCGCTTTGCTAGAAGATCCGTGAAAACAGAATAAGGAATCGTGGCTGTGAATTCCACATAATTTTTAATTGTTGACCGCTTTTGTTCTTTTGGACTCGGCGGAGAAGGGGGTTCTTCATCAGGGTCCTTGGGCTTAGTATAAGTGGGATCCAAACGGGCACGAACACCATCTTGGTTGCACGAAACGTACGTGTAAAGGGATTTTCCCGTTTTTGGTTGTCCCATTTCCTTCAATTGCTGCGCAATTTTCACCCAAAGTTTGTCACTAGTGCAAACTTGGCCTGTCGTTGGGCAAATGATCTTATCTTTGTACTGCCATAAGACTTGTAATGTGATTTCTTGGTCGAAAATACGTTTAGGGCCTCCACGACGTTTATCAGGTATTTCCTCAAAACTGTCAAACGCTTGCGGTTCATCCATGACTACACACTGACTGTACACTTTTACTGGACTGAGGGTCCTCCAACTCGAAAGGAAAATTTCAAATTTCGTTTCTGAAACTTCCAGTCCGCGGCGCCACAAGCGACCCGATCAAATGCCAACCACCGAGGAGATAACAACAAAGAGAGCCAGTCTTATGGGGCTCAACGACGGGCCAAGTGGGCCAGAGTGCTGGCGGCGTGATTTCTACACGGGCAGAGTAGTCGTCTGCACCGACATAGGTTTTTTGTAGTTCCCTGTGTCTTATCATGCGAATGCGGTGCAGCGTATCATCCACACGCCCACATACCTTTGCACTGATCAGAGTTATTTGAAAGATACAAGAAAAAAAATCCTGATCAAGTTCTTGACGAAGGTGGTATGGTTCTCCTATAAAAATACATCGCACAAACATGAGAAATAGTCATAACTCGTCGATGTTAAAGTATATACCGAAAAGTAGAACAACAATTTGTTTATACTCGTGTATTGAAACCACCAGCATGATCCGTCTATACTAACTTCTACGTGACTAGGAGCTCTACTCTCTAAGTACTATTGTACCTAGAGTGCAATAGTCCACCGGTGAAACTTTTGCTCCGACAAAATGCCCAGGGCTGGCTGTTTTTGGTACTCTCGGTGTGCAAACAAATTCAGTTTGAACGGAAATTCAAATAGCAGAATATTGACAGTTTTCGTTGACGAATTCAATACGAACGGTCATAAATCAATATTATAAACTAACGATTTTATAATATAATTCAACTGTCTTGACGCTTGTCCACGGCTCCGCAGTTTATTATATTATAAAGTGGTTACTTTATGAAATTTTATTATATTCATTATACATTAATGACCGTTCACGTTGAATTCGCAAATGAAAACTGTCAATATTCAGACATTTGAATTTCCATTCAAATTGAATTCGTTTACATTTGGGCGCCTCGCTTGTGGCGCCGCGACCGGAAACATTCAGCGCTTTTTGAAATTTTGGTCTAGCTTCAATTGTTCCTGTCGAGTTGAGAGGCCCTGTTGGACTCACGAATTACGGAGGGCAGCGCTACTTGGTAAGCAAACGTGGCCACTGAAACGCGGCACGGGCTTTTTTTTAATTCAAGCGGTTGTCCGCGCAGTTCCCGCTGTGTAGTGACGGTCTTGGATTTAGGGGCTGGGGATGACGTATACAGGGTGTCCCGCAACTGCGCACTCTAAATTTGAGGGTGGGAAGAGGGTAAAATTTGGAGTCGAAAGTTCCTTTTCCACTTTTCTCTCCGAGGCCCCCCCACCGAGTTACTCAATTTTTAAATGAGCGAATTAGAGCGTAGCTCCGCCCCCTTGACCAGTGGTTCTCCATTGAATAGTTATGAATTAGTTTTCACATGTTCCACGTCGCATGTCCCATGTGTGTATGAGTATGTGTACATGTATGTGTATGAGTCTTTTTTTTTGCTCCCTTTTTTTTTTAAATCTTTATTGAAAACAAACCAAAAAAACTTACAAATTAAAGTACAAATACAGAAAAAAAAACAAAAACAAGGGACAATACCCCTTGGCCTACACTAGTAGAAGGACAACCTTCTATATCCCAGTATCCCCAAATCACGACGGAACATCTGCGGAGCAATATTTCGTTGCGTAGGGAACGATAGCCTTGGCTTCCTCAGTAGCGAATCCTTTCCGCTCGTTCACGGTAAGAAGATCCTCCGTTTATTCTGGATTTTTCCGCAACTGCTCCTCGCGGCGCAGCTCCTGCATAACCTCCATTGCGAAGTCGCTTATCACGTTCCATGTCGCCACTGATGACAGCATAACTTCCACAAGATTTCCAGCGTTGATGGGTTTGCCTGCTCTATTTTCCCATACAGCTCGTTGGACGTCGAAACGCGGGCACGTAAAGAGAACACGTTCCGCGTTTTCCGGGATTCTCGGACACTTTGGGCAATCCGGGGAATCCTCATGCTTAAATTTGTGAAGATATTCCCGAAAGCACCCGTGTCCTGAGAGCATCTGGGTTATGCAGAAATTGACTTGTCCATGTGGTCGGTCAAGCCAAACATCCAGCTTCGGAATAAGACGATGAGTCCATCGCCCTTTGCTCGAGGCGTCCCACTGTAGCTGCCATCGCTTGATGCTGTGGTTACGTTCTTCTCTCCTCAGTTCCACTGGGCTCAGCTCAGTTGATCTTTTGCGTGTGTAGAGGCGCCTACGCTCCTCCGCTAACACTTCGATAGGCATCATCCCAGCGATGACACACACCCCTTCGCTGGATACTGTCCGGTATGCGCCGGCCACTCTAAGGGCACTCAGCCTGTACACTGGAATAACTTGCCGTCGTGCTGCTTGACTTCGTAGTGCTTCAGTCCATATAGGGATACCATACGTTAATACCGACGTGACAACTGATGATAACAAGTCTTCTCCTTTGTTTTGGCCCTCCAATGTTCGGCATGAGTCTTGCAAGTGCAGTCCTCACTGCACCCGCCTTACTGCTTTCATGTTGGGCTTGCTGTCTAAGACTGAGTCGGGCATCAATCATAATTCCTAGGTACCGTATATAGGGCTGGGAAGTTATTTCGTAATCGCCAACTTGCAGCGTGATTGTCTCCAGTTTCTTTCGGCTCGTGATGAGTAATGCCTCAGTCTTATGCTCTGCAAGTTGTAGACCAATCGACTCCATCCATTTCCGTATCTTGTTAAAAACATTATCGAAAATGAGCTGAAGCGTGAATAGATGTTTTTCCACGATGGTTATAGCCACGTCATCTGCAAACGCCACGAACTTCGCCCCCGTCGGCAGTGCCAGTTTCAGCAATTCGTCTTACACGATATTTCACAGAAGGGGCCCCAACACTGAGCCTTGAGGTACACCCCCAGTCACCTTATATATTTTGGGGCCTACAAGTGTCATACTTGAGAACTCTGTCGGTGAAGTAGTTACCTACCATCTTTTGGAGATATGCCGGTACAGATAGCTTCGATAATGCCGATAAAATAGAATCCCACCGTACCGAGTTGAAAGCGTTCTTGACGTCCAGAGTAACAACCAAACAGTATTGTTTCGTACCTCCTTTCCATCGTCCGCCCTCAATCGCTCTCTTCGCTGTTTTCACCACCGGGTCTATAGCATCCAACGTAGATCGTCGTCGTCTGAAGCCGTATTGGGCTTCGGCCAATAGGGGTTCGACCACTGCCTCAATTCTCTGATGTATAATGCGCTCCAGGATCTTGCCCGCAGTATCCAGCATACAAAGTGGACGATATGATGACGGTTCGTCCGGAGGCTTTTTTCCCTTAGGAAGCAGTACGAGTCTCTGTTGCTTCCATCTGCTGGGGAAGATACCTTCCTGAATGCAAGCATTGTACATATCGAGAAAGATTCCAGGTGCTGCATTAATGGCGGCCTTCAGTGCTATGTTTGGCACACCATCGAGACCAGGGGCCTTGTTGTTGCCTTCTACTACAGGCCTGCAATAGTTCATCAGCTGTAATCGGTGGAATTTCGTCGTTGATACCATTCTTCACATACGTCCCAGTAATATTCGTTTGTTGAGGAAAATGAGACAGCCACAATCCTCTCCAGGAGCTCAGGGCAGGTTGGTGATGACATCGGTGGACTCTTAAGTCTGAGTATGTGTACATGTATGTGTATGTGTATGACTATGTGTATGTGTACATGTGTATATGTACATGTATGTGTACACATACACATACTCATACACATACATGTACACATACACATACACATACACATACACATACATGTACACATACATACTCATACCCATACTCATACCCACATGGGACATGTGACGTGGAACATGTGAAAACTAATTCATAACTATTCAATGGAGAACCACTGGTCAAGGGGGCGGAGCTACGGTCTGATTCGCTCATTTAAAAATTGAGTAACTCGGTGGGGGGGCCTCGGAGAGAATAGTGGAAAAGGAACTTTCGACTCCAAATTTTGCCCTCTTCCCACCCTCAAATTTAGAGTGCGCAGTTGCGGGACATCCTGTCTATAATTCTCACCAAGCAAGGAGGAACTTCGGTGTAGTCGCCTGAAGTCCCCACTCCTGTGTTAGAGGATCGGAATGGGTAAATGGTGGGGGTACTTTGTGCTGAAACAGAAGTTGCTTCTTTTTCAGTGTGAATTATACCACTGAAATAGGTAAAAGAAGGGCTCCACTGAAAAACACCTAATTTTCTGACCCGAAAGACATGACAGGTTATGTGCGGCAGCCATTTCCGGTCGGTTTGGAGGTTATGGCGAGCACCAAAAATGTTGTCGCCGGAGTCGGAAAACACATAATTTTCCATGTACTCGGGCCAAGTAAAAAAAAAGATGGCGGCGACATTTCCCTTCGGAAAAGTCACCTCTGTGCCTGAATTGGGGGATATCGTAGAGCACCAATTTTTTTTCCTTCCGCGGCTGAAAAGCACCTAATTTTTTGACGCGAAAGACATGACAGGTTATGTGCGGCAGCCATTTCCGGTCGGTTTGGAGGTTATGGCGAGCGCCGGGGTGGAGCACCAAAAATATTGTCTCCGGAGTCGGAAAACACATAATTTTTCATGTACTCGGGCCAAGTAAAAAAAAAAGATGGCGGCGATATTTCCCTTCGGAAAAGTCACCGCTGTGCCTGTGTTGGGGGATATCGTGGAGCACCAATTTTTTTCCTTCCGTGGCTGAAAAGCACCTAATTTTTTGACGCGAAAGACATGACAGGTTATGTGCGGCAGCCATTTCCGGTCGGTTTGGAGGTTATGGCGAGCACCGGGGTGGAGCACCAAAAATGTTGTCTCCGGAGTCGGAAAACACATAATTTTTCATGTACTCGGGCCAAGTAAAACAAAAAGATGGCGGCGACATTTCCCTTCGGAAAAGTCACCGCTGTGCCTGAATTGGTGGATATCGTGGAGCACCAATGAGCTTGTTTAGGTCATTGGAGAGCACCTAAAAAGCACATAATTATGAGCTAGGTATTTTGGCAAACGTCGTATTTTGCGCGCTTACAACCCCTAAGACCCTATCACGTGATTGGGCGACTGCAAAAAGTTGTGGTGAATATTTTTTTGCTCACTGGGGAGCACCTAAAAAGCACATATTTATGAGCGTAGTGGCTTTTAAAAATACAATGAACTCGCATTTTCCACCCCTAAATCTCTTCCATGGAATCCTCCCTCTGATGATCGGAGTTTTGCTATTTTTGTTTCAGAATCCTGGAGCACCTAAAAAGCACATATTTTTGGTATATGTTTTTTCGCCATCCAACCCTTATTTCATCCCCCTTCCCCTAGCGGCCGAAGGAATGGAGCACCAAATTTTTTAGTGCGAGCACCTAAAAACACATAAAAAGCACATAGTTTTGATTTTAAAAAATGGTCATATTTTGACCTTGTTCCGCTAACTTTAGGGAGGTCAAAAATTGATTACAATAACCTTCTCACGGTGGGTCCATTTTACCTACACCAACCCCAGCTTTTTCAAATGACGGACACGTAGCATGGTTTTGGGTAGTGGTAATTATCAGAAACAGTGAATAATAACTTTTTTATTAGGGGGTCCATTTACCCCTCCCCCCCCCCCCCCCCACGTCAAAAATTCTGAAAATATTAATAAATGCGAAATTCGACAACATCTTGGACGTGTCCATTTTGCTTCAAGTATCCGTTCTGCCCCGCACTCCAATACTGTGGCCCCTAAAAATTGAACTACAGTTGAATCAAACAATTATTTCACAGTTGTTGACCTACCCGTGGGGTGTAGCTCTGGTTGCGTAGTTTCCCATGTTGCAGAAAATTCGTGGTTGGCCTCAAATTGAAGCTCGTAATTCCCTGAGTCGCCCTAGGACACTTAAATTGATCTATTTACCCATGGGGGTAGTTGTTGAACTACCCTTGGGGTGTAACTCTGGTTGAGTAGTTTCCCATGTTGCAGAAAATTCGTGGTTGGTGGTAAAAGAAAGCTCATTATTTCTGAAGTGCGAAAGATTGACAACTGATGTTTTTTTTGATAATTCATCTTCATGAAAAAAAAAAAAAAAAAAAAAAAAAAATTTGCGCAGATAATTTACTCGTAAATCATAGTTCACTTTTCTCAGCTCGAAGACCCCATTGGCATATACTGCCCGCCTACCTTGACGGTCAATTTCGAAAAATCGATTTTCTGGCTAAACTATTTGTGCAGAAAATTTTTCGTTTGCGCAGAAAAAAAGCTCGTGAAAAGCTCGTAATTTGAGGATATTTTTGATGTCGATCCGGCAACCCTGCCCGCCTAGCTTGATGGAGCTGGAGAGGCTGATATTTTTGCCGTTTTTCGTCCTCTTTAATGATGATGTTTGTCTCAGCAGGGGCTGAGAACTCTATGACATAGATAATGTTATCTATGAAATCAAAGAGGACGATATCAGGCTTCGTTGCCTGAATAAGATGAGTAGTCGTGAATGAGTAGTTCCAATAAATCTTGCACCTCTCATTGGCGACAACGGTCTCAATATCTCCTGGGATATAACGCAGTACCGGCGTCTCGTCTATCCCCTAAGAATGCCGCAGATGATAATATAGCACTCTCAGAGCCCCGTTATGATGATGGATATAACCATCAATCACACATTGAATTTGCGCCGAGCCTCTCGCTCTTTCCTTGGAGCTGTGCGATACGTCTCCTCATTTTCACCTAATATGAGCCCATTCTGGGACCTTGAGGTTTCAAGTGGAGGACCGTTTCGTATACAGCCCAGTTCAGGTTGAGCAAATCAGCGTTTGCGGGGAGTATTGCAGCTGATTCCTCATTCGCTAATGCCAGTTGTTCAGGCCGAATTCGAAATTTACCTACGATTTTGCCCGTTCTTGTGTCCACATCTCTTGGAGTCCTCTCAGGCAGCTCACGATGTTGCTGAGCAGGCTGTTCCGGCACAGAGTTGTCGCTTCTCACAGAAATTCTCGACAAACGAGCAACTGACAGCCGTCGCGGAACCAGCAGCAAGTCGTATCCCTGCCGACGCAAGTAGCTGCCTTGATCCCTCAGATGTTGAGCGGAAAAATGAGCATATTCGGGATCCGTTGCATACCATAAATCGCGCATTCTTGCCGTATATCCTCTCTGCGTTGGTTCACTATCCTGCCAGCACACTTTGAGATCCTCCTTGAGCTCCTCCGTCCACCTAAATCTTCGAATAGCCAAGTTGTTGCCATTGGATCCGGATCTATAGCTTCTCCCAACTGATCTATGGTCCCCATCCGAAAGGGACCACTTGTGGGAAGCTCTGCCGCCATTCGTTCTTGGAATCGGGTATACGATATCCTGGATGCTTAACCCAGGATAACCATGGCTATTGCGACAAGGATTCTTCACCCTGAGTATTATCATCCCTAGGTGCAGCTCCCTATCGGGCGATGGGACCGCCACCTTCCCTACGCCTTTATTAGTAGGCGTAGTGAAACTGCATTAGTTTGCGCTGAAGTGGACGGAAACTACCGCTTTGGCCGACCACTCATTTTTATTATATAATTGAATAAAAGTGCATGAATATCATAGGAAACGCCTTTTTTTGGTCCCCAACACATTCAGGTTTACTATGCACTCATTTTTTGGAACAATTACTCATTCAAACTTCCGGAATTGGGACTTTTACCATCCAAATATTGCCGGACATGCTTAAGTGGACGAAAACTACCACACCCACGGTAACAAGTTTTAGTCGAAAATTGTGGAAAGTCATTTATTGCATTTCCCACATTTTAGGGAATTTTAGTTAATGTAATTTATTTCACGGGAAGTTATTATAATGACCCCTAAATCTATTTTTTTTTATTCATCCTTTTAAGTGCGCCAAAATACTTCCCGTCAAATTCTGAGCAAATGTTTGTCTGTGTGAGCATGTTTGTATGTATGGAATTGGATATTTTTGTTAACGATGCGTATCGAGGTCGGAATGGAAGCCTCTTCATGGAATTTAGATTGTATTATTTTTTGGTTTTGATTGACAGAGCAGTTTTTTTTTTTATTACCAATTGAATTGTTCACAACACTCTACTACAACAACGGTCAGAGATGCGGTAAAACGAACATGCTCTGTAAGTGGAAATGCGCAGTTAATTCCTTACGCTTCTTTTCCATAATTGTTATGATTAAGGAGGTATGATGGGTTCAACCCTGGATTCTTCGCGCCCCTATCGGCGTTTTACCAGTAACGTGCATATGTCTTGGCCTGCCGCTCACTATGCGCCTACTTAAATGTTCATAATTATCTGCGTCATAAATGGAATACTTTAAAATTTTCAAATCTACAACTTAGGCCTCATAAGGTGGCAAGGCCAAAGTAGCGAAACCAAATTTGGTCAATTGCATTGTTGTCTCTTAGTTTTTCGTGAATTTTTGTCGGAAATTTTAAATTTTTCTTATCATTTTTTTTTGTTCTTTAGGGCTTTGCCAAGATTTTAACAAGCTGGCAAGGCCACCAGAGAAAAGGTTGAATACTTTATTTTTCAATACATTTAGGGGTTTTGCAAAGTCGGGTATGCCATGCTGCAGTTTGTAAAACTCACAGATATTGAAAAAAAAATTAACTAGTAGTGTGCAAATGTGTGTGCCCCAAGTGGGGCTAAAAAAAAAACTTCCCGATTTGGTATTACAGCACAGCATAAGAACGCCACCATGGTGATGAGCAAACTCAACAGTGATATCAATAATTAAACTGGCAACTACAGGGAAAGAAAAGTTCTTCAAAAATGACGTAGAAAGTTCCGTAATCCGCGAGTGAAATCCATTTCAGTTGAAAATTATGGAACGCGCCGGAATTTTAATGCTATCTTCGCGTCATTTTTCCGGAAAGTTCCGTAAAAATTACCGAACGAGCCACAGTTTTTACGGAACTTTCCAGAAAGATTACGCGAAGGTTGCGTTAAAATTTCGGTGCGTTCCGTAATTTTTAACTAAATTGTATTTCATTCGCGGATTACGGAACTTTCTACGTAATTTTTAAAGAACTCTTCTCTCCGTGTAATAATTACTGCACGCGATCGGTTCAGTTTGATTTTTCAGCCCCATACAAATATTCAACTGGAATTCGTCCGCATAGTTACCCTTCTTACCTCGGTACTTTCTTAATCATCACGCTCTTTGACGTCACTAGTTCATGTGGTGGCCGCTACGCGGCCACATGCCGTTCCTTGTCTGATTTCGAGTTCGATTCCGATAATCGATTTATTTTCTTGATTGAAGCTCTCATTTATGTATAAGGACAAAGAGAGATAGAGACTACACTGTCATTGAAGCGGTTGCGCGCGCATTTCAGCGTGACAGACTTTCGATATAGTCGATGTATCGCACATTATCCTTTTTAGAATCGGATTCCCGCAATTGTCGATATATCCATTCACCAAGTATATTCTAGTTCATCTCGCGATATGTTCTAACCTATGTTGAAAAATGTCACATTGAATGTGCATTTTTGTATAAGGAACAACCCTGGTGAAATGCATTGTTCCCGTATGTTAAATTGCTCAGACGACTATACCTTCATAATTATGCAAATTATGGACAAAAAATCATTTCATACAAAAGGTGTTTTTTCATATAAGGAATAATTCTCTTCTAAGAAATTTTCCGATAACTTTGATATTTTACCCAGTCGACCAGTATGAGGAATTGCAATTGTTAATAACCCTGCATATACTGCACGAATCCCATCGAAAGCGTAATCCGCTCGATTCTGCCCGGAAACACGTCTATTGGTACTATCATGACAGCGCTGTCTCCATTCGTCCACTCATTACAGACATAATTGCTGAGACGCTCATACCTCCTTAAGTATGCAAATTGTCGAAAAAAGTCATTTCACATAAAATACGTATGTTTAAGTGGGGAACAACTTTTCTCATATTAATTTTACGCTAACTGTGATAGTTTATGCAATAGATCATCATAACCAATTGAAATTGTTAATAACAGTATATATACTGCACCGATTTAACCCAAAATCTAATCAGCTCTAAGTTGAAAGGAGACGCTTCGATTGCGCTATTGAGCACCTCGCTCGCATCATCCGTTCGCGAGATATCGTTCGACAAAATTTTTCGCAACGGACATACACCTTCACACACACACACATACACGCACACACATACGTCATCGTAAAAATGATCGGGGAGTGTGGTGGAGACCTTGAAACGTGAAGATATGATGAAAGTTCGATTTTCGGGGTGATTACAAGAGCTCCCCTCCGGGAAGTTAATTAACAATCTATATGTTATGAACCATAATTAATCTCTTAAGTATATCATAAGCATTCAAAAATACGAAATCATCATAACTCGACCTCCCCCCCGTTTGCAAAAGTCCCGAACCCCATTCAAAATGTAATTAGCATGACTTAATTAATTAATTAATCAAGCGCGTGTACGGCTAGTACTCCAGCTGCCATCTTGGTACGAAAAAAATTCTGTAAAGGAGGACAGAGTCTCAGCTCGTCCTTCCAGATTTTGCAATAATCCCAAAATCGATTCTAAGGATAATTAGGCGCGTGCATGGCCAGTGCTCCAGCGGCCGCCTTGGTCCGAAAAAAATTCTGTAGATGGGGACATAGCCTCACCTCGTTTTTCCAGACTTTGCAGTAGTCCCAAAACCCATCCCAAGGATAATTACCACGACTTAATTAGTTAATTATTTAGGCGCGTGTATGGCTATTACTCCAGCGGCCATCTTGGTCCGAAAAAATTCTGTCAATGATGGGATAATTTCAGGGCATTGCTCCAGAATTTACAATAGTCCCAAACCCATCCCAAGGATAATTAACATGACTCAATTAGTTAATTAATTAGGCACACGCATGACCAGGACTCTAGCGGCCATCTTGTTCCGAAAAAAATTCTGTAAATCAGGGGATAGGTTCAGATCATCGCTCCAGACTTGGCAAAAGTCCAAAAACCCATCCCAAGGATAATTAACATGACTCAGCTAATTAATTAATTAGGCGCGTGCATGGCCAGTACTCCAGCGGCCGTCTTGAGGTATCTAAACCTGACACAGCCAAAGTATCACAATCGAAATTCGCAATTAGTACTCGAAAGTTCTAATTTTTCCATAATTTATTCCGATGAAAAAAAATTTTTAATTAACTAATTTGTTTTTTGTTTTTTGTGGCTGTGTCAGGTTTCAATTAAGCAGGCACAGCCGTTGAGAATAAAGGGTTAGAATAATTTTTTTAGTGTTCTGAGTGGTGAGCAAACCTGAAAACGTTCATCACTACTTTGCTCACACAACAAAATATTCAAAATTTGTTGTTTTAGTGTAATTAACAAATTAATGATTAATTCATAAGCTCAGTAATGGCGAGGCATGGAATACTCAAAATGCCAGACAGAACATGAATAGACCTCCATAAGACCACCCCAGAGTTTTGTCACCCTTCAAAAAAGCAGAAACCTTGATTAACAAATAATTGTTAATTAATAAACAATTGATATTAAAAGATCGGCCACTTCTCTCCCTCTGGGTGTGACAAAACTTGGAAAAAATAGGTGGACCTTCAGAAGGTCACTCTGGAGTCTTGTCACCACTCAGAAATGCACAAAAGTTAATTAACAAATCATGATTAATTAACTAACAATTGTAATCATCATCTGAGGTGATGGTACCATTTCTGAATGTGACAAAACTTGGAAAAAATAGGTGGACGTTCAGAAGGTTACTCTGGAGTTTTGTCACCCATTGGAAGTGCACAAAAACTAATCAACAAATTATGATTAATTAATTATCAATGGTAATTATCATCTAAGGTGATGGTGGTCTTTCTGAATGTGACAAAACATGGAAAAAATGGGTGGACCTCCAAAAGGACACTCTGGAGTTTTGTCACCCATTCGAAGTGCACAGAAACTAATTAACAAATTATGAGTAATTAATTATCAATGGTAATTATCATCTAAGGTGATGGTGGTCTTTCTGAATGTGACAAAACTTCGAAACAATAGGTGGACCTCCAAAAGGCCACTCTGGAGTTTTGTCACCCATTCGAAGTGCACAAAAACTAATTAACAAATTATGATTAATTAATTAACAATGGTAATTATCATCTAAGGTGATGGTGACTTTCCTGAATGTCAAAAAAACTTGGAGGAAAAGAGTGCACCTGCAGAAGACCACTTTGGAGTTTTGTCACCCCCTCAAAGTGCACAAAAATGCAATCAACAAATTATGATTAATTAATTAACAATTGTAATTATCATCTGAGGTGATGGTAGCATTTCTGAATGTGACAACACTTGGAAAAAATAGGTAGACCTTCAGAAGGTCACTCTGGAGTTTTGTCACCACTCAGAAATGCACAAAAGTTAATTAACAAATGATGATTAATTAACTAACAATGGTAATTATGATCTACGGTGATGGTTGTCTTTCTGAGTGTGACAAAACTTGGAAAAAATGGGTAGAGCTTCAGATGGTCACTCTGGAGTTTTGTCACCACTCAGAAATGCACAAAATTAATTAACAAATTATGATTAATTAATTAATACTTGTAATTATCATCTGAGGTGATGATAGCCTTTCTGAGTGTGACAAAACTTTGAAAAATTAGGTGGACCCTCATAAGCCCACCCCCGAGTTTTGTCACCCTTCACAAAAGCAGAAACCTTTTCCTTCCGTCAATTAATAAGCAATTGATATTCGGAAAATTTCGTGCACCTTCGAAAATACATTGTCCGGGTTTGTCCCCCTTTCGTACTTGAAATACGCATGAGTATCAAATTGTTATATATTATTGAATAATTTCTATTGTTATCCGAGTTGATGATTACGTCTCTGCATGTGATACAACCAGAGGTCGACTTTTTGGAAGTCCGCCTAGTTTTTGAAAAGTTGGTTACATTCAACAGGACATTCATCAATGATCGTTAATCATAAAGGTATAAAGTGGACTTTTTCAATTACGTGGGAAACAGAATCTCTATTTACATTTTTTCTCTCTAAACTTTCTCTAATGATCATTTTTTAGTACGTAAATCAGTAATGCAACATCCAAGTCCATATCCTTCCTTTTCCTGTTGTTTCGCTTCAATTTCAGGTCACAATACTCAACCCATTCAGGATGACGACGAGCGATACCTGTGTAGTGTCCGACTTGTTCTTTTGCTAGATTTGATTGGACTGGTTGCCCAATGTATCTCACAACTCCAGCTAGCGATAATTTTCTCTGCGGTGTTGTAAGAGGATCGTAGATGGATTCTGGAATTTTGTCAAGAGTCATTGTAGTGGCCTCGCCATCGTCGGAGAATACGTCGAAGATTATTATTTCGCCTGCAAATTGTTATGCCATTATCGTTTCCGTTCAGCTATCCATAATAATATAAGTAATCGTAACCAATTAACCAACTACCAACCATTATGCTGCTCAAGTTTTGATTAGTGTCACAGAAGGATGGACTGTATTATGGAAACATAATATTTCTAATTTTTACCCCCGACGATCCCCAGATGGGTATTTTTAGCCCGAGAGGGCGTTTGACTGAACCGGAAGTTCATTTTCCTCTTTCTTGGGCGTCATTTTCTCTACGAAAATAGAATAAAAACAACTGCCGTTTTTGCAGTCAAAAAAAGAAGATATATATCCAAGGATGGGGATAGGCATATTGATGTACACTTGAACAATTCTCTTTACTCGCAACATGCCTAATAGTAAATGATTAGAGAACAATGGCCGCCGATTTCCCCCAACTAAACTGAAACGCATGCGCATTGTTATCTGAGGTCACTGCTGACGGTGCCTTCATCGCGCGGTTATTTTCAACTATCGAATTATTATTTTTTTATAGAAAAGGAAGAATACACGCAGGAGAAAATCAAAAATGTTCCATTATTTTAATGTTAAATATTTGGAAATTTGAAAGTAATAAAATAACGAAAAATTGAAAACCCCCGGCAAGTGAAATTTGAAAAATTGAGAAATAAAAAAAATTAAAGTTCGGGGACACATGCAGTCATAAAAATTTCAGTCTCCCCCCACAACTCTGGGGTGGTCTTATGGAGGTCTATCCATGTTCTGTCTGGAATTTTGAGTATTTGAATGCCTCGCCATTACTGAGCTTATGAATTAATCATCAATTTGTTAATTACATTAAAATAAATTTTGAATATTTTGATGGGTGAGCAAAGTAGTACTCAACATTTTCAGGTTTGCTCACTATTCAGAACACCAAAAAAATAATACGAAAGGGGGACAAACCCGGACAATGTCTTTTCGAAGGTGCACGAAATTTTCCAAAGTTTTGTCACAGTCAAATGGTCATCACACAAGCTGTCAATGATAATTGTGTATTACTTAACAGTAATAATTTGTTCGTTATGGTTTTGCTTTTCTGACGGGTGACAAAACTCTGGGTTGGGCCTATGAGGGTCCACCTAATTTTTCAGTGTTTTGTCACACCCAAGAGGATGTCATCAGCCGAGCTGTTTTGCCATTTGTTTATTAATTAACACTAATTCGTTAATCAAGATTTATGGTTTTCTGAAAGATGACAAAACTCGGGGGTGGCCTTCTGAAAGTCCATTTAATTTTTCGAAATTTTGTCACATGCTGAATGACGTCATTAACAGAGTTGTGAATATCAATTGTTCATTAATTGACAATTTCTTAATCAAGGTTTCTGCTTCTGTCAAGGGTGACAAAACTCGGGGGTGGGCTTATGAGGGTCCACCTAATTTTTCAAAGTTTCGTCACAGCCAAAGGATGTCATCAACCGAGCCGTTTTATCATTTGTTTATTAATTAACAATAATGTGTTTATCAAGGTTTCTGCTTTTCTGAAAGCAGACAAAACGTGATAAAAGCGTGACAAAACTCGCAGGTGGCCTTCTGAAGGTCCACTTAATTTTTCAGAGTTTTGTCAGCCCCAGGAGGAGGTCATGAACTCACCTCTCAATGTCTATTGTTTATTAATTAACAATCATTTGTTAATCGCGGTTTCTGCTTTTTTGAAGGATGACAAAACTCTAGGGTGGTCTTATGGTCTATTCATGTTCTGTCTGGAATTTTGAGTATTTGAATGCCTCGCCATTACTGAGCTTATGAATTAATTATCAATTTGTTAATTACACTAAAATAAGAAATTTTGAATATTTTGATGGGTGAGCAAAGTAGTACTCAACATTTTCAGGTTTGCTCACTATTCAGAACACCAAAAAAATGATTTTAACCCTTTATTCTCAATGGCTGTGCCAGCTTAATTAAAACCTGACAGAGCCACAAAAAACAAAAAAAAATTAGTTGAAAAATGTTTTTTCATCGGAATAAATTACTGAAAAATTAGAACTTTCGAGTGTTAATTGCGTGGAAGTAGCCGATCTGTCAATATCAATTGTTTATTAATTAACAATAATTTGTTAATCAAGGTGTCTGCTTTTGCGAAGGGTGACACAACTCGGGGGGTGGGCTTATGAGGGTCCACCTAATTTTTCAGAGTTTTGTCACACCCAGAAGGAGGGAAGTGGCCGATCTGTCAATATCAATTGTTTAATAATTAACAATAATTTGTTAATCAAGGTTTCTGCTTTTGTGAAGGGTGACAAAACGCGCAGGTGTCCTTCTGAAGGTTCACTTAATTTTTCAATGTTTTGTCGCACCCAAGAGGACGTGAGTGGCCGAGCTGTCAATATCAATTGTTTATTAATTGACAATAATTTGTCAATCAACGTTTCTGCTTTTGTGAAGGGTGACAAAACTCGGGGGTGGGCTTATGAGGGGCCACCTAATTGTTCAAAGTCTCATCACACCCAAGAGGACGTCATCAGCCGAGCTGTTTTGCCATTTGTTTATTAATTAACAATAATTTGTTAATTAAGATTTCGGGTTTCCTGAAAGGTGACAAAACTCGGGGGTGCCATTCTGAAGGTCCACTAAATTTTTCAGAGTTTTGTCAAACCCAGGAGACGCGAGTGACCGAGCTGTCAATGCCAATTGTTTATTAGTTGACAATAATTTGTTAATCAAGGTTTCTGCTTGTCGCACAGGTGACAAAACTCGGGGGTGTCCACCTAATTTTTCAGAGTTTTGTCACACTCAGAAAGGCTATCATCACCTCAGATGGTAATTACAATTGTTAATTAATTAATCATAATTTGTTAATTAACTTTTGTGTATTTCTGAGTAGTGACAAAACTCCAGAGTGGCCTTTTGGAGGTCCGCCTATTTTTTCCAATTTTTGTCACATTCAGAAAGGCCACCATGACCTTAGATGATAATTACCATTGTTAATTGATTAATCATAATTTGTTAATTATTTTTTGTGCACTTCGAATGGGTGACAAAACTCTAGAGTGACCTTCCGAAGGTCCATCTATTTTTCCAAGTTTTGTCACATTCAAGCTGCCACCATCACCTCAGATGATGATTTCAATTGTTAGTTAATTAATCATGACTTGTTACTTAACTTTTGTGCATTTCTGAGTGGTGACAAAACTGCAGAGCGAGCTTCTGAGGGTCCACCCATTTTTTCCAAGTTTTGAAACATTCAGAAAGACCACCATCACCTTAGATGATAATTACCATTGCTAATTAATTAATCATAATTTGTTAATTAGTTTTCGTGCACTTCGAATGGGTGACAAAACTCGAGAGTGACCTTCTGAAGGTCTACCTATTTTTTCCAAGTTTTGTCACATTCAGAAATGCTACCATCACCTCAGATGATGATTACAATTGTTAGTTAATTAACTTTTGTGCATTTCTGAGTGGTGACAAAACTGCAGAGTGACCTCCTGAAGGTCCACCTATTTTTTACAAGTTTTGTCACACCCAGAAGGAGAGAAGTGGCCGATCTGTTAATATCAATTGTTTATTAATTAACAATTATTTGTTAATCAAGGTTTCTGCTTTTTTGAAGGGTGACAAAACTCTGGGGTGGTCTTATGGAGGTCTATTCATGTTCTGTCTGGCATTTTGAGTATTCCATGCCTCGCCATTACTGAGCTTATGAATTAATCATTAATTTGTTAATCACACAAAAATAACAAATTTTGAATATTTTGTTGTGTGATCAAAGTAGTACTGAACGTTTTCAGGTTTGCTCACCACTCAGAACGCTAAAAAAATTATTCTAACCCTTTATTCTCAATGGCTGTACCAACTTAATTAAAACCTGACACAGCTACAAAAAACAAAAAAAAAATAGTCAAAATTTTTTTTTTCATCGGCATAAATTATTGAAAAATTAGAACTTTCCAGTACTAATTGCGAATGTCGATTGTGATACTTTGGTTGTGTCAGGTTTAGATACCTGTCGTCTTGGTTCAAAAAACATTCTGTAAATCAGGGGATAGCTTCAGCTCGTCCTTCCACACTTTGCAATAGTGCCAAAGCCCATCTCAAATGTCATCAACACATACTCACACATCTAATTAGTTAATTAATTAATCGCTTGTACAGCAGGTACTCCAGGGGCCATCTTCAGCCGTAAAGGGAAGGATGAGCTGAGGCTCTCCCCTGACTTGGAGAGATTTTTGCAAGTCACAATGACCGAGTCATGTTAATCATTTTTGGGATGACTTTTGCGGCTTTTGGAAAGTCTGGGAGGACGAGCTGAGGCTGTCCCGTGCTTTACAGAGTTTTTTTTGGACCAATATGGCCGCTGGTGTACAAGCCGTACACCCGCTTAATTAATCAATTAATTGAGTGATGTTAATTACATTTTTGATGGGGTTTGGGACTTTTGCAAACTCCCGGAGGTCGAGTTATGATCATTTCGTATGTTTGAATGCTTATGGTATACTTCAGAGCTTAACTATGGTTCATAACATATAGATTGTTACTGAATTTTTGGAACGAAGTTTTTTTCACGGGTATAGTCAGTGAAAATGTTTTGAAATTTTTAAAGCAATTTAATACATATTTAAAAGGTATACAGGAATTTTTGTAAAACAAAAGGAATACTTTTACTGTGTAAACGGATGCCGCATTTATATCGTCTCGCCTAAGGAGTGTCTCCATTGTGTATACTGTGACGTCCTTAATTGTGGCCTGAAACAAAAAACCCAATTTTTTTTAAAACTTTATGATAGTAGAGTCTATGTGACAATTACACTTTTCAAATAGAAGGTCGAAATTGATTTTTTTTTCATCGCTTCAAATTCAAATTGTTTTTTCCGTTCAAAAAATTTACTTTAAAATACTGAATAATATGGAATTCAAAAAACAATTCTTGTCAGATGGAAGCGAATTTAATGGTCTATCAAATGAGCCGCCACAAAGCCCGATCGGTCCAGTACAGCTTTCTCAATCGTATACACAAAAAAGAAAAAAATTGTTTCGAGAAAAACGCGTTTAAGCATATTCCACCTTGTAACGATGCCGATTTTCATAATGCCTATTAATCAGCTAAACTAATATAAAGACAAAGGGGGATATAATGGAAAAGAGGCAAAAGTGTAATAAAAAGTAGAGTATATTATAAACAATAATACAGTTTCTCATACAACTGTCGTTTAGAGCCTTTTATGCCGGCTGGCTGAATTCTCGGGGAAAAACGAGTAAGAGCCTGGCTGTATTCGTACACGTCAAGGGGTGTCTCGAATAGTTAAGAGAAATAGGGACAAAAGTACTCGGGGCTGTCTAAATGGCTCGTCGGCCTACAATTAGTTATCCAAAGTTATATAATGATCAGGACGGCTTATGAGGATTCTAATACGCGCTGGCACACCGCTGGGGGGAAGGCACATGAGGTGAAGGGGAATTATCTAGGGGGAATAACTGCCTGGCACAAACGCCGGTACTCACGGCGGGTTGGAACCTGATTCCACCTTTTACTGGTTCTGATGCGATCTCCTGGGCATGTATTTCCCCTCCTGATTCCTGGGGTTTCTCTTTATGGGTCCTCAGGTAATCCTGATGCTTGTTCTCCCCAAATAACTAATATGGCACCATGATTGGTAACCATTATTACGAGAAAACCGCTCGGGACAATGCTCCTAACTCAAGTGTCCTTCTTTCCATTTCCTTATCCGATTGTGCTTACTTCGGAGACCTTCGGTCTTGCGCAGGGAGAGGGGCCGCTTCGGGTCGCTTAGCCTCTAGTTGACCCAATGATCGGGTTTATCGTATGCAGAGTCGTCCTCTATTGTCCACTGTGTGTTTGTGTGTGCCCGGACGTACTGGCCGCTTGAAGGGGCGACAGGGGGGAAAAGGGGCGTAAGGGGGATATCTATGGGATAGTTGGGTGGCCAGCGGTGGCAGTTTAATAGTTATCTTATAATATTTAGGGGGACCTTGACCTCGTCACAACCTATATTGGCGAAGATGTACGAATTGCTTGAAATTTTGACATGATGTTTTTGAAGCGATAACGAATGCCTGTATAAAATTTGAGATTGATTCACAACACCGTTTTGTAGTTATTAATTATCAAACTGCTCAATTAACACGGCCTCTTGTGGGAAAAATAACAATTTCTGTAAATACAGTTCAAAATGTACAAATTTGGTGAAATTTTGAAAATTTACTATTGAAGCTGATATAAAACGATGGTAAAAATTTCATGACGATTGACTAAAATTTTTTTTCATTAATTTGTTTAAACAATATAATATTGATTCGGAAAATCAAATACAATACAATAATTTTCTATGGCTATCACTTCAACTAATTAACGCATTGACATATTAATTCCAAGTTATTGGCGATAAATATAACGAATTATAGAAAGGGTCATAAACTTTTGTTTTGACTATACCGGTTGAATATCCTTATAGTTTTGAATATATAAAAATACGCCTCCCGCCCGGTTCGGTACAAAATGACATAACTTTGTAAATACTTCAGATATCGACTTGAAATTTTAAAGCAATATTCTTGAACAGTTTTACAATGGAATGAAATTATTTCCAAAAAATCGATTTTTTGGATTCGATAAAAGAGGTTCCCCCCTTAATTGCGGAAATTCACGAGATATCGCTTAATTAACAATTTTCGTTGTTGATAACGCTGTATTTCGAGAACAAGACAGATACGAGCAAAAGTATTAAACAAAAGTTGTTCCGCTCGTGAACCTACATATTTCATGTTTTATTACTTTTTTTGCTAGGCATCATATTTTACGAGATATCGATAAAAAATCGTAATAAACGGGATGTGGGTATGACCCTGTACGGGCCGAACCAATAACTTCCCGATCGGTCCGCCTAATATATTATATCCACAATTTCCGTCCATGTCTCAAATTATGAACTTTATAAAGTTTTCAAAATTTCTAAATATTCAAAAAAATTATAATTCTTAATATGAAGTAGTTGGCAAAAAAGTTATGGAACGTCAAATGTGTATTTTTACGTGTGAAACGACTTGCATTACACCCTTTGTTTCGTATCTCGAACTGTTCTTGCAATAGAGCGATCTAAACAATTGAAGTTGTTAATAACTATTAACTATCGGTATTAGCAAAAAAAGTTATATAACATGAGATATGTATTTCCGTGTGTGGAACAAATTTCATTGAGTAATTTGTTTCGTATCTTTAACCGTTTTCACGATGCAGCGATATAAACAATCTTTTTTATTAATAACAATTAACTATGACTGTTAGAAAAAAAAAGTCATAAAGCATCAAATGTGTATTTTTACGTGTGGAACGACTTTCATTAGACACTTTGTTTCGTGTCTTCAACCGTACTTGCAATAGAGCGATCTGAACAATTGGATTTGTTCATAACAATTAACTATCGGTATTAGCAAAAAAGTTATACGACATCAATTATGTATTTTTGTGTGTGGCACAATTTTTATCAACAAATTTGTTTCGTATCTTCAACCGTTCTCACGCCGCTGCGATATAAACAATCTTTTTTGTTACTAACAATTGACTACGGGTGCTATCAAAGAAAGTCAGAAAATATGTGATACAGTACATCTGAAATATAATATATTGGTGGAGTGTCTTTGCGTGCATATGTACCGTGGTGGGCATTATAATCCACACATGCGTAAGGAACTTCGTTCGTCACGCGTGTCCGTAGACACACTCTGTTTTTTTTTAAATATAATATAAAATATAAGTTTTGAAAACTGCAGCATGGCATACCCGACTTACAATATTAAAAAACAATAATACAATTTTGATTCTTTTAATCAATCAAGTTAGTTCGTCCCCCAGCAAGCTGACTTCTTTCAGTTTTCCAAATTTTGTGAACAATTGTTTTTGTTCTCATTTTTTTTCGTCATGTGTGAAAGGATGTTTGATGCGTGATTATTGCCGTCCTTCAACTTCCGGTAAGGGTGGAATTTTTGAGAGTTATTGATATTGCGTCGACTAATTTACTGATAATTCTTGTGAGGATAATTATTTGCAGTTGCACTCGTGTACTTATCTATGTAGTACCCAATTTTTGCGCATTTCGAATATGTTACTTCATTTCGGGTACTTGATAACTTGTGATTGTTATTTTGTTGAATAGATTTTCGTAAGTTCTCCCGTGGAGGCCTCGTGGATGAGTCCGAATGAAGGCGCGTTTGCTGTTCAGAAATTAAGAGAGCGATTAAAGATCCGTGACTCGTTTACCGGACTTTTGAAGAGATTCGGTACGTTCTAAGTATAGAGGTGTCATTTTGGGCATTAATCCCACCGAAATTAGAATGACTGAGTCAGTGGTTCTGTTGAATCGGTGCGTAAAAAGAAAAAAAAACCGCTAGGAAACCTTCAGCTAGTGCGAGCTCAGATCCCGCTCAACTCAACAAAACTTCTGACCCTTCTGATGGACCTCCAGAGGTTCAGAAACAAACATCATTCCCCTCATTGATTATCGACAATGATAAATGAGCAACTACAAAATTAATCAATTTTCTGCAACTCAACGGTGCATATAAAAATTGCAAAATGGAATTCACCGGCGAACCACACTTGGCCACTCAACAACAATAGAGGACTACAAAAAAATAGTGAACATGGTGAAGCGGCAAAATTACAACTTATACACCTTTGGTTTAAAAAGTGAGCCACCGAAGAAATATATTCCGCAAGGTCTTCCCGCCAGTTTTACCGAGAACAAGATACAAGGTGAAATGGCAAAACATGATATACACCTAGTTCTAGTCCGGCAGTTTGCGAAGGTAAACAAGGAAAGAGATACTAAAGTAAATAGAGCATGATCGATTTTTACGGTCACGGTTGGCTCTGAAGCAACACCGGGCAGCTTTGCTGCGATAAAAGCGATTTTCTATCATACGTATATCCGAGTAGCCTATGCAATGCTTCTGGTACCAAAAGTTTGGCCGTGCTAGCCAGCATTGCAACCTCAACCTCAGATGCGTCAAATGTGCGGGGAATCGCGATGCAAAAACCTGCACCAGTAAACCACCTAAGTGCGCGAACTGTCGACAAACCCACACAGCCAGCTTTAGAGAGTGCTCTAAACGTCATGAATTCATGAAGACTCGAAAAACAGAGTACAATCATCCACACCCAACAGAGTACAGACGGAAATGTCCACTACCCCGCACTCGGCAACCATCAAAAATTTGGAAAGGTGCATACATTTCCTCCAGACCCATGCAGTCTCGAGCCAACTACAACATCTTTCGCAACAGAGTTGACCAGATCCACCTACGCTTCATTTTTTTCAACTGCGGAAACGCTGCGAATGAAAGCTGACGTATCCGCCGCAGATCCCGGTACCATTCTACATGAAACCCACGTTCCAGAATCTTATTGAAGTAGTACAAGAAATTGGATTATTTTAGCGAAACAAATCCTCGCAGAGTGTTTAAAGTTGACATTAATTTTCATGCCAAAAGTCAAAATGTAAAACCGACGCATTTCGGCAATATTCGGGTTTGTTCGGATTGAGCCGAGGTGACTAGCGCCGAGGCATTAGCTCGGTCTGTTCCTGTTCGAGAGTCAACGTGTTAGCAACGTTTTTGAGTTTCAACGGTTTTCCAACGCCAATCAACTTCGGTTCAATAGACTAAATTCAACTTTCACCTGTGTGTTAGAGATTCGAGTTCTGAATTTACGCCTTAGGGCTTGAATTTTCTTATAATAGTTTTCAACGCGATTCAACATAAGTGTTTAATCCATTATTAAATTCAACCACGCTAACATTCACCGATACACGTCATTATTTCATGATCGTCGCCTTTTCACAGTACACCAACGCGACACAAACCGTATCCCACCGTATTTCACCAGACAATTACCGTGTTTAAATCATCGCATACAACCACCGATTAACTTTGTATAAAGTGTAAATAATTTAGACCAGGGATTTATCTTAATATATTAACGGTTTGCCTTGCGGCTTAATCCACGTGTTCAACTGGAATTTATTTCCACACTTCCGAGCTCCTTTATTCATCCCCGTCCATCCACCCTACAAAACTCAAGGGGACAAAATTCAAAAAATCAACATCCAACTTATAAGACAGAGCTTACAACTTTTAAAATCCCGAGATCCTGTCAGAATCGAAGCAGATAATCACTAAAGCGAAAAAAATAGATAACCCATTGCTAGGATCACAATTATTCCATCCTGTGCATACTTTTTCACATGAATCTCTGAAGTACCTGAAATCCATCAATACACCATATAAATATCTTAGCGATAAATGTTTTTGCTCTCAAATCTAACTTACATGAATTAATACATATTTTGCGTAGCAATAACGTTAGAATTATCTTCATTTCAGAAATTAAGCTAAACGGCAAACCATATCTTTGGAAGTTCGAAACCGAGTTCTCGCTGATCAGGGAACACTGAACGGTCGATGCTGCTGGTGGTGTTGCGGTGCCAATACACAAATCCCTGAAGTACAAAACTTCCGCACGATCTCTTATCGCTCACCGAATACGTAGGAGCAGAGGTTTTAGTGGATAATAAAATTACGAGAATTCACTCGTTATACAGTCCCCTTGATATCTCGCTAGACACAACCCGATTGAGCCCTCTATTATTTCAACACATTCCAACAATTATTGCTGGCGATTACAATGCAAAAGACACCGCCTGGACCTCTACTAAGCCCACCGAATCAGGTAAAATTCTTATTAATTTCTTAACCAGTCGTAAGGACTATCTGCTCTTTCCAGATGGTCCAATACAATATCCCTACAACTCAAACACTCCCAATACCATTGACCTCTTTCTAACACGCAATATCTCTATGATAAATAATTTGGCTACTTTTTCCGAATCCCCCTTAGATCATCTACCGCTATTTTTCCCCCTATTGGGTAAACCAGCCTCGGTAGATCCAGCAGGCGGTCCTCGGGTCTCCCCATTCGAATGTGTCAAATATGTCACCATTTTTGTTTATTTCCTCCAATTTCATTGGTGGTAAGCGTCCGAATGGTCCGATTGCACACAACATCAAAATGTTCTAGTATTGAAAGACCTTTTTCCAGACGAGCGGAAACAAAAACAGGAATCTCTCATATTACCCAAAGTAATTGACTCAATGTTGTTCAACCAGTTCATAGATCTGGTTAAGGCTCATATTTTGGAAATAATATGGGATGAATACCTATCGAGAATGAAGTAATAAAAGACCCGTAAATATGAAAAAATTGGAATCTAGAAAATTAATGATGCGATTGAATCGCCATTCAATAGGGTTCTTTGCCATAACAAAAGGAACCTCTGTTCCAAATTTCAAGTTTTTATCATAATTTTTGCGGACGCTAGAGTGCGAACAAGCACAAAAAGTAAAATCAAAGTCAAAAGTTTAAAAATAGGAATATCTCACATTAGCCAGACTAATAGAGTCAATGTTTTTCAACCATATCATAGATCTCGTCAAGGTACACCTTTTCAAAAAGAAAACAACAAAATCGAGTGAATAATTATTGAGAAATAAAATCAAATTCGTGAAAACGAAAAAATTGAAATTTGGAAAACTAATGATACCATCGAATCGCCATTCAATAGGGTTCGTAACCACCACAACAGGAACCTTTGTTCCAAATTTCAAGTTTTTATCTCAATTTTTGCGGACGCTAGTGTGCGTAAAAAGCAAAAGTAAAGAAAACTGTAAACAATCAGGCGGTCCTCGGGTCCCCCCATTCAAATGTGTCAAATATGTCACCCTTTTCTTCATTTCCCCCAATTTCATTGATGGTATGCTTCTGAATGGTCCGATTGAACACAAAATGAAAATGTTGCAGTATTGAAAAAGCTTTTTCCAGGCGAACGGAAACAAAAACAGGAATATCCGATATAACCCAACGTAATTGTCTCACTGTTCAACCAGTTCATAGATCTCGTTAAGGCTCAGATTTTGGAAAAAAATGGGATGAATACTTATCGAGAAATGAAGTAATGAAAAAACCGTAAAAATGGAAAAATTGAAATCTAGAAAATTAACGATGCGATTGAATCGCCATTCAATAGGGTTCTTCACCATAACACAAGGAACCTCTGTTCAAAATTTCAAGTTTTTATCTCAATTTTTGCGGACGCTCAAGTGCGAACAAACCCAAAAAGTAAAACCAAAGTCAAAAGTTAAAAAATAGGAATATCTTATTGTACCCAAAGTGACTGAATGTTTTGAAACCATATTATAGATCTCGTTAAGGCACACACTTTGAAAAAAAACCAACAAAATCGGTTGAATAATTATCGAGAAATAAAATAAAAACCGTAAAAACGAAAAAATTAAAATATAGAAAACTAATGATGTAGTCAAATCGCTATTCAACAGGGTTCTTCACCACAACAACAGGAATCTTTGTTCCAAATTTCACGTTTTTATCTCAATTTTTCGACACGCCAGAGTGCGTACGAAAGCAGAAAGTAAAAAAAACAGAAAAATTGAAATATCTCCAATTTCTTGTGAGCAACGTACCAGATGTTATTCGACCATTCCTTGGAGCTCGTTGAGACGCACATTTTGTTAAAAAAAAAATTGAAAAATATTCATTAGTTTCAGAGATATGAGCGATCGAAGAGAAAAACACAAAAGTCGATTTCTAAGAAACATACCGGCAGATTTCACTGAAATTACGCGCACAGCTAGCTACACTCAATACCAATAACTGACAATTTTTTCAGATTTTATTCTCAAAATTTAGTCCTTTTTGCTTCCGAATGGAAGCATTGCAATCGGTCAATTTTCACTTTCGCTAATTATGCTTGTAAACGATATATAGTGGTCTGAAACGTAAAAATACGAAGTGTGAGCATAGTGTCTGTATGTATCAATTTTTTTTAGAAAATCTTCACTTACAAAATTCAACCTAAAAAGGACAAAATATTGTGAATAAAATCTGAAAAAATTGTCAGTTATTGGTATTGAGTGTAGCTAGCTGTGGGCGCAATTTCAGTGAAATCTGCCGGTAAGTTTCTTAGAAATCCACTTTTTTTTGTTTTTTCTTCGATCGCCCATATCTCTGAAACTAATGAATATTTTTTAATTTCTTTTTTATCAAAATGTGCGTCTCAACGAGCTCCGAAGAATGGTCGAATAACATCTAGTACGTTACTCACAAGAAATTGAACAGATTTCAATTTTTCTGTTTTTTTTTCACTTTTTGCTTTTGTACGCACTCTAGCGTGTCGAAAATTGAGATAAAAACTTGGAATTTCAAACAGAGATTATTTTTGTTGTGGCGAAGAATCCTATTGAATGGCTATTTAATCGCATCATTAGTTTTGTAGATTTGAATTTTTTCGTTTTTACGGTTTTTATTTTATTTCTCGATATTTATTTAACCGATTTCGTTGTTTTTTTTCTTCAAAGTGTGTGCCTTAACGAGATCCATAATATGGTTGCAAAACATTCAGTCACTTAGTTTGGGTGCAATGAGATTCCTATTTTTTAACTTTTGACTTTGGTTTTACTTTTTGTGTTTGTTCGCACTCTAGCGTCCGCAAAATTTGAGATAAGAACTTGAAATATGGAATAAAGGTTCCTTGTGTTGTGGTGAAGAACCCTATTGAATGGCTATTTAATCGCATCATTATTTTTCCAGATTTTAATTTTTTCGTATTCACGGTTTTTATTTTATTTCTCCATAATTATTCAATCGATTTTGTTGCTTTTTTTTTAAATGTGTGCCTTAACGAGATCTATGATATTGTTGAAAAGCATTGAGTCAATTAGGTTTTTTCATTTTTACGGTTGTTTCATTACTTCATTTCTCGATAAGTATTCATCCCTTTTTTTCCTAAATGTGAGCTTTAGCGTTATCTATGAACTGGTCGAATAACATTGAGTCAATCACTTTGGGTAATATGAGCTATTCTTGTGTTTGATTCCGTTCGCCTGGAAAAAGCGTTTTCAATACTGGAACATTTTTATTTTGTGTGCAATTGGACCATTCGGAAGCTTACCACCAATGAAATGGGGGGCCCGAGGACCGCCTGCTTGTTATGTTAAATTTTGTAAGTGAAGATTGTCGATAAAAGTTGATACATACAGACACTATGCTCAAACTTCGTATTTTTACGGTTCAGACCATTATATATCGTTTACAAGCATAATTAGCGAAAGTGAAAATTGAACGATTGCAATGCTTCCATTCGGAAGCACAAATATTGAACTCTGCGGGAAGAACGATAAAGAAGACGGGAAGAAATTGAAGGAGGTCTTAAATGTTGAAATTCCTAATCCAAACCTTCCTTGCAATAAAACCGAAGCGATAGACACAACTAATACATTCCACCAATATCATCCAAAAAGCTCTCGACTCCTAACCGCTTATCTGAATCCAATCATGCTCCACTTCCTCCTCCTGACATAGCCTCCCTAATCAAAATCAAGAACTATGCTAGGTTAAGATGGCAAATAACTCGTAATCACAACGGTACTGTTGAATTGGTCAGTCTACTTCCAGACAGTAATATTTGAGGATGATGACGAGGATTTAGATATCATTAGGATTAAGTTTAGTGTTAAGGAACATCTTATACTTTCGATTCAGTTTCTAAACAATTTCGGCGACTGAAAGCTGATGCCATGCAATCTCGCCCTCTCTCACTGAACGTATTTCTCACTCTTTCACATCGGATTTCAGTTATTGGGATCATGCTACGCACGCTGCCACTCCTTTTTCGCTAGCCTCTCATTCCCCCTGATTTCGTCCCTTACTACCTCCATCCCATCACGCCCTGTGGCAATCTATTACATCGACCTTCTCTTTCCCCGCGTACCGCGCCACAGAAAGTTTCACTGCAAAAGTATTCTCAACGCACGTATTGAAACCCCTGCAAGACACCCGAAAAACCTCGCGATGAAGGTCATAAGCTTGCTCACAAACCTATACAATGCCTGTCTCTTCTACCAGTATTTCCCGCAACTTTGGAAAGGTGCGGTGAGCTACAAGCCTATTAGCCTTCTGGCAGTACTAGCGAAACTTTTCTAGTCAATAATTTCATCCCGTCTTGAAAAATCTAAGTTCGGTTTTCGTAGAAATTCGTTGACCTGCCACCAGCGAATCACAATTGAAAACGATGAAAATTGCGCGAAAGATCGAAAAGAAGACGGCGTACTTCTTTTGACTCTGTATAGCTAGAACATAACTGTTATAACTGTTGAAGACTTCGAAACTTCATATTTCGTTGACTATTTCGTGCAGTATTGTGTCAAGAGTGATGATGATTCTCCAATTCAACTGGATATCCATATTTCCTTCCCATGCGATGAGAATAGCAGGGTTGTAATCATTAGTGTTAATTTCTTTTTGGGTTCGTGGAACATCATAAAATCTCGTTTTGGTTTTGAGCTTTTTTCTTCCAGCAATTGAAAGGCAGCATCTCGGAGGATGAATGTGTCACAGGGCGGGAAAACCAAATCGACATTTCTTTGTTATTTTCCCAGGCTTTTCCTTTCGTGTGCGTAAGCAGTAACTGTTATGTTTATGATTTTGATGTGTTGTAACTCGGCGATGTAGCGTCGGTGAGATTTTTGGACTAGGCGTTTCACAAGTCACATATTTCATTATAAACTCTGCCACTTCTTCATTTGAATTAATACCAACAATTTGACCCACACTAATAAATGGAAATGCTGAATGCCTCGGCCTTGATATTCTCTGCGCCAAACATAATGCTCAATTTCACCGATAGGATGACTATCTGATTGGAGAAAATCGAGTAAAGCGTGGAATTTCATATCAAGAAATCGAGACACTGAAACGGGATCCGCTGCGATGACTTCACTATCAGATAATTTCTCCAAATACGGCGTATTGATTCCGTGGATATATAAGACTAAATCTTTCCAATGCCATTCTGCAGGACTAACTGTGAAGAACCATGTAGCAGGTCCATAGTGTCCAGCCATGCACTTCAAATTATTTCGGGGCTTTCGCCAGTATTGTTCAGAATTACGAAGCCGTTCGAAAATTATGTTCATGTTCCCTTCCACATCTCCCGTTTGTATTTCCTCAAGATATACCCCAGCTGTATATTTTTGCCGTGGATTTGTCAAGTGCAATGTGTGATAGATACCACTGTTGATTTGCCTTCTATTTGTGTTATTCAAAAGATAGATCAAATACTGTTGATTCAAACGGAAACGTGCTATCCTTGAGCAAAGATGCATTTTTATATACTCCTGATCCGTAAGAGTGTCGTTACGTTCTTCCCATTGCCCATTTTGCGCGTATGGGTATAAATCTGGAAAACATAGTAAATCTAATTGTTGCACATTATAATTCAGTGGTACGTTTCGTACTTTTTTTATTTGATATAAATTACATGCAGTATCATTCACTCTTTTGTCATGTATAGGATAAATCGTGTATTGTTCAAAACATGACGTTCGATTCAAAAATTGAGTCAACATGGGAGATTCATGAGCACTTTTTTTATTGAGTGAATACAACTTTCTTCTTTTTCTTCATTATCGTTATTCAAAGGCTGAGATACTTGCTCATTGATCACATCAAGGCCTGCTCCGTCTGTTGCCCGTGAATTTTCTGTCAGTTCTCTATTATTTGTTGGAGGGCAAAGACCTTTATTTGCTGCATAACTCTCTGTTTTGCCTTGGTTATCTTCAACGTCGGATTGACATTCACAATTACCTTCTGCATCCTTTTCTCCTGGCTCAATTGGATACTCAACATCATCAGCTATTAACAATTCCATCAAATTTTGAGCTGATTTAGGCAGTTTAATATTCGCATAGAGTGCATTATTACGTTGCAATTATTTGAGGGCTATGAATACTTTCTCCAGATTAACTAGGTTTTGCCAAACGACCTTAACTTTGTTGGGGATTCCTCGAATCAAAATGTACAGTTGGTGATCTTTATTAATGGGTTCAATTGTGGAAGCTATTTCCTCCAGATTTTCTGTAATTGGTAAAGGTAAGTGAAATGTTTATCCCACTAACTTCTGGACTCGCATGGAATGTGGTATATTTCTCTTTTGAATGGTTCCCGCTCTTTGTACAACTTGAAACACCTTCGCTCTCTAGATGAGTATTTTCTCGTAATCCTTCAAATTGCGCATTTCATCCGGAACATCACCAACATTATTATGATTCAATATGCAAGTTGGTGGTAATTTATTTTTTGCGCAATGTCCCTAAACAATAATCACATATGAGCAAATCGGATGTCCCCCTCAGATTCCTACAGTTTTGGTATGAAACATTTTTCTGTTACATGGCCCTGTTGAAAGATATTTATGCAATTTTTCAAACGGGACACCCTGTATAGTCGCTCGAGAGAGACGTATGCTCCTTTACAAACTTCTGTAAGTCTCCCCAATACTTCGATGGTACCGGACAATGTAATCTATTAATCACTCTAAGGGAACTAATGAATCACATGGATTTTGTTCAAGGTAACAATAGACCGGATGTGCTAACTTGTGTTTTTTTTTATCTTCTTTTTGAATGCAACTTTTCTTGACTTTAAATGGGTAAGATTTTCGCGTTCTTCTTTGCTTGAATTTTGTCTTGTAGAAATATCATTCTTCTCAACTGTGGCCGGTTCGGCAATCTCTTTAGCTCTCTTCCTATTCAAATCATGCAGCAATGTCTGAGAACATATCTCTTCATACGAGAGGATTAACTGACTCTGGGTAGAATATTCATTAAAATCATTTATTCTCCTTTTATCTATATGTGAAGATGAAGATAGCAACGTACTTGATATGCTGTCCGTTCTTTTAGTTGAATTTGATGTAGCAATAAGAGTGTCGGTGGATCGGAATTGGAGGTATGAAGAAATTGGATGATCTTCATGGACTGAAACATATTGATCAGGTGTTCAGGCATCAGGGAGTAATCATATTCGATACATTCCGGTTTTTCCTTAAATAATAACGATACTAACAACGCTATGGCAAACACACCACAGTCAACGTGATTCAATTGGTTCAGTACTGATATAAATCGTAGAGAATTATCCGAGATACTAAAGAAAGGATAAAGCGCGTGCAGAATTTTTTTGTCATATAATGAGCGCCTATGCAATGAGTCATAAATGGAAATATTCTTACCATCATAGAAAGAACATACCCAATGTCTATACTCTCCTTTCTACTCATTATCGTTACTATATAGAATCTGAATATTTTTTCCCCCCCCTAGAGGTATGGGTGCAATTCGCTCTGGCCTCTGCAAGAATAATGTATCTAAATGGCAATAATCGGAATAATTCGATAATAACTTTCCAAAAAATTCTATGCGTTCATTTTTGAGTTGTTCACATCTACTAATTATTTCTATTCACTCTAGACGAAGCGGCGAAACCTGTACTCCACACCCCTTGGTGGCTCGGCGACGTTGTTTGATTGGGGGTTTTTACCCTCGGACTGTTTCAATGATGTTTCTTTGAAAACACGTTTAGATTGAGATTTTCCAATGAAACGCCCATCGCCAGCTTTATTGTCATCATCAACCTCCAACGCGTGTGAATCATTCTTACCTCCTTGCAATCCGCCGTCAGCGGTCTGACTTTGATCCATATACTGCGGAAAAGTCTGATGATTCTTCACAATGGTTTGCTGGTCATCCAATTGCAGATTCTCTTTATTTTCTTCTAGAAGTGATTCGAATTCCATTTATTTATGGGTGGAGATTGGTGGGTTTTTTGGTGTGGCCGGACTTTGCACCGAAAATTTTTCGAAAACTTAGGGATTGTTCCACTATCGAAGATGTGCAATAAATGCTCTCGCATTCTCAAAGCATCATATATTATTGATCCAGGGTTCTCGCCAAACGAAATCGAAACGGCAAACGCTATTGCAAAAAGCCCTGGGTCATACATATTTTGCTGTTGATGAACTTTACAGAACTTCAATTGTTCCAGTATATCAATTGGATAGAAAGGGTACAAGGTTTTCAAATATTCAATATGTTTTGGATCGAGTTTGCGTCTATCGGAATCATAAATGTGGATAGAATTTCCGTCATAATAAATATAAATCCAGTGTGCATTACGCATTTCTTCAGCGTCTTTATCTCAAGAATGTCCACTCATACTATGCAACAAATGTACATGATTCGTACAGGGAATGATGGGTTCCATAAAATCCGGTAGTTGGAATTTTCAAGATTCTCGAAATTCGAATTGGAAGTGTTGATGTAATAATTGCGCAAAGTAGTCACTCTCATCATCAGATAACCAACGTTCTCACCCCTTGTTAATATTAAATTACGATTGAACAATAAAACAATGATTATTTCTTGAGTTGATAATGAACTGAAATAGTCATTTTTTTCTCATTTATTTACAAAATAGATCTTACTCTAACACAACCAACTGAAGGATCACGGAACACGTGAATTATCAATCAAGATTCGCCCTTAGTGGATTCTGAAATCAATTTACAGCGCCATCTGACTTCCGTGTGATTTTTTCAATTTTTGAAAAAGTCATAATTATATAACTTACATCTATCAAACATTGATTCTGATATACCATAGACCCGTGAACAACCTTCGAACGATTAGAATGGCTTAAATAATTAATTTAGTCAAACAGGTCGATAACTTATTGGCGCACGTGTCGTCGACACCCTACTCGCGGCAGCCCACCATGATAACACCAAGTTTTTTTCGCCATTAATGTATAATAGATCCATTGAAGGCCGTTGATCAATGGTCTCTATCAATGGTCTGCAAACGATTCTGTACCGTTTGATGGCTCTTTGAATTTCCAATCCTGGAATTTAGCAATAAAAAGTGCTAGCGTTCGCGAATTTTTTTAAAATTTTTGGAAAAATGATAATTATAAAACTTCCATCTATCAAACATTGATTCTTGTCTGTCACAGACCTGCAAACAACCTTCAAACGATTCCGATGGTTCAAATAATTAATTTAATCAAATCGGTGGGTAACTCCCTGCTGCCCGTAGGCATCTTAAGCTGGCAAGGCCAAAGTAGCGAAACCAAATTTGGTCAATTGCATTGCAATCTCTTAGTTTTTCGTGAATTTTTTTCGAAAATTTTAGATTTTTCTTATAATTTTTTTTTTGTTTTTACGGCTTTGCCAAGATTTTATCAAGCTGGCAAGGCCACCAGAAAAAAGCTTATATTATTGTTTTTTGATACATTTAGGGGTTTTGCAAAGTGGGGAATGCCATGCTGGAGTTTGCAAAACTCACAGATAATGAAAAAAAAATTAATTAACAATCTATATGTTATGAACCTTAATTAATCACTTAAGTATATCATAACCATTCAAAAATACGAAATCATCATAACTCGACCTCCCCGAGTTTGCAAAAGTCCCAAAACCCATCCCAAGGATAATTCCCATGACTTAATTAGTCAATTAATCAGACGCGTGCATGGCCAGGACACCGGCGGGCATCTTGGTCCGAGAAAAATTCTGTAAATCAGGGAGTAGGTTCAGAGCATGGCTCCAGACGTTGCAAAAGTCCCAAAACCCATTCCAAGAATAATTAACATGACTTAATTAATTGCGCGTCTAATTAATTAAGTCATGTGAATTATTCTTGGGATGGGTTTTGGGACTATTGCAAAGTCTGGAAGGACGAGCTGAGTCTATTTCCTCATTGACAGAATTTTTCTCGGACCAAGATGGCCGCCGGAGTCCTGACCATGCACGCGTCTAATTAATTAACCAATTAAGTCATGGTAATTATCCGTGGGATGGGTTTTGGGACTATTGCAAAGTCTGGAAGGATGAGGTGAGTCTATATCCTCATTTGCAGAATTTTTCTCGGATCAAGATGGCCGCCGGAGGCCTCACCATGCACGCGTCTAATTAATTAACTAATTGAGTAAAGTTACTTATCCTTGGGATGGGTTTTGGGACTATTGCAAAGTCTGAAAGGACGAGCTGAGCCTATATCCTCATTTGCAGAATTTTTCTCGGACCAATATGGCCGCCGGAGGCCTGACCATGCACGCGTCTAATTAATTGACCAATTGAGTAAAGTTAATTATCCTTCGGATCGGTTTTGAGACTTTTGCAAAGTCTGGAAGGACGAGCTGAGTATATACCCTCATTTACAGAATTTTTCTCGTACCAAGATGGCCGCCGGAGTCCTGACCATGCACGCGTCTCATTAATTACCTAATTAAGTCATGGTAATTATCCTTGGGTTGGGTTTTGGAACTATTGCAAAGTCTGGAAGGACGAGCTGAGTATATATTTTCATTTACAGAATTTTTTTCGGACCAAGATGGCCGCTGGAGTACTAGCCGTACACGCGCTCAATTAATTAATTCATTAAGCCATGTTAATTACAATTTAGATGGGGTCCGGGCATTTTGCAAACTCGGGGAGGTCAAGTTATGATGATTCCGTATTTTTGAATGCTTATGATATACTTAAGAGATTCATTATGGTTCATAACATATAGATTGTTAATTAATTTTTTTTTCAATATCTGTGAGTTTTGCAAACTGCAGCATGGCATACCCGACTTTGCAAAACCCCTAAATGTATCAAAAAGCAATAATATAAGCTTTTCTCTCGTGGCCTTGCCAGCTTGATAAGATCTTGGCAAAGCCCTAAAAAACCAAAAAAAAAATGATAAGGAAAATTTAGAATTTTCGAAAAAAATTACAATTACCCCGAAAATGAAAAGTGTCAGAATCATGAAATTTCCACTGTTCTCCACGTTTCACATCATCCTGACACGTTTTTGATAAGGGTTCTGTATGTGTGTCTGCGTGTGTGTAGGTGTGTGTGTCCGTGTGTCAGTGATTTTTTGGCGAACGGTTTCTCATGAATGGTTCGACCGAATTGATTTTTTTTTTTTCAAAATTGCGTTTCGCCAGTGTCCAGGCCGGAAAGGAGTGTCAGCTCAAAAAACACAATTCCTTCAATTGTTATTAACAATTTTAATTGTTTATAACGCTCTATTGCGAGCATTGTTGGAGATAGGGAAAAAAGTTTCCAACAAATGTTGTGCCTTAGGTAAAAATACACATTTAGTGTTTTATGACTTTTCCATAACTGTCCTAATCAGGGAGATGTAAATGGATCAAGCTGCGCGGGTGGCGTGCGTCCTTCTTGCATACTCCGGGCGCATTTTGCGTGCACACACACACACACACACACATACACATATCAGGAACTTAATGATGCGACACGTCGAGGGTCACACGCTTATCCCTAGATCCGCATATCCGCATATCCCTAGATCCCTACTCAATGATAAGAAACATGTAAAATTTTCGAAAAAAAATCACGAAAAACTAAGGGATAACAATCTAATTGATCAAATTTGGTTTCGCTACGTTGGCCTTGCCAGCTTAAGATGCCTGCTGCCCGTGGTGCCCCGCCCCCACTCGCGGCCGCCTACCATGATAACACCAAAACTTTTTTTCGCAATTAATGTATAATAGATTGATTGAAGGCCGTTGATAATCTTCTACGATTCTGTATCGTTTGATGGGTCATTGAATTTCCTATCATGAACTTTAGCAAAAGAAGGTGCTAACTTCCGTGAAATTTTTTCAAATTTTTGAAACAATCATAATTATATAACTTACATATGTCAAACATTGATTCTGATATGCCATAGACCCGTAAACAACCTTCGACCGATTCCATTGTTTTAAGGAATTAATTTAATCAAGTAGGTCGATAACTTCCTGGTGCACCTGACGCCGACCTCCCACTCTCCGCAGCCTACTATCATAACACCTGTTTGAGCTGGAGATGATCGAATATGGATGGCCGGTCAACTCGGATCGAATTCGGAATCAATCGGCATTTTGGGCAGCATAGAAGACCCGACCCCCCCCCCCCCCCCGTAAAGTCACCATAACGTGCGAGTTAGAGTAAAAGTTCAAGTTATCCGGGCAATACGTGCCTCCCGCCAATTTAGGTCTTCATCGAGTCAATCATCTTCAGTAGTTAAGAAAATTATCCATTGCAATTCATCTAGAAACAGTTATCGCTCCCCTTTTTTCTATTAAAGTCAACGTTTGTTCGTGTAAAGAGACGTGTGTAAAATCACCCATATCAACTTATCCGGAGTAAATCAACCTTGAGTAAATTATCTAATTATTCATTGCTAATTAACTAAAGTCAATTATGAACTAGTGTAAATTATAATTCAAGTGAAGGAGTTATTTTATTTATTTGTTAAACTTACAGGCAAGTGCCATCAGCGATATCCAAGTCGGTGGAATAAACTGAGAGACAATTAACCGCATGTTCATTTTTTATTATATCACCAAATTCACCGCCAAATCCTACGACCCCCTAGATTTCAGTCCCTTTCCAAACAACACCAAAACTTTTTTTCGAAATTAATTTATAATAGATCCATTGAAGGTCGTTGATAGTATTCTATCAATGACCTACAAACGATTGTGTATCGTTTAATGGGTCATCGAATTTCCTATCATGGAATTTAGCAAAAAAAAAAATGCTAACTTCCGTGAAATTTTTTTGAATTTTGAAAAAGTCATAATTATAAAACTTACATCTATCAAACATTGATTCTTGGCTATCACAGACCTGCAAACAACCTTCAAACGATTCCGATGGTTCAAATAATTAATTGAATTATTCAATAGGTCAATAACTTTCTAGTGCCCAGGTAGAGGTTGGGTCTGAAATCTAGTTACAGATAGTTTGAGAAGATATAGTGAGATATAATCTAGTCAGAATTACCAACTGCATAAGCGAAGTGTGTATGCCCTAGACGGATGGATAATAATCGAAAACCCGAAAAATGTCCACAATAGCTCGTTGCAATGGGCCCTTCTTTGTTAATATTCAACTAATTCAACCGCTAATTGCATCAGTGGAAAGCTCATACGTGATTTATGTGATGTAACTAAGACCAGTTTTTATCTAAATGAGCGGATAAATTGATTATTAAAAAAAAAATCGATTGGAGGTTGCGGAGGGGGAAGTTCTGTGCTATATCGATACTCGGTCGCTCTTGGTGATCCTTCGTGGTCGTGAACTTGGCCGGTACGCTCCCGCTTATCTCGATACAAAACCATACACATAAATTTTTCTTTGTTCTTTTCGGTTAATATGACAAACAATCGAGATTACTCGGTGTTTAGAAATACGGATCGACTTTCGCCATTTTAGGCCATCGCCGTTCTAAATACAGGGTAAACCTCCAGAAACCCCTGTGCTATGATGGACCCCCCCCCCCCTCCTTCGGTGGGTTAGGTTGCCGCCGGACCGGGCGTTTTATTTTTATGGGTACCGCCGATAGCACACACGGAACGTTCCTGCTCCTATCGGAACCCATGAGAAAATATTCTCCGGCGGTCGGGCGCGAACCTAGGACCGTCAACGTACTAGGCAAATACTCTACTCACTATGCAAAGGTCCCAACAATGTGTGAACTATCAAGACTTCTGCAAAAGGGTGTTCAATGTTGCAGTCATTCACTTCTGAACATAATTCTTATCTCCTTTGCAAATTTGCGACAACAGATGCGAGAACACGGTGAGGAATTCAATTAGTCCCATCGATAATCTGCTTTTTGTAGCTCTTGTTATGCCGCCGGTCGATTTCTGCCAATGAAAATCGTTAGACACCCCCATAAATTAAGCTCCAGTGGCGTAAGATCTGGACATCTCGGCCATGCCGCGAAACCATTGCAACTGATTCAACGTTCAGGAAATGTGACCTTGAGAAATGTTCATTTTCATACCTTTGGCTAGATGCTGTGGTGCGCGATTTAGTTGGAACCACATTCTCTGCCTAGCTTGAGAAAGCTACATTGAGAAAGAAAATTATGAATTGATAGGCACGAACATAGCGAAGGCAATCTTTATCACTCGACTGTAAATCAAATACATGGGACCTGAGTGTGACCCTCGACGGGTTGCATCAATAACTTGCCGATGGTGTGAGTGCCTGTGTGTGTGTGTGTGTGTGACGCTCCACGTATGAAGTTAAGTCATACATCAGTTACGCAAATTCCTCTATTGATCGATTATTATGATTTTTTATCGATATCTCGTAAAATATGATGCCTAGCAAAAAAAGTAATACAACATGAAATATGTAGTTTCATGACAGAAACAACTTTTGTTTAACACTTTTTCTCGTATTTGTCAACGTTCTCGAGATACAGGGTGATAAACAATTGAAATTGTTAATAACAATTGAACGGATCGTGTAATTGCAAAAACACTCCTTTCAGACCTGGAGACTCAGGAGACGCCGCGATTTGGAAAAAAAGTTGAATGGGTCCAGCAGTTTAAGAGGGAACCGTTGCCTAAAAAAAAAATACAGACGCACACCCACACGCGCATACACACACACTGTGTATTGTTAATATCGCTGTATCGTGCGAACGATTAACGATGCGAAACAAAATTATTCAATGAAAGTTGTTACACACGCAAGAATACATATGTGATGTTTTATAACTTTTTTTGCTAACACCGATAGTCAATTGTTATTAACCAATTGAATTGTTCAAATCTCTCTATAACAAGAACGGTTGGGGATACCAAACAAAGTGTCCAATGAAAGTCGTTCCAGACGTAAAAATACACATTTCATGTTTTATGACCTTTCTTACTCACACCGATAGTTCATTGTTATTAACAAATACAATGCATTGTTTATCGCACTGTATCGCAAGAACGGTTATATCCTATAGTAAAAAGGAGAAACGAAAGAAACTATTGAAATTCTCGAGTATATCTCGATCTGTATCGATACCGCGTAGACCGTAAGACCGAAACCGAGTCCCCACCACAATCGATGTGGCTTTCCAACGGAATGCCTATACCACCGACTACTCATAACTGACAATTGCAACAATTACAGAAAATCAAAAAACGTACAATCAAAATAAACTAAAGTACAATAACGTTATTCGTTATAGCTGCAATTGTCCGCTAAGTACCCGGGCGCCGTGATTATTGTTATCGATACCGCGTGAATCGAAATCGACGCGTCACTACAATCCGGTGAAAACATTTCATTTCCAACTGAGGCCCATTGCACCGCACGAGACGCTACGCCCTCACGTTCGCATTAGTTTTTCTGAAAAAAAAAAGAAATCCGCTAATTAAAATGACATCACAACAAGTGAAAATGACATCAAGCAGAGCCATTGATCATTTCAATGCTGGAGCTTCACTAATGTAAGTATTTTTCAGTTTTTTCACATTTTTCTGAAAAAAGTTCATCGAATAATATTAACCTCACTTTTATTTCCACGTGCACTGCTGTTAGTATTCTGTAAATAAAATTATCACTGAATAATTTTAATTCAGTCCACTACGAAATGAATTCGATACAAAAAATAGTCATGGTTCTTATTGAAATTTTTTTTCTGCGGAATACTAGCGACAAATGGGAACTAAATTTCCCTGACGATTTGGGATCCACGCTATTGCGTTGATGTTGCGTAGATGTCGTTTTTCTGTTAAAAATAGGTAAAAAGTAAGCTTTTAGTACTTACTAATGATTTGAAGATGAACTATTTGAGTCATTTATAGCCATTAGCCACTCATTCATCATTCATTACAAGGATTCGTTTATCCCACAGTGAATGATAGCGTAGATGTTGCATGCAAGTTCGCTCGCCAGGGTTACTATAACCTTTAACACATTTTTCTCTGCAACGTATTATCAAATTAAATAAACTAAATCTAGCGTACAGTATTTAATTTTTTTTTATATTTCCCTAGGAAAATCGTGGGTTATGTCGACAGCATTGAAGGACTGAGAGAACTGCCCAGATCCAATTCAAAATGGATTTTTAAATGTATTTTGAACAATAACGACAACAGAAGAGTCAGGATTTTTTTTTGGGGAGATAGTGCTCTCAAATATAACGGGACAATTGTAATGTACCAGGTAATTTTCAACTATTTTTATTTTTGTTTATTCCAATCATTGAATTTTTTTCAGAAAGTTAAAAATTAAAGAACTTTGAAAATTATTCTAGAAGTTAAAAATGGAAGACATTCGAAAACTTTTTTTCGAATATTTTTTTCATATTTTTTGTGTTTATTTATTTAGATCGTTGAACTTAAGCTCGTAGATATTTTTATAGTGTGTTGAGCACATTCGGTTTGAAGAATTGATTCAAAAACCTCAAAAAAGGGCCGAACTGAAATAAAATCCGAAGATAAAAAAGTTGAAAAATTTCAAACATGCAGATTTCAGAAATTTAAAATTGCCAAAATCCCGAACACTTCAACCATTTTAGCTATTCTGAATAATGTAGAATTGAAAAATTCCCATTAAGGATATTCCACCTATATTGGCGAAGATGTACGAATTGCTTGAAATTTTGACATAATGTTTTTCAAGCGATAACAGATGCCTGTATGAAATTTGACATTGATTCACAACACCGTTTTGTAGTTATTAATTATCAAACTTCTCAATTTACACGGCCTCTTATGGGAAAAATAAAAATTTCTGTAAATACATTTCAAACCGTACAAATTTGTTGAAATTTTGAAAATTTACTATTGAAGCAGATATAAAACGATGGTAGAAATTTCATGACGATTGACTAAAATTTTTTTTCATTAATTTGTTTAAACAATATAATATTGATTCGCAAAATTAAATACAATATAATAATTTTCTATGGCTATCACTTCAACTAATTAACGGATTGAAATATTAATTGAAAATTATTGACGATAAATATAACAAATTATAGAAAGGGTCATAAACTTTTGTTTTGGCCATACCGGTTGAATATCCTAACGAAAATTGTACATTTTCTTGGTTTTATGCCAGATTTTCAGTCCTAATCCCAACCGTCAATCAAATTTTGGTAGAAATATTCATGTAGTATATCATAGTAAGTATTATGTAGTATTATCATTGTCGACTGTGTAATTCAGTCATAGCCTTCCTAAAAAATTACCTCATCTTAAAAAAAGTATTCGCATTTTTCAATTCAATGTTTAATTAAAGAAAAGAGAAATTTAGATGAAAAATTTACAATTCTCGATTTGCCCCTGGATTGAAGACATAAAATTTTTATTGTTCTATTGATAGATTCTCAAAAATACTGGAGGTGTCATAAAGGCGGCTAATGTCAAGTATCGTCGATCTGGTGACACCGTCAGTGACAAAGAGTTCCAATTTGGAGCAGCAAGCACATTAGAGGTTTTGGGGACATTTGATGTGGCGAATGGTGCTCAGGCGCCAACGCTGGCTGCCATCACTTATCGTCCTATGGAAATGAAGGACGTTTTGTTGGCTCGCGAATCGGTACAGATTAGTGGCTGGATTAAGGAAGTATTCAAATTAATGCGTAGAAAATATGTCATAATAGGTTAGAATTTGTCGTAATTTGTCATTTTCTGCCAAAATTTGTCATATTATGTCAGAAATTGACATAATATGATCGAGATTACGGACAGGTAATCATATTATGTCATATTTTGTCCGACCCGTATGTCATAATCTGATCGAGTATGACATAATATGTCATCATATGTCCGATTATGTCATATTCTGTTAAAATTTAACATAATATGTTATTGCACCACTTTGACATATTATGACATAATTTGACAAAATATGACCTACAATTTTTTGTCATAATAATTTGTCATAATATGTCCGAATATGTCATATTCTGTCATCTTTGACATTGTATGTCATAATTTGACATATTATGTCATTTTCTGACATATTCTGACAACCCAATTTCCACGAGGGTTTCTTAAGGGGTGACCCGGGTGAAACTTCGAAGTCCGCGCGGGGCCAATCGGGTTTTCATATATAAAGGCATATCCAAAAAAGTACGGGAAATTCCGGACCCAACCCATTTTGCCCCACATACCCATAAGGAACATTGTTTTTCATGTTTTGAGCTTCAAAGTGCTCTTCGGTCCGCAATTTTCGTTCGATTTTGATTTTTTTTTCAAAATGTTCGTCGTACTTCAAAGAACGAAGTAAAGTATCCGTTTTATTCTATTCGCTTTACATCATGAGAAAATGATTTTTTAGTTTGCGCGTTTTTTTGAAAAATCTAAAAATTCATCGTGTTCACTAATTTATTATTTGTACCACACGAAATATGTCTTTTATGACGAGAAAAATGATTTGGTCTAGATTTTAACGAATTTTATAATTTATTTCTGTATTTTGCCTGAGCAGATTACTACACATAGATATGTCCAGACATACATATGTATATATGTATGTCTGGACTTTCTCAGATTTCTCTCATAGCCTGATGCAAGTACCATAATTTTTTTGTTCTGAATGTGAATTCTGTCATTATTTCTATCGTCATAAAAGACATATTACGTATGATTATCATAATCAATTAGTGAAAATGATAAATTTTGAGATATTTCGAAAAACTAAAAAAAAAAACACGTAAACTACAAAAAACCATTTTCTGATGATGTAATGCGAATAGAATGAAACGGATACTTAACTTTGTTCTTTAGAGTATGAGGAATATTTTGAAAACACAAAATTGAAATCGAACGAAAATTGCGGACCGAGGAGCACTTTGAAGCTCAAAACACGAAAAACAATGTTTCCTATGAGTTTTTTTTTTCCTCCGTCCCTCTCATTTGTACGCCCCCGGTAGCGGCCGTGTAAGCATTCCTTCAGGGGGCGTACCGGACACCCACCCATGCGGCTGGGGCCGACTTTCGCCATTTTTAGACCATCGTATTTCTAAACACAGGGTAAACCTCCAGAAACCCCTGCGCTACGATGGCCGGCGCCTATGATGGAACCCACCCCCTCCCCCCCCTGCGTCGGGTTAGGTTCCCGCTCGGCCGGGCGGTCTCATGTTATGGGTACCGCCCATAGCACACACGGAAGTTCCTGCATCGGTCGGAATCCATGAGAAAATATTTTGAAAACATATTCTCCGGCGGCCGGGCGCGAACCTAGGACCTTCGGAGTAGTAGGCAGATACTCTACCACTACGCCAAAGCCCCGACACCGTAGATGAGTAGGTGTGTGTGTGTGTGTGTGTGCGTATGTGAGCAAAATTTGGTCGAATGAGTTCTCTTGAAGAAATTCTTATACTCATTCGATAGGATTCCGCCTAACTTACGACTGCTTAGATTTTGAACATAACCGACGCAGCGGTTTTTTAGTTATTAACAAATTCAATTGTTTATATCGCTCCATCATGACAACGGTTAAAGATACGGAACTAATTATTCAATGAAAGTTGTTCCACACACAAGAATACATTTCATGGTTTATACCTTCATTTGTTGAAACCCACAGTTGATGTTTCCTATGAGTATATGGGGCGAAATGTGTTGGGTCCAGGATTTTCCTTACTTTGTTGGATATGCCTTTATATATCGGAACCCGATTGGTGGGTCTGAAGGCTGCAATAGTAAGCAAAGTTACTATTTTTTTCCAGAAATCGTTCCTCCGCATGGTTGTCTCTTAATTCACTGCTTTATGACAGTAGAACATTAGTGAACATTATCAGTATTGTTGTTGGAAAAAATAGGATTTGGCGTTGTAAGGATATCAATCAGATGAGTATCGACTGTTATGTTTTTTCAGTGTACAATTGCAGTCAATGAAGGGTGCCTCAAAGTTATTGGGCCCTTTGGTGGGAGCAGAGTCTTCTTCGCGAATTCATGGCCTCCTATGACCTCAAATTTTGGTCGTTCGCATAGGACTTCTTAGAAACAATTGGTTGTGTGTAGCCATTGTTTATAAGCTCATGATTTGCTGAGCTTATGACCGCATTTTCTCATCTTAAATTATTTTCGAATACCATATACCCATACCGTATACCGATAAATAATTTACTTGAACCTTACCCAATATCGATAATCAATTTTTACCGTAAATAGCAATAACTATACCAATACCAGAAACCAAAACGAAATTTACCAGAATTATGACCTAGCATATACCAAGTATTTTACAACATATTTATTTTACCCATATTTACGTCCATATTTAAAGGAACAACAATAAATATAATTTGGAAGCAATCAGTCGTTGATCAAATATTTTTTAACGAATCTGTCCATTTTTTTATAGAGCTATTTGGTTTTTCCCATTCCAAGTTCGACATTGTTATCAACACAGAAATTCCTAGAAAGAAAATTCAGCGTACCAAAGAAGAAGAATTTCAACGAAAAAAACGTGCGCAGAATGCTGCATATCAATGTAAGTATCGGGCACAACGTTGTAGTGAACAGAACAATTCAAATCGTTCGCTTCTCGATTCGAATATCTCTGCTGCATCATCAGAAATGCAAGTTCACAGTAATTATCAAATTAGCGGTGAAGAACTCCAAAAAGCTAGGCGAGACAAAAGGGCTGCGATTCAACGTAAATACCGTGCGAAACATCGTAATTCTAATCGTGCAATCTGCCATGACATTGCAAATAATGAATTTGGAATGTTTCATAAGAATGCTATCGAGCACAATATATCTTCCGAGGACAATCAGATTAGCAATAATAATGATTCTCATAGTCATAATGAGCCGATTTTAGAATGTGAAATCCCAGTCATCATCCCAGTAAACAACATTCATAGCACATATCTCTGCAGGAATGCATTTTCTGACAATTTACAAAGGACTACTCGATCGAGTACCATTCGTGATACTTCTATCGAAAGTATAAAAGAGCACTATATTGGTCGAATGAACGTTTCGTGTTGTCATTGTAATGCTAGGCGCTTTACCGCAGAAAAAGTCCGCAAAGATTCTTTTAATGATTGTTGTAGCCATGGTGAAGTTTTTCTTGAATCTCTACCCAATCCCCCAAGTATTCTGCAAGATCTTTTTAACAATACTCACGAACAATCAAAGCATTTTCATCAACGCATACGCTGTTATAATAGTGCATTTGGATTTGCATCGTTCAATGCTAATTTAGTAGATTTCTCTGATCGACACCCAGGGCCAGTTTGTTTTAAACTACATGGCCAAGTATATTATCGATTCAATAGAAGTTTATATCCAGACGCAAACGAGAATCCATCCTTTGGCCAATTGTTGATAATTGATCAAAATGAGGCGACTGCTATACGATGCAATTTTACGTCTACATTAAATCGTGAAATAGTTGATGCGATAGACACTTGCATGCGTCAGTCCAATGTATTTGCTCAATCATATCAAATGATGCATGAAGAACTCGAATCCATGAGAAACATTCATTCAGGTAGAGAACCAGAAATGCAACTGATATTTTCACTCAAGCCTGGAATTGACAAGCGGCGCTATAATTTACAAACAATTAATGAAGTAGCTGTCATTTTTACGACAGGAGCTGATGGTGATATTCCTGAATCTCATCTGTCAGTGCGGAATAAAAAAACCAAAGATCTTCAGTTTATTAGTTCCATGGATGCTCATGTCGAACCGTTGGTTTACCCACTATTTTATCCTTTTGGTACCCGTGGATGAAATGATAAACTACGTTGTATGAATAAGGATAAAAGAGTATCGAGAGCGGCATATACCAAGTACCGAATGGCTGACCGAGACGATAATGTAATTTTGAAAGGCGGACGATTGTACCAACAATGGGTGGTTGACAGTTATGTCAAAATTGAAAAAGATAGGTTGAATTATTGCAAACAAAACCGGAAAACTCTTCGCTGTGATACTTACCAAGGCTTGAAAGATCATTTGGACCGTCGTGCAAATGACACGCATAGCCAAATTGGAAAAATGGTTATTCTACCATCTAGATTTACAGGTTCACCCCGCAATATGCTGCAAAATTATCAAGACTCAATGGCTATTGTCAGAGTACACGGTAAACCAGATGAATTCATTACTATGACATGCGATCCTTATTGGCCTGAAATTCAAGAAAATTTGCTGCCGGGACAAACAGCATCTGATAGGCCAGATATTGTTTTACGAATTTTCAATATTAAGAAAGATGAACTCATTGATGATGTTGTAAAACATAAATTGTTCGGTGAAGTCGCAGCATATGTTTATGTAATTGAATATCAAAACGTGGATTACCACACATGCATTTGTTGTTAACGCTGAAGCAAAAGTACAAAATGCAGACTCCTGATATTGTTGATAACTATATATCGGCAGAGATTCCTGATCGTCAGACAGACCCGATTTTGCACGATATAGTGCTTAAAAATATGATTCATGGACCATGTGGTAATTGGTGCAAAGATGAAAAAGGGAAATGTACAAAAAAATTTCCAAAAAAATGTCCAGCAAGTACTTCAATGGATGAAAATGGATATCCTACGTATCATCGAAGAAATACGGGTAGTTTTGAGCGTGCTAATGGGCAGATGACAGACAATGCATTCGTTGTTCCTTACAATGCTAAATTGCTGAAAAAATACCGATGCTATATTAACGTAGAATTAGTTTCCAGCATCAAATCTGTCAAATATTTATATAAACACATATACAAACGTCATGACTCAGCTTCTGTTGTTGTAACCAGTGCTGAAAATAATGATGAAATTCACCACGATGAAATTCGTAATTTTTTAGATACGCGATATGTATCCCCAGTTGAAGCATGTGATCGAATATATGGTCGGCCGATACAGCACAAAAGTCATTCAGTCATACGATTACCAGTTCATCTATCTAACGAGCAAAGTATTATGATTAATGACGTTGAAAATGAGGATGGTTTAAGAGCTGCTTTGGGAAAAAGGAGTATGTTAGTTGACTATTTTGCTTTAAATGCACGTGATCCCGAAGCGAGAAATGACACGTACGGAGAGATCCCTTCTCATTACGTTTTCAAGAGGCAACCCAATTCGAATCAATATAAGTGGGAGAAACGCAAATCTCATTTCAATGTTATTGGACGGATGTATTCGGTGAGTCCAACTCAAATTGAATTATTCCATCTTCGATTACTTCTCATAATGATTAAAGGTGCGACTAGCTTCGAAAACCTAAGAACAGTGAATGGACGGATATGTGATACATTTCAGGCTGCATGTTTGGCGTTAGGACTTATTGAAGATGATCAACAATGGGATCGTGCTTTGACTGAAGGAGAAATTTGGATGCTGCCACGTCAACTGACACATTTATTTGTGCGTGTTTTAATGTACGGTCATCCCAATTATCCAGAACAATTATGGGATGAATTCAAAGATGCCCTATCTGAAGACTTTCAACGAAATTGTGATCAGTCGCAGTCCCACAAGAGAGCTTACGCTAATATCAATGAGCTTCTCATGAAAGAGGGATCGAGTATAGGGGCCTTTCCAACGATGCCGCAAGTACCTGAATATCAATGCGATCTAGGTGATTCCACAGATGACACAGTTCCAATTGAAAATCATATAAGTATTGGTCAGAGTCAGTACGATCAGTTGAATGTGAAACAGAAAGTAATTGTGGACAAAATCCTCAATGTCAACTAATGAGCGATTGTCCTGCTATTTTTATATCGATGGTCCGGGTGGCTCGGGAAAACTTTTGTTTATGCAACTTTATACCATTTGCTGAAAGCTCAGGGAAAATCAATTTGTACTATGGCTTTTACTGGTATTGCAGCAATCTTACTTCCACAAGGCAAAACACTGCATAAAACTTTCGGCATACCTGTTCCACCATTTCCAGACTCTGTTTCGAACATTAAAAAACAATCTAAGGATGCAGAATATTTGAGGAAAGTTGACTTTTTCATTTGTGACGAGGCACCTATGGCTCCTAGATCAGCAATAGCATTGATTGATCGAACATTACGTGATTTAATGAATAATAACTTGCGATTTGGTGGAAAAATTATGCTGTTTGGAGGCGATTTCAGACAGTTATTACCTGTCACTCCGCAAGCTACTAGATGCGAGTTGGTTAATTCATCAATCAAATTCAGTCCTTTATGGAGAAATATTCACTATTTTCTCATTATCAGAAAATATGCGAGTATTATCTGGAGAAGCAAAATTTGCAAAATTTCTTTTATTTTTAGGCGACGGAAAATTGAATGATAATGACGATAATTTATTACCTCCAAAGCAATGTATAGCATCCAATACGGACGATATCGTGGAGGTAATATCTAAGAAATGTATTTCTGAACGCCGCTACGGAGATTTAGCAAAGACTGCTGTGCTAGCTGCGCGGAATGTTGACGTGGATGAAATCAATGGCAAAGCAATGAATCTTTTAGATGAGACAACTGAGCGCATTTATACGGCTATTGACACTGTAGAAAACTGTGATAATGGCGATATCAATGATGCAATTTTACCAGAATATCTACATACTCTTAATCCTCCTAATTTTCCGCCACATGAGTTACGATTGAGGATCGATTCCATAGTTATGTTACTCCGAAATTGGACTATTAATGAAGGGTTATGTGACGGAACCAGGTTACAAATTTTGGAACTTTCCAATAATCTATCACGTTTCCGAATATTGACTGGAGACAAAACGGGAGACATTGTATTCATTAATCGTGTAACATTATATTGTGAGAACATCTTTCCGTTCACTTTCAAACGGCGACAATTCCCAATCAGATTAGCATTTGCCATGACGATAAACAACAGTCAAGGGCAAACTTTTGATATGATTGGCATAGATCTACGTAAAGATGTTTTCAATCATGGGCAATTATACGTGGCATTTTCAAGAGTTCGTTCCTGGGAATCTCTCAAAAGAGATTGTTTTCTTGGGCGATAACAGAGAATGTAATTTGGTGAAAAATTTTGTGTATACAGAATTATACACCTAAAGAATTATACACTGTTTAAATATGATTCTATTGCTTTCCTCCTTTCTTGACGGCCACTGCCCGAGGGGATTCTGTTATTTTCTTATATTAAAATTTGCAATTGTATCGAATTCACAGATTTTTAGTTTCATCATATATTTACGCACGGCATAATCAGTTTGCGACTTTCATTACGATACTACGGAATTTCAAATGCGCGTGCGTAGCACGCGCGAACGGTCTCGTGTTTGAAAAACCTAGAAAGGATTCGTCACACCTTATCATATATGATTGTCCTGCCTGCGACGATGCAGGTAAAATTGTCTTAACTCAACTTCAAGGTACGAGTATTCAAAGAGTATATTTCTCAACTAGGGAGGAGCAGCAGACAAGTCTTCCCCACGCGTAAAATTGCGGCCCAAGCTGAAGGCGAGGGTATCAAGCACGTGGGGAATTGTTGTCTGATTGTCCTCCCGAGGGTTGAATACGATTTTTCTGTCTATATGCACAAAAAGCGAGCATTATAACCGAGCGAAGCGAGGTTAGAATGCTCGCTTTGCGTGTGTGTGGGCAGAAATAGTAGACTACATAGTTAGGCCAGCAAAGTAAGGAACGCCTCAGATCACATTTAGTTGTTGGCCGAGGCGAAGCCGAGGTCGACAATAATGTGATCTGAGGCTTTCTTACTTGCTGGCCGAGGTGTGTATACTATTTTTCCGCTCGACGACGCCGGAAAGCGGTAACTTCGTTTAGCGCAGCGGCCCGAAAGTTACCGCTTTCTGGCCGGAGAGCAGAAAACAGTATTTTACTGGATACTAAGATAATGGTCAACTGTATATATCTCATTCTCCTAAATACCGTCGAGGTTTTGTCCACTATGTTTTAGTATTAAACCGAAATTTTTAGCATCGGTCACCGATATTTGGAGAAGTATTATCCTAAATCTTCAACGATTGAAGTCAAAGTAAAGCTGATTAACCGCAATTTGTTGTTTTCACAAATTTTCTTTCAATTCATTCTCACAGCTATAATTTCAATCGAGATACGCTACAGCGTTTCAAAAAAAATTGAAAAGAATTGGATTTTTTTTTTAACAAATTAGAAAATTTTTGAAACAATTTCTCGAAAATTTTTGCAAAGTTTGGAAAAATTGCGACAAGATGTCGAAAATTTTAAAAAATTTTCAATAAATTTTGAAAAATGTTGGAAATGTTTGGAAAATTTAGAAAAATGTTGAAAAAATTAGCAAAACCTTACAGAAAAATTGACAACAAAACTAAAAATTTTTGCAAGAATTAAGAAGTTTTTTGAAGAAATTTGGAGCACTTTTCTAAAAATATGAAAAAAAAAAAAAAAAATTAGAAAGATTTACGAAACCTTGGAAAAAGAACAAAATTGGCAAAAAATTCCAATGATTTTGAAAAGCTGTGGAAATATTTAGAAAATGTTTCGAACAATTTTTAAACCATTTGCCAATTTTTAAAAATTTGAGAAAGTTTTGTGAAATTTTGGAAACACTTTTCAAACATTTAAAAGAACTGAGTATTTGAAAATTTCCAATAATTCTCGAGAAATCGTCAAAAATTTTGGATGAATTTAGATCAAAATTAGTATTTCCATGTTTCACATCTACCAGGTGTCTCACGTCGCCTCATTTTTTTTAATCCCAGTCCCTCGGTTTTTTTCGTTTGGATTTCATAAAATACATACTTTGTTACATATTCTGCGAAACTTTCAGTCTGGGCCCGCAACTAGAATAGGGCGAAATAAATTACATTTACTGAAATTCCTAAAATTGTAGCAAATTTGATATTAATAACAAATGCTCTTTCTTATACCAGTCCCTAGAATTTTTTAGTTATGATTTCATAAAGTACATACTCTTTTATATATTTTGTGACATTTTTAGCCTGCACAGTCGCACCAGTTGCACCAGCCTTATATTCATAGGATTTGAAAGCTCGATATTTTCAATGACTGAATGGTAAATTTTTACAAGTATCATTCCACTTTTCGGGTGTTAATACTCACTCTCGCATAAGTTTGCGAAACGGATCCAAACATTTTTTGGTCATGGCAAATTTGATTTATATCAAAGACTTAACGTGGGACGTTGGCGGTACGACAACGTAAGTTATAGTGATTTAAGTTATGAGAACACTGTGTCTACATTTATTTTACTATAACCCGCCCCCCCCCCCTCCCCCTCCCCCTCCCCCTCCCCGGCTCCCTTTACAATAGCACGTTTGGTGTTGTATGCATTTATATTACACTCACTTACCTCCACATTTCGACATCATATTCTTCCATTATGGAATTAGGATCGGAACTCAGGCTGTCCAGAACATAAATAGTGCGTCGATCCAACTGTGCAACAGCACCGATGGCCTGAATACCTTGTGATTTGGCTTTTCACACCCGCAATGTGAGAAAATCATTTCTCAATAAGTTGCGGTCAAAAATTGTGGAAAGTCATTCGATGGCATTTCCAATCATTTATAGAATGTTAGTAAATTTGATTTATTGCCCTCTGTTCCGGAGACAGGCCCAGACTGAAAATTCCACCGAATACGTAAGGACGTATGTATTTTATGAAAACAAATTAAGAAAAAACCGGGGGACTGGTATAAAAAAAGGCATTTGTTAACAACAAATGGGGTTTGTTATTATAAACAGTGATCCAATCCTAACATCATATTTTTTCGGGAAGTTCAAGGTATTTGGAGAAAAAAAGTGGCTTTGAATTTTAAACCAAACTTGAAATTATCGCTGTGAGAATTAATGAAAAAAAATTGGTGAAAACAGCGAAATAGCCATTACTCCGCTATACTTAGACTTAAATACTTGAAAGTTTAGGAGAACACTTATCTAAATTTTCAGTTTAATACTGAAACATAGTCGTCAAAACCCCGACGGTATTTGGGAGAATGAGCCATATATTAAAAACAATCTGTGGGAATGAAAAATCAATCGGAACGTTGTTCAAATTAGATATAAAGGCAATCCCTGGTGATTCAGTATGCATGATTTACGGTGTCAGTTCTGTGTATAATATGTGCATATTATTTATGACAATAAACGAGTCTCAGGTTAAGTCAAGTGAAGTTAAGAATGTGTTATAGTAATTAGTATTTAACAAAGCGTGTCGGTATTTGGTCTAATCAGGATTTGTTCTGACTCATTACTGGCCGGGTACATGACAATTGCTGTCGATCAAATATAAATTATAACGTACTGCACTTATAGTGCAGCGGGATCCCTTCTCAATTTTGGTACGCGCAGGAGACGCTTGTACTACGTTACTACCTTTTGCAACGAGTGAGTGGAACCTTCAAAGAGTCAGCTCTACCTATTTTAATTATGTACTTACCTCTTTTCACGTGCTGCCTCTATTAGCTACCTATCTCTTGGTGATGTTTGGTTTGTCAAGAGCGTCACCCGGGAGGAGTATCAGCAGTTCCCGTGTTGATGCTACTTGGGAGTTAGTGAATATTATCAATGCGGATCGATGAGAGAGGCAATTTGCTACCACCATTTTTGCGCAGGGTTGTCTTCCAATTGAGTGCACCTTGTGCGTCTTCAGCGGTCGCATATTGTGGAAAGCGAAGCATTCCAACGCCACAAGTTTCTATGGAAAAATTCCATGAATGGGGTGTAAGATCTATGCTTTTTTACATCGAGAGAGAATTTCAGGTAATTTTTGTATTTTGTTTGTGTTTCAAATTCCCATGGCCAAAGTCCGGGGCCTTGAGTCACCCAGAAAAAAATGAGTAAACACCACGCGGGCCCTTCGGAATTACACCGAAGGCAATCGACATCGATTTTTGCCCATACAACGCGTGTATTGGTAGTTTTCCATCGACCCTCAACTAGTGCTCATCATCGAACCTCACCTAGAATTCCCCATCGACCCTCAACTAGTGTTCATTATCGAACCTCACCTAGAGTTCCCCATCGACCCTCAACAAATATCTAGCTCTTCGGTCTTGAGCCGAATCATTATTACCCAGGTCGAGTATTAGTGCGTGTTTTTTGACCATACAGTGCGAATCTCCGTATTCGTAGCTCGGGTCTGCAGAATCGAACCTAAGCTCAGAAATCCTCTGTAAATCAACTGACTTTTATTAGACAATCTCCAGTGACAATATCGAACATTATCAGTGATTCACCGTTAAATTATCAGTCAATCAACAGTGTGGTTTTTACTGTAAATACCCTAGTACAGCATCGTACACCCAAGATCATATAAAGCGACACGGCTTCGACCATCGAGTAAATTGTGTTGTAGTTATAATAACTCGGTGGCCCTGAGCGAATGGACTGTACAATTGAAAGTTTCGGGTATAATTTTGCCCGTCAGTGCGAGGGAGGGTTTGAGGAAAGGTAAATTTTCTCGGATTTTCACGACCGTTTCGGGACGGAAAATACGAGTAAAAACAAGCAGGCGGTCCTCGGGTCCCCCCATGAGAATGTGTCGAATATGTCACCGTTTTCTTTATTTCCCCCAATTTCATTGGTGGTAAGTTTCCCAATGGTCCGATTGCACACAAAATGAAAATGTTCCAGTATTTAAAAAGCTTTTTCCAGGCGAGCGGAAGCAAACACAGGAATATCTCCTATTACCCAAAGTAATTGTCTCAATGTTGTTCAACGAGTTCATAGATCTCGTTAAGGCTCATATTTTCCTATTCTAAAAAAGACAGTATGCGATATATATCGATTATCTTGAAGTCTGTCACGCTGAAATGCGCGCGCAACCGCTCTGTTGATCATTGTAGTCTCTATCTGTCTCTCTCTTTATATATATAGATATGAGAGTTTCAATCAAGGAAATAAATGGACTATCGGAATCGAGCTCGAAATCACATAAGGAAGGATAGGTAGCCGCGTAGCGGTCACCACCTGAACTTGTGGAAAAAAATGGGATGAATACTTATCGACAAATGAAGTAATGGAAAAACCGTAAAAATGAAAAATTTAAAATGTAAAAAATTAATGAGGCGATTGAATCGCCATTCAAAAGAAAAAAATTCAAATCGGTTGGATAGTTTTTGAGATATTCGCAAAAACCATTTTCGGAACAAAAAGCGATTTCTCAGGAACAGCTGAACCGATTGAGCCCAGATTCAATCCCAAACATTTCACTACTCGGAGGAAACTTCGTGCCAAATTTCAAGTCAATATAATTATTTTTGAAAATACTAGAGTGAGAACAATGATTTGTTGCAAAAAACAGAAAAATTGAAATATCTCGAAAACTTTGTACCGACGAAGATACATGTTTTGACTGATATGAATAGGGCTCGTCGAGACGAACATTTTGGAAAAAAAAATTGAAATCGGTCGTATAATTTTTGAGATATTCGCAAAAATCATTTTCAGAACAAATAGCGATTTCTCAGGAACGGCTGAACCGATTGAGCCCAGATTCAATCCTATACATTTCACTACCCGGAGGAAACTTCGTGCCAAATTTCAAGTCAATATAATTATTTTTGAAAATGCTAGAGTGAGAACAATTATTTGTTGGAAAAAAACAGAAAAATTGGATTATCTTAAAAACTTTGTACCGACGGAGATACATGGTTTGACTGATATGGATAGCGCTCGTCGAGACGAACATTTTGAAAAAAAAAAAATGAAATCGGTTAGATAGTTTTTGAGATATTCGCCAATAAAGTTTCAGAAAGAACTGGCGATTTCTCAAGAACGGCTGGATCGATTGAGCTGAAACTTGGCACGGACTTAGTCCTCATTAATACCAATAATGACCCAAAATTCAGCTCTTTCGCCATAACTTGAGTCAATTATTCTTTCAATTTTCTGCAACTTGACCGCCGAGTGGGCGAAATTGACCATGCGCACATACACACGAGGTGCTCAAATTTTGTATTTTTGCATTTCAGACCTTTCTACATCATTTCCACGCAAAATTGGGAAATCGAAAAATCCGACGATTTCAAAGCTTCCTCTTCGGAAGCAAAGATATGAAATACGTTCGCGATATCTGGGTCACTTGCACTTTATTCTTCACTAATACAGTGTAGTCTATTGTTCATACAGAAATTCACAATGACGTCAAATTGTCGAAATGTTCAAAATGTTCAAAAACTGGGCGCGATATTCTTGTGCGATATAAAAATTACACTCGCGACTGGGAGTTATTAATAAAAACTGGACATATGAGAAAGACTGGGTGAAAACTGGGTAGGCTGGGTGTACGTTGGGACTTGGTGAATCACTTGGAAACGGAAAACGGAATGAATGAGGCCGAATTTCACCGCCTGCGAAAAGTGAGTTTTCCAACAGGTAGGCCCGGGAAGTTCTGCCATCCGCGGCGGAAAAACTGCATACGCAACAAGTTATTTGTAAAACCCGCTACCGGTTATGGGCCGGCATCGGCCTGCTTGATGGAAACAATACGTTGAAGCAGCCACACAATGTGGTGTATTTTTAGGCGTGCGGCTACTTTGACTGTTACACTGTATCCAAATACAAACCTAGTTCCGGTAAGAGAAAGGTAAACTACTTCCCAAGTAGGATTTGACAATCGGAACGATATCGGTTCAACGTCGCGCGCCATGACGATGTCGGACGAGCATCGGCGTTCGATACTTAATGAACATTGGAACATGTGGATTTGTAAGGTCGTTTTGCCACTGGAAACCAACATCTTTCCGATGTCGTTCGTTGATACCGGTTCAACGCCAGCGTTGCAATAAAATTGACGTCAATCCGGTGCTCGCAGTTGGTACTGAATTAATACCGGTGTTCTATGAGCCCGACATAATTCCCGTAGAACTTTCGGTGTCGCTTAGAGGTCACTATTTTTTTGAGCTCCCATCCCGAACCTGCATGAGCATTTGGATATTAGTCGAAAAAATGTATTTATATTCACCAGTTTCATTGACAATGACTATAATTCATGCGTACACGTTACAATATATTTTTTCTATAAGGGTTTTCTTGGAAATTCCACTTCCAGTATTACTTGGCGACGGACTATTATCAGAGCTATCACTGTCACATACTTCATCACCTTTGTCACTCCAAATATCGTACTATGAGGCACCAACACCACTGTCACTAATCATTGCATCACAATGTATTTTTTCTCCTGATTGGCTTTGACCATTGCACGTCTCTGCAGCATCCAATAGGTGCACCCCCCAGCCTCCATTATTCGATCTCAGTTTGTCAAGCAATGCTTGGTTTTTTAAAGCGCGAAGTTTTCCAGTATGTTCATGCGATCGCATTCTCGCTAGTTCAATTTTACTCAAGTTACAATCCATTATAAGAATACTGAACGTACACTGCATTCAGATTGAAACTCAGTGGACTACTAGGCCTGTGAAAAACATGGAAACTGTTTCAAACACAAGGGGAATATCCTTGCATACCTGCAAAGTAGTTGCAGTCATAAACAAATACTGGGAAAGGGGAAAGGACAACGCCTGGTTCCATGTTCCTGGCCACATGTTCCACCATGGACAAATCGTGTGTATTGTTGTCTTCCTAACAACACTCTCAAGGAACATTTTTGACAATTGAAGAATTTATTCCCATACACATATACACATACCCATATTCACATACACATATTTACTTTCACATATTCACTTCCGCATATTCACATACACATATTTACATACACATATTTACACACGCATATTCACATACGCATATTCACATACGCATATTCACATACGCGTCGGGGCTTCGGCGTAGTGGTAGAGTATCTGCCTACTACTCCAAAGGTCCTAGGTTCGGGCCCGGCCGCCGGAGAATATTTTTCAAGAATATTTTCTCATGGATTCCGACCGATGCAGGAACGTTCCGTGTGTGCTATCGGCGGTACCCATAAAATGAGACCACCCGGCCGAGTGGGAACCTAACCCGACGCAGGGGAGGGGTCTATCATAGGCGCCGGCCATCGTAGCACAGGGGTTTCTGGAAGTTTACCCTGTGTTTAGAAATACGGTGGCCTAAAATGGCGAAAGTCAGCCCCAGCCGCACGGGTGCGTGTCCGGTACGCCCCCAGAATCCTTAACGGCCGCTACCCGGGGCGTAGAAATGAGAGGCACGGAGAAAAAAAAATGACATACGCATATTCACATACACATATACACATACACATACACATACACATACACACCTACACATGTACACGTGCACATATACACATACATGGGAAAAACCTAACTCCCGAAACCAAGGGTGCCAAGGGTGGGCTCCCTATAACAGCCCATGAAGCAAACATGAACAGCGATGATAAAACAATAGTATCCCACGCGGACAACCCCCAAAAGGGAAATTCCGCCGTCGGTTCCTACCAGGTGAAAGCCCTGATGGCCGGCGCTGGCTCCTCGGATTGTGGCAAGAGCCAACCATCACTGGATTGTCCCCGGGTGGCCCACTTGGCCTCAAATGTTACAAGTGGATTCCAAAGTAGTGGAAAATCAGCATGGGATCAGCAGGAAAACGATCTGGCAACGCTGGTGAACCTCCTAACGGATAAAAATCGGCGAACCATCAACGAAGAGATGCGGAGTCTAGCTAGAAAGATCCAAATATCGACCAAGCGGATAAGAACCATGACGGAAACCGGAAGATCGGACTCGCGGTTGCCAGCAGCGGCATGGCTCACCCCCCCCCCCCCTCCGGGTCCTAGATTGTCGCAGGTGAACCGAGGAAGCGGCCACAATGCCATGGAAAAACCGGGAACATCCCATGAAACGCCGACCAGACGAGAGAAAAGAAAGGAGAGAACTCCGCCCGATGACATCGCGGGCAAAAAGTACAAGAGTACTGAAGATGAGGCATCAGCAACACCGCCTATTCATATGGGGGAGCTGATGAGAAATGGGACCCGGTCAGATGGAAACAGGGCCAAAGAGCAAACCTCGAATTCTGCTACAGAAGACGATGGAAATGCTTGGGAGAAAGCCAAGAGACGGAGGAAAAAACAGAATCCGTGCCAAAATCTTTCAGGAGCTACGCAGAATCAACCACGGTCGAAAAAGAAAGCAGCAATCCGACCTGATGCGCTAATTATTCGCTCGACGGGGAAAGATACGTACTCGGAAATATTGGGACGAATAAAGAAGGACCAAGGTGTTGAGTTAGAGAAGGCACTAGCTGGAGCCCTCCAAAACGAAGCTAAGGTGTTTAATAAGGGACCTCAACAGGAACTCGAAATCAAAGACCTCGATGACGTCGCTACGAAAGAAGACATACTCGATGCCCTGAGAAAAGCTGACGGCACGGACAGTGATATTTCACTGGGTGCCATCAAGTCTCTTCGCAAGGCATACAGAGGGACACAATCGGCCACGGTGGTACTCCCTGCCGCTACTGCAGGAAATATACTGAGTAAAGGTAGCAAAATACGAATAAGCCTGGTATATGCGCGCATCGTGGCGGTGGTAAGGCCGGTAAAGTGCTTCAAGTACTGGCACTACGAGCATCTTGCTGTTAATTGCAAGAGCCCCATTAACCGATCAGACCTGTGCTATAAATGCAGCGAACAGGGGCACAAAAGCTCTGACTGTGAAGCGTCTTCGAAATGCGTTCTATGCGTAGAACTGGAGCCCGCGAAAGACCATGCCCATGTAACTGGTAGCTTCAAATGTCCAGTCTACCAGGGTGCACTCCAGAAGATCCGTACACGGCCATAGTGCGAGTGTTACAGGTGAACCTTGCTCACTGCGCAACAGCACACGATCTGCTGACGCAGACGGTTCGAGACTTGAAGATTGATGTTTCCGTCATTTCCGAACCCTACATTCCCAAAACTGGGTGACCGATACTAGCAAAAAAGCTGTCATTTGGTCCTGCGGTGGTTTACCGTTTGAAGCATACGACGGTGTGGAACAGTCTAGATTTGTTGTGGCCAAGGTGAATGGTATCTATTTCTATAGCTGCTATGCATCACCAAGCCTTTGTTATGAAGACTTCACACCATTGCTAGATAGACTCGTGATGGATGCGAAACAGCATTTCCCGGTGGTCATTGCGGGAGATTTCAATTCCTGGGCAGTCGAGTGGGGTAGCAAGGAGACGAATCAGCGAGGACGTGCTTTACTAGAAGCCTTCTTGACTTTCGATGTCGTCCTATTGAACGATGGAAATGAACCAACATTTCGCAGAGGACAAACGAGCTCAATTATAAATCTCACCTTTGTCAGCAGTAGCCTGCTCAAAGGAAATTGTACATGGGAGGTATCTGAGATCTATACTGCCAGTGATCATAGAGCGGTACTTTGGGAGGTGTCTGTTGACCGGAAGTCCGCGCCCACATCAGAAAGAACAAACGGAGTCGGCTGGAATGTAAGAAGATTCGACATTACCACCTTCCTTTTAGCACTGAAGACTGACCCCATTAACGGTAGCAATACCTCAGAAAAAGTAGACGAAGTGATGCGGAGAGTCACCGACTGTTAAGTGGAAAAGTGAAGACCGCTATCGGCGGATGGGACCTACGGTAAGTAGGTTTCGTCTTGGGCCTTAGTCGGGACAAGAACGGACATCCCCAATTGTCCGTTACAGGGTATAAAATGAACAGGCTCTCTGTAGGTATTATAGCAGTAGGGATCTAGATTCAAAAACTTGGACTAAGAATCGGTACAGGTCTTTCAAAAACTTTATGTCATTCGAGTTCAGAACCCTTGAGAGATTTTCCGTCGGCGAGACTCCTGGAGAGAACCAAGGAAGAATATAGCGTTCCCGTAGATTGTTATACGCTGAACAATATAGTAGAAGGTGAGGAAAAGACTTCAACTCACCCAGACTGCAGCGAGAGCAGATTGAAGAACTATCAATTAAGAAAATCTGGTTTTTAATCATAAATCACTTAGTAAAACTAGTAGAACGCCAAATTTGAAGTTTAACACGAGAAAGATGAATCGGACATCTTTCAGGAACAAACGACAGAAGATTATCAGCTATATATCTCTCGAGGTTCAGCTGGTGAGCAGCAAATTTATCTTTCCAAGTCGTCTTGTTTCAACATCACTTCCAATTGGTTCAAAATTGTGTATTTCCTCCGCTCCCAGAAGGTCCAATCATTTGACGTCCAAAGTTCAGCAGGAGTCAAGTCCCTGGCGAGAGAGTCTACTTGAATGAGCCAATTGAAGGCTGCCGGGCACGAGTTGCATTTTTTCAGAAGTAACAGTCTGTGAAAGCAGACGCGAGGGAGACATTTTCCATCCATTCTCAGAAGCTTAATAATTCAGGACAATGCGGCTTTGACGAGAAGGACATTAACTCGTTGCAAACCAAGTTCAAGGCGTATTGAGAAGTCTGGAGTACTTTTTGACAGATGGAAAAGACTCGTGAAGAATGAAAGTTGCGTCTATGAAAGAGGCTAGACTATGAAACAGTCGTAAAGTGCTACTCCAGGAGTCCGAGTTGAGCGTTGACAAAATGGAGAAGACGGTCCCCATTGCAATTTTAGCCTTTCTGTTACTTTCTTCCACTCGAACTAATCCTAAGCCGGAACTAGAAAAAGCCCCATCAAGATAAGTATACGTCTCTACTATCTCCAGAGTCTGGTTATTGAATTGACAGTTCCGGATTGATAGTGGAATAGGGCCACCTTTCCTGAAGACAACTATTTTGGTTTTCTGGTTATTAACCGTGAGTCCTTTCGTCGCGCAGTAAATTTCCATTGAAGCTATTTTCTTTTTGAGGTCTATGGGAGAGTCTGCCAGAATTACCACGTCATCCGCATACAGAAGCGTTAATAGGTCTTTATCAGCGTCCAGTTGGATGCGTTTGTGCCCGCGGCTTCGAAAAAAACGTACGATATCTCCCAGGTATAGAATGATTAAAAGAGGACTGAATAATTGCGGACTGTTATCATACCATAGGTGGTATGACAACGATAGTAAATTTTCGAAAAAAAATAATATATAAGTAAAAAAAGAAAGTACAAAAATTTGTTTTGGGAACAAGCCTTCTGGCATTAAAAACTCAAGTCTATTCCAATCCGAACGAGTTCACAAAATCTACACTGATTCCTGCGGGTGACACTTACAATAAAGCGCGTTCATGCACACAGACATACACAGACACACCGATCGTTTGGTGGTTTCAGTTCATCGTATGTACAACACACTTGGGACCCTTCACTTATGGCTACACTTCACTACGCAGAACTAACCATTGCACTGTAATAATACCACACTGAGCGTTAGTACTTTTCTTTTGGGGGGAATGTATTAAGATCGTTGAGACAATGGATGTTATGCCACGTGATGGCACGACACCGTTAATTTTTGCCGTTAGTTGTTTGGGGGGTTTCTTTCACAATTTTTGGTATGTTTTGGATCTCACTAGTGAGAGAGAAAAAGAGTTGACTTTCAGGCAATTCGTTTGAAATCGCAAATGCAGTTGCAATACAAAATTGCGGATCTTCGGGTAGTTCGATCGATTGAATAGCTGTTTGCCGTTGGGAGGTCTAGATCACACTGCCAGCCGGCAACGCGCGTTCAAGAAGGCGGCCAGCGGAACCATCCTCGTGCTGCCACCAATTGCCACCACAATTCAAACGCCGCTGTAGGCCAGAATGTGTTGCGATGTAACAAGGACCCAATATTTCACCTTGCGGAACCCCTTCAGAGATATCTAGGCAATTTGCCAAACTATCTTCACTTCTCACTTGTAAAGTAGCTTGAGAATAGAAGCTAATTATAATGCGTAAGAGTTTCGGGCTTAACCCAATATCGTGCAGAAATTGCCACAGTTTTCGATGAGGCACAGAGTCAAAAGCCCTTTTAAAGTCAGCGAAAACTTTGCCTTTTTTTTGCCTAAGCCTGAGATGAATTGCAGACTGTAGAACGAAGATGTTGTCAGCTGTCCCTTTGCCCTTGACAAGGCCAGCTTGTTCATCCGGGATATGTTCAGACGAGGTTGCCCATTCAGATATGCGGTTTTGTAAAAGCTGCGCAAATATTTTGACACAAGAATTAAGCAAGGCTATGCTACGATACCGGGCAAGGTCCGAGAACACTCCTTTTGTGTGTAACATAAACAATGTTATGCTTGTCCAATTCCTTGGAAAAGTTTCTTCAGATAAAATTTTGTTGAAAAGTCTAAGCAAATAGTTGAACCACTCCTCAGGTAGTGCTTTGTAAAACTCATTCGCAATTTCGTCAGATCCTGGTGCTTTCTTGTTCTTAGAATTCGCTAGGCAGAGCCGAAGCTCTGAAGGGGAAATCTCAGCATCTAGTTCCGCGTGGTAAGTCCCAGAAAAAATTGGATAGGCTGCCGTTCTAGGAGGGTATGATAGTCTGAGGAATTCTGACCATTTCGAAGAGACGTGATCGATTCACTCTAGCTAGTTCCGGGCTTACACTCTTTCACTGTAGTCCAAGATTCAAAGAAACTTTTCAGGGAGTTCGGCCTTGTAAATAGCTTTCCTCAATCGTTTAAAGGCATCATATTTTTGAAGTGAAACTTCTTATGGGAGGGTTTTGAAATCTCGATCGGCAACCTTTTTGGTGACGCTCGCTCTAACGTAGTAAGTAAGAGTGAGAGGCCTCCGGGAATCGAGCGAGAGTGAGACGGACTACCTTACGTCTCGTCTATCGGCGTCGCGATCGCGGAAAACAGCTGTTGGTTTCTAACACAGTGGTCATAAGCAACGTATTTTGTTTTTGTGCGTGTCTTCATTAATTAAATCGAGAGTTTTGTGCAAATTTGCCGAAGTCGGGTGCAGAAAGGACAAAAACGTGGCGGGAGAAAAAACGGGCGAGTGAAGGAATTGATCAGAATAGAAAACGGAAAAAAAGTAGAACTGAAATTGAACGAGATAGCAGGGAACGGAGGTAAACACGTGCTGACCTCTTACGTGACAGTGTGGACGATAGTGTAAATAATCCAGAGAATGAACTATTAGCAACGACTTCGACTCATCCTCCTCCTGATTGTGATGTACATAGTGGTGATCGATTACAATATTCAGACTATAATGAGTTTAAAACTGCACATAAGAACTTTCACCGTGATTTTATAAATAATCCATTCGGTTTTACGTGTTGTGTATGTGATAGATTATGGTTTAAAAATGACTTCAAGACTCTATCGGTTGAAAATGAAATTCGTATTCAACAAAAATTTCCAGAATTCAGAAGTAATAATGAGCTGGCATGCACCAGCTGTCGCCAGGCTTTGAGGAGAGACAAAATTCCAACATTGTCGAAATTGAATGGCTCTGTATATCCCCCGATCCCTGCACATCTTCCGAAGTTAGATTTAATGTCCGAGAGACTCATTTCTCCTAGAATTCCATTTATGCAAATTCGCAGGTTGCGTCATGTGCATGGACAATTTGGAATTTTGGGGCAGGTGATCAATGTTCCAGTGGATGTCAATAGAATGGTCAATCACTTGCCCAGGAACATTGACGACGATCACTGTGTTTACGTTCATATCAAGAGAAAAAAAATTCATCGATCAAGCTACTTGACAGGTTTAATAAACAAGAGAAATATTAAAATATGGCTAAGATGCTTAGTACCGAGTCCATTGTATCAACTGTACGACATCAAAGTTGATGAATCTTTCTTTAATGAGGATTGTGTCGTTCATCAGATACCTATAGATGAACTGAGTGAAGACATCCCCATGGAGGAGAGCCTGTTCGCTCAGCAACACACATTACTCTGGAATGACGATAAATATTTGAAGGTTGCTCCTGGAGAAATGAATGTCCCTCACAGTCTATTATTTGATGAGCATGCAGAAGAGTTATCTTTCCCTACTATCTATCTCGGACAATTCCGGCGCTTTAGTGAAGATCTCAATGTGACTCCATTCATGATGGCTACCAGTGAGCTAAGGAGATCTGATCGACGTGGGGTTACACCTCATCATTTACTCTATATGGCAATGAAAATTATGAGGTTTAGAGTCAGTGACAGTCTATCCATTGCTTTTAAACACGTAGGTAAAGACACAAAAATTACACGTGAACAAATTCAATCAGAGGAGTATATAAATCATTGTATAGAAAGCAACTTGGCTTTTCTACGTTGTATCCCTAACTCGACTTGGTATTGGGCTGAAAGAAAGAGAGACTTATTCGCAATGATCAGACAACTCGGAAAACCCACGTTATTCCTAACTATGAGTGCTAATGAAGTTGGTTGGCCCTCATTATTACAATTATTATATAAATTGAAAAATAATGGAGCAGAAATTACAGAACAAGATGTTCAGGAACTCCATTATATTGAAAAGAGCACACTCATCAACGAAGATGCTGTAACATGTGCCATCTATTTTAATAAGCTCATCAATGTTATAATGAACATACTTCAGTCCAAAAAGTCTTCTCCCTTCGGGAAATATCGTGTTGTCCATTATTTTAAAAGAATTGAATTCCAGCATCGTGGGAGCCCCCATGCACACATTCTGCTATGGCTTGAGAATGCTCCAGCGGATCCACTAGGCGCTGACCGACTAAAAGCTATTGAACTAGTTGATACATTGATATCAGTGGCCACTTCAGAATCGTCGGGGAACATCAAACTACAGACACATAATCACACGTTCACATGTTACAAAAAAATAGCTGCGAACGCTCATCAAAAATGCAGATGTGAAGCTCCATTCATGCCATGCACATATACAACTATACTGACACCAATGCAGAAAGAAGAACCAGGATTTCACACGTATAAGCAACATTACAACACGATAAGAAGAAACTTAGAGAACAATGACTATGCTGATATGGATAGTTTCTATCAGGGAAATGGAATACTATCAGATGATTACTACATGAATGTGCTTCGAGCTGGCATCAATCGTCCCAGAGTATTTCTTAAACGTCAACCCATGGAAAAGTGGCATAATCCATTCAACCCATTCATTTTTAATATTTTGAAATCAAACATGGATGTGCAATTTATCACCGAAGAATACTCATGTGCTGCATACGTAGTGGAATACGTCAATAAAACGAACCGTGGAATTAGCAATCTCCAACGTAACATCACTGAAATAATGGATGAACATCCAGAGTTCGATATTGTCGACATTACTAGGAAAATGAGCGTTGACATGCTAAATACTGTCGAAATTACCAGTCAGGAAGCTGCATGGTACCTTCTGCGTGAACCGATGTCAAAGTCTTCTTCAGTTGTTACCTATATTTCAACAATATGGCCGTTCGAAAGACAAAGAATTCGAAAAACTCAGAAAGAACTCAATGAAATGGATGCTGATGATGATGCAACAAACATATGGAAAGAAAATTGGTTTGACAAGTACGAAAAGAGACCTGAAGAGCTAGAAGATGTCAATTTGGCCCAGTTTGTTGCTCATTACACACTGAATAATCAGGGGAATTGGACACGAAGGAAAGAACCTCGGATTATTCCGTACAGAAACTACGACATGGCTGATGATTTCAATGAATACAAACGGGAAATGGTGACTTTGTATATTCCATTCCGAGACGAAGAAAATGAAATTCTTGTAGAAACTAAATTCATACAGATTTACGACGACAACGAAATATTGATTTTGGAGCGACATAAAGGATTCTCATCGAATTTAGATATCCAGAAAACCATCGAGATATGCCGAGAGTTGTGTCGTGAAGATGAATTAAATCAAGATGATGATGCTGAAGGAGACAACGTAGGTCGCCTTTTTCCTGAAGCAAATCCTTTTCAAGAATTGTATAACGCTGACCACATAATGAACGACGATCTGCGGTTAGCAACACTTAACAAAGTGGGTGCTATCGCAAAGAAGAGGGATAATTTAATGTCTAATGAACAATTTTATGAACTAATGAGAATGGCCAATCAGAGGCAGAAAGCACTCCTGATGCATGTGATTGCTAATCTCCTCTCATCAAACCGATCACCACTCCAAGTTTTCTTCACTGGGCCAACAGGATGTGGGAAGACATTCCTCATTAGACTCCTCATGGAAATTTACAACCGCTTCACAGATAATGATGGTTTTTGCAATGCTTACATCGCATGTGCATCAACAGGAAAGGCTGCAATAGCAATTGATGGTACGACAATCCACACTGCATTGAAAATATCCCTTTCCAAACTATTACCATTATCAATTGAAGTGGCTCAACAGTACAGAATGCTCCTCAAATACGTCCAAGTTATACTCATCGATGAGGTCAGTATGGTAGGAGCGGAATTGCTGTCTCAAATTGACGCACGGTTAAAACAAATAACAGGAAATTTCCAAGATAATTTTGGAGGAATGGATATCATTTTCATAGGTGATTTGCGTCAGTTACCTCCAGTGCGTGCTACATCCATCTATCAAGCAACAAAACGACGCATAGCAGCACCAACACTTTGGCGTGACTTGAAGTTCTATGAATTGGATAAAGTCATGAGACAAGCGAATGCTGATTTCTCCTCTTTATTAACTAAAATTGGAAATGGCGAAGAATTGGATCAAGAACAGATACACCTAATCGAATCTCGTTTTTATACAAGAGAGGAAGCAGATCGTCTTTGTCCACATGGAATTCGGCTATATTTGACAAATAATGCTGTGAACGAATACAATTTGACAATTCTTAATTCTGCAGAGAATAAAACAGTCTCAATAGTTACTGATGTATTCACCGGCTGCCATAATGCTGAGCAACAATCATTTGTACGACAAAAATTGCATAAAAAAACGGTAATAGACACTGGAGGTCTGCCCTACGAGATAATACTGGTGTTAGATAAATGGTATATAGTAACAACCAATCTGGATGTCTCGGATGGTTTAGCAAACGGCGCAGTTGGTAAACTAGTTCATATCGAAACTGATGAGGCAGGGGCAGTAACTCGTGTGTGGCTGGAATTTCTAGGTTCACCAAAGACGGGGCAGAAGATCCGGAGAAAAGCTGCTGCGTTCATCCTAGCAAACAACATCAGCCACACGGCAGTTCCCATTGCACGAAGAACTTCTACGATATATATGAACAATAATAAAACGATTTTCGTCAAAAGAAATCATCTGCCATTGGTATCAGCGTGTGCAATTACTATCCACAAGTCTCAAGGTGGTACGTTTAATCAAATCGTCTATAAATACGAAAAGACACATTCACAACAACTCCTTTACGTAGCCTTGTCCCGTGTCACAAGTATACAGGGATTGTACATCGTTGCGAAGGATGGAAAGAACAAATTTTATCATGGACGGAAAAAAGCTCAATTAATGGACAAGCTACAATCAGAATTTAGAAGATTATCAACAAATCCATCGATAACTTTGACTGACATTCTCCGAGAGTTCATCAGCAGATCAGGCTTATCAATAACAACCCTCAATTGCCAAAGCTTAGGAGGTCATAGCGGAGATTTCAATGATCCGGTGATTCTACGGTCTAATATATTGATACTTTCAGAGACGTGGAAGGAAAACGATCAAGAAATTGATGTTCCCAATTTTAATTGTGTCGTACAGTTCAAAAGACATAATGTGAGAGCAGGGGGTGTCGCAATACTTTGCAATACTGCTCATGGAACGAACATCATGACACCCAATATGGACCTGAACTTGAAACAACTAGAATCGCTTTCAATTGGGTTGTCATCTGTTGGAAAAATGTGTGCAGCTGAATGTCACACAGAAAGCGGACAGCGGATTATGCTTATAGCACTCTATATTTCACCAAATCAGAAGATGGCGAAAATGATAGAGTTTATTCAACCTTCACTTGCTGCCGTATACTCCAGTGGGGGCTGCAGAAGTTGGAGTAGAGCTGGACAAAATACCTATGATTCTAGGTGGAGATTTTAATGTTAATTTTGCTTCAGAGGATTCCAAGCCATTAATTCAGTTCTTGCAACAGAAATTGTCATTGGAAATGAACAATTCACCAATTGAATCGACTACACGCCATGGTACCACGATCGATGCAGTTTTCTCACGTTACATCGAAAATTTGGAGTCAAAAGTCTTCATTACCTATTTTAGTTACCACAAACCTATCATTTCGTTCACGAAGAGTCTACCAGAGAATGAAGGTGAAGCTGATTGAGATTTAATTCATCATATTCATACTAATATTATTGTATCTTGAAAAAAGTATAATTATTATGATGAATAAATTAATATTTACTATCAAGAAGTGTTTGGCACGTGATTAAAATGATTCCTCTCCCTCTAAACATAGAAAATTAAATAATCCTTGCCGATCCAATCATTCAGTTTCACTTCTATCGCGTGTCTTCATGACACACCATTTTTTTTTGTCCAAGCTTAGATAATTTTGCTTCAATGAGGCGTCTAGGTTCGACTTCTTCCAGGCCCTACGGGACTTTCGATTTAAGCCTGTTACAGTCCCCATCGTACCAGGGTTTCTGATGACGAGGGGAAGTTACTCTAGAAGCTTCATGCCTGACGACTTGCCCGTACTGGCTATAGCTGAAGATAAGTTGTTTACCATAGTTGCCACATCCGAGGACTCGAAATTTAAAAAGATTTCTAGTGCGCGGTTAAGTTGCTCAACAAAGAGATTCCCTTTAGACGATTTCCCTTTTAGCGTGCAGGTTCTGAGAGGTGTATTAGGAACAGAAGCTTGCGAGTGGGTATACAGAGAAATAGTGATCTGATCCGAACCTGCCCTCACCTATCGCTAAATCGCACACTGAGTCATATTTCGAAGCATTGATAAAAACCAGGTCAATTGTGGTGAATGACTCAATTCTTTCGCACGTGAAATTGGATGCAGGAGAATCACTAGGAGTTCGACCATTGAACAAAATAAACCCATTTGAGTCCATAAATTCGATGATTGCTCTTCCACGGGCATCGGCAGCACCATCACGATTTAGTCTGAATACTGCTAGACTTGAATATTCTATAGCTTCCGAATACGCTGTATCGAGAGCCCCTACATGGGCATTAAAATCTCCGTCAAGAATGATGCAATCATCCGCGAAATTTCCCAACAGGTCATCGAGAATAAGTTGAAAGTCTCCGAGGACTGAGAAGAAATCATCTTCCTGATTAATATAAAATGGAGCTATAGTTGCATGTCAGTCAGAAAGTGAAAGCCGGGATATCATCCACCATCTAGAAGAGTGAATAACTGAAGAGAAGAAGAGCGGAGAAATAGTAGGCCACCACTGCCACTTCCCCTGGATCCTACCCTTGTTGCTGGCATATCGTACTTGTGATTAGATTTTAATGTACTAGGAATAAGTGCAGAGCCATCACCAAGACACAGTTTCCGAAAAACAGCAAGCTGCAAAATCGGGTAGATGGTCGTGATTGTATATGTTATTGGGCCCTTGTACATTCCAAAATAAAATTCTATAAGTTATTAGTTTTTTGAATTGCGAGGAGTTCTGACAATATCTAGATTTGATGGTGGAGCGCTTGAAGATTGTGGTTCTCTCACTATGAAATCTTCTTTCAGACGCTCCCAGTAGTGCCATTTTCCCTCCAGCAGAACTTTGCCACAACCAATCTTCACCGTGTGTCCTTTCTGTCTCATGTCGGCTGCTATAGCACGAACCCTCTTATATATTTCTTACTCAATTTTTGTCAAATTAGGATCAATGTAGACCCTGGAATCCTTCAGGTTATATTTAGACTTCATCAATGTCTGTTTCTCCACTGATTTCTGATATTTGCTGATTTCTTGACATTTGACAATTTAACTCCTGGAGTTGTGGAAGAATGGGTTGCAAGTCGTTAGCTGCAACCCCACAAGAAGATTCCTCAACGACTTCCTCCGGTTCAAATGCGGTTTTAGGCATGGTTAAACTATACGAATTAACAGCAGAGTCGGGTTAGCGCTTGATCAAACCAGGGGAAGTTCCCGCTTCAGGAGAGGAAAATAATTGCCAGTGTGGCTTTTTGAAATCCAATACTTTTTCCGCACGAGTACACTCAGCGGATTCTCTGTCTTTTTCGTTTGAGTAAATCTCGGATACAACCGTCCGCGTGACTCCTATTTCGTCCAACTGAAATTGCCTTCAAAGTTCTTCGAGATTTTTTTGACTTGGATTTACTCTTTTCAGCTGGAGTCCGAAGTATGAGTAACGATCCAGGAGTAGCAAATATAGTTGAATCAGATGTACTGGAGTGAGGAGTAGAATTACCGATTGGGACAAATTGCATATTAGTTTCTGGTGGGCAAGCGGGTTCAGGCAAATTCCCAGAAGAGAGCGTTGGTGTGGAGACCGACGGTAGCAACTGTTGGTCAGGACAGAGATCTACAGCCAGCTGTGTGGCTTCGGATTCTATAGAATTACTCAAACAATTTGGAGGTTAGAAAATCGATGTTAGGAAAAACCAATCAAAGATGACTCTGTCATCTTAACTTCTGCCGGCTTATTAATCCAGAGATGCGCACAACCCTCACACCGCAACTGACCTCCACAACAATCCAGGATAAATGGTGAATACAGAAAAAAAATAGGAATATTTGCACAGCAAAGTGACAATGATGTAGCACTTAGCCATCTCAGAACAGCACGATGTTGATGTAAAGTCTGCAATACAGTATAGGTCCGCAAATTCAAATCGTGCACTGGCCTGACCTCCAAAAGATCTACGCAAATCTGTACTGGAAATTAGTGTTGATTTTGTGCCGATTTGGTCCTGTACACTACGTCGTTTCACCACCGCAGTTCAGTACCGACATGCGACATTGGAAAGATATCGTTTTGTGGGTGTCGCTAACCCGTACTTGAGTTACGGCATAAAAAACGTGAAGTGACCCCGCGGATCTCAACTTTTCGAGTATTTTTTGTATGGCGACAAATCATTGCCAATTCTTGGTGAGACTTTATCACGCAGACACAGATTACCACACAGTATTCGAAATTTAATCCATCGTTTCTATATTTTAAGCAGATCTGTTGATGTATATTGCGCTGTCGCAAAGATAACTCATCAGTTCCTTCAGCTGTGAGCGGGTGCGCACAACCGCCGAGATCGTCTACTATTCCCCAACTGCCGTGGTGGGGTCAATTGGTTTTGGTTTGTAAGTTGAATGAACTTAAGCTCTCTCTCCACGAATACGACGAGCCAGCTGGATGTCCTTGGGCATGATGGTAACGCGCTTGGCGTCGATGGCGCAGAGATTGGTGTCTTCGAAGAGACCAACGAGGTAAGCCTCGCTGGTTTCCTGGAGAGCCATAACGGCTGAGCTCTGGAACCCCAGGTCGGTCTTGAATTCCTGGGGATAGCAGGATTAACACCTGAAAAGTATCTGATCTCTAAATGATGGAAAAGGAGCAAAAACAAATATTCTCTCGACTACTACACATATTATCGATTATGTTACCAATTGGCCTCCATCATCGGCAGACGCTGTGTTATCAATTGTCAGTTGCAGACTGCTAGGTTCGTTTGCTCAACCGACCAATCTCTTGGTTAATCCATTCAGCAAGTCAGACGGGGTACACTTCGCCTTCGACGGATAGGCTGCGAGACTTACCCGGGCTGCTTCTAAAAGCTGTATCACTTCCTTTAGTAATATTTTATCAGTATATCATATTGATAGGCTCATAGACCTTGATACATGGTTCTTTTAGAAGGGTCTGATTACATCCCGCCAGCCAGACACGATGCGGGATGAATGTATAGAATCTCATAAAATGAGAGTGTCATCCACACACAGCAAAGCAGAGACTGAGATCGCCGCTACGCAACACTCTGTAACCATTGATGTTCTAACGAGCAATACATAATTCTTGCAGATCACTGAATTCCCTGAGGTGTATACAATCTCCAACCACGAACATGGCACACGCGAATCATATTCCGCACTACAGCGCACCAAATCCTTGAAGAGCTTTAAACCCGCAAAATTACTCAAATCGTCACTAAGATAGAGGATATGATTAATAAATTGAAAAGGAAGCCACTCCGGTAGAAAAACTCATAGTTATTGCGTCTTATGAGTATCTTTGCGCCACCACCATTGAAGCACCATCGATTCCTCTATAAACCATAATAAGTGTCTTAGCAGTGAATATTTTTGCTCTCAAACCTAATTTAGCTGCACTAACACATATTGTTCATACAAATAAAATTGCGATCGTTTTGCTTTCAGTAACGGAGCTAATTAACAACAGTGAACAGTCACAACCAGTAACAACAGTGACGTTAGTTGACATCCCAGACTTCTTGCTGCTCCCGGAAGCTGGAACGGCTAATCCAGGTGGTGGCGTCCCTAGAACTATATATAAGTCCTCCAAAGTCAAAGTTCATCCGTGCGATTTTCTATCGTTCATCGAATATGTGGGAGTTAAGATTCAAGTAGAGAATAAGATAATAAGAATCTGTTCCCTGTCAATTCACCTGATATCTTACGAGGTCCAAACCTGTTCACCCATATATTATCTCAGAATACTCCAACAATTATCGCTGGGCATGACAATGCAATGGACATTGCTTGGGCCTCCGCTAAGCCAAATGGATCAGGTAAAATGCTTACTAATTCCTTAACTGGTCGTAAGAACTATCTGTTCTTTCCAGACGTTCCAACACACTAGCAATACAAGTCAAACGCTCTCAGTACCATTGACCTCTATCATAAACCACTTTCTTCCTTCTTTCGAATGTCGTTTAGATCATCTGCCGTTGTTTTTCCCATAATTGGTAAACTTGCCTTACAAAATTCACCAAAAGTATTCAATTATGCAGAAGCCTACTCCAGGAAATTCAGGGAGGTTCTAGAGGATGAAATCTTCTTTCCCAACCCTCTCTGCAATACCACAAAAGCAGTAGACATACCAATAACAAACCTCCGCAAAAAGCCTTGGCTTCCGCCACTTCTATCCGCTCGTCTAATTCGATTCATACCCCACTTGTCCTTCAAATAGCCTGCTTAATAAAAATCGACAACTTCGTCAAATGGAAATGGCAAAAAGGTCTAACTCCTGCCTCAAATCCAATGTCAATCAAGAAATCAACCTAAGAATAATCAAATGAAAAGAAACTATTTGGGATAACAAATTCACAAATATAAACCTCAAAGATTACCCGTAAATATCTCATTCCCACACTAAAGTCCAACAGCGAAATATACACAGAGACCCATGACAAGGTAAACACTATGCTTACACTACGCTACAATCCATCAGTTATCTGCATCTCGTGGAAACAAGTCCTGTGAGGGACAAGTAAAAGCAAATGCTAAAAAAAGGACCTTAATGCATTACTCAAAACGTCCATCAAAGTCCTTTGAAACCTCGATGAACTAATTTTCCCCATCCGAACACTAAAAAACCAATCAGCTCCTGATGTGGATAATCAGAAAAAATTCGAAAACCTTTTTGAAAAAAATGGGCCAAGCCCATGTTATGAGGTGGTGTACAGCCCACTAGATAAGACCACTGAAATGGCAATATTCATTGCCATCTGGCTTTGACATTACATATTGAAAAAATCAAACAAATATGAGAATACGCCAAGCTCATGAATTGCTCTGCAGTTAATCTTAACGTCTCTAATGCACATAATATGCATGTCCAAAAACGGGAAAATTAATCCAGAAGAAAAAAATTGGTGGAAAAACAGCGTCAGGACCAACGGCCTTGACGCGGTTTGTCCGACACACTCGAGTTTGCGTATCATGTTAATATGAATATATTTTATTATGTACTTTCGCCTATACCAGATTATCATATACGATTGTACACATGCGGATGTTATTATGTATTAGCCCCTCCGCCTACCAAAGGACATAGACCTGTATGAGCCCCTCCGACTACCACATGATTTATATCGTCAATTTGACTGAAAATGCTTGTCCGAATATAGCTATGGTTGTTGTAAATATTTCATGACCATAAGTAATTAGGAATAAAAAATATTCAAATTCATTGAAGTTCTCAAAACATCCCTAGCGGTCATAGTGGTGTAATGCACTCGGGAGTTTTCATTTTCTTCCTTAGTCTGCCCCTCATGAAAGGTCCACTGAAGTAAGATGTGTCATGGCCCATAATGTACAGAGTCCTTAGTAGGAATAATTGTTCTATAGTAATCGTTGCGTTAGTATTTGAAACCGAAGTTGCGTATTTCAGTTTTGAATAATCTATTTAGTCGATAATGCATTGTTTTGTTGATCTTCTTCAAGTGTTAAATGTCATTTTTTTAATACTATTAACGGTATGACTCCATTGTGGAGTATGTTGCTGTTAGACGTATTCGGGTCCATCAATTCTAGTTCACTACGAACGCTACTAACCGAGTAATACAACGGACTACCTAGTTCTTTGATATGTCTTTTAAAAATCGCGCCAAGTCCGTTGATCCTGACGCTGTTTTTCCACCAATTTTTTTCTTCTGGATTAATTTTTCCGGTTTTTGACATGCATATTATGTGCATTAGTGACGTTAAGATTAACTCTGCAGAGCAATTCATGAGCTTGGCGTATTTTCATATTTGTTTGATTTTTGCTTTTGAATGGAAGCAATGCAATCGGTCAATTTTCACTTTTGCTAATTATGCTTGTAAACGATATATAATGGTTTGAAACGTAAAAATACGTAGTTTGAGCATAGTGTCTGTATGTATCAATTTTTTTCGAAAATCTTCACTTACAAAATTCACCATAAAAAGGACTAAATTTTGAGGATAAAATCTGACTTGACGAGATCTATGATAAAGTTGAAAAACATTGAGTCTATTAGTTTGGGTAATATGAGATATTCCTATTTTACAATTTTTACTTTGGTTGTACTTTTTGTGTTTGTTCGCACTCTAGCGTTCGCAAAAATTGAGGTAAAAACGTCAAATTCGAAACAGAGGTTCCTTTTGTTATGGCCAAGATCCCTATTGAATGGCGATTCAATCGCATCATTAATTTTCTAGATTTCAATTTTTTGATATTTACGGTTCTTTTATTACTTCATTCTCGATCAGTATTCATCCCATTTCATTTCCAAAATATGAGCCTTAACGAGATCTATGAACTGGTTGAACAACATTGAGTCAATTACTTTGGGTAATATGAGATATTCCTGTTTTTCTTTCCGCCCGTTTGGAAAAAGGTCTTTCAATACTGGAACATTTTAATTTTGTGTGCAATCGGACCATTCGGAAGCACCAATGAAATGGGGGGAAATGAACAAAAACGGTGACATATTTGACACAGTCGAATGGGGGACCCGAGGACCGCCAGCTTGTTTCAGTATGTAATGTCAAAGCCAGATGGCAATGAATGTTGCCATTTCAGTGGTCTTATCTAGCCCTCTAAGTTAAAATCGATTCCGATTTTTTTAGTTACCATAATTACGATAATAGGAAGCTTAATTTTTTACCAATGGATATCTTTTATGCAAGTGTTACGTCACAATTACGCCAAACTTACCTTTTGATAATTCTAGTGGAAATCGTGATGTGACTGAAATACCTTTTTAAGCCTACCTTTCGGAAATAGCTATGGATAGGTGGGGTAATTTTCCAATTAAGATTAAAATAACTCAATTACACGATTATTTTCATTTTTACGACCACGTATTTATTTATTATTATAATTTCCTTTAAATTTCTGTTTTTTACAGGTTATGAATTATTACGTTTTTTTTTGTTTTTTATTACAGATTTTTGATTTATTAGAATTTTCTATTAGTTGGATTTTTCCCGAATATTTTTTTTTTAATTAATTCCTTCCCGAAACCCGTACCATCTTGTAATTCCCAAAAAAAAATCCCGGAGAACACAATCCGCGGAATAATGCAGATAATGGTACTTAAGGTCTACTTACATTCCTGGTTCTTGGAGATCTTAATTAACAATAAAGAAATTTTTTTTTTTTGGACGTGCTGCTGGTTTGAATTTTGCTTTCAACAGGTAACATAAAATAACTGTGAATATGGGAATTAAATCAAATTGAAAACATGAAGGAATTATATAAGAAAATTTCTTCCGATTCCGATTTTCCACACTAAATCATACAAGGATCATAAGATTCGGAAAGAAATTTTATTTCAAAAAAAATTTTGAAATTCAAAAAAAAATTTTAATTAAAAAAAAATTTTAAATCAGGAAATTTTATTCAAAAATTTTAACTTCAAAAACAAATTTTAATTCAGAAAAATTTTATTCGAAAAAATTAAATAAGAAAAATTCAAAAATATTCAGAAAAAAAATTATTTTCGGAAGAAATATAATTCAAAAAAAATTTAAGTTCAACCAAAAAAAAAATCTTCATAAAAAAAAAGATTTTAATAAAAACAATTTTAAACTCTAAAAAGAAATTCCATTCAAAAAAAAATTCAAATTCCAAAAAATTTTAATTCAGAAAAATTTTATTCGAAAGAAATTGAATAAGAAAATTTCAAAAATATTCAAAAAAAAAAATTATTTTTGGAAAAAATATAATTAAAAAAAAAAATTTAAGTTCAACCAAAAGAAAATCTTTATTAAAAAAGGATCTTAATCAAAACAATTTTAAACTCAAAAACAAATTTCATTCAAAAAAAAATTTTCCATTCAACAAAAAAAATAATGCACAAAAAAATTAATTCGACAATTTTTAATTCAAAACAAAATTTTTAATAAAAAATTTATAGTTAAAAAAAAATTCGAAATCAAAAGAATATTTCAAAAAAAAAATTTTTTATTCATAAAAATTTGGATTCAAAAATTTTTTTTTTTTTTCTAAAAAATTTCATTCAGAAAAAAAAATTTCCATTCCAAAAAAAGTAATCCACAAAAATTTGAATTCAAATAGAAATTTTATTGAGGAAACAAAAAATTTTTTTTTTCAAGAAAAAAACTCTAAATTCAAAAGAAAAATCTAAATTCAAAAAAAAATTATTCGGAAAAAAAATTTTATTTTGAAAAAAAAATTTTCCCAATTCAAATAAAAATTTTATCGACAATTGGAACGGTGCGCGGCGAGGGAATATAGAGCGAAGAGGATTAGCTCCGCCGCTTATAGATGAGACGGGGTGAAGGTGCGCGGGGAAGTACTGACGTAGAGCGCAAAGGCTTGCTCCACCACCTTTTCTCTTCTCTTTTTTTTCCTCAAAAAAAAATTTCCCAAAAGAAATTTGAATAAAAAAAATTTATTCAAAAATAAAATTTCGAAAAAAAATTTTATTAAAAAAACAATGCTCTTTTTTTTTATAAAAAAAAAACATTTATTCAAGAAAAAAAATGTTATTTAAAACAATTTAGACTCAAAAAAAATTGTTCAGAAAAAAAAATGATTAGAAAAACTTCATCTAAAATAAAAATACAAAAAATTTTTATAAAATTGCCAACTTGACTGGAGAGAGAGAGAGCAAAAGTTTGTTAATAAGTTCACGCCCGAATGCGCGCTTGTGCACTATATAAAATGGGTTGATTTTCCGAAAAAAAATTTTTAATAGTTGAAATCTAACCTTTTATTTGCGGAGTTAAGATGAACTTCTCTTTTTTTTTCACTTTATAAATAAAAGTTAGAGAGCGTTTGTTTTTTTCCACACACACACACAAGTTAATTGTTAAACAATTTCGGAATCGGAAAATTTTTTTTTTAGGAGCATTTAACAGTTAGTTACCAGAAGGGTTGGATTCGGGAAGCGAACTGCCGGGTAATGAGTCCCTCAAATTTTTATATCAAAAAATTTTAACTAGCCGGGAGGGAACACAAAATAACTCACAACCCCATTTCTCGGCTAAAACTTGCAGCTCTGCGTAGGAGGGAGGCCTGCCGAGTCGCCTCATTTCGGTCAGATCCTCATCTATTGCTTGGAACATCTACGCATTGTAATGAATCTTACGGGTAGACAGACAGCACTATTATCTTTCAAGAAGGGAGAGAACGGAAAGTTATAATCAAGAGCCAAAATTCATGCAGTAACTTCAGTAAGTTCCTCTTTATGCCATGCAAGATGATCGGAAATTTAAACATCTGTCACATTGGTCCATTATTTTCACTTTTGCTAAAGGAATTCTGCAATTGTGACAATATGGCGGAAGTATGACGCGCGATATCACGTGGAACAACAGGTTTCCATTGCGTCTGATGTGTTTACAACAAAATAATTTCCGATCCTTGTAGTAAAAATGCCCGTGAGTAGCTTCGTAACACCAGGCCTCCACGTGATGTTCGATACGTTTCATTTCTGTAATTACGTCTGGTTGATCCACCTCGGGTTCCAATAAAGATTCATATTTTCTTTTGGCTGTCATGATTATTCTGTAATTTTAAATTGATTTGACCTATCAAATTTTATGACTACGAAAGAAATTTCTAGAATTGGATGAATACAGGAGTTCTTCTGTCGCATACATCCCGAAAATTAACCCAGGTAAATTTAGACTCTGCACACGCATATGCGGATTGGCTAACGAGTAAGTCTCTTTCACAATATTCACAAATGATTGGAGGAGCCGGATCTGGATGCAATTGGTGCCATCTCATGTGGGTACTGTATAGAGATTGGACTATTGAATGCAATTCATCTTCGAAGCATCGGTGGCACACGAAATATTTGTGACGTCTATGATAATGAATGGGTTATTGATGATCTTTTATGGAGACACGTGAAGCACGAATGAGACTTTGATAAAAATTCCTGTTCCGGCCCGGAATTCTGGTATACGGCATACCGTAGGTCAAATCATCCGCTTCTTCTTTTCTCATTTGGTTTAGCGCTTCTTTGCTAATTTTCATCTGTAATTTAGAATTTTGCATGTTTTAGCCAATTTAGTTTCCTGATTTTACCGGAACGGAGTTTGGTTTATAGGGTTTATGATTTAGACCGTGAATTTTTGACGCGGGAGAGGTAATGGTGGATATAAGTTTATCGGATCAGTCTGTATAGAAGTGGTTGAAGTTTGAGAATTTCCTTCTTCGGGTGGTGATGTTGGGTGTGTATCGTTTGAAGGGCTCGGTGGTTGAGGAATGGTTGGACAATGACGATACGGTTGCATTATAATAGGTGGCCGATTTTGAGGAAGGCTAATCTGCCTTTCGTATGGACACACTTCAGGAACCCGTTGCTGATTGATAGACTGTTCAGGTTGGATTGAACTCCCCTGTTCCTCGAGTTGTGCAATATTGGGATATAATGACGATGCCAATGGTGTATTGATGGCTACTTCCGTTGAAGAGTTTACTTTTGGATTTTCAGGCGAGTGTGACGTATCCTCATTATGATGTTGATTCTCCTGCTTTCTACCGGCTAGCCATAATAGAAGTCCTGTGAGGGAGTCCCATACTGCTCCCAGTATAACGAAAGAACACCCGTAAGCGGCATGAAGTGCATAGCCATGAATCATGGTATCTACGATCAATTTGATAAACCTAATAACCATAATGATTCCGATTATTCCAGCACTTGCAGTCCCAAATGTGACAAGTTTCCCCCAGGTTTGTGCCCATGCAGATTCGATGATTTTCTTTAGCGATTTTGGATCCAATAGATGATATAGGGATTCGCCCTGGTCCAGAACTTCTTCTCCATTAGCTCCTCTCACGAATTTATTGATGACACTTTTTTCATTCATATGGAAGAGGACGTGTTCGCGTAGACTTTGTAGTTTCTCATGAGAGTAAATATCGCTGGCTGCTAAAGATATGGGTTCGGTATAGTTCCACGTGAAAATCAATTTTGGGTTGATGATGGTTGATGGAATTGCTTCTGTGAGTATAGAGGCCATTTTATACCAATTGGTTCCCACGAAGAAATAAGGTGGAACCAATGATTTGCACGGAATTTGTACGCCTTTGCTGATGAGTATGTGAGTTTTCGGTGTCAGGAACAAGCTCTCGTTATTTCTGGCGACGGTCAATTGTTGGAAACATTCTTCTCGGTGTTCCATTACAACTTCGGTTGGAACGCATTTTACAATATGGGCAACGTCACCAGCGACGACAGCCATGAAACCTGGACCTTTCATTAATTTATCTGCAAATTCATCTGGAGCTAATGTGGCCAGAATCAATGAGTTTTTGATAGTTTCGCGTTCAACGTAGCATTTTTGCAAAATAATCTTTATATAAAGATTTCATTTGTCGTTGTATATGTCTTTCCAAATAAACAAATTTCGAATTGACGTAGGTAATGGGGCCCAGATTAATGGTAGAGATGTCGCGCTGAACAATTAACTCATTTTGAACAGTTTCGATAATAAAAAGTTCGGGATGTTCGGTTTTGATTATTTTATATCCGCAGACATGATCATAGCCGGCGGATTTAAGTGCGAAAGTATAAAGATTTGCTTCTAACGCGTAAATAATCTGAATGTGACCGTTATCCTCACCTTCAGTTTTGTTAACATTTCCATTAAACAATACCCCATACTTGTTGAAGTTACAATCAGTATTTGGTATATAACTCCAAAAAGTATTTCCCCCTTCATAGTCATTACAAGTCAAGTCAGTCAAAGTACAAATTTGTGTTGATTTGAGAAGAAGTTCATTGGTTGATAATTTAATTTGAGCTCTATATTCCTGGAGAGTAATCTCAACAAATCCTGTCACAACTACGTCTTGCCAGTTACCGAATGGGTCTGAATATTTTGCCCCCTTACAATTGCCGTTTATGTCAGTTGTTCCTGCGAAAGTGATTGGTCGTGAAGTCGTGGCATTTACTGTCAATCCCGTGAGTAAAGTATCGCTCAGCATGATTTCCCGTTTTTTATGTAAATCAAAACAATTAACGCTTGCAATTTCCCGAATATATTGCATTCTAGCCCCCTCTACTATTGAAGCATAAGAATTCCACCCGCAATGATTTATTAAGCGATTAATAACAATTTTGCATTGAAAGACTTGCGTTTCGTGATAGTCAGCCAACTAAAGCAACCGAATGAACTGTTGTTCAACCCGAATATTTTCCTCTGAAATGTCGCATCTTCCAACATCGAGAAGCGATATTGTTGAAATGCTTGAGGTTGGTGATCCACAATCGTATCCAATCATTGTATGAGTTACCTTGAGTAGACCCATGATGATGAGGATTACTTGCTTCATTCTGTAAAATTTTTAATTTTCATTAATATCAGGTTCAATCTCCTCCATTGACACGCTAGGCACATTTTCATCTACACTGGCCTTTTTCTGCTTTTTCTTTCGACTATTTGGTTTCTCTATTTCCTTCATAGAAGTAATGCAGGAAATACGTAGTCGATTGGAATGAACAATCTGAGTCTTTTTGCTGCCTATTTGAATCTTGACTTCTCCTTTTGCGAACCCATCAAGAATTTTATGTGGTCCTGTATACTGATTTTATGTTTTAGCTATTTTCCCTCCTCGCAAGAGGAATACGAATTCACCAATTTTAAAATTTAGAGGGTTTACGCGCTTATCATAATTTTTTTTTTATTTAAATTTTGAGATTATTAAATTTTCATAAGCTAGTCGTCGAATTCCATGTAATCGAGTTACCAATCCTATCAAGTAACTGATCTGCTTCATGAAGTGGTTCGCTTGAAGGCATTTTCATGAAATATCCCAAAAGTACTTCATGCGGTGAATGTTTTATCCCCTCATGATTGTTTCCACTGTAGCAAAGCATGGCCAATTCCAACCATTCATCCCAATCATCGTCAGATTCCGTGTATCGTTTGAGGTATTCATTAAGAGTATGGTGGGCTCTTTCAGGGGAGCCATTTGATTGTGGGTGATATGCAGAAGTAGTGTATCGTTTAATTCTCAATCTGTATGCCAATCGTTTCATTAATCCGCTTTTGAAATTAGTCCCTTGATCTGTAAGAATCGCTTTTGGAGAACCGAAATAACAAATGAATTGCTTCAAGAACGCATCCGCCACCGTAGTTGCCAAGGCATTTTTCAATGGAACCACTACTAGATATTTGGATAATAAATCCTGAATTGTAAGAATCCAGACATTACCGTTAGGTGTTTCCTTCTTTGCCCCTAACAGATTGTTCAGTCTTACAATTTTTAGCGACTGTTGAATATTTAGAAAAATTACTGAGTTCAAAATATTAGCGTAAATGACCCATCATTTATTTTTGGGCAGCACATTTAGTTTTATGAACCAAGACATCTGCTAGATGACAAAAGGGATTATAGAAATATTTCTTCGGGTGTTTCGGAACTTGTTAATCTCCGGGAGATCCCCAGTTTTTATGCAGAAAGTAACGGTACAAGTTGTAAAGTTTATAGTTGACCAGGATCCCTAGCTTGCCTTTTTTTTGCTATGCTCGGGCCTACGTAATTATCCCTAAGCATATATGGAAGTGCCTCATGTACCTCCCACTCCTTCGGAAATAATTCTATTCTCTCTGTCTCTTTTAGACATAGCCAATAAGAAAATTCAGAAGAAAAATTCTGTCAACCTCATTGGCAGTTTTGTGTGTATTTGTAGATTCCAATATACTGTAAAATTTTGTATCCGTGTTCCTTCTGAGCATCGAGAAAAATGAGAATAAGTTAGTTAGCTTTACGAAAACGCAGAGACAAGACATTATTCCTTGTACTCTGCCAAATTCACATGTATATAGAATCCAAATATCCGTCAATTCAATCTAAAATAGAACACCGCAATGGTTCAACATTCAATTCCAACTCAGTGTATAAATTCTGCAACATTTTTTAACCAGAATATATTAGTTATTAGTGTTTGACTGTAAATTTGTGCATTCATCATTTTATATTAAAACTGACAACCCTTCATCGGTCATTTTCGGCTTTCTATCCGCTAATGACAAGTTCGGGACGTTGTGTCGCAGTACTCCAGAAGTATACCTGAGATTTACGACCTCAGGGAAGAGGCCGATTTTTAATCGATAAGCCACTCGCTACAACTCGACCGAACACAGATCTAATGCAACCTTTTCAAATGGCCGCCCCGGGGTATCAGTAATTACCATTTCCTGTTTTGGCTTGACGCGATGTAATTTCTTTAATTGACAATCTAGACACTGAGATATTCGTCGTTGTATATCTTCTTTTAAATTTTCCCAAATATAATTTTGTTTAATTCTTTTCCAAGTTTTATTGACTCGAGTATGACCTCCGATCGGAGATTTATGCATTTCGTAAAATACCAAATCTCTTCCTTCGTAAGGTACATACTTAATGGATCCCATGCACACAAGAATTTTTATCGGAAAATCCCAAAACTGGCGTTTAAATGACGCGAAGATAAAATCCCAATCGGTATTAATAACTTTTGTACTATACGGAATACTAATTTGTGAAATTTCTAATTTTTCGGCTAGTTCTCGTAACGTTTTGATGGATTGATTGATAGCTTCCGCGACGCGACGTAAAGAGGCATCAGTATGCTCTTTTAGGGGTAAAGCCAAATGATAATGCGTGTTGATCTTTTTGTGAACGGTAAGTCCTTCGTTTCAATTTTGAAAAGTCGGTAATTTACCCAACTCTTTTAGTTTAGAACTGCCTTGATCGCATGGTTCATTGTCAACTGTTAAAAAGTAAGCTAAATTATCTCTTCTAGTGTGGAAAAGATCTTTAATTTTTTTAACATTGATAGGGATTTTAATTTCTTTCTTTGACTTTCCGGGGTCGGATGTTTCTTTTTCACTTTCGGGATAATTATTTGCTTTTTCGGTTTCAGGTAATATTTCGCTAGTTGAATTAATTTCCGAATTGCTGGAGAGATCTTTGGATTCGGGTTTTGAATCAGAATGCAACGGAACTTCATGAGGGTTTTCAAAGGTTGATTCAGTAAAATGCACAAGGTTTTGCTCTTCGGTTGGGCTGTTTGAATGTATATCATTATGGAAAATTGGTTCATTGGGATCTCCAGGATTTTTACTATGATCGCTCTTATTTATAGGGTTGGATTGATTATAGAGTTATTTTGATTTCTAGTTTTCTTAAATTTTGATCTTTTGTTGATTGACCTAATCTTATCTGCACTGCAATGGTTATCTTCGTCTTCTTCTTCACTACTGTTTAACTCTTTGTAATTTATGGGTCGAGTTTTAGTCCCGAGTCGCTTCTGTAATACACGCCATGTTGGAATAATCATACCATCAGATTCAGAACTAATGATTCCTCGTTGCGGAATCTCAGCTTTATTGTTATCAAAATTTTCTTCATTGACGTCTTGATCGGCGGTTATGACTATTTTCTTAGGTCGTCCCCTTCCTCTTTTAACTACTCTTTCAACTTTATTTTCATTATTTACTTTGTTCCCATTATTTATTTGAAATTCTTCTTGTTAATTATTATTTTCATTATTCACTTCATTTTCATGATTTACCTTAATTTATTCAATTATTTCATTTTCTTTATTTATTTCATCTTTCTTCCTCATTTCATTTTCATTGCTAACTTTGTTTTCTTTACTTATTTTATTCTCATTAATCAATTTATTTTCATTATTTATTCTGATTTCTTCTTGTACTTTATTATTTTCACTATTCACTTTATTTTCATTATTCACTTTATTTTCATTATTAACTTCAATTTCTTTAATTATTTCATTTTCTTTATTTATTTCATTTTCATTATTCATTTTATTTTCATTATTCATTTCATTTTCATTATTCATCTCATTTTCATTATATACTTTATTTTCCTTAATCGCTTTATTCTCATTATTTTCTTCAATTTTTTTTATTTCTCTTAACATTTCCTTTTTCTAATAAATTGTCCGAGTTTATTACAGAAGAACTTGGCTCCATTTGTTTTTGGATACAACCGTCCGACTTTTCAATTGAGTTTCCGGGTTTTTCAATTTGGATACAACCTTCTAGCAATTCGTCAAAACTACCGGCGTTCATCATTTGGATACAACCGTCCAGCATCTCATTGGAAAGATCGATGCTCTTCATTTGGATACAACCATTTAGAATCTCAGTGGAACAACCGGAGTTCTCTTTTTGGATACTAACGCGTAAATTCTCATTCGAACTATCAGGGCTCTCATGTTGAGCACGACCGTATAAATTCTCATTGGATCTATCAGGGTTCGCTTGTTGAAGAAAACCGAGTAAATTATCATCGGAACTATCAGGGTTCTCTTTTTGAAACCGACCGTATAATTTCTCACTGGAATCATTAGGGTTCACTACAGTGGAATCATTCAAATTTCTAATATGTAAATCACTCAAATAATCATTATTTTCATTATCATTTTCAATTTTCTTTTCCTTCTTTTTATTTCTTATTTCAATAACTTCATGTACTTTTTCATGTAAATCTTTATTCTTTGCAATTAATTCTTTTATCATTTTATCATTTTCTTTTTTCAAATTCTCATTTCTTTTATTTATTTCAGCTTCTGAATCATTATTCCCGATCGATGGATGATCTTCACTATCACTTCCTTTAGTAAACATTACAGCATTTGTTTTTCGCGGCGAATCTCGACCTTCTACATAACCTAAACCATATTGAGGTAATCGCGGTTTCTGTTCCCATAATATTCGCAAATTATCATGAGTCTTTTGTGCTTCTAAATTTCTTTCTTCTTTGGTGGTTTGCTTACCGGATCGCGTTACGACCTTAACTTGTTCGATTTCAGGAACTGGATTTTTAGACAACGCATCGGCATTTGAATTTATTTTTCCGGGTTTATACATTACTTCAAAATTATATTCACCCATTCCATTACGCGGTTATTAACTCCATTCGCAGTTTTGAGCCATACGAGAGGTCTGTGATCCGTTACTAAAAACAATTTACTTCCGTAAACATACGTTCTAAAAGATTGAACACAATGCATAATTGCTAAAGCTTCTTTTTCATAGGTTTCATATCGAAGTTCAGGTCCTCGAAGAACTCGTGAAGTATGAGCAATCGGTAGATCTTGACCAATTTTTCCTTGGGAAAGTATCCCCCCAATTGCTTCCTTCGAGGCATCTGACGTAATAATAAAAGATTCATTAAATTTTGGATATTGTAAAATTGGTGCAGTAATCAATTTTGTTTTTAATGCTTGAAAGCCTTGCTCTGCTGAAGGAGTCCATTCGAATTTAATATCTTTCTGCAAAAGTCTTGTCAAGGGCTTAGCTAATTCCCCATAATTTTCAATAAATTTACGATAATAACCTGACAATCCCAAGAATTCTCGAATTTTAGTTTGATTGGTCGGAATAGGGAACTTTCCAACTGCTTCTAACTTTTCCGGATTTGGCTGAAGGCCTTGTTCGCCTATGATGCGACCCAAATAAGCAACTTCTCGTTTTAGAAATTCACATTTATCCGGTTGTAATTTAAGATTTGCTTCGCGTACTCGGTCCATTAGCAATTCATATTTTCTTGTGTTCCAGGTTCTTTGCGTAAATGATGATGTCATCCAAATACACAAATAATTCTACACCCTGTAATCCCGTTAAGATGGTGTCCATTATTCTCTGAAATGTTGCAGGAGCATTTTTCAAACCCATTGGCATTCGCATGAATTCGTAATGTCCAAAGGGTGTTGTAAATGCGGTCTTCTGTCGATCTCGAGAATCCATCTTGATCTGATAGAATCCTTGAGTCAAATAAAAAACAGAAAAATAAGTGGCTCCACCTAACTGATTCAGGATATCTTCAATATTGGGTAGTGGATAGGCATCGGCAACCTGAATTCATTTAATGCGCGGAAATCTATTACTAACCGCCATCGTTTGTTGCCCTGAGAATCAGGTTTCTTTAGAACTATCCAAACCGGACTACAATAAGGTGATTTTGATGGTCGAACTAGCCCTTTATTACAGAGTTCTTTAACTTGAACATCTATTTCATCTCTTAATGACATTGGTTGTCGATATTGTTTGATACGAATGGGATAAGGATTAGTCGTAATTATTCGATGTGGAAGAAGATCAGTTGCTGTAATTGGTTCATGTAGTAATTGATAATTATCAGATGATTTCAACAACAAATCCTTTATATATGCGGATTCTTCTTCATTTAGATGGTCTAATCGTAATAATTCCTTTAATTTTTCAAATCTCAGTTGCTTATTTGTTATCAAAGGCACTGACTCAGGTTCAGGAAGATGTAAAATTAAGGCAGAACCATCCTCGTTGGTTGCTGTTAAATTCTCCCGATTATTTTTTGCATTAATTTTAAAAATGATTTGCTGTATTTTATCAAATTGTTCTGAATCACTTAAATTTTGAAAATTTTCTTTATCACAAGTTTCTTCGATTTTTGTATGATACGTTTCATATCCTTTATGCAATAAATTTGTTTTATTCTGGAATTCTTTAAATAAGTCTGGGCTTTTCTTGACCTCTTCAAATGCATTTAATTCAAGTGTTGGAACTGTCAGTATAATAGCCCGTTTAGTGGTATTATAGACCCTTAGGAAAGCCTTTCCATTGTGATTAGTAACTAAACAATTTCCGGCAAAAACGTTTTCAGCGATTCTGAGTCTAGGAATCCAGCCTTCTCTGATTTCAGGATTAGATACGTTGCAAGACATAATTGTGCAATGACGAGCAGGCAATAATACAGTTTCATCAGATACATCTCCTCTACAAGTGAAAGAATATTTTTGATCGTAATTACTCTTTCATCATAATCAAAGATTGCTTTATTTTCTAAGAAAAATTGATTTCCCATAATACGGGATGTCTCAATTGGAAAATCATCTGAAACTATTAAAAATTTGACATTCTTGCCGAAGGCTGACAAACTTATTTCACCATAAGTAGGTACTGGAAGTGTATTGATTTCCATTAGATCGACTTTGGTAGTTCTATTGATTTCAGAATTTTCTGGTACGAATCAACTTTTAATTAAATTTGGATTGCAACATGGATCTAATAAAAATGTAACAAAGTCTTGATTATCATTAGCACTTAACCCTAGACAAAGAGTAGGGTTAGCACTATTTTGGTTAAGACGCACTATTTCTACTCGTCTCCCGTGCATTCCGAAATCACCTGAACTGGACGCGTTTGAGTCTGTGGTTCCCCCTGTGCGTTCGGTTGAGAGGGGACCGTAACATTTCCCGCCGCCTGATTTTCGTCTCGCTGACGTTTCCAACAAATTTTTTCATTATGTCCTGGTTTTTGACAATATTCGCAACTTTTCGGAATATAGAAGCAATTCGCAGAAATGTGACCAGACAATCCACAACGATAGCAAATCAGTGATGACGGTCCAGTCGCATTGTTGGGATTTGAGCTAACAGTTTAATTTTGTTGACCTGGTGTGAAATTCCCGAGATTTGGACAAGATGTCGCTAAATGATCATGCGCGTTACAGAGCTGGCAAGTCGGTTGATTTTGGAATTGATTCTGGTTAAATGGTCGACTGAATCTATTTTGGAAATTGGGCCTATTTTGGACAGAATTTTGATTTTGGAAGGCGTTTGGACGTTGGAAGCTATTTGGATTCTGGAAAGGATTTGGATTTCGGAAATTGGTTGGGGTTTGGAAAGAAGGTTGATTAGCTGTGTTCTGAAAATTAAATTGGTTGTTTGGTTTTTGATTTGGTCTGCCTATGACCAGCCAACACTGCGTTGCGTTATGACCTATTCTTTGACACACTTGACAGATAACGCGTGGTCGATCAATTCCCGAAGTTGGTTGCACATTGTTTGCAGCAATGTTCAAAACGGAAGGCGGAAATGCTTTTGGTTGCGTATTAGACGGTTGCGCAGAAGAAGTCATGTTTTGATTGGGCATGTATCTTTGCCAACATTGTGGTGCCCCATGATCAGCATAACCGCAGATCTGGCAAGATAATTGTTTTTTCGGTTCTTGTTTACTAGATGGATTTGATTTAGTTGTAGATACCGGTGGTTGCGGAGATTTCTTGGTTGAATTTAAGTTATTATTATTGACATTCATTACTGCGGAATCTTCATTTGTTTTATTTTCTGTTTCACAGACTAACACCGGTTTTGGTCTGATAACCTTTCTACGTAACCCCTTATATTTTTCAACTTCGGCTTCGAATTCCTGCGCTTTTTCAACTGCAGCGTCAAGCGTAACCGGTCTTGGAGTTCTCAATTGCAAAAGAATATCTGGAAGTAACCCGTCCAAGAAGGGTCTAAGCATACGCTCCCGCATGAGGTTTTCATAAGCTTCTCCATTACCCGCATGTTCCGCTTTATACGCCTCTGTACATAACGCACCGATTTTCCGAACGCGATTTGCAAACAGCGATACTTTTTCGTTCTCTTCCTGATAAATTTCGGATAATTCTCCTTCAAGTCTCTGAACCGATTTTCTTGTAATGAAGCTCTTTTTCAAGGCTTCCTATAACTCTTGACACGTATTAAATCGCAGTTGTTGAATCACTTGCCGAGCTTCCCCTTTTAATTTAGTACGCAAGAATCTGACGAGGTCCGCCTCGTCTTGAGGAGTCAAACAATCGCGAGCATCTTCACACTCAGTGGTAAAATCGAGCACGGAAATATTTTTACCGTGGAATTCTGATACAAAATTTAAAGCATCTTTTACAGAAATGGGTTTTCTCGGGTTATTTGCCATGGCGGCTACGGGTACAGTATTATTGCGTTGGTTAGGTTCTCCGCCCGTTGGTGGAATACCAGTTGAATTTAAATTCGGTTGCACGTTTAAATTGAAAGGACTATTAACACCGTTATGGATTGCCGTAATGGTGGTAGAATTTGCTGCGGATTGACTGAGAAGTGATTTTAGATTATTTGTTATGGTTTGTTCTTTTAAATCAGACGAAAGTTTTAAGCCCGAAAGTTTATTTATGATTTCATTATAACTATCATTGACTTCTTCAAATTTTGCCTTTAATCTGTCGACAGTATTTAATTTTTGCGATAATGTGATTGGGTCGTCAGAATCCGAATTCACAAATTTATTTATGTTAGAAAGAATAGAATCGTTTGGTTGAGTTCCCTCAATAACTGTATGGAAACTTTCGTCACTTATTTGCACGGATAATGTTTCGTTATTAGGAGCTTCTTCCGATTCTTCAATGGTCGAATGGTCTAAATGTATAGGTGAAAGGATAGATTCAATTTGTTTTAGAGGTTTGGGAGAGTGTGAAGGTGTATTGAATTCACTTGGGCAAGCCACTTATAGACGGAATAGAAAATTTTTTAAAAGAATCTACAAGTGATAAAGTCGCTTCATTTTCAAGTTTAGAATTATGTACAAGCTCAGAATCAATTAGTAGCGAAGCAGCGGATTGTCTTCTCAATAGCACCCTTGGCTTTGCAACATACGAATTAATTGGCTTTCCTTCAGTTGATTCTTGATCAGAAATTTTCTCTCTATTTGACGTTAGACCGGAATGTAATTCGGTTTCAGGATGATCTTTCAAATATTTCCGAATTACAATTCGTTCAGGAGACGACATTTGTTCATTTTCCTACGATTTGCAACAAAAACAACTCATGAGTCAAAATTTCAATCGAATTGGAAAATCACCCAAAATCCCGGACGAGTCCCCACTTTTTATGTTACGTCACAATTACGCCAAACTTACCTTTTGATAATTCTGGTGGAAATCGCGATGTGACTGAAATACCTTTTTAAGCCTACCTTTCGGAAATAGCTTTGGATAGGTGGGGTAATTTTCCAATTGAGATTAAAATAACTCAATTACACGATTATTTTCATTTTTACGACCATGTATTTATTAGAGATTTTTGATTCATTAGAATTTTCTATTACTTGGATTTTTCCCGAATATTTTTTTTTTTTAAATTAAGTCCTTCCCGAAACCCGTACAATCTTGCAATTCCGAAAAAAAAATCCCGGAGAAGACAATCCGCGGAATAATGCGGATAATGGTACTTAAGGTCTACTTACATTCCTGGTTCTTGGAGATCTTAATTAACAATAAAAAAATTTTTTTTTTTGGACGTGCTGCTGGTTTGAATTTTGCTTTAAACAGGTAACATAATGTAACTGTGAATATGGGGATTAAATCAAATTGAAAACATGAGGGAATTATATAAGAAAATTTCTTCCGATTCCGATTTTCCACACTAAATCATACAAGGATCATAAAATTCGGAAAAAAATTTGATTTCAAAAAAAATTTTTAAATTCAAAAAAAAATTTTAATTAAAAAAAAATTTTAAATCAGGAAATTTTATTCAAAAATTTTAAATTCAAAAAAAAATTTTAATTCAGAAAAATTTTATTCGAAAAAATTAAATAAGAAAAATTCAAAAATATTCAGAAAAAAAATTATTTTCGGAAGAAATATAATTCAAAAAAAATTTAAGTTCAACCAAAAAAAAAATCTTCATAAAAAAAAAGATTTTAATAAAAACAATTTTAAACTCTAAAAAGAGATTCCATTCAAAAAAAAAATCAAATTCCAAAAAATTTTAATTCAGAAAAATTTTATTCGAAAAATTTTTTCCAATTTTTGGAAAAAATATAATTAAAAAAAAAAATTTAAGTTCAACCAAAAGAAAATCTTTATTGAAAAAGGATCTTAATCAAAACAATTTTAAACTCAAAAACAAATTTCATTCAAAAAAAAATTTTCCATTCAACAAAAAAAATAATGCACAAAAAAATTAATTCGACAATTTTTAATTCAAAACAAAATTTTAAATAAAAAATTTATAGTTAAAAAAAAATTCGAAATCAAAAGAATATTTCAAAAAAAAAATTTTTTATTCATAAAAATTTGGATTCAAAATTTTTTTTTTTTTTTCTAAAAAATTTCATTCAGAAAAGAAAATTTCCATTCCAAAAAAAGTAATCCACAAAAATTTGAATTCAAATAGAAATTTTATTCAGGAAACAAAAAATTTTTTTTTTCAAGAAAAAAACTCTAAATTCAAAAGAAAAATCTAAATTCAAAACAAAATTATTCGGAAAAAAAATTTTATTTTGAAAAAAAAATTTTCCCAATTCAAATAAAAATTTTATCGACAATTGGAACGGTGCGCGGCGAGGGAATATAGAGCGAAGAGGATTAGCTCCGCCGCTTATAGATGAGACGGGGTGAAGGCGCGCAGGGAAGTACTGACGTAGAGCGCAAAGGCTTGCTCCACCACCTTTTCTCTTCTCTTTTTCTTCCTCAAAAAAAAATTTCCCAAAAGAAATTTGAATAAAAAAAATTTATTCAAAAATAAAATTTCGAAAAAAAATTTTATTAAAAAAACAATGCTCTTTTTTTTATAAAAAAAAACATTTATTCAAGAAAAAATTTATTCATAAAAAAAATTGTTCAGAAAAAAAAAATGATTAGAAAAACTTCATCTAAAATAAAAATACAAAAAAATTTTATAAAATTTCCAACTTGACTGGAGAGAGAGAGAGCAAAAGTTTGTTAAGTTCACGCCCGAATGCGCGCTTGTGCACTATATAAAATGGGTTGATTTTCCGAAAAAAATTTTTTAATAGTTGAAATCTAACCTTTTATTTGCGGAGTTAAGATGAATTTGTCTTTTTTTTTCACTTTATAAATAAAAGTTAGAGAGGCTTAGTTTTTTTTTCCACACACACAAGTTAATTATTAAACAATTTCGGAATCGGAATTTTTTTTTTTTAGAAGCATTTAATAGTTAGTTACTAGAAGGGTTGGATTCGGGAAGCGAACTGCCGGGTAATGAGTCCCTCAAATTTTTATATCAAAAATTTAGTGCATTAATCCGCCGGCGGATTAATGAGAGTGGCAATATGGCATTTGTATGCCAATTGCGTAAGAGGGGGGAGGGCGCTGTGCACAGAAGGTGCGGCGCGTAGGGAGTGCAGACACGGCCACTTGTGGGCCCAGAGGGGTGTGGGCGCGGGGCACAGTGGCGTGATGCCACCCGAAACCCTACATCCTGCATGATCCATCGGAATGCCCTTTATCGTTTCAAATTGAGCCACCCGTTGTTTTACAAGTTGTAAAACAATCGGTGTTTTTTTATAAACAATTCCTTGGATGTAACATAATCCTTTTTTTTATAAAAATTTTTTTTTTTGTTTTTAATCATAAAAAATTGTCCCTTAGTTTTGAAGAGAAAAAAAATTACATATTTCATCAATTTTTCCGAGTTTTTTTTCTTTTCTTTTTGTTATATAATCATTTAATTATCAAGTCATTTTTAATTTCTCATTTTGGTTCCCGTATTTTAGTTATTGAAATTGGTTCTGATTTATTTAAAAATTTTTCCCCCGTTACGTCATGACGTAACACAAGTTACCATATTATACAAATCTGAAATTCAGCAATTCACTGCGGTTTTAATGTCCACATGAATTTCAAGTTTTTCATTTCTTTAAAATAAGTTCAGTTCAAAATTTTCGGAAAGAAGAGGAATTGAGTGACGAAAATTATATTTTCCCCTGCGAACTTTGTATAAACTTCTTCCGGTTGAATTGAATTGAACATTAGAAATGAATTTTGTCGTTGTAATGCTGCTCTGGATACACTCTGTATGTAATTATTGTATAGACTTAATGTAACCGTATGCTTGTATTTTAGAAATGAATCTTTATGTATGAAAATTATTGAAAAGGGTGTTTCATAAAATGGACACTGTATCGTGGAAATTAGAACAGCTGCTGGTTGTTATGTGTTGGGTTTTTGGATTATATTAATCATATGGACGGAACAGATTCGAGTCATTTCAAAATTGCACTCACATGCACATTTTGTGGAGACTCACAATTAGTTCTTGCTTTAAAAAAAGGCGTCATATATGATAGAGATATCCGGAAAACTGGGAATTCAGGTGGACTTTAGAACTGCAGTGAATTGCTGAATTTCATATATGTATGATAAGATAACTTGCATATAAGATATCCATTGGTGAAAAATTGAGCTTCCCATCCTCGTAATTATGATAACTAAAAAAATCGAGATCAATTTTAACTTATAGTCACAATTAGATTTCGTTGACATTCAAAAAAGGTATTGTTATAAAAAAAAGTACATGATTTGCAATGAAGATATCTGATGCCAGTGCTTAACCTAAAATTCCCCGCCGCATAAATTGTTAATGAAATTTCCTAGAAAAAATATATATATAGAGGGTCTTCAACATTCAATTCTCGATGAGCTCATTTACGTGTGTTTTACAATCCACTTTGACAAAATTCCACTATAATCCAACGGATATGTTATTGTTTTAAAAAAAATTGAAAAAAATGGAGATCTATCACGAGCAGATATTGTCAAGCTTAAAACGTGAATATAATTTTTCTTTCAATACGCTCATTATGTAGTGAAATATCCTGTGATATACGTTTTTACTGGTTCTTCGGAGCCATGTACTTCACGTATAGGTATTTTGAAGTCAACGTCATCAACTTTAGGACTCATCACGAAAAAATAAATTGATCCTGAATCATGTGAATGGTCATTCGTTCAAATGCCACCTGTGTATTATGAGATATCCTGTAGCAAAGTTTTTCCTCAATTTGAAATCGGCTAACTTCAATGTCATCATCAATTACCGATTGTCAATTACCAACATTTAATTCTTGATTTCCATTTGTCAATTTGCAATCTTCAAACCGACAAATGGACCAACCCACTGAACGTTCGTAATTTAAAATTAGCAATTAAGCCTGAAGATTGGAAACTGGTATCTAAAAATTGATAACTCCAAATGGACAAGTATAAATTGATAGTTCTAAACTGAAAATTGGCTATGCAAAATCGGTAAGTAAGAATGGTAGACTGAAAAATGGCAGTTGAATACTGACAATCGCAAATTAATATTTAAAAATTTGAAGATTGCAAATCCAAAGTTGACAATGGTAAATTGAGAATGTAAAATCGGTAATTCAAACTGGGGATTGAAGGTTGAGCACTGACAATTAACAATGCTGCAACTTTCAACGTTCAATTGTTAATTTTCAATCGTAGTTATCAATTGGCAAGTTTTATTGGTAAATCTTTAATTGTTAGTTTTGAACTGTCAATTATCAGACGTCGATTTTTAATTGCCACTTAATTATATCTAGCAACTTTTATTCATCAAATTTGCATTATAAGCATTCAATTTCAAATTATTAATTTTAATTGACAATTTTCAATTCTTAGTGGTTCCTTTTCTCTAACTCTCAACTGCCAAATTCTGAGTGACAATTTTCAATCTTCAATTTTTAGTTGTGAATTCTTAATTGTCAGATCATCGTAATTCCCAATTTCTAATTGTGAATTTGAAATGGTAAATTATCAATTTTCTAATTTTCGATTTCAATTGTCAATGTTCGATTTTTAATTGTTCATTTCCAGTCAGCAATTTTTAATTGTTAACTTTTCATTTTCTTAATGTTTGGTTGTCAATTCATCATTATTAATTGATAATTACAAATCGACAACTGGAAATTGAAGATTGTTAATTTCAAATTCAATTTGTCAGTAAGAAGTTACATTTCAGAATTCTCGTTACGTCACTTGCACTGCACTACTGACACGTTTCTCCTGATTATCTAAAAATTACCACATTCCTTAATGTAAAAACCGTTAATATCCTCGTCAGGAAGGAGGAAACCATCATTTTAGCGCTTTTCTCGGTCCTCCACTATAAAACAACAGTTCCAGACACGCCATGAAAAACTAATCACCCTCCCCCACGTGCTTACCATCCTCGGCTTCGCTTCCAATGTCATTTTTGCACCTGGGGAAATGTGATTAGGTTTTCAATTACATTAGAAACATTATTTTGGATTAGGGAAAGAATCGGAGTGATTGCTGGTTATGTGAAACCCAACAAGAGCCATGTTTTTTAGACATAATTCGGAGTAATGAACAGCTGATTGGCCACTGCACATGCGCCGATCGCGTTACGGGGGAGGATGGGTAATTTACTTCACTTAACTTATTTTATATTATGGTTCGGCTATCACACCCGAACATTTCATTATTTTTTTTTAAATAAACAGGAGATTTATTTTTGGTCAGCCAAAACACTGAAATCCGCCATATTTTGTAGTTCGGCAGGAGCCCACAAGGTCTCGCATACTTATCTAACGTCCTCATTTTTTTCCAAATTACCGACTGCGCGGTCATGTAGGAACTTCACAATGCGAAGTGATTGACGGGTTGCTAATACAACGCGAAACATGTCACACATAATCATAATGATATCGCAAAAATCCAAAAAATTGAGCATTGTCCGTTCCCATGGAACCGGATTTTGCAGTAATTGACGACAAAAAACAAATTGAAGTTGACATTGGACAGGTAATGGATACATTTTATAATATAACTAAGCATAATTTTTGCCTAGGAGTTTCGGTTAATTTTATATGAACTATTATGATTTGGTAAAAGTGGAGGGGGTAAGTTCTGAGGCGTAAAGATATTCATAGCGTATGCGGCCCGAGTGGAGGGGAGAGAGAGGCAAATTCAAAAGAAACATGGACGCATATCTTGATATTCCCAATATAACTCCAAAAACCTCCCGATTAAAGTCATAAGCTCACTCACACCACGATCCAATGCATGCCAAGCATATTTTTCGGAACTCTGGAAAGGAGCAATAGTCATCCCAATTCTGAACCCTGGTAAGCCCCCATCATATCCGGTGAGCTACAGGTTCACAGTACTTCTACCGGTACTAATAAAACTCTTTGAGAAAAATTTCATGTCAGAAAGAAACGATTGACGAGCCATTCGTAATACTGACTGATTAATTCAGTTTTCGCTCAAATCACTCGACCTGGCGCCAATTGATGAGAATAACTAACTATATAAAATTTGCAATACACAGAAAAGAAGTAGTCGAACTTCTTCTCCTGGACAGTAAGAAGGTTTTTGGCCCTGTGTAGTCCTCTGGTCTTATCTAGAAACTTAATAGTCTCAAAATTTTCCCTTCATATCGTTCAAACGGATAGATTCAAGTTGGAGACGAAACTTTCCTATAGGATGACATTCAAACGCGGAGTTCCAAACGGTCTATTCTCTCCGCCGTTCTATCCAAGCTGTATATTGCTTCTCATTTTTTGCAAAATTCCTATAAATATTTCGATCGCGGCCTATGTTGATGACATCGCTTTGTATGCAGCTGATAAATCTATCTATAGAGCTACTACAAGCAATGAAATCATTCCAGTTCTATTTGTAAAATATTCCCAGACCAACTAACACGTATGGATGTCCTGTCTGGGACAATACATCAAAAAATCAGTCACAATCAAAAAACAACTCCACGTTATCCGAAAGAACCTGTTAGGCGTAGCAACCACAGCAGAATTTGCTGATACAATCACTGCTAACTGTAAAGTAAAACTGTAATCCAACCTAAGTGTTCATCTCTAAACCAGCCATATGGATAAAGCATGAAATTGATCCTGCTTATTAACCTTTTATGCTTCCCTCAACGTATATCCCCTCTCCCCGGCGTGCCCATCGATTATAAGATTGTTTAGGATGTATGTTTCCTTAGACCATACAAAACTGTATACACTCAAACCTATCTGTGCTAATGACAAATTAATTCAAAGTTTGTTTACATTATCCATATCGCCAATGGCACGTGATCGACCATTGAGGCTTCAAGACATCATCATTGCATATAGGATGTATTTATATTTTAGACACAAGCCCGAATGCGCGCTTCGCGCGCTGAATTACAATTTGACATTTGAAATAACAATATCTTTTCCGCAATTGAAGTATACGTTAAGTACTGTTAACCATTGATTCTGAAATACTGGGAGCTCTCAATTTACCAATTTGGAGCAACCATCTTTCGTTTTTTCTGTAATTATCGCGTGCATATGAAATTGGTCAACACTGGACAGAATATGTGAAACGCTCGAAACTTAATAAATTAACAGAAACTCAAAAAATATTCTGTGTATATGATTTTCAATAACTACATAAGTTATGACAACTTGAACAATTTTCATACTTTTGAAAACTAAACCGTACTCGATACCCAAATATCGATGTTTATCGATGCGAACGCAATTACCAAGCAACTTCCCGATGTCATGTGACTAATCTGATCAACCAATCAGTGAATCACGCTTCAAAAATGGATTATGACCAATAGGGAGTCGTCTTACGACTTTCGACTCTGACGATGTTCATTTTCGTGTATTCGCTTTCTTGAATCGAAATAGATCATTTTCAAGTCAAATGTTAATCGAGAATGACAAGTGAGCCCAGTGCCGTTGATTCGTCCTACCGCTTGGGTTCCTAAGTTCAAATTTCCAAGTACACAAAAATGATTAAGAATTGTGGGATCGAATATGGGTAGTCGCTTGTACCGACATCTGTTTTTTGGGGTTCCCTGGATCTCATCATATGAATATGGTGTAGTGGACGGTCCACCAGCCAATATATTTGGTTCCGTCACTTACTATGCGCGGACATTTCCGCAGACAATTTTTTCGCGCGACAATATTCCCGCAGACAATTATTCCGCAACCAATTTTCCCACAGATTACATTCCCTCAAAAAAAATTCCCGGAAATATCCATAAGAAGAAGCACCTTGTTCGGGCCCTCCAGTCGGATGCGGTAGTACACATTGTAGGGCGGTGACTTCCTCGGACCCCACATTCAGATGCGGTAGTACACATTCTAGGGTGGTGACCTCCTCGGACCCTTTCCACCTTTGGGTGCCGTAGTACACATTTTAGGGTGATGGATCCCACAGCAATAATTACCTTAGACTAGTGGGTAGGATGTATTTGTGCCCTCAGTGAGGACACAATGCAAACTTTCCGATTTGGTAACTCGAGTTTTCGAGATTATGTCTGTTTCAAAAATTTACGAAACTTCTCACTTCAGTATTTACTGATTTTTTTTTTGCATTTCTCTATATGTGCTGCCTTTTGTGATTTTTTTTCATAATCAAGAGATAACTCCCTCTTCTCCGTGAACGCCATTTACTTCTCATTGAAGCATTTTAAAACCACGTATATACAACACCTACGTTGAAGAAGTTGAATAAATCTGTATGTCCGGCTTCACTCGACTTCACGTTCCTGGCAGCATTGATATACAAAAATGATATACGAGTATTATATTCTTAGTCCATGTATACTGTAGAGACCAATTTTTGCGATCGCTGACGCCATCTAGTCTCCATTTATGCACTCATCACATGAATTACACGGGTCAACACAAAATTTGACTTTGACTTCAAAGCATCAAATTTCAATTTTTTAGGTCGTAGTTAGACGAAACAAAACTGTATGGCATGAAAAAGTTTACTTTTTCAGTCAGGAAACGGCTTGAACGATATTTGTCAAAATCTATGGTTCGAATTTTTAATTAAAAATGAAACCATTCAAATGGACATTTTCATCGGTTTTATCAAGTTTTACTACCAAAATGACTTACAAAAAAGCGGAAAATAAATTAAATGTGCACACTTACTTTTTCTTTCATAGTCATAGAGACTATCTCTCAATAAATCCCAAATATAGTCTCGTATCATGTTTTCATTGTATTGTCGATAACGTTGTTCGAAGCTCATAATGTCCTGGTGAAAACGTTCTCCTTGCTCTTCTGAATACGCTCCCATATTGTTTTTGAATTTATCTGAATGAGCATGCAGCATATGTACTTTTAGATTTGTTATTTCCTAAAAATCCAGAAACAACTGCTTTAAAACTGCCCCAACTAGCTTTTTGAATAGGATTCAGCAACGTTGGAAATTTTTCATCGGCGAAAATCTGTCTGATTTGCGGACCAACAAAAACCCCAGCTTTAACCTTTGCTTCTGACAACTTTGTAGAAAAATTTCTTAGGTATTCAAAAGCGTCTGAAATGTGATCCAGTTTTTTAACAAATTGTATCATCAACCCTAACTTAATGGGCAGGGGCGGCATTAATACTTTTTCCGCTTCAACAATTGGGTCCAATTTTACGTTTTCTTTTCCGACACAAAGTTCTGTTCTTACAGGCCATGACTGTTGTGTATACTGCTTAGCATCCGCTCTGCTATCCCATAAGTACAAGTAACACGGATACTTTGTATATCCGCTTTGAAGTCCTATCAAAAATCCCACCATTTTAAATCTCCAATTAGCTGCCAGTTATACTCGCGATACTTCACACGTTCAAGCAAAAATTTTACACTTTCATAATTTTCTTTAAGATGTACTGAATGCGCGATTGGAAGAGATGGGAATTTATTTCCGTTGTGTAATAAAACAGCTTTCAAGCTTTTTGTAGAGCTGTCAATGGATAACCGCCATTCGCTAGGAACACAAGCTGTACCAATTTCCTCGAACATACCTTTTATGTCATTGCAAAAACACAGTCCATCCTCTTTTGTGAAAAATGCTGAGAATCTTTCATGTCTAGTCCGCTGATCCGTGACATTAACATCATCAAGCAAATTCCACTGCTTTAAGCGAGAGCCTAAAAGCTCTGCTTTACTCTTCGGCAAATTTAAATCTATAATTGAATCATTAAAATCTTCTGTAGTGATGAAATGCTGTTTTGGTTGTTCTTGTGTCGGTAAAAACTCCTTATCGGAATTACTTCTATGAGAACTAAGAAATGAACTACTTTTCTGCGATAATTTTTCCGGTGGCTCAGGTACTGGTCGTGACCGACTGGAGCAGATGAAGATTCAAGGTCAGGATATTCGATAGGTTTTGCATTTTTACCTCGACATCTTTTACTCGGATTCACAATGCACAAGTAGCAGTCGTTTACGTGGGCTTTTGGTTCTCGCCAGATTCTTGGTATTGCAAATTTCATAGACCTTTTCTCACCTCGATACCAGCCTAAAATATAGAACTAAAAATTAAGATATCTATTATATTTAATTCACCATTTAATTCAAATTTGCTTACCTTCCAAACATCTTTTACAATAACTACAAGCGGATCCCATGTCTTGTCTTGATTCCGAACAGGACAGTCAAAATATGCTTCGTAGGCTGCACAGAGAACGTGAGATGTATTTAGTTCATGTTTTACATTTCGAACTTTAATAAATGGCCCACATATATAACAAAATGCATCAGCATCATATTTACACTCTCGCAACGACATTTTAGGTTATTCTAGACTTGCACAAAATACCTGATCGTTGTTTATCACTCGACCGCCACCTATCAGCACTGTATGAACGTGGACCCCACTCTGCTTGCGCGGTATTTTTTTTAATGTGTTAAAAATAATTAAAATTGATAAAAAATTCAAAAATGAGTATTATTACTATAACAATTACAAAAGCAAACTTTATACCAAAAAAAGGTATTTTCTTTTCGTTTTTGGTAATAATTAATCAGAAAATCATAAAATAAAGTTTAGGACGAAGCACAAAAATTTTTTTGTAGAGTCGTGTTATTTTTTTCTAACGGCGCTACCACCTTAATTATGCACATTATGGGAAAAAGTCAATACACATTAGATGCGGGCCTTTGTATGGGGAACAACTTATGTTAACAAATTTTGTCGCTAACTCCAACCGTTTACGAGATATAGCGTTATGAACAAGTGAAATTGAACCAATATCCATCAAAAACTAATCAGGGCTGAGGTACATGAAGACACGTCGATTGAGACCTCGATGGCATCGATTGGTGTATCCATTCGTGAGAAATCGTTGACCAAAATTTAGGGCACATACATACAAACATCCACACACATACACAGACATTGACTCAGAATTTTTCGGGATTTATTTTGGTACCCTTAATACAGCAGTTACAGTTCGAAATTAAAAAGTTCGATTTCGGGGTGATTACAATAACTTCTCTATCAGGAAGTTAATAAAATTCGAATCAAATGATGATATTCGGGTGCGGTTAGTACACATTTTGGGTGGTGGATCCTACAGCAAAAATTTCCTTAGATCATTGTTTTGTGACCATCTTAGATGACTGTTACATCAGCGCTCCTGCAGGCTCCCTCTTTCATTCTTCATTTTGCCTTTAACGCCTCCATTCAGCACTATCAGCTCCATGATTGCATTGGGGAATTTCGCCACTTATATCTCCTACAATAAAATCATAGAAAAAGGGCCAATAAGAAAATAGTGAAATAGACGTAATTTAATACCTAGATGACGAATGACATAGTAGTTCAATTTACCTAAACGTAGATCAGAACTCGTGGGAATCATAGCATTACAAGCACATCGTGGATAGTTGAAGCATCGCTACGTTACACTGGTTTTATTCACACTCTTTCTAAAAAATAAATAGTCACCAATATATAAATAATTATTTCCTCTTTGATTTTTAAGAAATTTCAAAACCATTGTAAATACAAAGGATTCGACTGACCGAGAATGGACTACGACAACACAATGGGAACTAAATTGGGACTGCCACAATTGAGAGTATCGTATTATTTTTTGTTGGCCTTTTCGGTCTTGTGTGTTGGTAATAAGCGAGGATCTTTGTGCTTATTGAGTGTTTATTTTTGACTCTACGTTTCGGCTTTTGTTTGTGACCATCATCAGGAGTACATTTTCCATCTAGGTTACAAATATTTTTCGTATTAATTTATGTCTATTGTATGGTTTTTCCGGAGGTTTTTTGTTATTTCTCTATAGAAGTGCGTTTTCTAGCTTTCGTTGTTGTTCTTGTGGAATTGTTTTTGTCTGGTGTTACATTTTTCATGTGGAGTTACGGGTCTAACCTGTCACTTTGCACGTGGTTATATGTTCAAAGTTTTTTTCGGCACTAAGTGAGTTAGCTAGAGCGTGTTGTGGTTGTTCGAGTGTGAGTTGACGAGTATGAGAGAAGGCGGATGAATGCCAACAAAAAACAATACAAAACCACACCGGTCACCGAAAAATTAACAAAGTTGAAAGTATCGATAATCCAAATTCGAAAAGAAACGGGAGGGGGTCATTGTGAACCATATTTCATGTCAACTTCCCGGGAGGGTTAATCGTCGGCGGGAATATCGACAAAGGATAAATCGACAATCAATTAAAAGTCATCGGGAAAATTCCGTTAGAAATTTTGTCGCGTAAAGATTGTCGGCGGATAGGACCGCGTGTCTATTCTCCGGAGGCCGGGGGCGAACGTAGGGCCTTCGCTATAGTAGACAGACGCTTTGTCTACTACACCAGAGTTTGGAGTTGACCTAAAAATTGTGGATGAGCTTCAATCATATATTCATACTAAATACGGCTTTGATATCAGACATCCTTAATGCCAGATCACCATTAGCTTTATATCCAATTCCAATAACGATCAAATTTACTGTTCAGTCGCGTAGATTGTTTCGAGTGTCTATAACATGATATTAAAAAAAAATAACCTCTGAAAAACCATATAATCAATGGATGTGCGGCGGCAGAAGGCGTCAGGATATACGGCGGGGGGCTGCGATAATTGGTTGGTCAGCGAAACAAAGTTGATTTTATATAAATACCCATGTTTTAAGAGTGAAGATGTGGATAGCTCCATAGTTTGAGTTCAAAACTATAATTGATTTGTTTTACAAATTCATCTATGGGTGACATATATAACATCTTATGCATATGTAGAATCGGGGTTCTCATCTTGAGATTAACTATTATTCGTAAAAATGTGACTTGAATAGCCTGTTGTTGCCTTAAGTGGATTTCTCCTGCACTGTGCCAGGCAGAACAAGAATATGTCATAGTTGGTCTGATCAATCCTTTGTATAGAGTGTTTCAGTGTATAGAGTATTATATAGTCATAATTTCATGTATGTATTTTTCTCCAGGAGTTTGAAGTCAATATGTGAACCTAATATTTTACTAATATCAAATATTAAATATTTTACAGAACTCGTTGGGGTGGTTTCATTACTTCGGATGGTTAGAATGGGTTTTTTTTCTGGCGCTAGTGAAATATGATTGCTTCTGTTTCAGTAGTATTCCCCTGAATTTCGCATTTTGAAAAGCAGTTCCTATTAGACACGCTACGTTTCTATTGCGTATGCTGTTTTATCGGCCGTGGATGACCGCACTATCCGGAAATGCCCCGGCGCTTCCGGTTCCTCACGCGTATCATTTTTGCGGGAGACCGACGTCAGAATGGCCGAGTGGACTAAGCGCGCAGTCTTAGCGCTGCCACTTGGGTTCTTGGTTCAAATCCCCCATAGGGCGAGGATTTTTTCTGAATGTCTACTGAGCGGGAGGTTCCTCATAGAGTAGCCGCCTGTACCGACACAGGTTTTCTGTGGTTTCCTGTGTCTTATCATGCGGATGCGGTGTAGCGTATGGTCCACCAGCCCACATATCCATAATGGATCGAAGGCGTTAAAGATAATAAAACAAAAAAAAAATTTGCGGGACTCACTTTTCTACCGCTATAGACTTAACACGTGTTGTGAAAACCCTCCCAGTATTTTTCCTAGTCTCTTTCACAACGTGTTAACTTTAGCCCAGGAACCAGCCGATTGTTTATCAACCCAGAAGATTGACAATAGTCATAGATTGTTAATCTACCCAGTTTCAGTGACTAACTCCGATTAATTATCGCCCAGTGTTTCTTGCATTATAACGGTTTTTTCTTGTGAACGATATTGACTTCACTTTATTAATAAGTGTAGAATGACCCTAAAGTGAAAAATGACCCGGCGCACGTGTTTCATCATTTGTTTTCTCATAGTTAACTCCCCGAAACGGTAGTTAATTATGGGAAGAATAAATTCCCTCAATTCATCTCTCTCTCACTCACGGGTAAAATTATACCCCATTTAAAGTGTACAGTCCACTTGCTCAAGGCCATCGATTTATCATTGTTTCTAATCCTTCCAACAGCGTTATCGACTCATTTACTAGCTGAGTACGAAGCAATGTCATCGGCATATCCTGAAATTGAAACATGTCTTGGAACATTACTCAAACCAGAAGCAATGTGCAAGTTCATAAAGCAGGAAAGAGAGTAGCCCCTTGTGGAACTCCCGTGACAACCGCAGTTTTATCCAATAGGGAAGTTTCGACTCCAAATTGAATATATCTATTAGAGTATTATGATGCTAGAATTTTCTACAAATGTTTTGGTACATTTAAACTATTGAGGTCATAATTAAGTCCTGTGAGCCACACAGGCTCAAAAGTCTTCTTGCTCTTCATGAGAAGGAGTACGGTGTGTTTTTTTTTCTGAATAATCAGGTGTCTGCAATGTTGACTTTTTGCATTTTACTAATTTGGCTTTGTTTCTGAAAGGAAAATAACTTCTATTTTGTTTCAATAAACACCATGTGTTCACCTAAATTTGGTTTGAGAGTACATATATTTACTGCCATGACATTTACGTTTATGGAGGGTTTGAGGATCTTTGAGTGGTGTTGGAGAATAGGCACTCGTAGGAGGTAAGAATTGCGAGTTGTTCCCCGTCCGTCGTTGGTTTTTTAGTTTGGCAATCACAACTTTTATCTCTGAGAGAATTCGATAGATATTGAAAGCTTTCAGCTCTTCACGTATTTGCTCAGCTGTAGTTATGTAATTTTTAGGGGTCCTTGAATACGTTGCCGGATTCTGGGTATCCTTATCTCCTTATATTGAGAGGCTGACACGTCCGGTTCCTTTTTCAGTGATTCTGTAGTTGGGAACAATGAAGTATAGGGAGGGCTGATCAACTCAATTGCAGAAGAACTTCAATGTAGCTCGGGAAAATCACGGATCTGGAGAAATGATATGTTGTTTTCCAAATTTTTTATCACCGCAGAGTGTGAGCATCTCTGTCTCTGGTTTGGTGGGGATGGATGGGTGTATTCTTTATTTCTGAAACTTCATACATATATATTGCACCGTATACTCTCTATAGCTTATAGAGTGTCGGCTTACTCACAGTTCGCACACTTCAGCGATTTGCTGGTATAGATGTTTATATCGTGATCGCCAGCAGATTTGACGCATGTGAAGTTAAGATATTACACGGCAAGACTGAAATACTAAATAGGGCGTCAGGCCCTTTCTACTCAAAACCTGGAAGAATTGTTAAAAAAATTCCCTAACCTCTTTTAAGAGCTATTGATCATAAGTCATTTTATAAAGATGTACTCATGAAAATCCTTGAAAATAGGGAATTGAGTGATTTTTGGTTCTGCCCATAATTTTTTCGTTTCGATACGGCACTGGTATAACAGATAGAAAGGCGAGCTGCACATAGACACCCATACAGAGAACGTTTCCCGGTGGAATAACCGTGGCAACACTGTACTGCGATGCCACTGAGTGGCGGGGGGGGGGGGGGGGGGGGGGGGAAAGCTAGCGTATATTGTGAGATCAGCCAACCGCTACAGTGCTACACTTTTGCCACGGTCGAAGCGCCCTCCCACTTTGTTGTGTTCCCCACTCCGCGCAAATGTAATTAAAATACCATTGTTTTCGGAAGTACCAAACGCAATAATTTTCTAACTTTACCTTCCCGATCGCAGAGGGAAGTTATTGTAATCACCCGGAAAATGAAAAGTCGAATTTTCAAAAAATTCTCACTTTTTTCGATGTTTCACAGCATTTGGACACGATTGCAGAGAAGTGTCTGTGTGCGTGTATGTGGTCGAATCTTCGTTTAACGTATCCGGCGGGACTACTGGACCGATTTATTTTTTTTTTTTGATCGACGTGTCTTGCTGGTCTCCGGGTCCGACAGGAGCAATGTGTCAAAAAGCTAATTCTTCCCATTGTTATTAACGAGCTGAATTATTTATATCGCTCTATCGCAAGAACGGTTCGAGATACGACAAAAAGTGGTAAATGAAAATTGTTTCCCGTAAAAAAATACACACTTAATGTTTTATAGCTTTTATCTTACGCATAATTAATCAATTTGAAGTTTTGTTTAATTCTAGTTTTTTTCTAATCCACACGTCTCACTCGTATTCAAGTCCGAAAGGAACGCTTTTGCCAAAATCTGACGGGGTCAATTGTGATTAACGAATTGAATTAGTTATGTGGCTTCATCATAAGAATGAAGAGATGCGACAAAAAGTGTCGAAGGAAGTCGTTGCCCACATAAAAATACACATTGAGATCGGGAAGTTATTGGTCTGACCCCTAGAGGGTGACACTCTCATCCTGTGTTTTTCAATTTTTTATACTTCTCCTATTTTTGAGAATTTTTTCAGAATCTTCGGAAGAACCGTTCCCCACAAAGTTAAAGCAAGCAGGCGGTCCTCGAGTCCCCCCATTCGAATGTGTCAAATATGTCACCATTTTTCGTAGTTCCCCCAATTTCATTGGTGGTAAGCTTTCGAATGGTCCGATTGCACACAAAATGAAAATGTTCCAGTATTGGAAAAGCTTTTTCCAGGCGAACGCAAGCAAAAACAGGAATATCTCTTATTGCCCTCAGTAATTGACTCAATGCTGTTCAACCAGTTCATAGATCTCGTTAAGGCCCATATTTTGGAAAAAAAATGGGATGAATACTTATCGAGAAATGAAGTAATAAAAAAACGGTAAAAATTAAAAAAATGAAATCTAGAAAATTAATGATGGGAGTGAATCGCCATTCAATAGGGTTCTTTGCTATAACAAAAGGAACCTCTGTTCCAAATTTCAAGTTTTTATCTTGATTTTTCCGGACGGTAGAGCGCGCACCAACACAAAAAGTAAAACCATAGTCAAAAGTTAAAAAATAGGAATATCTCATATTACCCAAACTAATAGACTCAATGTTTTCCAACCATATCATAGATCTCGTCAAGGCACACCTTTTGCAAAAAAAAACCAACAAAATTTGTTGAATAATTATCCAGAAATAAAATAAAAACCGTGAAAACGAAAAAATCGAAATCTAGAAAACTAATGATACGATCAAATCGCCATTGAATATGGTTCTTCACCACAACAAGAGGAACCTTGGTTCCAAATTCCAAGTTTTTATCTCAATTTTTGCGGACGCTAGAGTGCGAACAAAGCAAAAAGCACAGAAAACTGTAAAAAACAGAAACATTGAAATATCTCCAATTTCTTGATAGCAACCTACTAGATGTTCTTCACCCATTCCCTGGATCTCGTTGAGACGCAAATTTTGATCAAAATTTTTTTATAAATATCCATTACTTTCTGAGATATGAACGATCAAAGAAAAAAAAGTGGATTTCTAAGAAACTTACTGACGGATTTCACTGAAATTGCGGCCACAGCTATATGTACTCAATACCAATAATTGATCATTTTTTCGGATTTTATTCTCAAAATGTAGTCCGTTTTATGTTGAATTTTGTACGTGAAGATTTTGGACGAAAAATGATGCATACAGACACTATGCACAAACTTCGTATTTTTACGGTTCAAACCATTCTATATCATTTACAAGCATAATTAACGAAAGTGCAAGTTGAACGATTGCAATGCTTCCATTCGGAAGCAAACAACTGTTAACGCCTTTCGAACACCCGCTCGAACGTAAAAATCGAATTATCATATCTCGAAAACTAATTGCGAGGAATCTTTCATCTTTTCTATGCGGGTTCAGCTATTTTTTTTGGATATCATAGAATTGTTGCAGGATTTCCGAAAGAAAATTGATTTCATTGGTGTAATACCTTAAGATTTCAATTCTGGCTTGCATGACCAAACCTTTGTCGCCTAAAGCTTCGCGCCGGTTGCTCACTTTTTCGAAACTTTTCTATTTCGTATATGTGATCGAAGATTGCCGTAAAGATATTCAGCGTTTCTTCGGAGTCTACCGTGGCAACAAACAGCGCCTATTCTCTTTAGTATCTCCGTCCTTGTACATTTTCACAAACTGCTGGACTGATAATACGTTTATGCCCTATTTTGATATTTCACCTTGCATCTCGTATTCGGCAAAACTGGCGGGAAGATCTTTTATAATGAATTTTTTCGTTGGCTGACTTTTTAAACCGAAGGTATGCACGTTTTAATTTCACCTCCCCAGGATATTAACAATTTTATTGTAGCCTCCGTTATTCGTAGGTGGACGACTGTGTTACCTTCATTGAATATCATTTTGAAATTATTATCTGCAGCGTTGAGTTGCATACATTTGTTTAATTTGTTCGACTTCAGTTCATCATTTTCGATAAATTACCATTTGTTTGCTTTTTAACTTCCCGACAGGGAAGTTATTGTAATCACCCGGAGAATGAAAAATGAAATTTTCACTTTCCTCGATGTTTCACATCATCCTGAATCGTTTTGCGAAAAGTGTCTGTATGTGTTTTTTTTCTTTTTTTTTCCTCCGTCCTTCTCGTTTGTATGCCTCCGGTAGCGGCCGTGTAAGCATTCCTTTAGGGGGCGTACCGGACACCCACCCATGCGGCTGGGGTCGACTTTCGCCATTTTTGGGTCATCGTACCAACATTCTACGTTGTCTGTACGTGTTTTTTTTTTTTTTCTCTACCCTTGCTCTATTCGTATTCACCCACGTAACCGCTGTTAGGCATTACTTCATGGGCAATACTACGGATCAGAGTACCCACCCATTGCGGCTGGGGCCGACTTCGCCATTTCAGCTCATCGTATTTCTAATCACAGGGTAAACCTCCAGAAACCCCTGTGATACGATGGCGGGCGTCTACGATGGAACCCTCCCTCCCCCCCCGCGCGACGGGTCGCGTTCGGTCCCGGCTCACGGTCTCACTTCATGGATACCGCCGATAGCACACACGGAATGTTCCTGCCATCGGTCGGACTCCGTGAGAAAATATTTTTCAGAAAAAATATTTGCAGTGAGCGGGAATCGAACGCGGGACCTTTAGAATAGTAGGCAGACACTCTACCCACTACGCCAAAGCCCCGTCTTGTCTGTACGTGTGTGTGTATGTATGTGAGGATGGGGACAAAAAAATTTCTCAAACGTTTCGGGTTGACCTACTCGGGAAGATTTCCTTTTTTGCTTCCGAATGGAAGCATTGCAATCGGTCAGTTTTCACTTTCACTAATTATGCTTGTACACAATATATAGTGGTCTGAAACGTAAAAATACGAAGTTTGAGCATAGTCTCTGTATGTATCAATTTTTTTTCGAAAATCTTCACTTACAAAATTCAACATAAAAAGGACTAAATTTTGAGAATAAAATCTGAAAAAATTGTGAGTTATTGGTAGTGAGTGTAGCTAGCTGTGGGCGCAATTTCAGTGAAATCTGCCGGTAAGTTTCTTAGAAATCCACTTTTTTTTTCTTCGATCGTTCATATCTCTGAAACTAATGAATATTTTTTAATTTCTTTGTTATCAAAATGTGCGTCTCAACGAGCTCCAAAGAATGGTTAAATAACATCTAGTACGTTGCTCACAAGAAATTGAAGAAATTTCAATTTTTCTGTTTTTTTCGCTTTTTGCTTTTGTACGCACTCTAGCATGTCGAAAAATTGAGATAAAAACTTGAAATTTGAAACAAAGTTTCCTATTGATGTGGGGAAGAAACCTGTTGAATGGCGATTTGATCATATCATTAGTTTTCTAGATTTGAATTTTTTCGTTTTTACGGTTTTTATTTCATTTCTCGATAATTATTTAACTGATTTTGTTGTTTTTTTTCAAAGTGTGTGCCTTAACGAGATCCATAATATTGTTGCAAAACATTCAGTCACTTAGTTTGGGTACAATGAGATATTCCTATTTTTTAACTTTTGACTTTGGTTTTACTTTTTGTGTTTGTTCGCACTTTAGCGTCCGCAAAAATTGAGATAAGAACTTGAAATTTGGAAGAAAGGTTCCTTTTGTTGTGGTGAAGAACCCCATTGAATGGCGATTTAATCGCATCATTAGTTTTCTAGATTTTAATTTTTTCGTATTCACGGTTTTTATTTTATTTCTCGATTATTATTCAATCGATTTTGTTGCTTTTTTTTCAAAATGTGTGCCTTAACGAGATCTATGATATGGTTGGAAATCATTGAGTCAATTAGGTTGCGTAATATAAGATATTCCTGTTTGTCAACTTTTGACTTTGGTTTTACTTTCTGTTCTTGTGCGCACTCTAGCGACCGCAAAAATTGAGATAAAAACTTGAAATTTGGAACAGAGGTTCCTTTTATAATGGTGAAGAACCCTATTGAATAGCGATTCAATCGCATCATTAATTTTATAGATTTCAATTTTTTCATTTTTACTGTTATTTCATTACTTCATTTCTCGATAAGTATTCATCCCTTTTTTCCAAAATGTGAGCTTTAACGTTGTCTATGAACTTGTCGAATAACATTGAGTCAATTACTTTGGGTAATATGAGCTATTCCTGTTTTTGATTCCGTTCGCCTGGAAAAAGCTCCAATGAAATTGGGGTAAATAAAAAAAACCGGTGACATATTTGACACATTCGAATGGGGGGCCCGAGGACCGCCTGCTTGTTTTATCAATGCGTCTCGCTGGTCTCCGAAAAGAGCGATTTGTCAAAAAACTGATTGTTTCAATTGTTATTACCAAATTGAATGGTTTGTATCGCTCAATCGCAAGAACGGTTCGAGATCTGAAAAAAAGTGTTTAATGAAAGTTTTGCCTCGCAAAGAAACACACGCTTGATGTTTTATGACTTTTTCTTGATATGCATAATTAATTAATGAATGAATGAACTAATTATCTTACATGGAATATCGAACTTCGAATATCGGGCGTCTGCGCAGGTGATTCAGGCTATTTAGGGACAGCACCAAATTACAAAGTGACTTTTTCCGAGAGTACCTAAGTCATCGAGACTCCTGAGCCCATTAAAGTGGCTGATTCGGTGCCTGTTAGCAAAATCCACTGACTCAGAGCATCTGGACAGGTAATTCACGGTATTATGGGATATCACCTAATTTTGAACAATCGCCATTGAAGAGTTCCTAATTCAAGCATTCGACCCACATGAATTACTTGGACTTTGTCCAATTATTATAAAAAGTAAATCAATGACTTTTTTAGAAATGAAAGAAATTTTTTTTTTCTCTTCTGCATTTGAAAATACCGAAAAAACACCTAATTATTCCACAGGCGTTTTTTTTGTCTCCATTATAAAAGGGATGCGAGCACAAAAAAATGGGTTGAACACCAAAAAAGCGCCTAATTAGCACCTAATTATGAGCCCGGTGAGGACCCGATTTGAGGGCCTACACTGAGAGAAAAGTCCGGGAACTTTTGTGGGAAAGTGCGGGAAAAATTATTGTGCTGTACTAGAATCGAGGTGCAAAGTGCCATGGTAGATAAAAAGTATTAAACAGTATTGTAAATTTTCTGTGAAGAGCAATTGAAATTATCTATTGCTTGTTCCAGTAAAATTACAGAATAGTACAGGAAAGTTTCGCTGATGGAACCTACAAATTTCGATGACAGCACTAGAAAATTTGCTCAACAATAAAGCAAAATTGATTTGACAGTACTAGAAAATTTTACCAATCGGAAAGGAAAATTTATTTGACTGCTGATCAAAATTTTCTATACCATGGTTTTTTAAAAAAAATTATTATTATCAATATTTCGATTTTAAATTGAAATTATTGGAATGGTAATTTTTGTATGAAACATTGTTTATTATATATATATATATAGATATATATACACACAGATACTATGCATACACCTAATGAACATTATTAATATCATAATTAACTAACTTTAGAGTCATGGATACCATTTATGATGACTTTTACATAACTCAACATTTACATCGAATTTTACATGCAATAGCAGCCAGTTAACTAATTAGAGTCAAGGATTTGCCATACATATTTGCTCTGATATACTTGATGGCATTCAGTATGCTCATCCCAAAAAACCCAAAGTAATTCCTCAATTGTTAAATAAAATTGGGATGGAGATCTTAAAATTATTCTATCCAACAATCAGTGTCAAATTGAATTAGGCAATAGCATTATGATGATAAATACTCGAAGCAGCAATTCAGGGTTAATAAAGAGTATAAAATGCGTCCGGGATAGCCTACCATATTACTGGAAAGAAAATAGAAAAAACGATTAGTGCCAGATCTGCCACATACACATTCATCCAATGAAACCATTCAGTGAAGATAATCTCATAATTATAGAATTATTTGCCAATATTCCAGCACCACGTGCAGAATGCTACATGATCACAAATGTTGACAAAATTCTTTTTCATGCCTGTACACTGGTAGTTATCTACGGAAAAATGGAAAGAAAAGAAACAATACTTAACAATTATTCAAAGTCGTAATCCTTATTTCTTTCACTCTATTTACTAATTCGCCAACGGCTTCTTGAAATTTTGGGACTTATAACCCACATATCACGATGCAAAACGTCGTTATGAAGGTTCTGTGCAATATGATAGCTAGACGTGAACATGCTCGCGAACATGCGAGCATCTGCGATGAGTCCCCACTCCCCACTTCAGGCAAATATTATGAGCGGCGTGAAAAAAGTTGTCACTGATTGCACGAAAACGTAATTGACGGCGCTAGACAATTTCCCCGAAAGTCTAGATTTATTGACTGTTGATCAATAATTCCTCGCGGAACCCACAATAAAATTTACGAAACCACGAATTTTCTTGTGCCGTCCTCGAATTTTTCCCACGCTCTAGTGGAAAGATTCCTTCCATATATATCGAAATTTTCTGCTCGGACAGTGTGACAATTTTTTCTTTCTTAACAATAAAAAACGCGAGGACGGCGTTTTGCGCCTCGTTTCTAGTGCCGAGCACCACAATTTTTCGCGGACTTTTCTCTCCGTGTAGGACTGCCAACTCGATACCCCTCTCTACCGTCCGTAAAAATTGAGATAAAAAATCGAAATTTGGAACAAAGGTTCCTTTGGTTGTGATGAAGAACCCTATTGAATAGTGATTTGATCGTTTCATTAGTTTCCTAAATTTCAATTTTTGTTTTCACGGTTTTATTTTATTTCTCGCTAATTATTCAACCGATTTTTTGAGTTTTTTCCCAAATATGCGCGTTAATGAAAACTATGGGGTGGTTGAAAAATATTGAGTCAAGTAGTTTGAGTAATATGAGATAGTCCTGTTTCTTTTGACTTTTGTTTTACTTTTTGTGTTTGACGCGCTCTACCGTCCGCAAAAATCGAGATAAAAACTTGTAATTTGGAACCGAGGTTCCTTTTCTTACGGTGAAGAACGCTATTAAATGGGGATTTGATCGCATTATTAGTTTTCTAGATTTTAATTTTTGCATTTTGACGATGTTTAGTTTATTTGTCGATAAGTATTCAACCGATTTTTGTTCTTTTTATGTTTCACAATGTGCGCCTTAACAAGATCTATGATGTGGTTGAAAAACAGTGAGTCAATTACTTTGAGTAATATGAGATATTCGTGTGTTTCAATTTTTGACTTTGATGGAACTTTTTGTGTTTGCTCGCGCTCAATATACGCAAAAATTGAGTTTAAAGCTTGAAATTTGGAACAGAGGTCTCTTTTATGACGGTTATGAACCCTATCCAATGTTGATTTGATCGCATTATTAGTTTTATAGATTTTAATTTCTCAATAATTATTCTCAATATTCTCAACAATATTGCTCAATAATTATTCAATCGCTGTTTTTTTTCAAAATGTGCATCTCAATAAGATCTGTGTGAATGAATAGATTCAATTGCACATTGGAGCATTGATTAAACATAATCATTCAACAAATCATCAGATAATTTTGATTGAGAAATGAAAAGTTCCATTGTGTAAATGGTTGTAAATTGAAATCCATCGTGAAGAAAATTGTAAAATAAAGTAATGAAATAATATAAAATCAATGTAATATATAATGAGTTTACTAAAGTGCATAATTACCCACAAAGTCCTCACAAAAAATTAAATTGATGATATTAAATTCAACTGTGTGTGTGTATCTGTATCTGTATCTGTATGTGTCCGTCCGTTCGTGTATGTGAACGACAGAGCAAATGGTGGTTTGTGAATGCGGAATTGGAGAAACGTCTGGCAACACTGGAACATTTTCATTTTGTGTTCAGGCGGACCCTTCGGAAGCTTACCACGAATAAAATTGGTGGAAATGAAAAAAACCGTTACAGAGTTGACACATTCGAATGCGCCGAGGGGGGGGGGGGGTCCAAGAACCGCCTGCTTATTTCATACCTCAAACGGGTTAGGAGATGAAGTGGTCAATTAAATAAAAAGACGGTTTAAGAGATAAAGTGTTATTTACGGCCACACACAAGCAGACATGGGAGAGTTATATTTTTCGCTCGCGGAGGGTCAAACACACATCCCATTTTTAACTTCCTGATAGGGAAGTTATTGTAATCACCCCGAAATCGAACTTTTTCACTTCGACCTGTAACTGGTGTCTTAAGGGTACCAAAATGATCCCCGAAAAATTCGGAGGCAATGTGTGTGTGTGTGTATGTTTATACGTATGTGCCCTAAATTTTGGTCAACGATTTTTCACGAATGGATACACCAGTCGAAGCCATCGAGGTCTCAGTCGCGTCTTCATGTAACTTAGCCCTGATTAGTTTTTGATAGATATTGGTTGAGAATATATATTGTTATTAACAATTTCAATTGTTCATAACGCTATGTCTCGTAAACGGTTTGAGTTAGGGAACAAATTTGTTAATATACATTGTTCCTCAGACAAAGATGCACATTTAATGTCTATTGACTTTTTCCCATAATGTACATAATTCAGGTGGTAGAGACGTTAGAAAAAAATAATTCATGTGATGAGTGCATGAATGGAGACTACATGGCGTCGGCGATCGCAAAATTGGTCTCTACAAGTCTACATGGTCCGACTCGAAATATAATACTTGGATATCATTTTTGTGTATCAATGCTGCCAGGAACGTGAAGTCGAATGAAGCCGGAGATACGGACTTATTGAACTTCTTCAACGTAGTTATTGTATATTCGTGGTTTTAAAATGCTTTAATGAGACTTAAAGGCTTTAATGAGAAGTAAATGGCCTTCACGTGGAAGAGGGAGTTATCTCTTGATTATGAGAAAAATCCCAAAGGCAGCGACATCTAGAGAAATGAAAAAAAAATCGGTAAATAGGTTCTGAAGTGAAAAGTCTCGTAAATGTTTGAAACACACATGATCTCGAAAACTCGGGTTACCAAACCGGGAAGTTTGCATTGTGTCCTTCCTGAGGGCACAAATACATCACACGCACTAGTTCTTTTTTGTTTCGCAACGAAGAACTCTTTTGGTTTTCTTTTTAGTAGTCACAGGAAGTTTGAGATTTTTCAAGATCAACGTGAATTTTCGGACTGTAGATCCGAAACTAGTGAGATTTAGAACCACGGTTGGACGTAAACTATGAGATGAACCGATGGATGGCATGGCAGGGAAAATAGACGGGATATAGGCCCGACTCTCTACGGGTCGAACCAATAACTTCCCGATCGTTCCCCCCTGTATGTTATATACAACATTTTGGTTGATGTTCTAAATTATAACCTTTTGAAACGTTTCAAAATTTTCAAATGTTCCAAATTCTATGATTCGTGAAATGTAAAAGGGCCTAAAATGTAAGAAAAATATAACCTTTCTTGCGATCGAGTTAGATGAACCATTCAATTTCTGAAGAACAATTTATGAAAAACAATTAACTATGGGTGTTAGCGAAAAAAGTAATGAAACATCAAATGTTTATTTTTACCATGTTCTGTATCTCTAACCGTTCTTGCGATAGAGCGATCTAAACAATTGAATTTGTTAATATCAATTAACTATCACTGTTAGCAAAACAAGTTATACATCAAATGCGTACTTTTACGTGTGGATCAACTTTCATTCACCACGTCGTTTCGTATATGTAATTGTGCTCATGATAGAGTTATATAAACAATTCAATTTGTTAGTAACAGTTAACTACGGAAGTTAGCGAAAAAAGTCATGTAACACCAAACGTGTATTTTTACGTGTGGAACGACTTCAATTGGACACTTTGTTTGGATCTCTAACGGTTCTTGCGATTGAGCGATCTAAACAATTCAATTGGTTAATAACGGAAAAACCGCCGGGTCGATTATGTTAAAACTCTAATCAGGTCTGAGGTAGGCGGAAACCTATCGAATGAGTATCAAAAAACCCAAGCCGTATACTTTGTTGAAGAGACATCGTCCAACAAAATTTGATTCACAAATGCACACACGCACAGACAAACATCTCTCTCAAATTGGTCGGAAACGTGGAGATCAGGTGAAATTTCTTATGTCGATTTCGGGACCCGATACAATAACTTTTCTTAAAATCGGGAAGTTAAAAACTGGGGAAATTCGAATGGAAAATGGTACATCGACAAGACCATAATGACCAGAAAATCTAATCCAATTTACTTTGTGTGATTTCAGATAAACTTGCGCCTCATACTTGTGAGCGGAAAGACGAAAGAATTCTTGTTCAGTCCAAGTGACTCTGCGGGTGACATAGCTCACCATGTATTTGAAAATTGGCCTGAAGGTATGCTTCTAGTGATAAGTTAACTGATGATTCGGTATTAGTTCCTTCATTTCACTTAGAGTAATAGCCTAGTCAAATCAACGTTGAAGGCGCACAAGAATTTCTGATAAAGTGTCATGCACTTTTAGTGGCTTAATTTAAACGAGTAGGGAATACATTGGAATTCCGGAGAACTTCGCGGAATCAGCAGGCAAACCCGTGCTACACGTGTAATCGGAAAAGTTACACCGGCCGGGATGTTGGCTGATTTTTCAAATCAACTTTTTTCTTATTTAAATGCCTTGAAGTTTGAAATGAATTTTTTTTATTTTTTGGAATTAGGAATATTTCGTTTTTCATTTTTTTCGAGTTTCATTTAACGTTGCTGTATATTGAAATTTGATATTAAATCTGATAACTGACCGCGTAATAAAGATGGAATCCCTATAAACGTGGTATTTGCCGGTTGAAGTTTGATGGTGTACTAGTCGTGCCGGCAGTTACGACCAATCTCGTGTGCGTCCGGCAGTGACCGAAGCTGTCCGGATGTGGCGAAGCACACAAATCCACATATATATCCTTTGTACATAGGATTTGTCCCATCAGCTGCTGAGCCCTCAGTGCTCGATGACGCGCACAGATTACACACTTGATGATGTGTGAGCGTACTGGCTCCCTTCCCCCGATGATCCAGAATCTTTGTCGAATGTGTGGCAGTGTGAGTTGAGGGCTGCCGTAGAAGCTCCGTTGATGAGCGTCTTCGATGATGAACGATGACAGCGATGAGTAACGTGGGAGAATGATGGGGTTTTTTTGCTCTGGATTCAATGTTGATTTTCTCAGACGGCCGAGTATATGCATGACGTCGTCCTCCACGTATGGTGTCAGCGTCGCCATTCGATGTTTTCTGTCAGTGAATTTTCAGTTCTCAGTGTATTGATTTCTGCCTCGAAGTAGAGCTGTTGAGTATATCTTATCCAGAAGAGCTTTGCATCGTCGAGTTCTTGTGGTTGTAGTTGGGGGATTCCGGTGGTGGGTGATATTGAAAGGCTCTTACGACTCGTCTAACTCAGGCTCAGATGCGTAAGAGCCTAACCAACGGGGAATATCTGTTGAACAGTGCGTCCTCCTCGACGATTCGCACTGGATGTGAGCTGACGATAGGCGGTCTTGCCTCTTCAGCCGCTTCTGATGATACTTCTGGAGGTGACAATAAATCCTTTGATGACGCAAGCCAGTGATTTGGTCACAGGATCAGCCATTGTGGCGTTGTCCACCACAGTTGATGCTCCGCCATTTTTTTCGGTGATAGACCCCTCGACGCGCAATCCGCCGGATTCTCCTTGCCGTTGATATGTCTCCAGATGGCAGAAGGCAGAGTATCTCGTATTTTAAGGACTCTGTTTTGCAAGAAGTCCTTCCATCTTAATGGTTCTCCGGTGATCCACGCAATGGCCACTGATGGATCGCTCCAGAGGAATATTTCAATGTCCTCCAACTCTAGAATCTATTTCACGTAGGCTACAAAATTCGTGACCAGAATAGCTGCTGTGAGCTCTAGCCTTGGTATCGTCGTTTTCTTCAATGGTGTCATCTTGGTTTTCTCAGTATGTGTCCTACGTTGATTTGAGCACGGCGTTCATATCTCTGTTGTAAGACAACGGACATAACTCGGCACGTACTCCTTGATTATGTTTCCCCAATACCGATGATGGACAGTGATGAAGATCTCCGCTTCAGATGCAGTTGATTGACCAAGCGCTCCGAGATCACAGTTACCCCTGAGCCTTGGTCGATGAGGATACGTGCTGATTGATGATGATTACCCTCGCTGTCGCCAAAATTACCAGATCAGGTGTTTTCGGTTGAGGTCGTTGAACGTCCAGTATGTTCTGCGCTTGATGATGGCCTCGGTGATGTGTGGTCTTTACATGGTGTTGATGTGCTATTGGATAATTCTCTGCATGTTCACTACCTACATGATGATTGTGAAAGCCGGTTGATTCTCTCCTGTCGACGAATGTCCTCTCAGATAAATGGACGATGTCTTGGCGAGATGATTTTCTAGATGGTTTTTCTTGACAGGGTTCTGCTTGTTGCATATCCGTTGGTTAATGAGTGTCTGTATATTTCCTGTCAACAAACACAGCGGTCAAGTTAAGTTTCAAATTATTATAATAAATATAATAAATGAAAGAATGATTGGATACTTAACCGCTTGTGTTGTTTTCCGATGGGGCTGTGATATTAGCCTGTGATGCGGTCCTCGATGCGTCGTGGATCAGGCTGTGAGGCAATTCCGGACACGTTTTGCATCTGCTGTCCCATTGTTCAACTGGGGCTCCAAGATTCCTCGATGCCATTATGAGTCTTGGATTCTAATACCGGGAGACCAGTATTGCCCAAGCCGGTTGGTAATTTGATGCCTCAACCCCGATGTTCGATATGAGAACTGCTGCTCACACTCAGAACAGCCTTCAATCTCATCAACTTTTCGATGTCCGGATAATTCTTCTTGTGGACCAGCGCCACGAAAGCGTCATGAAAGTTTTTCCAGTCAGCACACTTTCCATGAAATTCCGAAATTTGAGTTTCTCCAAATCGTTCGATGATGGCCCAGATCCTGATACCTCTTTCCTTTCGGCTGATTGTCAGGGCCCGCCCAAACTCCGTTGTGGCCTTACTGTAGGCCTGCAGTGCCTGATCGAACACACTATCAATAAAATATGGGTGATCAATTACCTCATCTGTTACCTACGTAATCAGCGTCTCATGAAACGATGAGAAATTGGTCCACTGAGTCTCAACGATACGGTGATATGCCTCAATCTCCGGAGGCTCCCATTGCTTACTTCCTTCGCTGCTGAATTTTCCGATAATGTCCCGTAAAACCGTCAAACGTTTAAGCTGCATGTTGAACTTGAAATCCAAGTTGATGGGCCACGGACTGATTGACCTCCACGAGAATTCCTTTGGACGTGGTGTGTTTACCTCCTGATCCGCTCCAGATGTTTCGCCGGGACGAATTGCCTGACCCATTATGTCTAGGATAAATTCCCTGATGAAGTCCACGTGCTCTTCCTCAACTTGCTCGGCCCAAGATAAATACTGTGCTATCTGGTTGACAGGCATGAGGAGGATTTTAGAATGACGGAGAAGACGTAAGCCGGCAGTGTTATTGTGCACTGAGGACTGGCGATGTAGTGCCTGTTGATTCTCCGCGCTGACATCACCGATGTAAACAATCTCACGTTCAGTTTTGTTCTCGTCGAGTGCCCTTAGATGAAGTCCCTCAAACGAAATGTGTGGGCACCCTGAAATGCCTCGTCTTGGAAGGCATCGGTTTTCACAAGTTGAATTTGGACCAGACTAAACTACCACTTGGAACTCCACAATGATCCGGCTCAAAGGAAGCAATGTTTAAATTCTTATGTGATTTTCTGAGCCGGGTGGTCGGGAGAAGGCGTTCATTATAGGATAATTGGCCAACAAAAGAGTGCAATGGGTCCAGATAATTTGCCGTATAATTTAGACACAAACTTCGCTGTTACACTCGATGAGGTTCTTAAACCAACAACAAATAATAGATAATTTCTCGAGTGGACTGTATATTAAACTTTGATATCGAACCTGATAACTGACCGTGTAATAAAGATGGAATTCCAATAAACGTGTCATTTGCCGGTTGAAGTTCGATGGTGTACTAGCCGTGTCGGCACTCACGATCACGCTCGTGTGCGTCTGGTAGTGGCCGGAGATTTGTGTGATGTACGGTGATATATTCACCCCGAAATAAGGCAGTAATTTAAACATTTTCAATTACGCTATGTCCACATAATAACCCTAAATATTTTTTCAATTTACTATATACTGATATTAATAGTGATATTAAGCGTTGATTACTAGCAAAGTTTTCCTCAAGAAAAAAACCCAAACATAAGAGAACAAAAATTAATCAACAAACAGTAACATTATAGAAAAATATTACATATGAAGTTGATATAGGTTATTTAGTATTGTTAAATATTCAGCGTGGTAGAGGGAATAAAAAAACTCGATTGACGCCGTTTGTTGCTCATAAAACTAGGATACCTATCCCAATGCATAAACACAATGTGAAAACAAAACGATTTTTCCTGGCAAACACATTCTTCCTTCCATCTCGACATATTTTTTCAACTTTCCGATTTTTCGGTTATTAATTTTTTTCTTTTCGGTTCGGAATTGGTCTCTTAAGTAGACCAAAATGCTTCCCGTGAGATTCTGAACAAATGTGGGTGTGTGTGGTGTATATCCGTGTGTAGCCAAATTCTTGGAGAACGATTTCTCCCAAACGCAGGGCACGATCAAGGTCATCGACATCGCAAACGAAGCGGATCCACGCAACTTAGAGACCATTAGGTGTTGGATAAAATTTATGCAATATTTATGTTGTTATAAACAATGTCAATTGTTCATAACACTGTATCGCGAAAACCGTCGGAGATAGAAGAATAAGTATAATAACGAACGTTGTTCTCCACGTAAAAATACACAGTTTATGTTCAATAACTTTTGTCCATAACTCGCATAGTTAATAAGGTATGGTCACCTGAATAATAATTATTGTAATAAGTGATGGAATGAAGTCACTGTTGTTATTAAGGTTGCAATCGCAGTATTTCTATGGAGAATGGAGGGTCAAAGAATCGAGATGAAACTGGAGCAGTATCTACATTGTTATTAACGAATTCAATTGTTCATAACGCCCTCTTTTTTACAACGCATAAACGGTGAGAGATACGGCAGAACCTATGAGATGGGACGTGTTCGGTAAGTGGGAACGCACATGTTAACATTGGGATTATGGAGCGGCAAACTTGAATTTTTTAAAATTGAATTGTTGTCTGCAAGGGGCGGGATACTATTCGCTTGAATTGAGTTCTTTTGAATGGTTGACCAATTTGTTCAAAATTTTACAAAACTTTCTCAAATTCGAAAACAAAAATTCAATTTTTCCAAGCATTTACGAAATTTTTCCAATTTTTTCAAAATTGTTCCAAATGTTTTCAAAATTGTTGCAAATTTTTTCCACAGTTTTTCAAAATTTTTAGAATTTTTTTCCAATATTGTTCAAACTTTTTCCAATTTTTTTTTCAAATTCTTAGACAAGTCCTCCAAATTCCTTCGAATTTTTAGCAAAATTTATCCAATTAAAAAAAAAATCCAACTTTTTTCAAAATTCTTCTGAGTTCTTACAAAGATTTTTTCAATTTGGTTGTTCATTTCGGACAATTTCTACAAGATTTTCTAAAATGAGCCAAATTTGTTCCAAAAATTTTCCAGAATTTTCCAATTTTTCTAAATTTTCCAAACATTTCCAACATTTTCTAAAATTTATTGACAATTTCTAAAAAATTTTGGAACGCTTATGTTCCAAATTTTTGGAACGCTGTGTGTTCTTATGTGAGTGGGTCTTTGACAAACGGTTCCCGTTGTTCCTCCTTTGACATAAAATTACCTCTAACTGATTTCCAGGGTGGAAAGGAGTGTAAATGTTCAAAAACAATTCATGTAATTATTTAAAACGCTCTATCACGAGACCTGTTACAGATAGGAGAAAAAGTGTAAAATTGTACGATTAAACGAACTTACCTTAAGTGAAGTTCTATCGTAATTATATGTAGCGCCTCCTCCTTCAGATCACCATGTAGTACCCTGCTTTATGTCGAATCACCACAAAGTTCAAATATATAAAAAAAAAAATAATATTCCATAACCGATACTCACTTGTTTATGAGCGGTCCATTCTTTATTTTGTTCAAAGTTCTGTCGTTTGGAAGATCTAGGGAATTAACTAATTATTAGTTATTTGGGTTGAACGTATAAACTGGAATACAATTGAAGTTAGGGCGGGATTGATCTTTCGGAGGAGGCGCTACATATAATTACGATAGAACTTCACTGAAGGTAAGTTCGTTTAATCGTACAATTATATTTTGCGCGTCCTCCTTCAGATCACCATGTAGATGTTTAAATAAAGAAACGACAGAATCCCTAATTCGTGAAAGAACAATTTAAATCAACTTTATTTTTTCCCAAGGGGGTGCTCTCTGGAGGAAAAAACAGCTTTTGCAAAATCCAATTTGTCAGATATCAGTTCTCGATTATAGAAGCGGGCGAAGGTTTGCGATTTAATGGACCAACCTGCAGTATCCTTGATGATGTCAATACTTACACCAGCTCTTTTTGCCGCTGATGTAGCTGCATGACGAGTACTGTGGGCTGAGAAAATGGCCGTATCGATTCCACTCTTCTTTAATATTTCTTTGATCTAGCGGCTGAGGGTATCTTTTGAAACTGTTTTATGCTCTTTCCGGTCCGAAATGAATAAGGCTGACGGTTGATCGGTACGAAAATCACTTGTGCGTTGTAGGTACGTCTGTAAAGCAGACGCGACACATATTGTTGGGTTATCTCTGAAAAATGGGATCTTCAAATTTGGTTGCCTCATTCCATTTTTTGCTGATTTAATTATTGCGGGTATTTTTATCTCCAGCGCATCCTCTGTGACCGTAATATTCGAAATGTTAATGGAGAAAAGAGTTTGAATCCGATGTCCAGTGGCCAGCGCCATTAAGGTTGCCAATTTTTGAGCTAGTTGCTTGAGAGTAATGTCTTCATTCGGTGTCCATTTAGATAAGAAATCAAGAACCATCTGGGGTTCCCATGTTACTTGATACTTCGGCATGGCTGGTCGTAAGCGAGAAACTCCTTTACAGAAGCGTTTCACCTGCTCATTCTGACCAATTTCTTTATCAATTATCAATGATAAAGCGGATGGGATTGAATTGATTGTGCCATATGCGGCTGCTTTATCATATTCCCTTGATAAAAATCCTAATACCTCCGGAATCTCGGCTGAAAAGACTGGTATGCGTGATAGGTGACAAAATGTCCACCATTTTTTTAGGGAGCTTTCATATTGCTTGAGAGTTGAAGTCGATATTGAAGAAAGCGATATTTTTATTGCTTCTGGGGCTAATCCTTTAGCTGAGAATGCCTGCTCGATACAATGCCTGCCACCAGGGAAAGCTGGGACCACAGGGGATGTGGATCTCTGTTGGAGGATGTGAAAAGATCCATGTCCGGTTTAAATATGATTGGTGTGTTCTCAAACATTTTTTGACACCTTGGTAACCATGGTTGTGAAGGCCAGTGAGGAACAACTAAGATACCCCTAGCATTTTCTACTACAATTTTCTTCAATACTTTAGGTATGGGGGAAAATGGAGGGAAAGCGTAAAAGAATAGAGAGTTCCAATTTATTAAAAAAGCATCAATAGCCCAAGAATCTGGATCTTTTTTCCAAGATACGTATCTTTCACATTTTGCATTAATTCTTGTAGCAAATAGATTAATTTCTGGACAACCGAAGAATAAGACTAAAGTGTCATAGGCTGAGAGTGATAGACTGTACTCAGTTTCGGGTTCTAATCTACGGGATTCAGCATCGGCAACAGTATTTTCTTTAGATTTAATGTACGATGCAAAAATAAATATATTTCGTTCAATGCACCATTTCCAAATGTCCTTAGTAACTTGATTTAATCTTTGAAACTGTGTACCACCCATGCGATTGATATATGCAATTGCAGTCGTATTATCAATTCGTAAAAGGATATCGCAATTTGATAGATTATGTGCAAAACACTTGATCCCAAAAAATGCCGCTTGTAGTTCTAGGAAATTTATTGCATAGCAACGTTCTGATTCATCTCAAAAACCGTGAGCTTTTTTATTATTGCAACATGCACCCCATCCAGTTAATGAAGCATCCGAAAAAATTTCATGAGAATGTTGAAACACCCCAATAGGATTGAATGTAGACAAGATATTTGTTTTCCACCATAATAAATCCTCACTCATATTGTTATTCATGACCATGTGAGCATTGAAATTTCCTTGATTAGCCTCTAGGGCCAAAAATTTTTCTCTTCCTAGATTTTTCAAAAATACCCAACCATATCTTACTCCGAGACAACAAGACCCTAAAGTCCCCACAAATGATGCAAATTTTCTAATTGAGCACGTTTTTGTATTTTCAAACTTGTTAATTAGATGCATTATTTCTAATCTCCTCTCTTGAGGTAATTCAATTCGCATCTGCCTGGAGTTGAGATTGAAACCTAAAAATTTACACTCTTGTGACGGAATTAAGTTTGAACGTTAAATAGACAATCTTCATATCCATTGCCAATGAAGAGAATATCATCTAGATAAATTACCGATGTTAATCCCTATTCTCTGAGTAAAGTCATGACGGGTTTCATAATCTTTGTGAAAACATATGGCGCGGTATTTAAACCAAATGGCAAACACGTGAATTCATACGTTACATTTTGAAATTTGAATCTGAAAAATTTTCGTGAAGTGGGAGCGACAGGGATAAGGTAAAAGGCATCTTTCAAGTCCAAGGTAGCCATAAAGCAATTCTGAAACATCAAATCACGCGCCGATCTAATGTCCTCTAGTTTGAAATGGTCTGTATGAATGAATTTGTTGAGTGCTTTTAAATTCAATATGAATCTACTGGAACCATCTTTCTTGCGAATTAAGAATATACTAGATATAAATTGATCCTCTAGATCAATACATATCTCTATTGCGCCTTTCAGGAGTAATTGAGATATGTGATTATTAATCGCCTGAACTTCAGATGCCGTTCTGTATGGTTCCTTTGGTGTATACGGTTGCGTTACCGGTTTGGAAAATGGAGTAACATATCCACTTATCCAGTGAAGAATGGTTTTATCACTGCAAACTTGCTTCCATACTTCAGTAAAGAATTTTAATCTCCCTGCAGGCGTACGTACAGAGCCCTCATTTAATGGCGTCGACTCGTCTTTTCCGATCTCGATGATTTCGCTTGAACCCACGGCTTCTGATTGTGAGGTCGGTATGACGTTTTGAATTTGTTGCCCCCTCCCGCCGCTGCTCGTTGACGCGTCATCATCCGAGAGGGGGTTTTCCCGTTTTTTGGCTTCTGCGACAGGGGTATAGCGATCGGATTTTTGGGTGTTATCTTCAGTTCTTTTGAAGATCGCTCCAACGCCTTGGCTGTTTTCAAGGTTTCTTCGAGTGAATTTCCGAACACCCATTCGTCTGGAATTGTGGCGTTGAGTGGTTCCTTCAGTCCCGAATTCAGATTTGACAGAATAATTAATCTTCTGGTCAATGTCTCATCTCGTTGGAGATCGAGCAAAATGCGACTAATCTGACTCAAATCATTCACCAAAGTTTTTGTATCTGGAGGACTCCGAGTGAGAAACTTCGAAATTAGTGGTGCAAGGCTTCCCAAACATGCCGAAATTTTGTTTTGTTTTCCAACCATGCTATCATCTCTGGTAATAATCGGTTCCTGCAATGAAGCTTTTACTTCAGGGTTCAATTTTGGTGGTTCGATGAGAGTACAGTTTTCAGGAACCAAAAATTTGTTGAGTAACTCGGCGCGCTCATCTTTTGGTAGTCCTGTCTTCAGAATATCTAGCCAAGTAGCTTGAAGATTTTCATGCATCGGTGGACCGCGGGGTTTTGTCGATTCCAACCGCTTACCAATTGCTTCTAGTAACTCTGGATCAACTGAATTTTCAGTCTGATCAATAACAACCAGATCTACTGAGATGGGATTGGCATTATTGGCTGGCTTCTCAGGTGGTTGATGAACGTCTGCTTTTGTCTGAACCTGATGTATGATTGGTACAGAAACTTCCGATTGAGGATCAGTTGAAGCAGGAGTTGTCGGTGTAGGGACTGCTGGGTTAGTAGGAGGTGGTGTTTTGGTCTGACGGACTGAAGATGGAGGGGTTAATGGCTGACGCTCTGTGGACATATCGTCACTTGATTCTTCTCCCCCCCTTTTTTGTTGGCTGCTAGTAGAGCCGGAGCTTTGATCTGAGTGTACCTTGAAGGGTGAACGTTTGGAGGATGGGAAACGCTCATAGTAGCGCTCTGGAGTTCCAGCCTTGCTGGAAGTTCTTGACCTCTTATATCGGCGTTTTCTGTTGTGGCGGTACCTCTCGTGATCAGGTGATCTATCACGTGAGAGGCGTTCGTCTGAAATGCAAATGAAAAACTTGATTTGCTTGCAGAATAACTGTGCTCGACAGTTTTTTATTCTGATTTTTTCCATCTTCCGTAAATTCCACTTATTGGGGGTTGAAAAAACCATCTCGGTTTTATTTTTTAATAAAAAGTAGAACTTGTCTACCAACCACCCGGAAAACACAGATCCGACCCGTTACTTGAACGCTAATTGTAATTACCGATTACATCCGTAAGCAAAAATGAAACTTGTTCATTTTAATCCAGTCCTTTGGAAGTAGTCTGAAACTAGTAAAAGTAAATAAATGAATTGTAACGCTTACTTCTCTTCTTTAACTTCTCAATTTTTTGTAAATGTTTCCTCAACTCGTCCTTCATGGACTGCAATTCTCGTGTTGACTCAGGGCGTTTTTCTTTATCATGATGTCGACGATGATGATGATGTTTTCCCATGATGAAGAAATGATTTCTTTCACAAATTGACAGAACGATGTGGCTTTCAAGACACAAAGAAAAAGAATGAAGAATGAACCGCTCATAAACAAGTGAGCATCGGTTATGGAATATTATTTTTTTTTTTTATATATTTGAACTTTGTGGTAATTCGACATAAAGTAGGGTACTGGTGATCTGAAGGCGGAGGCGCAAAATATAATGACTTATTCCTCATGCAAAAAGACGCACACAATGTTTTATGGCTTTCCTTCATAACTTTCATAGCTCAGGACATATCACTGGTCAACAATTTTAATTGTTTATATCGCTCTATCACTCTATTACGCTTAAGAGTAAGAGTTAGCCGGAAAAGTGCTAAATAAAAGTTGTTCCCCATGTAGAAACGTACATGTTTCGTTTGATTTTTTTTATAACACTCATAATTAAGGCAATAGCGTTTAACCCATAAAGGTCACGCATCGAAATAATCACGTCCAGGTCATGTGGGGTCCTTTGGAGGTCACTCAGAAATATAGATGTCATTTGGCTTCTAATCAACATAATGGCTTCAAATTTTAATGGAAGTTGGTTAAAGGTCTATTTTATGTAATGCACTGAGCATAGTAGCTTAATTTTGATTTTATAGTAGTAAAAAACTATTCAAAAAACTTTTTAAATTTTTTATTCCAACGCTATTCTATCCTCAAAGTATATTACTTTCAAGAAAAAGATAGTTTTAGCGTGAACTTACGAAAAAGTATATTTATTCCGGAGTTTGAACTTCAATTAATTACGTACATTTTATGAGGTAAATTGAAGCATGCAAATTGGAGTTTTTAGTGACTGTGAACGGGTTTTGGTGTGGAAAAAACATTCAGTATGTATTTATTTAGACAGTGGGACTCCCCTTATCGTCGCTCCCGTTTTGGAACCACGTCCCTTACAGAAAAACAACAATGTCCACTATGGTCACTGTCTTTCCCCTCTTGATTCCCCACCAGTATTGAATTCGAATTCAAATACTTACACGCCGAGTTCCACTGAGGCAGCGTACGTACCCTATATCAAATAGTGGGGGAAGACGGATAAAGTGTCATAGTGGACCCACTGTCACGCCTCCGGTCCGGACCGTGTTCTATAAGGGAGGTCCGACTGTAGGTGATATATGTGATGAAAAAAAAAGTGAGGCGTCATGGGACACCTGATAGATCCGAAACATGGAAACACTAATTTTGATCTTAATTGATCCAAAATTGTTGATGATTTTTCGAGAATTGTTGGAAATTTTTTTTGATGGTGTTATTTAACGTCGCTGTGGGACTACCAGGGTCATAAGCGACGGCTCTGGACTTATTATAGTCGTTAGATGCTCACGACTTTGTTAGAAATTTTCAAATACTCAGTTCTTTTAAATGTTTGAAAAGTTTTTCCAAAATTTCCAAAACTTTCTCAAATTAAAAAAAAAATTGTTTAAAAGTTGTTTCAAACATTTTCTAAATTTTTCCACAGTTTTTGCTTCCGAATGGAAGCATTGTCGAGGTCCATTTTCACATTTTCTAATTTCATGTGGAAATAATGTAGAATGGTCTGAAACGTAAAAATACAAAATTTGAGGCTGCCGTCTGTCTGTGAACATCTCATTTTTGGCACCGCGATTTACTAATTTGGACAATTAAACGGGTAAAATTGATGTAAAAAATCTCGAATGTTCTCCAATAATTGGTATTGAGTCCCTCTTGCACCATACAAAATTTCAGCTCGATCGAACCATAAGTTTTTCAGAAAACTTGATTCATTTTTTTTTTTGGGTTTTGCCCCATATCTCCTTCAATATCGAACCGATTCATTTTTTTTTTGAAATCCTCCCGATCACGCCCTCTATAAGAGGGAATCAAAAAACACATATGCGTCCGAAGACAGTTTTCGAGTTATTTCAACTTTTATGTTTTTCACTTAAAATTTTTGTTCGCGCATCTCCTCCTACAGTTGTTGTCATAGAGACTTGAAAATTTACACAAGTGTTCCATTTGGCGTCTATATGTGCAAGTGGTTTGGATTTTTGAAAATTTTTATTAGTTTCTGAAATATTCAATTTTTACCAGAAATTCATTGTATTCAATATCTCCAAAACTAAGGAACGCATTTTGATTTTGTTTTCCAAAACATTCAGCTCAATATTGTCTATGGAATGTAATTGGGAACTATCTTCCGGTACCCAAAAAGATTCGAGTTACTTCAAAATACTAAAACAATGTTATCTTAACAATTACGTATTATGTAAATTATGTGTCGATGACCATTTGAGAAATATATGAATTAACATGGAAATATGAAATGATGACACTTACGGTAAATACATAGGTACTGTATTTCAACTTACCTGTATGAAATAACCTATGTTTGACCAAGATCAATACTCAATATTGTGAAGTTGAATACTGAATGGAAAACAACAATTAAAGAAATAGGACTTCAATTGTAATGAGGAACCTTTTTCAAATGAGTTGTATATTTCCCTACATCGGGAAGGCGTGATATTGATTTGATATAAATCAATGAGTATCCCAGATTCTTCTTCCTCACGAAGATGTTTTTAATGGCGGTTCCAGACACTGGGTCAATAAGAATGCCTTGCATAATTTGTTCCACTCAGTAATATTCAATGGTTCATAATGTGGCGACTCGGTTAAAATCAAACTAAAAAAAAACAACCCGGCGGTCCTCGAATCCCCCATTCGACTGTGTCAAATATGTCACCGTTTTTGTTTATTTCCCCCAATTTCATTGGTGGTAAGCTTCCGAATGGTTCGATTGCACACAAAATCAAAATGTTCTAGTATTGAAATACCTTTTTCCAGACGAGCAGAAACAAAAACAGGAATATCTCATATTACCCAAAGTAATTGACTCAATGTTGTTCAACCAGTTCATAGATCTCGTTAAGGCTCATATTTTGGAAATGAAATGGGATGAAAACTTATCGAGAATGAAGTAATAAAAGAACCGTAAATATGAAAAAATTGAAATCTAGAAAATTAATGATGTGATTGAATCGCCATAACAAAAGGAACCTCTGTTTCGAATTTCAAGTTTTTATCTCAATTTTCGCGGACGCTAGAGTGCGAACAAACGCAAAAAGTAAAACCAAAGTCAAAAGTGAAAAAACCGGAATATCTCATATTACCCAAAATAATTGACTCAATGTTTTTCAGCCGTATCGTAGATCTCGTTAAGGCACACATTTTGAAACAAAAAACGACAAATCGGTTCAAGAATTATCGAGAAATAAAATAAAAATCGTGGAAATGAAAAAATTAAAACACTAACGACACGATCAAATCGCGATTTGACAGGGTTCTTCACCACAACAAAAGTAGCCTCTATTACAAATTTCAAGTTTTTATCTCAATTTTTGCAAACGCTAGAGTGCAAAAAGCAAAGATAACTGTAAAAAACTGTTGAGACGCACATTTTGATAAAAAATAAATTAAAAAATATTCATTAGTTTCAGAGATATGAACAATCGAAGAAAAAAAGGAAAAAATCGATTTCTAAGAAACTTACCGGCAGATTTCACTGAAATTGCGCCCACAGCTCTATGTACTCCACACCAATAACTCCTAATTTTTTCACATTTTATTCTCAACCGTTTCAAACCATTATACATCGTTTACAAGCATAATTAGCGAAAGTGAAAATTGACCGATTGCAATGCTTCCATTCGGAAGCAAAAGAAGACAAAAACTCAGTTCACCCATTTCACTGCTTATGGAAATATGCATAAGGAGGTTCGTGCCTGCACGACGAAGCGCGCCAGATCGGTGCCGCTTGGGGACTATAGGCCACTGGCGTCACCATGCCGCACGTAGGCCATGCACTCTCATTGGCTCGCACGTAGCGTACTGAGACCCTATGTAAGGCGGACCGACAGTCCCTAAATTATCATTCACTGATGAGCAGTCCAGCAGTACGCTTCGACCAAGGAAGCCCTGCAATCAGCCCTGCCAAAGGAGCCAACACAAGCGGACCAGAGAAAAACTTCAGCAGCCCCGTCAACAACCCGCGGCCTGAACCTAAACTGTGCTTATCAGTACAACACTTCGTTCACCCGTACTTCTCAGTACGACAAACCACGCATTTGTACTTTTTTAGTGCAAATATATCAATTCCATTAAACCTCGCCATCGTCTCCTTCTTCTCACACATACCGTTCACACCCACAATAATAAACAGAGATCTGAAATGTTTCCCATAAATTGGCTATAACAAAGCCGGTAGCATTCGGAAGCATACCACCAATGAAATTCGTGGAAATAAAAAGGCAACGTTCAACGAAATAGAAATAACCGTTATGCATTCGAATGTGGACATTCGATGACCGTCTGCTTGTTTAATTTATTACCATTTTTTTCCAATTTTATTCTAACTTTTTCCAAGTTCTTTGTAAATCTTTCGAATATTTTTTTTAAATTTGTAGAAAAGTGCTCCAAATTTCTTCAAACTCGTAGCAAAATTTTTTCAATTTGAAACGAAAATTGCAAATTTTTATCAAATTTCTTCTTAATTCTTACGAAAATTTTCCAATTTTGTTGTCAATTTTTCTGTGAGTTTTTGCTAATCTTTCCAAAATAAGCCAAATTTTTTCCAAAAAATGGTTTTTCCGACAAATTTTTCCAATATTTTCAACATTTTTCTAAATTTCCTAAACATTTCAATTTCCATTATTGAAATTTTAAAGCTTTCTCCACATTTTCTCAAAATTTTTCCAAACTTTGTCAAAGTTTTTGAGACATTATTTCACAAATTTTCTAATTTAAAAAAAAAACAATTCCATTTATTTTCAAATCTTGCATGCATGTCATTCGCATGCATTCTTGGTAACTCCGAATTCAATTTTGCACTTTTATCACTATCCGGATTCATTGTAGCAGGAATGAGAGTTCGAGTATTTATCATTTTTGTCAATATTAATAAAATAATCACCGACACAGACCACGTGTATTTTCATCTCCCCAACTCTCATTCTATACTCATATATATGTATATTAGACCGACTCAGTTTTTTTTTTTCGTCAAACCAGGCTCAAACTGATGTACTATGTCTATAAAGAAACCGTGCGAAAGAAAAACCTAATCAGATTTTTTTATAAGGTCCCGCCAAATTTTTGAAATTTGCATTGAAAAAAAACACGAAAATTTTGGGGTTTTTCAGTGTGCCGTGTGCCCATCCTTTGGTATATGATGGAAATCAGTTTGATTGGTACATAAACTTTGTTTATAGGTTACACTTTAATATATGACATTAATTAATTTCTTCCCGAGCACATAAATAAACTTTCCTACGATGCGATTGGTTTTTGTTTAATAAAAATTTCGTAAAAATTAGCGGTTTATGATGTATATCTCCAAAACTATGAATGGTAGTGGTTAATATTATAGGACATTTGTAGCTTTTGTAATTCTCTACAAAATCGATCTTTACAATAATTACTGTTAATGTCCTCATTCTTATGATATTTACGAAAGAAATCGTACATTTATATTTTTGTCGATGCAGGGGAGCTAGTCTCGCGGCGTTTGGCGATTTACTCACCTTGTTTTTATCAGCAGAGAGTCGAAGTCACTCACCACTCTGAGCGAGTGAGTCTGACTCACCGGTGACATAAAAACGGTGAGTCGATCGCCATGCGCAGCGAGAATGATTTTGAATTTGAGGATTTTGTCGTGAAGATTTTGGATTCGAGGATTTCGTGGGGTAACCCATAATCAAATATGGTCTTGGACACATCGAAAGAAATATCCTAAGAGTAATAAGAGCAGTTTCACAAACGTCAATTTTATTCAATAAACACTGTGAGAAATTACAAGATATTTGATATATGTAGTAATCTGCTCAGGTAAAAATACAGAAAAAAATCATAAAATTCGTTTAAATCTTGAACAAACCATTTTTTTTTTGTCATATGCCTTTTATAAAATTTTATAATAAATTTACACAAGTAATAGCTATTCAATGTATCAAATATATAAATGATATGGTATTAACTTCCCGATAAGGGAAGTTACTGTTTTGCTCCCGTAAAATGAAACATCGATTTTCCACCAGATCTTCTTCTTTCATGGTCTTTCTGACCTTTTTAGACTATTTAAACCAAAGGGTATGTGTGTGTGTGCGCGCGTGTGTGTGTTTTTTTTTCTAAGAAAAAAAAGAAAAAGAAGGAACCCAATCTCCTTCCTCACGCTTCCTTCATTCACTTTCCTCCCTTTTTTCAAAACCTGTATTGAAAACAAACCAAAACTAGTGGGTGGAATGTATTTGTGCCCTCAGTGAGGACACAATGTAAACTTCCCGATTTGGTAACTCGAGTTTTCGCGATCATGTCTGTTTCAGAAATTTACAAGACTTTTCACTTCAGTATTTACTGATTTTTTTTTTCATTTCTCTATATGTCGCTACCTTTTGTGATTTTTTCCATAATCAAGAGATAACTCCCTCGTCCACGTCAATGCCATTTACTTCTCATTAACGCCTTTAAGTCTCATTGAAGCATTTTAAAACCACGAATAAACAACAACTACGTTGAAGAAGTGCAATAAGTCCGTATCTCTGGCTTCACTCGACTTCACGTTCCTGGCAGCATTGATACACAAAACTGATATTCAAGTATTATATTCTGAGTCGGTCCATGTTTACTGTACAGACCAATTTTTGCGATTACCAACGCCATCCTCTTTCCATTCATGCACTCATCACATGAATTATTTTTTTCTAACGGCTCTACCAGCTTAATTATGCACATTATGAGAAAAAGTCGACACACATAAAATGTACATCTTTGTATGAGGAAGAATTTATGTTAACAAATTTTTTCCCTAACTCCACCCGTTTACGAGATATAGCGTTATGCACAATTGAAATTGTTAATAACAATATATATTCTGAACCAATATCTATCGAAAACTAATCCGGGCTAAGTTACATGCAGATGCGTCGATCGAGACCTCGATGGTTTCGATTGGTGTATCCATTCGTAAGAAATCGTTGACTAAAATTTAGGGCACATACATACAAACATACCCATACACACACACACATACAGACATTGAGTCAGAATTTTTCGGGAATCATTTTGGTACCCTTAAGACACCAGTTACAGGTCGAAATGAAAAACGTCGATTTCGGGGTGGTTACAAAAAATCCAAACTAAAAGAACAAAATAAAGAAAAAACGCGGCACAATACCCCTTAGCATAAACTAGTAGAAGGACAACCTTCCATATCCCAGTATCCACAAATCACGACAGAACATCTGCGAAGCAATACTTCATTCTCAGGGGACGACAGCCGCGGCTTCTTCAGTAGCGAATCCTTTTTTACTCTAAGATCCTCCGTTTACTCTGGATGTTTCCGAAGCTGCTCCTCGCGGTGCAGCTCCATTCCGAAATCGCTTGACGCGTTCCATACTGCCTCTGATGACAGCATAACTTCCACAAGATTCCCAGCGTTAATGGGTTTGTCTGCGCTATTTTCCCATAGAGATCGTTGGATGTCGAACCGCGGACACGCAAAGAGAACATGTTCCGCGTTTTCCTGAATTCAATTTGTGAAGATATTCCCGAAAGCACCCGTGTGCCGAGAGCATCTGGGTTGGGTAGTAATTGACTTGCCCATGTGATCGGTCAAGCCAAACATCCAGCTTCGGAATAAGTCGATGAGTCCACCAGCCGTTGCTCGAGGCGTCCCACTGTAGCTGCCATCGCTTGATGCTGTGGTTACGTTCTTCTCTCCTCAGTTCCACTGGGCTCAGTTCAGTTGACCTTCTGCGTGTGTAGAGGCGTCTACGCTCCTCCGCTAGAACTTCGATAGGTATCATCCCAGCAATGACACACTCTGCTTCGTTGGACTGCCCGGTATGCGCCAGCTACTCTCAGGCCACTCAGCCTGTATACTGGAACAACTTTCCGTCGTGCTGCTTGAATTCGTAGTGCATCAGCTCATATAGGGATACCATATGTTAATACCGGCGTGACAACTGATGATAACAAGAGCCTTGTCCTCTGTTTCGGCCCTTCAATGTTCGGCATGAGCCTTGCAAGGGCAGTCCTCACTGCACCCCCCTTCCTGCTTACATGTTGGGCTTGTTGATTAAAACTGAGTCGGGCATCAATCGCAATTCCCGGGTACCGTATATAGGTCTGGGGAGTTATTTCGTGCTCGCTGACTTGGAGCGTGATTGTCTCCAGTTTCTTTCGGCGCGTGATGAGTAGCGCCTCAGTCTTATGCTCTGCAAGTTGCAGACCAATCGAGTCCATCCATTTCCGTATCTCGTTAAAAACATTCTGAAAGATGAGCTGAAGGGTGAATAGAGGTTTTTCCACGATGGTTATAGCCACGTCATCGCCAAAAGCCACTAGCTTTGCCCCCGTCGGCAGTGCTAGTTTCAGCAGTTCGTCGTATACGCTATTCCATAGAAGGGGCCCCAACACTGAGCCTTGAGGTATACCCCCAGTCACCTTATATGTTTTGGGGCCTACTTCTGTGTCATACTTGAGAACCCTGTCGGTGAAGTAGTTACCTACCATCTTTTGGAGATATGCCGGTACTGATAGCTTCGATAATGCCGCCAAGATGGAATCCTACCGTACCGAGTTGAAAGCGTTCTTGACGTCCAGAGTAACAACCAAACAGTATTATTTCGCACCGTCTTTCCATCGTTCGCCCTCAATCGCTCTCTTGGCTGTTCTCACGACGAGGTCAATAGCATCCAACGTAGATCGTCGTCGGCTGAAAGCATATTGACCGTCGGCCAACAGGGGTTCCACCGCTGCCTCAATTCTCTGGTGTACTATGCGCTCCAGAATCTTGCCCGCCGTATCCAGCGAGGGGACGCTATGACGCTATGCTTCGTCCGGTGGCTTTTTCCCCTTAGGGAAAAGTACGAGTCTCTGTTTGTTTCCCCCCATTTTAACTATGCTCAACGTGGAGCACATAAAAAGCACATAATTATGGAGCATCTAACTATTTCCGTACTATTAATTTTATTGTTCCCCCCCTTAGAGGTCTCTAATGGAAATATCTAATAAAAATATGTTTCCCCCCATTTTAACTATGCTCACCGTGGAGCACATAATAAGCACATAATTATGGGGTATGTGACTATTTATGTGCTTTGAATTTAAGTTTTTCCACCCTTAGAGTCCCCTCAATGGAAATTTCCGGTAAACAAAATCTTTTCGTCATTCTCCCCATGTTATCCGTGGAGCACATAAAAATCTCATAATTATGGGGCTACTAACTATGCACTGACTCTGAATTTTATTTTTACTACCCTTAACCCTTTATAATGAAAATCAAGGGTAAAAATGACTTTCCCCTCATTTTCGTCATGCTTATTGTGGAGCACCTAAAAAGCACATAATTATGTCGTACCAACATTTTTAATAACTATTGATTTTAGGTGAAAACCCCTAGGGGTGGAGCACCAATTTTTTAAATGCAGCACCTAAAAAACACGTAAAAAGCACGTAATTTTGGTTAAAAAAAAGTGACAATTTCTGACCTTGCTCCGCTAACTTTATGGAGGTCAACTTCACTTCATACGTGTATCGTCACACACACACCCACTATCGGAAAGTTATAGATGCGACCCGTCGAGGGTCACACTCACATCCCATTTATCGAAATTTGAAATCCGGAATGTGAAATTTCCAATTTGAGATTGATCTTCCTGAGTGTGTCATTTGAGATTTAAGATTCAACTTGTGAGTTTTGAGTTTTCACATTCGAGATTTGAGATTGAAACTGCGAAATTAGACATTTGCGATTAGTGAAAGATCAGAGATTTTAATGTTTGGATTGTTTTTTCCAATTTGAGAGCTGAAATTAGAAGTTGGAAATTAGAGATAAGAAATATGTAATTTGTGATTGATTGGAGAGAGGAGATTTGAGATTTTATATAGTAGATCCGCGCGAGTAAGATAGAAAGACTTATCCCCGTCGCAGGATGAGGCACTCTTCTCTTCTTTCTTTTAAATTTCGTTCCTAACCCACTTCAACAATGGATCAGGACATTTCACGAGATTGGTATCTCCAATAGAGAGCTTGGTTTTTCCAATAGATTATGTCAAGTCTATATCGTAATAAATGTTGCAACTCAAAATGTATACTCAAGTGGTAGATTACCACAAAACGTGTAATTGGTCCATTTTTTCAATCTTTTGTATTTCAGCATCTCACCTATTGTTCGAGATCGAATAGCAAAACGTAGTCTCCTTTTGCGGTATCATCAAATAATGTTTCAGAATCCGTCTAATATTAATTTCAGCAAAATAATTATTCATTATAAGTTTGGGGCGGTTAAATGAATGATGAAATACAAGGGTCAATATTCGCAATTAACTGTATTCTTATCCATATAAATGTGGCGCAATCATAACCCATTTTCAGAGGGGTGGATGCGCCTAGAGTACAATTTGTACACGCGTTTTCTTGTTTATGCAATAATAACTAATAATAATTGCTAATCTTTGGACGGTATAACAACTAAATCACTCGAGATCCGATTCAGCAGAATCGTAACAATAAACTCCAAAATATACGATGTTATTCAGGCATTATTACTTCGTAGGGAAGAGGGGGTGAGGGGGAGGGTGTTCCACTTATCATACCCGAGATGCTTCTTTCGCTATTATAACAAAAAAGGGGGGAATTTCTCCTAAAAAGGGTTGCCCACGGTTGGGGAAGGGATCGAGGGGTGATTCTTCTGAAATGATCAATTACCAAGGGACTTACGGGATTCGATGGAGTATTTTCCAATCTGCCTTGTGGCACTTCTCAGATGCGGTCTCTATTTCGCAGTTCTTGAGTTCCTTACTGGGTCAATTTCACTATCCTCAGCTCTTCCAGATAGCGAGCACTTCTCTTGGGTCCTGGGAAGGGTTCCAGATACAAATGGACACTTTCAGCTATCTCTTCAACAAGAATTTTGTATTTTTACTGACCACTACTTCATTTGCAAAAGATTCCCCGGAGCGGCCATTCAACAAGTGGCTTCTTCCTTTTCCGTCTTCTTCCCTTCGCCAGTGGTCGGGGCTCCCACGTGTCTGCATCCCTGCAGAGTGCTGCCCTCTCCGCGCGCACTGCTCACGGGCAACCTCGGTCCATCGGTAATGTAGGTGGACCTTGTGGCCGTATTATAGGTGTCGCTGGCGGTGGTCTGTCCGCCAAACGACTAGGTACTGTCGTTTTGGGGACGAGTGGACGGGATGGGGGCGGGAAAACCCAACCGTGGGTTCGTACAAATCTCCTTATGCTAATGTTCCTTAATATTTAGCTTATTACCTATTTTCCCTATCCTACCTTGCCACAAACAGTACTGGGGGTAGATAGGGCATGGGGTTCTCTAGCCCCATGCTCTGTCGATTCCTTACCATAACGACTCCTTCTGAATACCGATGGAGGGTGCCTGAAATTCTGGAAGAGGTCGGTGAACAAATCAACCAGGCAGCGTGAAGATCACTATTCTTTATTCCCCCCACATTCAACCCGGTCCCTTATAGATTCCCTTAGAAAATTAAGTATACCGGAAAATATACATGTAATAAATGGGTCTGTCCAACAGTTACCGATATAGGCGGCAGCGTATCGACCAAGTCAATTTTGAAATCTCTGAAATCTCATCTGAGAAACTTGGCCGAGAGCTGCCGCGTAGATATACACGACACAACTACTCCCTCCAAAAAATGCCCAAGATTACGGGGAAATTGACCTTAGTTTTACTATATAATTCGGGGTATACCCTATCCATTTACGTTTTTATTTCTTTTCCCCAATTGATATTTAAAAAAATATGATCATAACAGAAAGTCGTTTTCTGTATTTTCGTGAATGAGATCATTTTCTGTCAGTTGTTTGTTCTGAAGTTCGCCTCCTTGCATGGGGCCATCAGTTTACCGATAAAACAGTGCCAGTATGGTAGAAAATAGTAGTCTGTTATCCACCATCGATTAAAAATGCTAGGGACTGAGGAAAGCGCCAGATGGCAGATGTAACTCAAATATCTGAAAAATATATGTTGAACAGGGGTGCTCATGTCCAACGGGCTCCACACTTGATGACTTCACTGTAGCTAGCGGAGGTTGGAAGATAATAAAACAATCATATTGGTATCGCTACCTTTTTCAATCGTGAACAATGGTATGTTATTTATAAACTTTTGGTATGCGCAGTTTTTGCAAAAACAAATTATGAAAAAGGACTTATAATTGGGCGGGAATTGATGCGAAAAATCTGAAACCAATTAATTGCATAGAAAATCCAATGGTGAACAATGGTATAATATTATTGACGCTAATAAAATTTGTTAGTTACGGTCAAGTGCAATTGTTTATGATGCCTTCTACAGTTTGATACTCTAAACAATGAATACCATATTGACGTTGACATCCGAGATAACGTTCGACCATTTTTACATATTCAATGGAATATACCCGCGGAAGGGGGGAGAGGAGTTTTCGAAATTTCTAAATATTACAAAGTTTCATAATTCTTAATATGTAGTACTTAGATAAATAATACAATTCGTCATTAACAATTAACTATGGGTGTTGGCAAAAAAGTCATGGAACGTCAAATGTGTATTTTTCCGTATGGAACGACTTTCATTAGACACCTTGTTTCGTATCTCTAACCGTTCTTGCGACAGAGGGGTATAAACAATTAAATTTGTTAATAACACTTAAACTTTTGAAAACGGCCCTCCTTTCAGACCTGGAAACCAGTGAAACGTGTCAGAAATAAAAAATAAAAAAAGTTGAATCCCCCCATTGGTTCCGCTGGAAACGTTAAACAAAGTTTATTGTCTACACACGTACATATACAGACACTTCTCTGAAATCGTGTCAGGATGATGTCAAATGTCGAGAAACGTGAAAATTTCATCGATCTGACAGTTTTCATTTTCGGGGTCATTACAATAACTTCCCTAGATCCGGAAGTTAATAATATATCTTAGTTGATGAAGTGAATTGCTAGTCCTAGCAGAATAAAGCTCCGTATTTACGAGTGATATCCAAATGGAAATTCTTCACACGAGTTTCAAAAAAATCAGTGAAATCTCACAAAAAAAACAAAAAGACTTTTGTTTTAGAAAAACTGGCCAAATCAATTTATCTATACAGAGTAGCAATCTTGGAAAATAAAACAGAAAAAAAATTATTTTCTAAAATTACAGCATAACTATTTCGATCCGTCATTGATGATCACCTGGGCATTTGAAAAAAAAGACGAAATAAAGAAAGGAATGCCAAGTAGAGGCAGGACCAGCAGTAGAGGCAGGACCGAGGTACTTGGCGCGGTTTTGTTGATTATCGAAGATCACTCAACATCATTCAATATCATGAACATCATTGCTCAGCATCATTCGACAAATTCAATCTCTGTAGTATTCACGGGGAAACCGTAAGCAACAATCGGTTACTTTGTTCCGCCTCTATTGATTTTTTTCTAGTAAGTATTTCTCACTTGGCATTTCTTTCTTTATTAACTTCCCGATAGGGCAGTTATTGTAATCACCCCGAAATCGAACTTTTTCATTTCGACCTGTAACTGGTGTCTGAAGGGTACCAAAATGATCCCCGAAAAATTCTGAGTCAATGTCTGTGTGTGTGTATGTTTGTATGGAATGGATACACCAATCGAAGCCATCGAGGTCTCAATCTACGCGTCTTTACGTAACTTAGCCCTGATTAGTTTTTCATGGATATTGGTTTAGAATATATATTGTTATTAACAATTTCAATTATTCATAACGCTATATCTCATAAACGGTTGGAGTTATGGACAAAATTTGTTAACATAAATTGTTCCTCAGACAAAGGTGCACATTTAATGTGTTTTGACTTTTTCCCATAATGTGCATAATTAAGGTGGTAGAGCCGTTAGAAAAAAATAATTCATGTGATGAGTGTATGAATGGAGACTAGATGGCGTCGGCGATCGCAAAAATTGGTCCCTACAGTAAAGATAGACCGACTCAGAACATAATACTTGTATATCACTTTTGTGTATCAATGCTGCCATGGAACGTGAAGTCGAGTGAAGCCAGAGATACGGACTTATTGAACTTCTTCAACGTAGTATATTCGTGATTTTAAAATGCTTCAATGAGACTCAAAGGCTTTAATGAGAAGTAAATGGCCTTCACGTGGAAGAGGGAGTTATCTCTTGATTATGAAAAAAATCACAAAAGGCAGCGACATATAGAGAAATGAAAAAAAATCAGTAAATACTGAAGTGAGAAGTCTCGTAAATTGTTGCAACAGACATGATCTCGAAAACTCGAGTTGCCAAATCGGGAAGTTTGGATTATGTCCTCACTGAGGGAACAAATACATCCCACCCACTAGTTTCGTCTTTTTTTTCAAATGCCCACGTGATCACCAATGACGGATCGAAATGGTTTTGCGGTAGTTTTAGAAAATAATTTTTTTTTCTGTTTTATTTTCCAAGATTGCTACTCTGTAGACCGAAATCAATCAATAAAATGACTTGGCCAGTTTTTTTAAAACAAAAGTCTTTTTGTTTTTTTTTGTGACATTCATAATCTACGTGAATGTATTTAGCATCGATAGTGGATAGCTCCCGATCCGAGCGGCCGAACCATATCTTCTCCCTTCTCCTAGTTCATGTGGTTCCTGGTTCGATTGTTGGGGGGAACAACGGATTGGAATGTTTTGTTAAGGGTGCGGTAATATGAAGATGTAGTGGGAATTATCTAAGGTAGTTTTCTACAGATGGGGCATGATGGAATATCCACTTCCCATCTGCCACAAAAAGAGCAACGGCGTGTTTGAATGTTACATTCACCGCATCTGTATCCCAATTTCTGACCTTTTCGACAGCCGAGGTGGAGCAGGGGGGAATGTGGTGGAATGGCCGTGAGTTGCGGGAATCCGGGGGGTTGGTAGATTTTGGTGGGGTCTCTGGGGTAATGAAGTTTCGAGGGATTAATGGGGTCGTAATAAGGGGTCGGATGGGGCAAATGTCCATGAGCGAAGGGATATGGGGACGACTTGAGATTTTCCCAGGGGACGCGTTCACCTTTACCATGTGGGTCATGGTGGTATGTGTCGGGGGTGATTGAAGGTTGAGTTTAGTAAGTTTCAGAGGACTCTGGTTGTGGTCAGGGGGAAATCCTTCAGGGCATAGGAGTGGAAAGCTTGTTAGTGGGCCATCGTGGGTTAACGGTTAAGGTAGTCGGGAGCGATCTCGGTAGTGAGTGGGGTGCGGGAGCTGTTGCGATATTTCTAGGGGTCTCTGGGGTGCTCATTATGGGTGGTTCGGGAGCGGAGTCGGACGGAGATGGACTGGGAGTCGAGGGGGTTTCCAGTTGGTCCTTTGGTGGGTCGTTCTCTTTTGTGAGTCTATATGGGTTCGGGGTCTGGATTTGGATCTGGGGTGTTAGGCTCAGCTGACTTCTCGCGATGAACCGTTCCACCTCTATTTCTTCTCATGTCTTCTTCAGCATCAACGATGTCTTTGTTCTGCGTTCCGATATAGGGGGTTCCCGGGGGAGAAATTGTCCCATGGGGACGGTATATCTCCTCCGGGTCGAGGGTTGTCTGGTGGGCATCGTCAAGAGTACCTGTGGGGGCTCGAATATGAAATGGTCGTACATCCGTAATGTGGATCTTGTTTACACGGTGGCCATTGGGATCTGCGAGATCATATATCACGGGGGAGGTTACGTTTACAATCATGTATGGTCCATCGAATTTCGGGGCAAGTTTTGCGGTAAAATGGGTAGCCGCCTGCGATAACGGTCGATATTTCCTCAATTCTAACTCTCCCACCCGGAACATCATGTCACTTCGTTTTTCGTCATATACTTGGGCTTGTGGGACAAATGCTTCACCCATAAATTTACGGGTCAAATCGTATAGATGGGTCATTCTTTCGACTCGGTCTCTCCAGGGACCGATACCCTGATGAGATGGTATATCGGAGTTCAAGGAGCGGGGCGGGGGAGGGGGGGGGGGGTTTAAAGTGCGCTAGGGGGTGTGGTGAGCGATCATGGGCTTGAGAGACCGGTTTACCCTTTCTACCGAATTTGATTGGGGGTGATAGGAGGAAGTAGACTTCGCATTAGCCTTCCGCAACGGTTTGATTTCAATGTAACGAGTGAATAAATCTTCCAGTACTAGTAGATATCGGTGCTGATTCCGGCTTGGAGAGTTCTTTCTCTCATCAAGCCACGGGGTGAGGCTTGAATGGACTTGAATTTTTGGCATTGGGGACACGTTCGGACGAATTTCTCTACATCTTGGTATATGGTATGTCTTATCAATACCTCCATGTAGGTTTAAATTCCCGCGTGGCCCACAGAATCGCAAGGCACTCCCGTTCAGTGACAGTGTAATTTCGCTTCGGTGGGGTCAGTATTCTGCTGGCAAAATATATAGGGCGGTCGGCTCCACGGGAAGAAGTCTTTTGTTCATGGCCTGGCCCGAATTCCGATCCTTGAGTTAATACTGCACCAATAGCGATGTCACTAGCATCAGTCTCTACCATGAAGAGTTTGGTGGAGTACTGGCTAGTGAATTTCGTAATTTTTTGAACGCGGCTGTGTGTTCGCTCGTCCAATTTCAGGTCTTGTCCTTTTTTAGTTGTCCAAGTAGAGGGGCTTTATCTCGGGACAGTGACGGGAGAAATCTGGCGTATCAACCAACCATGCCTAAGAACTTGGTTCTTCTAGGTTGCTTGGTGTGGGATATTGAGTGATATTTTATAATATATTGAGTGATGAGAGTGACTTTATCGGGGTCCACGGCGAGACCGTCTCGGGTTAGTAAATACCCCGAAAATTCAAGTTGATCACATAAGAACTCACATTTATCCGCGTTAATGGTGATGTTGTTATCCTGCAATCGTTTCAGTAAGTTAACTAATCGGTGTTCTTCGACGGTTTTCGTAAACATTAGGAAATCATCACATTTGCGTATATTACGAGACCATTGTGGGGGAATAGTCATATCAGTTAGCATTTTCAAGGTGGCCGGGCCGCTGTTTGATCCGAATGGCATCTTCTCATACTGAAATAAACCGGGGGATAACCCACGGACTGCGAAGGCTGTTTTCTCTTTACTCGCCTCATCGAGGGGGTTATGATGGAATACTTGGCTAATATCCACTTTTGAAACGTATGTGGCCCGGCGTGGGCAATCTAGTAAATCTTCTAGATGTTGCATGGGGGGGGGGGGGGCTAGGTGTTTTCCAGTTTCTTTTTCAATTGTCATTAATATCGCTACTTGAAAATTGCTCATTCATGTTGAAGGGTGCCGGTAGAAACAGATCGAGCGATTCTGACCTGCCGTCTATAGGTAACGGAGGGAGCGTATATGCGACCGGTAATACCGATTATTTCCGATGGAGTGTCCCGACAGGATCACGTGACAGAACGCGATTATGATGATTGTTATGCCACCCAAAGATAATATCATAGTCGAAACCCCAAAAATTATCAACGGTAGCGTCGGTATAGATGCGTTTGTAAATGTATTGCTAACAAATGAATAAAAGAATGATCGAGTTTGGAAGATGATAGGCAAATTATATTATGTAACTAATGATGATTTTCGCGTATGTGTTGCGGTTATTTTGTTTTCAGTTTTTAAAAATTATTCTAGCCCAAGGCGTAGTAGAAGGGGAAGTTCCTTGCCGTATAGTATACATGCAGCGTAAACGGTCAGCTGAGGTAGGGCAAAATGGCGCGAAATAAAACGTGACTTAGCCCGATACGCTATCGTGTATCTTGATTGTCATGTCAAATTTACCTTCTACACTATTTCTCAATTTCTACGATGTGAGCAATCCCATAAATAGTTATCCGTTCTCAGGTCGAATGCGATTATCGACCTTTCCAACACTTTCATCCTTTTCGACGTGGAAGTCCGACCACGACGTGACTTCTCGCCAACGTCTTCTCGGCCGTCTTTGAAATGATGAAACCACTCAAAAACTCGCGCATGTAATACCCTTCATTTCCATATACTTCTGTTGGAAAAAATTAGTTTCAGTGCCGCTTCTTCTACGTTTCATGTGAAATTCCGCGATTTGTTGCTGTATTATTGCAATTATCCTTATACCGGCGAGACAAAACAAACGCTCTTATATAAAAGAAGGCCACATCTAAACTACTATGTCTAAAAATACGGGGGAGGGGCTTATTAGAAAGAGAAGTCTTTTTGGATCTACCCCCAATACCATTGGCTGCGCCGTTCCCAGATCTCCAGTGAAATTGTGTGCCATTGCTACATGGGGCTATTGATGCATTTTGGGCGGTGTCTCCAGAAGCGGTGCTGGGCACGACGATTTTGAAGGAAAATATTCGTTTAATATGCCTATTTAGAACCTCAGAATAAATGAGGGCAATTCAGTACTTACCCGTGGAAAAAAGGAAAAAGATATTTTTTCACTTTTCTAACTTTCGATGTAGGGAAGTTACTGTAATGTCCCCGACAATGAAGTATCTCAGAAACCGAAAATTTTCACTTTTCTCGACGTTTCACATCATTCTGACAAATTTTAATGAAATAAAATTTAGTTTAAAGGTATTTAAATGAAACACACTTCTCCCTGCTTCTGCCATTTTTTGAATCCCCGCAGAAAATAGTATTGTCGAACTCTCTAAACTACGACTCTGTATTGACGATGACCCCTCATTCGAGCTAAATTTTTGTCCCGCGAGGCATTTCTTCATATTAGAAAAGAAGATGAAGTCGCAGGGAACCAGCTCGGGCGAATAAAGGGCTTGCGGCAGTAATTTTTAACGCAATTCATGTAGTTTGCCGGTGACAACTCCAGATGAATGGGTTCCTGTGTTACCGAATGACGCCTCACTCATATGGTAGCTTCTGGAAGGATTTAAAAAAGGATATCCACCTTAACGTTGAATCACCTGACATTCTTCGAAGTACGGGTCAATTAAGAGATATTGAAAATCAAGGAATAATCGAAATATTCAGTAGTAAAGTATGTACTTAAGTACTTAAGGAACATCATAATGAATGCGATTTTCATGCGAGGAAATGTTTCATAGTTCAAAAAGACATAGAAGAGACATTTGATTAAACACTGTCAACTTCTTGTGACTCAAACTGTAATTGAAATCATTGTTCAGATGAATCATAGAGAAGAGTAAGGCTGTTCACGAAGGGTTACAGGAATCCGGGAGAGCTGAGGTAGGCTCTACTACCCAAGTGTGGATTGACGATTGGCCCACTCTTGAGTGAAAGGTCTACCAAGCTTGGTACAAACTTGGCATTCAAGCCCCGCTTGGCATACCTTTGGATTGCAACACTTCATCCTAGCTTGGAGCCAGAGTGTCATCTGAACATGAAGTCCAAGCCTCATCCTAGCTTCGAGTCCGAGCCCTGCCCTCACTCGTTCTCAGCCACATCCTGACTAGTAATTGAAGTAGTCCTTAAATTAATGAAAGATGGGGTTCCATTAGGGAAACTACATTTTGTAATTCCATGAGACAAATTCATACGCGAATCCAATGTAAGATCCTGTAATGAAGATAGGCTCCGACCAAAATGGTCGGTTTTTGAATATGAAACTCCATGTATGAATACGATCGGTTAGGGACAGATATCGAAGTAACTCATTGAGTTTAGGAACGCTTGTTGAATTATACGAACCAACATGGATGAAGCCATTCTATACATTATTCTCATTTTTCGATACGGTATTTTATAAAGTATTTTGAAGATAGAAAATAAAATGCAAATTGTAATTGACGAATATCTTGTATATCAACCATTTAATGGCTTATCAATCTTTGGAGGCAGTTACATAGCAAAACATTTTATATAGAAAGTAAATTACGATGGACGGATAGTTGAACATTAGCCACCCCATCGCGCTCGGTGCCACCACCTTCGCGGTCACTATAACCCGCCAGCTACGTACACCTATGTGATTGGATTTTTCAGACTTGTTTTGCTCTGAATACTTCGTTTCTATGACCTATGTAAAACAGTTCAACTGCATTTACTCTTTTGCTAGTTGGGAAAATTAGCGCATTATATCGTTTCTATTGTATTATGAACACTTTTTTTATTTAGAGCAATTTTTGGTGCCACAATGTTACATAAACACATCTTTAGAGAAGAGTAGATCTTGACGTCGCAGAAAATTCGGAAGTTGCTCACCTTTTGTGCTTTTGAGGTTTGTGAAATTTATTAATCTTTAACTGGTAGTCCGTGCGGACGCATGTCAACCGTCCACGTATAAATTCCAAAGTACCGCGCGCTTAGTACAGTGAATTTATAAAGTTGTAAAACTTCTGGCAGTAATGTGTCGACCGTAAAAAATCTCAAGCAGCCTCTAGCTTGAATAAGGAAAGCCAAAATGAGACCTTTCATGGAAGACCCACGAAAAAACCGTTACCAAACCTCCAAGCAGTATGAGCTCAGATCCGTCTCGACCCAACGTACTTTCCAATACTTCTGAGGTTCGTAAACAGACTCGAGTGCCTCCACTAATTATTGACAACAATGAAGTAGAGACATAAAAAAACTAATTAACTTCCTGAAGATTAAAGTAACCGATAACAAACTCACAATAAACGGGATTTGGGTTTGACCCTCTGCAGGTCGAACCAAGAACTTCCCGATCGTTCCCCCGTATATGTTATGTATAAAATTTCGGTTTGTGTCTCCAATTGTGAACGTTTTAAACTTTTCAAAATTACCAAATATGTGAAATTTTATAATTCTTAAAATGTAAAGAGATTTTTTAAAAATATATCCTTTCTTGGGATAGAGTTAGATAAACAATTCAATTTGTGAAAAACTATGAGCATAAAAAGTCATATAAAATCAAATGTGTACTGTTACGTGTGGAACAACTTTCATTCAACACCTCATTTCGTATCTCTAATTATTGTCGTGATAAGGCGACATAAAGCATTCAATTTGTGAATAACAATTAACTATGGGTGTCGGCAAAAAAGTCATAAAGCATCCAATGTGTATTCTCATGTGTGGAACGACTTTCATTGGACACTTTATTGCGTATCTCGAATTATTCTCACGATCGACCGATATAAAGAATCGATTTTGTTAATGACAAAAAAAAGTCATAAAACATCGAATGTGTATTTTGACGTGTCGAACGACTTTCATTTGACACATTATTGCGTATCTCTAACCGTTCTTGCGATATAGCGATCTAAACAATTGAATTTGTTAATAACAATAAACTGTCGGTGGCAGTCAAAAAAGTTATATAACATTAAATATGTATTTTTGTGTGTGGAACAAATTTGATTGAATCATTTTTTTCGTATCTTCAATCGTTCTCACGACGCAGCGATATAAACAATTCATTTGTTAATAACTATAAAATCGCTGGGTTGATTATGTTCAAAATCTAATCAGGGCTAAGTCAGGCGGATAGCAACCTATCCAATGAGTATAAGAAAACCCCAAATCACAGAATTTGTCTAGGAGGAATCGTTCGACAAAATTTTGCTCACATACGCACACACACACACACAGACAAATATCTCGCTCAAAATGGTTGGAAACGTTTCGAGGGGTCATGAAACGTGGAGAGCAAGTGAAGTTTCCAATTTCGATTTTCCGACCCAAAACAATAACTTCCCTAAGATCGGGAAGTTAATCACAATGAATTTCAATGGATGCACCGTAACCATCCACCTACGTATAATTACAGCGAAGATTACAAACAAAATCTGAAGCATGCTGACTCGGCACAATTATCAATTTCATACTTTTGGTCTAAAAAATGAAAGACAGAAAAAATTCATCATCAATAGGACTTCCCGCCAGTTTCACGGAGGATAAAAGCAAAGACGAAATATAAAAACATGGAATTAACACTCGATTGATCCGCCTATTCTTAAAGTTGATCAATGGCGGCAAAGACAAAGAAAGTAGAGTGCTACCTGTATTCACACTTACCGTTAGTACTGCCGGGATTTTTATCTCCTTTACCGATGTCAAAACAATTTTGAACCATACGTACAAACCGAAAATGATATTAAATCTCACCAACCAACATAAGGCTTCAGGTGCAGTAGATGTGTACAACGCGCTGGGGGCCATGACATAAACCAGTACATCAGAAAGTGCGCGAATTGTGGTCAAGCACACACCGCGAGATACAGAGAATGTACGACTCGCACCAAATTCAGTGGAGGCTCAAAAAAATCGTCCAATCACCAGCCCTCAGCAAAGAAGTGACAAAGATGCCCGCTACTTAACACACTACAAACATTCAGAACTTCGAAAAGAATATCTGATTCTTCCGGATCCCAAATTTCCCTGAGTGATAAACTACCGAAACGGAGCTGAGTAGATCGGCGTACGCTTCGTTCTTCCCAACTACGGTATTCCAGCCGGAAACACTACACGTACCGGTATCTCAACCTACGAAGATGCCACAGGAAAGCCACATTCCAGAAGCATACTTAGGTACCACAAAAAAACTATATCTCTACATCTAAAGGAATCATGGAAGTGCTCAAAACTCTCAACAGTCTCGAAATCCTCTCAGATATAACGGAAATGATAAGTACATTAAAAACTGCCAGATATCGCTATAGATGGGATCACAATTATGGCATCCAATGCATACTTTTTTACCCCTACCTTTGAAGCACCTCCAATGGCTGAATAAACCATATAAATATCTTGGCAATATTGTTACTCTCAAACCTAACTTAGACGACTTAATACATACTGTCCATAGAAATAACAGAATCATCTTGATTGGGGCAACTAAGCTAACCAGCAAAACCAAGAAACCCAACATACTAGACTTCTCGCTGATCAGGGCAAACGGCTAACGTAGGTGGTGACATGGCTATAGCCATACATAAGTTTCTGAGATTCGAAATTGTTACGCACGATCTTTTGTCGCTCACTGAATACGTGGGGCTTGAGGTCCAAGTAGATCAGAGAATAACGAAAATCTTCTCGTTACAGAATCCACCTTGTGGCGCACTAGGTACGAACATATCGAGCCATATAGTTCCTGAACGTGCTCGAACAATTATTGCTGGAGACTTCAGTGCAACGGACTCGGTCTGAACCTCCGCTAGGCTCAACGAATTGGGTGCAATTCTCACACAAAGCTGCTCTTACCAGGCGTTCCAATACATTATTACCATAACCGTAGCACTGCTAGTACCATTGATCTGTCGTTAACTAACAATATCTCTATCATAGAAAATTTCACTACACTTCCTGCATCCGCTTCAGATCATCTACAGTTGTTCTTCTTTCGATTTGGTAACCCAGCCTCACCAGAGCCATCTAAAGTATGGAATTATGGAATGACCGACTGGAAAAAAATTAAGGATATCTTGAGTGATGCAATTTATACGACAAACTCTCCCTGTAATTACAAAGAAACAATAGATACACATATAACAAACTTCACCAACATTGTAACAGTAACCCTAGACTTCTCCACTCCTATCCTGTTATCTAAGACTAATGATACGCCATGTCCCCCTGAAATAACCGGCTTAATCAAAATCAGATCAGATCAACATGGAAAAAAACTCGTAACCCATACCTAAAATCCAATCTAAATCAATTGATCAAGGGAATTAAGGTTAAAATAACCGATTAGAAACAGACTACTTGAGATAACAAATTCATAAACATGAACCTTAAAGATTACTCCATATGGTGCATTGCAAAGTATTGTAATAACACTGGTAAAAGCTTCCTTTCCACCTTGAAATTAAAGAATTACATATAGGCAGAAGCCGACAACAAGGCAAATACTCCTTGCTCACATTATGCGAATATCCATGAGCTATAGTAGTGAGAGAGCAGTTTCAGCGAGAATCGAATGTGCTCCCCCCTTCCCCCTAAAATAAACAAGGAAAAACACTTTAGACAAGTGTTGGACCTGCCGCCTTCCCTGCCATGGGGTCCCATCTCTGCTTGGGTCCGCTTCCCCCCCCCCCCCCCCCTCTTCCCTCGTCCATCAGCGGAGGTGTGATTTACGTTACAGGGCAATCCAGCCCTGTGGGAATCCCCCCCCCCCCTCGCTCAAAGGACGAACAAGGAAAAGGACTTGTCGAAACACGTCTGGGCGTGCTTATCAGGGGGCTCCCATCTCCGTTTGGGCACGCTTCCGTCTTCCCCCCCTTCCTTCTATGAAGGAGCGATTGACGTCACAGGGTATGGCTCCAAGATGTATGGCGCCCTAGTGAGAAATTTGGAAAGCGGTCGGCAGATCGTGATACAAAGGGTCTGCGGAAAAGCACATGCGCAAACACGCCTAATCGGTAGACAATGCGCCCTTCTTATCATGGGTCTCATCTCGGCTTCGGACTCGCTTACCGCCCCCTCCCCTTCTACGTGCTAACTTTTCTTCGACCAAGTTTTTTCAAGGAAATGGAGGGAAAAATTGTGACAAATCACACAGGTCTACAGACAAATTTTTTACCTTCCCGGAGGGGAATTATTGTAATCACCCCGAAAATCGAATTTTCTTCATATCTTCGCGTTTCAAGGTCTCCACGACACTCCCCGCTCATTTTTACGATGATGTATGTGTGTGCGGGTGTGGGTGTGTGTGTCTGTGAAGGTGTCTGTCCGTGGCGAAAAATTTTGTCGAACGATATCTCGCGAAGGGACGATGCGAGCGAGGTGCTCAATAGTGCAATCGAAGCGTCTCCTTTCACCTTAGAGCTGATCAGATTTTGCGTGAAATTCGTGCAGTATATATATTGGTATTAACAATTTCAATTGTTTATAATGTTCTATTGCATAAACTATTAGAGGTAGCGTAAAATTTATATAAGAAAAGTTGTTCCCCATGTAAAAATACGTATTTTATCTAGAATGACTTTTTTCGACAATTGGCATAATTAAGGAGGTATGGCCGTCTCAACAATTATGTCTGTAATGAGTGAACGAATGAACACAGCGCTGTCACGACGAACCCAATCGAAGCGTTTCCGTGCAAAATCGAGCGGATTACACTTTGGATGGCATTCGTGCAGTATATGCAATGTTATTAACAATCTCAATTGTTTATAATGTTCTATTGCATAAACTATTACAGTTAACGAAAAAATTATATGAAAAAAGTTGTTTCCCATATAAAAATACGTATTTTATGTAGAATGACTTATTTCGATAATTGGCATAATTAAGGAGGTATGGCAGTCTCAATAATGATGTCTGTAATGAGTGAACGAATGAACACAGCGCTGTCACGACGGTCCCAATCGAAGCGTTTTCCTGCAAAATCGAGCCGATTACACTTTGGATGGGATTCGTGCAGCGTATGCAATGTTATTACCAATTTTAATTGATTGGCTCGTTCAGTAATTATCTCGTTGCATCCCACGAGACGTCTTCATTTACGGACTCGCAGTTCATCAATTACAAACCCTGGGCAGCTGAAACTTCGGTTATCAATTAGTATACTTCAGATAGGTACGGCAGCATGCAACTAAGCTATACAACCTGCAGAGGTCTGTCAGCACATTAAAAATCCAAGAAATAAATTACAATCCGGGAAGTTACTGCTAAGACCACCTCGGCGGGTCACACCCATTTATATGCAACCGCCTATGGGAGCGAGCCTGCGAGCGACCAACAATGCGCCACTAGTTATTCATTTTTTTGCATCAAATAAATGATTCCAACATAAAGTCTCTCTCGTAAAGACTTCAACCAGTACACAAATTATCATAATTAATAATCAACCTCACCTGCACCATACGGTTTATAAGCGATATCAGGAGGAGAAGCTATCCCGAGAGATACAAGCTGTAGCCGCATTCTACGACGAAGATTTTCAAATGTCCGGTAAGTTTCTTCACTGAGTACCGAAAAATAGTAAACATATATGCAAATCGCAAATTATTCATTTTTCTTTCTCTTTCTTTTCACAGTCGAAGAAGAAGAAGTAGAATCACCCGTCACAGAATATCCTCCTCAGGCGGTAATTAGTACATAACAGCTGCTCGAGGATTTACTAGACATCACTGAGGAGTTCGAAATTGCAGAACGTAGGCACGCGGAGGCAATGGAGGCCCTAGACTATATTCCACTTACCCCAAGAATGCCAGTAGAATAATATTGTCAAAAGTGTCACATCCATTTTGCACCATACCTGATTCCTTTTTTGAAATGTACATATGAATAAATAAGCCATCGATTTCAGTATTAAATCAATTTGTGTTTTCTTTACCTTCGAAGACTTGCGCCTGAAAGAGAAAAAAAATTAGGATAATTGTTAAAATTCGGGAACGAGGTCAAGGAATAAAAGAAAATATGCCATGTTCATTTTATTAGAAAAAATTTTTATTCCAAACGGAAAATACTTTTTCATTCGTTCCATTGCCAGAAAAAAAAACTCACAAAAAAGAAAAAAAAATGGGATTTTTTTTAAACTTTAAAAAAAATATACAGTAAATCTACAAAAAAATTATGAAATAAATATTTTACAAGAAATTAGCAAAAAATATACAATAAATTTACAAGCAATCTTACAAAATAAAAATTTACAAAAATCTTACATCTACTTTTTTCTTCTTATGACGTCAACAATGATGGGCCTATTTTTCCACACAAAAAAATCTCATTTTTTTTTTCATCAGAAAAATAATTTCTGTATAGGTGCCATTACGAAAAAAAAATTCTTGCAGAACCCAAAATTTTCAAACAATTTTCCATTGAAAAACCAATCGAAGTCATACCACACGTGGTTTTTTATATCCATAGGCTAGTGTGTTCCCAGTTTCATCAACTCTTCGTTTCGGACCCGTAGCTCGTATTGTCTTCTTTTCCGTTTTTGTTACGGCATCATGATACGACGTATTCCCTTGTATTCAATTTCAAAAGGGTTCGATCTGCCGACAACAAGAGCACGAAGCGAATCGTAGTTGATCTTTTCAGGTGTTTGGTAATTTAATCTCACCCCTTTTAATTTTCGTTACAATCCTTACAGACCCGTCTGGTTTCTGTACAAGGTAAGTATAAAACTTTGGACCAGCCGAAACAAATGAAAGAAGGAAGCTATCATTGTCATAATCTTTGTTTATTTCATGTGTCAAATCTCCTAAGGAATTTCTAATTGGTAATTCATTACTCCCATCACTGACGTAAATTACAGAGCCTGTATCATAATATAATACGCGTTCTTGTAATTGATCTAAATAGGACCACAATTTTAAACGAGCATGAGCTGTCGTGTACGCAGCAATAACCACATTTGCTTTCGTCGATCGCTCGATAGTCTCGTTTAAATGTTTCCAGGACATGAAAAGCGCACTGTCATCAACTGGTTTGAGACCTGTCACTTCGATATCAGAGTTGAACATGATTTCCGCGAATTCCTCATCGGATCGAATAATCGCTTTTTTGGATAAATTGTCTCTTTGGCTAAATTTACCCCAGAGACAGTTTAGGCAAAGTTTAGCCACCGCTCTCAATCCTTCGTTCTTCTCAATTTTTGTTCTGTCCAACTTTATTCCCTCTTGAGCTTCATATTCCTCAATATATCTATCTCTTGAAATATCATCTACACAATTTAGTGGCCACCCCGAAGCTTCCTGTTTTTTCAAAAATGTATCGATATATTCTGCAAATAACCCCCCAGTTCTTGTTGTGGGACCGTGTGGTTTCCCGATATTCCCAGATTTCACTAATTTCCAAAATTATATAGTCCTTTGCAATGGCTTTACGAAGCTCCGGGGCAGTCCAAGTGCCTAACAATTCACGATCAGATGAATCGTTATGACGGCAATCTCCTTGGACCAAATCGATACGACATGAGGGAAACATGAGCTTTCCATGGGCTTTCATTGGTAGAACATGATGGAATAATTGACGCGGCGGCAATATTCGACATTTAATGAGGCTTCCTATATTGGACATATCATTATTCGGACACAAAACTCTCCAATCATCACCGGTACCAATGTGTACCGTAGGGTGTCCAATTGGAAAAGTTCCAGTTTTGAAAACATATGGATATAACGAACAAACATCAGCATATATAATTTCTTTATTTTCTTTGACATCATAGTGAGTTACTGTATTGCCGGTACGGCCACCGAAAAATGCATCCCTCGGATCTAAAGACATAAACATTTGTTGTGGAATTTCGTCAATGGATCGTACTAGCAATGGATCAGCACGTTTTTGACGATTGAATTCACACTCCCACATTTCAATGACTTCATATCCCAATGCTTCCAGCTTGGTTGTGGTAAAATGCGTTCTCTCAAATCGACTTTCTAATGTTTCGGCGTGGCTTAACTTTTTGTCTCTATTGAATTTGAATCAAGACACCCGTGCCAGTAGCAGCCATGAAATTGATAAGCATACGTTTTATTGTTTGCTATATGTTCCCAATAACCTTCCAGACGCACACCCGACTTAGTTGTACACTCACGAGTTCGCCCCGCATGCAGTATCGTATGATTATCACAGTGCTCACGCCATAATAACCATTCAATGTATACTTTTGACTGTGTTTTACTGAGACAGTACCCTCCTTGTGGTATGATTCCAATTTGTTTTTCTTTTAAATAATTTTTTTGGTAAATACTCATACAGGTGGAGGCTATGGTCACGCATCCATGAAAAAGACATACTTTCCCAGTTCATCATTAATCGGCGGAATTGCACACATGCTTTCCCCAAAATTGTGACATCAAGTCTGCAATAAAGAAGAATTTCTTTTCGGAAATCAAATATGTAATTTTCATTGACACGCGCGTTATACCACTCAAAGAACTTCTCTCGACCCTTCACACTCATTGTATCTGCACCAAAGTATTTTGCATCAGGCATAGGGCCTACATAGTTTTGTGTGTCGCTTCGATTGAAAAAATGTGCAAAATAGCCCTTCATAATATCTCCTAGTTCAAAAGCTTTTGGTAGCTTGGGAAGTGCCATATGAAAATAATTTAAACTATCAATAAATTTATTATTCCCAAAATCCATTAAAAGTATATTTGTACCATTGCTAATAGTGTTAATTTGACTATTAATGCTCTTCAGAGCGTTTCCTAAGATGAACTGTGCGTCATACCCTGTTGCATTATCTGCTATACATATAACATTTTTATATATCTTACCCATTGAGGTGATGTACTTCATAAACTTTGTAACAGGGTTTTCGTAGCAGACATGTTCCCTATGCTTGCAATGGCGACAACGACTTCTGATGTGAGCAGCACTCGCTCCAATATTTTCATCGCTCATATACGCACATTTATCACAAACCGTCTGGAGAACCTGCAGTGTCGGCTCATGTATATAAAATTCTTTGTTCCCTACCATTTTATGATCCTGCCGAGTTTCAAAATCGTAAAACAGAAAGGCTACACGCTTTTTGGGCTCATTCACTGATGTTTCCCTAGGTTTCACCACAGACATATAACACAAGTGTCCGAAGTCTCTATGTTTTTGGCATATCGTACAGTAGTACGTGTGGCACTTGTAATACTTCCCAGATTTGATGAGCTCATAACACCCTTTACACGTTTGCATATTTTTACAAACGGTGAGGTTTCTATTGGTATAGGAGCCCTCTCGTCTGTGTTGATCAAAACATAATTGACCGTGACGTTCGCCTCTACAGTCATTGCACACTACTTTATCGGGACATTTATCATCACATGGAGGTTTCTTCAAAGACCGGTCGTAGGTTCTGTCCCACCGAACTCTATGGTTTTTGGCAGTGTACACAATAATACTTGCATCCAAAGAATGACAATAAACATAGCATTGGCTCATAATGCTTATGGTCATCATAGTACTCAATGGATAGTGTACACTGAGAAGGGATATTATGATTAGCCAGCTATGCTGTTCCGTCGTAGACGACCGGCCGATCTTTGCCATTCTGCATGAGGGAATAGACTTTGATCACACACCCTGCTCTTGCCAAATACCGCTGATATGCCCGAATATCATCCAGACCACAGCCATCAACAGGTACATTCACACCAGCAGCCTGGGTCAGCTGTTCTGCCTCCAACAACTGTCACGGAACTTTCACCATGTGTTCTTCCTTCCACATTTTATTGAAACCGCCAACAGCCCGGGCTTCCATTTTTTTAGCATGTGCCCGAGCGACAACAATTGATCGAGGCAAACATAACCCATCATCGTTATTAATATTAATGACGTCTCAGCGGGGGAGGGAGAGGAACCCCAGGAAGAAAGCCAAGAAATCCAACACTAGGGAGGAAACAGAGCAAATGGAGGAATCAACGAAGAAGTTTGACGCCTACATCGATGGAGGTGGATTTGTACTGTCCAGTGAACAGTTCAAAAACCTCCTTGAACAATCGAGGCACGCAAGTGAAATTTTCGAGCTTGCCCAAAAATACTCGTACAGTTTCAAGGATTTGTATGAGGTGTTTGACTATGCCCTCGGGAAGTACCCAGGGGGTGCGAGAGTCAAAAAACGCCTCAAGTCAATCAGGAAACTCCTGGACGACCGCATTCGCCGCGTCGAACACCTCGGAAACCAAATACAGACTAATCTAGACGAGAGAGATGCGGAGGAGTATTGAGTGCAATGGCGTCATCCAATACATCTCAATGCATTTATTCGGCCAACACGCAAGATCGAACCAGACCAACTCAACAGTCCAGTGGCCCTGAGAAGGTCACCAAAGCCATGAGAACCTTCAGAATCATGTACCGGAACTGCAGAAGCTTCATCACACGACAGCCAGACCTACAAACCCTCGCCAACGACTTGGACATCATGCTGATTGCAGAGACCAGGCTGAGACCGAACGATACCCGCTCCTGCTCTTTCCCGGATTTCTTCACCATCCGTCAGGATCGCGAGCACAAGGGCGGAGGGGGCCTCCTAGTGGCCATCAGAAAAAACATTCCGTACAAAGTCCTAAAATCGCCAAACATCTCAGGTAAACTCATAGAATCAATCGGTATATAACTGACAGACTACAAACCGAAAGCCAATATTCATGCATTTTACAAACCACCTAGATCTAAACTTTCTCAGGCTCAGTGGGATCAGGTATGCTCGCTGTCTTCTGGTCCGCACCGTACCATGCTGGTGGGGGACTTCAATGCCCACCACCCGGCTTGGAATTGTGCGGACAGCAAACAGGGTGGGGATGATCTGCTTTATTCCGTCGGGACTCATGGCCTCATCGTGCACAACACAGACACGATAACACGATTTGATGCAAATAGCCACTCGAATATAGACCTGGTTCTTTCCTCAATCAGCCTTGCCGATATGCTCAAAGTGTCAATTTATGACGAGTCATACGGGTCGGATCACTTTCCGGTCCCTATGGGCATATCGATTGAAAAAAGAATATATCACAAGCAGACATTCAAATTGACATCCGTTAAAACGGACTGGAAGGCTCTCTGCCGGAGCTTAGATGACTCATCTAATATACCTTTTTGTTCCCAAAGCTACGACACACTTCCCTCCGTCGAAAAGTATGAACGGTTTAGCTCTCATGTAACCGAAGCCATAAAAGCCCATACCCCACACAGTACGAGAGTCCTGACCTCTATCCATTGCAACCCGGTTCACTGATGGGCCTGGGAGTGCGATCAAGTCAGAGACAAGCGTGTCCGCTCGTTTAGAAAATGGGGAAAGCTCCAAAGATCCCCAAGATTACATAGAATATAAGAGGGCAGTTGCTGAAGCCACGAAGTTGTTTAAAACAAAAAAAAACTAGTGGGTGGGATGTATTTGTGCCCTCAGTGAGGACACAATGCAAACTTCCTGATTTGGTAACTCGAGTTTTCGAGATCATGTCTGTGTCAACAATTGACGAGACTTCTGACTTCAGTATTTACTGATTTTTTTCACATTTCGCTATATGTCGCTGCCTTTCGTGGTTTTTTTTATAATCAAGAGATAACTCCCTCTTCTACGTGAAGGCCATTTACTTCTCATTAAAACCTTTGAGTCTCATTGAAGCATTTTGAAATCAAGTATATAGTACGTTGAAGAAGTTCAATAAGTCCGTATCACTGGCTTCACTCGACCTCACGTTCCATGGCAGCATTGATACACAAAAGTGATATACAAGTATTATATTCCGAGTCGGTCCATGTTTACTGTAGAGATGAATTTTGGCGATCGCCGACGCCATCTAGTCTCCACTCATACACTCATCACATGAATTATTTTTTTCTAACGGCTCTACCACCTTTATGCATATTATGGGAAAAAGTCAATACACATTAAATGTGCACCTTTGTCTGAGGAACAATTTATGTTAACCAATTTTTTCCGTAACTCCAACCGTTTACGAGATATAGCGTTATGAATAATTGAAATGGTTAATAACAATATATATTCTAAACCAATATCCATCAAAAACTAATCAGGGCTAAGTTACGTGAAGACGCGTAGATTGAGACCTCGATGGCTTCGATTGGTGTATCCATTCGTGAGAAATCGTTGACCAAAATTTAGGGCACATACATACAAACATACACACACATACACAGACATTGACTCAGAATTTTTCGGGGTTTATTTTGGTACCCTTCAGCCACCAGTTACAGGTCGAAATGAAAAAGTTCGATTTTGGGGTGATTACAATAACTTCCCTATCGGGAAGTTAACTAGGCTTCCGCTCATTCGCGGAGAGCATGAATTTCAGCTTACACACTACATACGTATAGACACATGCAAAATTTTTAAAAATGCTTGGGTCAACAACAGCCTTCTTTTGTTGAATAAAAAAACGCAAAATGAAACGAATAAGGTGAGCCCACCATTGGATAGGCAAGCGGAAAAAGCGCTTGACCTCATATGTCTCCCATGGTGCCCGGTGAACCCCTCGTATCTTGGAGACTGCCCGCCCAACGACGTGCTGGGACAGGATTTCACCTTTGTGGAATTCAACCATGCCTTAGGCCGTTGGAGGCCCAAATAAGCCCCGGGTATCGATGGCTTCGATAATCTTCTTCTGAACAAGTTACCAGTCAAGTACAAGTTGATCCTGCTAGACATATTTAATGACATGTATGCCGGCGTGGTCAAATCATCTCCATCATTTCACCCTCAAACCCGGCGGCCAGGGGGTGAGGCCGATAGCTCTGACCTCTTGTCTATGTAAGTTGCTCGAAACCATGGTGAAAAACAGGTTGCATTGTTGGGTGGAGAATAGAGACCTATTACGAGACTCACATAGCGGATTCCACCTGGGCAGAGCCTGTAATGACAATCTCATGGGCCTCACTCTGACAGTCGAAACAGGATTTGAGAGAGGGGAGGAGACCCTTGCTGCATTTCTAGACGTCAAATCTGCATTCGACGAGGTAAATTCAGATATTTTGCTCGCTAAGTTAGCCGCAATTGGGTGTCCCCTATCCCTGGTGAGATTCGTCAAGTATCACACCTACGAAAAGCATGTCATCTCCCAGTTCAACTCAGAGCCAAGATCTTCTTACAAGGGGGTACCACGAGGGGGGGTTTTATCCCCCTTGCTGTATACTATTTATGATTTTTTTTCCTCCGTCCCTCTCATTTGTACGCCCCCGGTAGCGGCCGTGTAAGCATTGCTTCAGCGGGCGTACCGGACACCCACCCATGCGGCTGGAGCCAACTTTCGCCATTTTTAGGCCATCGTATTTCTAAACACAGGGTAACCCTCCAGAAACCCCTGTGCTACGATGGCCGCCGCCTATGATGGAACCCACCCCCCCCCCTGCGTCGGGTTAGGTTCCCGCTCGGCCGGGCAGTCTAATTTTATGGGTACCGCCGATAGCACACACGGAAATTCCTGCATCGGTCGGAATCCATGAGAAAATATTTTGAAAAAATATTCTCCGGCGGCCGGGCTCGAACCTAGGACCTTCGGAGTAGTAGGCAGATACTCTACCACTACGCCAAAGCCCCGACACATCTGTATACTATTTATGTGTCCTCAATTGTCAGTGATCTTCTCAACGGCGTTATCGTATCGCAGTTCGCCGACGATATCGCTGTATATTGCAGATCTCCTTCAACTGACACAATCACCGCAGTAGAATCCACCATAAAAAAACTGAATAGTAACCTCAGTGATCTGGGTCTAACCCTCTCTCCGGACAAAACCCAGCTCAGGCATTTCATTCGCAACAAAAGGAAATTGGCTAAAACAACGATCAGGGTCAACGATTGGGTCATAGGGTGCCTACGCGAGGCGAAGTTCCTCGGCGTTAGTTTAGATCCGCGACTAGACTTCAAAAACTAAATGGGAAGGATTCTCAAATCATGCCTCAAGGCTCTTGATCTCGCTAAATTCGTGAGGAGTACTTGGTGGGGAGCCCACCCGGAAACCTTGCTTATCATGTATAGAGCTTTCATCAGATCCATCTTTGACTAGACTTCCTTCATATCATTCCCAAGCGGAATTCTCGACATCCTTCAGCTCGAACGTACTCAAATCGCAGGCATCAGGTACTTCATGGGGTACAGAATCTCAAACCCCACAAATTTCCTCCTGGCAGAGAGCAGACTGCCACTGCTGCAAAAAAGAGCTGAATTTCTATGCAAAAATTACCTGATGAAGGTTTTATTGAACGGAAATGCTCAGGTGTCTTTCATATTGAGAGAGGCAATCGACAACGACTTGATAGCACAGCATAATTCTAGACTCGTAAACAGATGTATACGAGAAACAACCCCACTAGTTCCTTATATGAGCACAGAAAACAAATTCAATCTGTACCTGTATGACTATCCTACAATCATATCCACACCAGCAAAGCGGGACGACCCACCAGAGAGAGACCCATGCTAGGAGTGGCACAAACCGCCATCAGAGTCTATACTGATGGGAGTAAGACTACTGGTCGCCACCTCTGTTGGGTCGGCCTGCTTCTCCCCTGATCTGAAATTGTCTGTGAGCTTTAGTATCAACCCCCAGGCATCGGTTTTCACCGCAGAATGTTTGGCGATTCTCGAGGCTACTAAGATAGCAGTCAATTCTCCGAACAGGAACTATATAATCATTACTGATTCCCTCAGTGCTCTAGAAACACTCTCGCGTCCGACGAGCTCACCCGCAATTAACAAATTGATTTTAGAGAACAAACAAAACTGTAGAACATTCAACCAAAACAACAATGGACAAAATAGCATCAACCTTGAGTGGGTTCCGTCGCATTCGGGAGTGAAGAGCAATGAGGAGGCCGATGGATTGGCGGTTGAAGCCACTAGGAGTCCCCCTATCTTTCCTCAATTGTTACCATTTACCGACTTCCGAGAGACCTTCAAAAAAGAATCCCTTGACAAAACTATAGGGCAGTCTATAGTAGCAAGTGCGTCTAAGGGCACTGAGTGCTTTAACCATTTCTTTGTAAATAGAAGTTCTATTTGGTTCAAAAATGTATCTATATCGTCGAGCAGTGGTTTGGGTCAATAGAGCTAGGGCAAACCATCACCATTTAGCGGCCTCTCGTCAGAGGAAAAAGTTTACAGATAGCCCTCAGTGCGACTGTGGCCACTCTAGTGAGACACTAGACCATGTCTTATGGGAATGCCCACGTTTCACTCGGAATAGACTGATTATGACCCAGGCTCTAGAAGCGAACCAGAAGTCACCCCCATATTGTAGTCGTCAGTTCTTGAAAGATCTCGATGTAAAAAGTATCCAAATACTCACCGACTTGCTCAACAAAAGTAAGATAGATGTGTAACAGTTTCAAACAAAACAAATCAACTTAAGCCAAGGATTTAGACACCTAGCGTAGTGAAGTACTCACAATAATACGCACCTTGTTATACAGGGTGTCCCAGTAATGGATAATTTCCGGTCGCAGGTGGGTAGAGGGCCCAAATAGGAATAAAAAAGTCCTTTACCATTTTTCAATCAAGTGAATAGTTGTAGAGATAATTAATTTCAAAGTTGGCCAATCCCGAGCGCGCTACGATGGGAAGTCAGGGCCGCCCCTTGACGCGTACACGTAGGGGCCCCCCAATTGAATCCTTACAAAAATGTTTTTTTTGGTCTTTTATGTTAAAGAACAGCCGGACGGCTACACAGAAGTCGAAAGAAAATTGTAAAAACATTCAAAAATTAATTGTTAAATGATTATTAAAAGGTGCATTTTCACTACTCGACTGTGTGCTGTCGGACAATATTTTTTTTTTCTTCTGTGTCAAAGAACATCCGGACGGCTACACAGAAGTCGAAAGAAAATTTTAAAAAAATTGAAAATGTAATTGTTAATTAATTATTAAAAGGTGCATTTTCACTACTCGACTGTGTGCTGTCGGAGAATATTTTTTTTTCTTTTATGTTAAAAAACAGCCGGACGGCTACACAGAAGTCGAAAGAAAATTTTAAAAACATTGAAAAATTAATTGTTAAATAATTATTAAAAGGCGCATTTTCACTACTCGACTGTGTGCTGTCGGACAATTTGTTTTTTCTTGTGTCAAAGAACAGCCGGGCGGCTACACAAAAGTCGAAAGAAAATTTTAAAAACAGCCGTCCGGTTGTTCTTTAACAGAAAAGAAAAAAAAATATTGTCCGACAGCACACAGTCGAGTAGTGAAAATGCACCTTTAATTAATTAATTAACAATTAATTTTTCTATGTTTTCCGATTTGCTAAACTTTCCGATTTGGTAACTCGAGTTTTCCAGATCATGTCTATTTCAAACATTTACGAGACCTTTCACTTCAGTATTTACTGATGTTTTTTTCGTTTCTCTATATGTCGCTGCCTTTTGTGATTTTTTTCATAATCAAGAGATAACTCTTCCGCGTGAAGGCCATTTCTTTTCTCAGTAAAGCTTTTCAGTCTCATTGAAGGATTTTAAAACCACGAATATACAACAACTACGTTGAAGAAGTTCAATAAGTCGGTATCTCTGGTTTCACTCGATTTCACGTTCTATGGCAGCATTGATACTCAAAAGTGATATACAAGTATTATATTCTGAGTCGGTCCATGTTTACTGTAGAGACCAATTTTTGCGATCGCCGATGCCATCTAGTCTCCATTCATGCACTCATCACATGGATTATTTTTTTCTAACTAAAAAAAATAGAACTTTAAAAATAAAAATGAATGCGACGAGATCAGAACGCGGAACCTCCACGGTCACACGTTGGTACCCTAGCCCCGAGCTATCGCACACTTGCCTTGACTTGACTTGAAAATTGTTTATTAACATTTGTCATATACAGGGTGTCCCGCAACTGCGCACTCTAAATTTGAGGGTGGGAAGAGGGCAAAATTTGGAGTCGAAAGTTCCTTTTCCACTTTTCTCTCCGAGGCCCCCCCACCGAGTTACTCAATTTTCAAATGAGCGAATCAGAGCGTAGCTCCGCCCCCTTGACCAGTGGTTCTCCATTGAATAGTTATGAATTAGTTTTCACATGTTCCACGTCACATGTCCCATGTGTGTATGAGTATGTGTACATGGATGTGTATGTGTATGTGTACATGTATGCGTATGTAGGAGACTATATCTTCGCTGGGGAATATCAGTGCAAAAGTGCGTGTCGCCAGTGGGGAATAGGTTTTCGGGGCATTCTTTAGAAATGAATGAACATCTGCTAGAATTAAACTAATAAAACGATCAAGAATGTCTGGACATCGCAAAGTAGGAAAATAGTTATAGCAATAATGAGTTCGAGGTTATAAAACAATAAAATAAGGGACCATTCGGGTTTTCCAGGTAAATGCCGTTTAGAATGAATAAGAATTTATGAATGAGTGAGACCGAGGGTGTGAAATGGAATGCGATGGAACGAGTGTAGTGAATAGTGATCAGGACAAGGACAGTGATAGACGATTTTTGATACTTAAGGACCTGTAAGTGAGTGGGAGTTGAGTTATGAGTTGTACGTTGTCAAGTGATTATGGAGTTGTCCGTTTTGACGCGTGAGTAATTTGCCGGTGGACATTGCTCAAGTCAAATCGTAATGATTGACTAAGTGTAGAAAGAAAGGCGTGAACTTTGATTAACTCGATCTATCTTTTTGCAATGAATAAATAGTTATACTTTTCGAATGAAACTACTGACATGAATCCTACATGTATATGTATGTGCACATGTATGTATATGTGTATGTGTATGAGTATGTGCACATGTATGTGTACGTGTATGTGGATGTGTATGTGATTTTTTTTTTTTTTAAAGAAAAAAGAGAAAGAAGGAAGCCAACCTCCTTCCTCACCCTTCCTGCTTTCTCTTTCCTCCCTTTTTTCAAAAATCTTTACTGAAAACAAACCAAAAAAAAATTTACAAATTAAAAGTACAAATACTGAAAAAAAACAAAAACAAGGGACAATACCCCTTGGCCTACACTAGTAGAAGGACAACCTTCTATATCCCAGTATCCCCAAATCACGACGGAACATCTGCGGAGCAATACTTCGTTGCGTAGGGGACGACAGCCGCGGCTTCCTCAGTAGCGAATCCTTTCCGGTCGTTCACGGTAAGAAGATCCTCCATTCAATCTGGATTATTCCGAAGCTGCTCCTCGCGGCGCAGCTCCTGCAGAACCTCCATTGCGAAATCGCTTGTCGCGTTCCATGCTGCCTCTGATGACAGCATAATTTCCACAAGATTTCCAACATTAATGGGTTTGCCTACGCTATTTTCCCATATAGGCCGTTGGACGTCGAAACGCAGAAATGCAAAGAGAACATGTTCCGTATTTTCCTGAGTTCCCTGACACTTTGGGCAATCCGTGGAATCTTCATGCTTGAATTTGTGAAGATATTCTCGAAAGCACCCGTGTCCTGAGAGTATCTGGGTTAGGTAGTAATTGACTTGTCCATGTGATCGGTCAAGCCAAACATTCAACTCCGGAATAAGTCGATGAGTCCACCGGCCTTTGCTCGAGGCGTCCCACTGTAGCTGCCATCGCTGGATGCTGTGGTTACGTTCTTCTCTCCTCAGTTCTACTGGGCTCAGCTCAGTTGATGTTTTGCGTGTGTAGAATCGCCTACGCTCCTCCGCTAGAACTTCGATAGGTATCATCCCAGCAATGACGCACACTGCTTCGTTGGATACTGTCCGGTATGCGCCAGCCACCCTCAGGGCACTCAGCCTGTAGACTGGCACAACTTGCCGTCGTGCTGCTTGAGTTCGTAGGGCATCAGTTCATATGGGGATACCATATGTTAATACCGATGTGACAACGGATGATAACAAGAGTCTTCTCCTCTGCTTTGGCCCTCCAATGTTCGGCATGAGTCTTGCAAGGGCAGTCTTCACTGCACCCGCCTTACTGCTTGCATGTTGGGCTTGTTGTCTAAAACTGAGCCGGGCATCAATCATAATTCCTAGGTACCGTATATAGGGCTGGTAAGTTATTTTGTGCTCGCCGACTTGCAGCGTGATTGTCTCCAATTTCTTTCGGCTTGTGATGAGTAGTGCCTCAGTCTTATGCTCTGCAAGTTGTAGACCAATCGAGTCCATCCATTTCCAGATCTTGTTAAAAACATTATCGAAAATGAGCTGAAGCGTGAATAGATGTTTTTCCACGATGGTTATAGCCACGTCATCTGCAAACGCCACGAGCTTTGCCGCCGTCGGCAGTGCCAGTTTCAGCAATTCGTCGTACACGATATTCCACAGAAGGGGCCCCAACACTGAGCCTTCAGGTACACCCCCTGTCACCTTATATGTTTTGGGGCCTACTTCTGTGTCATACTTGAGAACTCTGTCGGTGAAGTAGTTACCTACCAACTTTTGGAGATATGCCGGTACAGATAGCTTCGATAATGCCGCCAAAATCGAATCCCACCGTACCGAGTTGAAAGCGTTCTTGACGTCCAGAGTAACAACCAAACAGTATTGTTTCGTACCTCCTTTCCATCGTCCGCCCTCAATCGCTCTCTTCGCTGTTTTCACCACCAGGTCTATAGCATCCAACGTAGATCGTCGTCGTCTGAAGCCGTATTGGGCTTCGGCCAATAGGGGTTCCACCACTGCCTCAATTCTCTGATGTATAATACGCTCCAGGATCTTGCCCGCGGTATCCAGCATACAGAGTGGACGATATGATGACGGTTCGTCCGGAGGCTTTTTTCCCGGCTCAGTTTTGATGCCCGGCTCAGTTTTAGATAACAAGCCCAACATGCAAGCAGTAAGGCGGGTGCAGTGAGGACTGCCCTTGCAACACTCATGCCGAACATTGGAGGGCCAAAACAGAGGAGAAGACTCTTGTTATCATCGGTTGTCACATCGGTATTAACATATGGTATCCCCTTATGGACAGATGTCCGACGAAGTCAAGCAGCACGACGGCAAGTTGTTCCAGTCTACAGGCTGAGTGCCCTGAGGGTGGCTGGCGCATACCGGACAGTATCCAACGAAGCTGTGTGCGTCATTGCTGGGATGATACCTATCGAAGTTCTAGCGGAGGAGCGTAGGCGACTCTACACACGCAAAACATCAACTGAGCTGAGCCCAGTAGAACTGAGGAGAGAAGAACGTAACCACAGCATCCAGCGATGGCAGCTACAGTGGGACGCCTCGAACAAAGGCCGGTGGACTCATCGACTTATTCCGCGTTTCGAGGTCCAACGGTCTATATGGGAAAAAAGCGTAGGCAAATCCATTAATATTGGAAATCTTGTGGAAGTTATGCTGTCATCAGAGGCAGCATGGAACGCGACAAGCGACTTCGCAATGGAGGTTCTGCAGGAGCTGCGCCGCGAGGAGCAGATTCGGAAAAATCCAGATTAAATGGACGATCTTCTTACCGTGAACGACCGGAAAGCATTCGCTACTGAGGAAGCCGCGGCTGTCGTCCCCTACGCAATGCAGTATTGCTCCGCAGATGTTCCGTCGTGATTTGGGGATACTGGGATATAGAAGGTTGTCCTTCTACTAGTGTAGGCCAAGGGGTATTGTCCCTTGTTTTTGTTTTTTTTTTTGTCTGTATTTGTACTTTTAATTTTTAAGTTCTTTGGGTTTGTTTTCAATAAAGATTTTTTTTAAAAATGGAGGAAAGAGAAAGAAGGAAGCGTGAGGAAGGAGGTTGGCTTCCTTCTTTCTCTTAAAAAAAAAAAAAAAAAACACATACACACACACATATAAGGACCAATGACTCCTAAAAAATCTTATAAGTAATGCGAGCAAGTAGAGAGGGGGAAAGCGGGATATACGGGAAGGTGGGACAAATAGGTGGTCAGCGGGACCAATTGGATTTCTTGTCAATATTGATGTTTTGGGGCTGGGGATTAGGATGGGATTGTAGCCTAAATTTGAATGTCTCATTTATTCTATCGATGAAATCACCTATGGTTCCCATGCCGACCGTATCGTGTATGTCCAAAATAGTGGTTCGTCTTTTAAGATTGCCTATTATTCGCAGAAATTTAATTTGGATAACTTGAAGATGATTCAAGTGGATTTTGGCTGCATTGAGCCAGGCGGGACGACCATAACTGATAATAGGTTTGATTAACCCTTTGTATAAAGTGACTTTGAGGGAGTGGCTAAGCACAGGAGATTTTAGCAGATTGTATGATCTGACTAGAATAATTTTTGTTTTCCACTTAATTTCGTCTATGTGTTTTTTCCACAGGAGTTTGGAATCAATATGTAAACCTAAGTATCCAGTTCCAGTCGGTTTAAAATTGTTGATGATTCCGGGGAGGTTGGTTTGCCAAATAGGGAGAAAAACAGTGGTAGGTGATCGGATGGGGATTCGGAAAGTGTGGTGACCTTATTAATGATAGAGATGTTGTTTGTTAATAGGAGGTCAATAGTACTAGGAGTGTTAGAATTATGAGGGTAGTGTGTAGGAACGTCTGGAAAGAGCAGATTAATTTTTTGTTCCGTCACAAAATTTGAGAGAATCTTACCTGATTCGTTCGGCCTTGCAGACGTCCAAGCGGTGTCCTTCGCATTAAAGTCTCCAACAATAATTGTTGGAGTACTATCGGAGAGTAGGTGCTTCAATAGATTCATATCTAGTGAGACATCCGGTGGATTATAAATCGAGTAGATCCTCCTTGTTCTGTTGTCCACTTGGACCTCTACTCCCACGTATTCGGTGAGCGATAGGAGATCGTGCAACAGAGTTTTATGCCGTAAGCTCTTGTGGATCGCGACCGCAATAGCACCACCTGCTTTGGCCGTTCTGTCTTTCCTGATCAGCGAGAAGTCTGGAAAGTTAATTTTCTTCGTTTTGCTGTTTAGTTTAGTCTCTGAAATCAGTCAAATTTTAATGTTATTATTATTGACGATGTGTAATAACTCGTCCAGATTGGGGTTGAGCGCAAAAATATTAATTGCTAATAAGTTGGTTATGTTTGGGGGGGAACCGTAGGTGTGTCTGAGGAGGGTGAGAACACGTGGACATAGGAGGCGATGATTGTGATCCTATCAATTGGTGTAAGAGCTGTTTGGAGTTTAGAGCTTATCTCTGTAAGCTCCGAAAGGATTTCGGGAATTCTTAGGGTTTTTAGCTCGTCAAGGACTTGTTTCCCTGTAATTATATAGTTTTTGATGCTACTTAAATAAGATTCCGGAACAAGTGTTTCCACTGGGATGGTCCTAGGTTCAGCAGTGGGTGCGGCAACGTTCCTTCTCGAGGTTTCCACCAATGGGAAGAACGAAGCGTAGGTGGGCCTGGACGTGTTGGCAGTGGAGATAGGGTTTGGCTCAGGGACTGCAGGAAACTGGGGGAAATGGATTTTCCTTTCCAGATTCTGGATCGTGGCCGAGTGAGGTGTAGCGGGCAATTCCAATGGCGCTATGCTGGGCCTGGCCGACTGTGCTCGTTTTTTCTGAGTTGCCATGAATTTTAGGCGCATGGAACACTCTCGATAACTCGCCGTGTGGGCTAGTCCGCAGTTCGCACACTTTAGAGTTTTCGAAGTGCAGGTTTTGACCTCATGGTTTGACGCGCACTTGACACATCTGAGGTTCAGGTTGCAGTGTTGGCTTGCATGGCCAAACCGTTGGCATCTGAAGCACTGGGTCGGTTGCTCGGATTTCACGAACTTTTCTATTTTGTAAGTGTAGTAGAAAATAGTTTTAATAGCAGCTAAACTGCTCAAGGTTATTTCAGGGCCAACCGTGATAGCGAAGTGGCCTGTTCTCTTTGGTGTCACCGTCTTTGTTTACTTTCACGAACTGGCGAACGGAAAGTACGTTGATGTCGTGTTTTGATAACTCGGCTTGAATTTCGTCTTCTGAGAAACCCTTGGAAGCCCTTTGAAAATATATTTTTTCGGTCGCTCGCTTTTAAGACCGAAGGTGAAAAATTTGATGTTTTGTCTTGTCAGGATCCTTGCGATTTTATTGTAGTCCTCGGTCGTTTGTAGATGGACGATCGTGGTACTTCCATTAAATTCCATCTTGAAATTTTCATCTGCGGCGTTGCTCTGCAGAAAATTGATTAATTTTTTTGTCTCCAGTTTTTCATTCTCGATGATTAATGGAGGGACAGAAGTTTGTTTTGGAGTCTCTTGAGGTCCATCTGAAGTGTCGGAAGGTTTGGCGAGGCGAGCGGGAACTGGACTCGCACTAGTCGAAGGTTTCGTAATGGTCTTTTTCATTTTTTTTGGTTCTTCTCTCGGAGGACTCATTTTGGATTTCCTTTTTGGAGCCAAGGGAGTTTTGAGGTTTTTTAAGTTTGACACTTTTGTGCCAAATCTTTTCCTGATGAGGAATTTCACTGTACTGTAAGGGCTGTACGTTAGAAATTCATATTTCGCAGAGAGCGGTAGACATGCGTCCGCACGACACTGACTCAAAAAAAATACTGCTGGCACGGCCACACCCTTGACTTGACTTGAAAATTGTTTAGTAACACAACCGTCGGTAAGAGCTACTTTATATATATTTGATATGAAAAACGTGCCAGTTTAGTATAGAATAGATATACATATAGCTATATATTCATAATATAAATTTTTCCATGTGGGCAACATCGGGAAGTTAAAAATAACCTCAACCATAATCACACTAACAAAAAAAAATGTGTACACGGAGAGAAATTCTCCTGAAAATACCGCCCCCGAATATAGCGGTTGAGGAGGTCGCCACCCTAAGATCTGTAGATGTGTACTATCGCGCCTGAGTGTGTGGGCTCAAAGGAGGAATGGGTGCGAGGTGGTTACGCCCCTAAAATATGTACTACCGCTCCCGAATATGAGGCCCGACGCAGGAGAGGGTCCGAGGAGGCCACCACTCGTAGATGTGTACTACCGCACCAGAGTGAAAAAAAAATAAGGAGGCGGTCCTCGGACTCACCCCCCCCCCCCCCCATTCGAATGTGTCAACTCGGCAACGGTTTCCTTTATTTCCACCAATTTCATTGGTGATAAGCTTTCGAATGGTCCGACTGAACACAAAATGGAAATCTTCCAGTGTTGAAAAACCTTTATCCAATTTCGCCCTCACAAACCACCATTTTCTTTTTCGTTCGAATACACGAACGGGCGGAAACATACAGATATACACGCACACACACACAGTTGAATTTAATATCATCAATTTTGTTTTTTTGAGACGACTTTTTGAGTAATTATGCAATTTGGTAAACTCATTATATATTATATTGTTGAGACGAACGAAGTAGACTGGTATCAATGCGTACACGCACCAATTTATAATGCGATGTAAATACCGCTTTTGAATGTCTCCCGTATCTAGATCCATCCGGAGACAGTTAGTCTGTTTTCGACAGTCAATCCACAAAAACCACTTTGTATCGTGTGATCCAATATATTCTCTATCATTCAATACATTCTTGTGTCTGGCTCATATTTATTGAAATCTCGATTAAACATATATATTGATTTTATATTATTTCATTACTTTACTTTACAATTTTCTTCATGCTCGAATTCAATTTACAAGCATTTACAGAATGGAACTTTTTATTTCTTAATCAAAATTATCTGATGATTTGTTGAATGATTATTTTTAATCAATGCTCTGATGTGCAATAAAATCCATTCATTCACATAGATCTCGTTGAGACGCACATTTTGAAAAAAAAAACAGGTTGAAAAAAAGAAGTTAAAATCTATGAAACCAATGATGCGATCAAATCAACATTGGATAGGGTCCATAACCGTCATAAGAGGACCCTCTGTTCTAAATTTCAAGCTTTTAACTCAATTTTTGCGTGTATTAGGGCGCGATCATACACAAAAAGTACAACCAAAATAAAAAATTAAAAAACAGGAATATCTCAGTTTACCTAAAGTAATTGATTCACCGTTTTTCAACCACTTCATAGATCTTGTTCAGGCGCATCTTTTCATAGAAAAATCAAAACCATGTGTGTCAGCTCCGACGCGCGACTGGAGTTTACTCCTTCCGAATAATTACCCTGGAATATATACAATAGGGGGTTGAGAGTGTAAATGGACTGAAATCCATGAAAGTATATACTTTAATTCATATCTATTTACATTTAGTACCTTCACTATTAACATTAACATTATCAATTTTCTAAAGGTTATCATCGTTATTAAATACTGTGAGAATCGGTTTGTGAACACTAAAATACGATATGTGAACATCGGAAGTTACATGAGTTACGAATCGTGAAAGTTACTTGAAGGGTGATTCCAAAAGTCCTAACAGACAAATTCGAGGATATATATTCAGGAGCATCAATGTCGAATGTTACACTGGCAGAGTGATAGAAGACATTAATTTCTGACCAGCAAAAAAAAAGTGCGTCATAAAGACCCGACCGAAGTGAAAATTATGCAGCACATTTTATTTCCAAATTTTTTTATCGACAGAAGTGAAACTTATACAGTACATTTTAATTATAAACTGAAATGTTTATAATTTTGATTTCAGACTTTTTTTTAAACAGTCAGAAATTAGTACATAACCTACCTGGTAACTGCACACATCTATTTTGCTGATTTTTGTTCATCATCACTTGAATTATCTTCTTCCATATTTTACACTATTTCATTAAATTTTTTCACTTCCTCAGTATAAATATAAATAAATATCAGAATAGCTCTCTACCCTGACGATTTGGGATCCACGATATTGCGTGTATGCCTATTTTCATTTAAAAATAGGTAAATAATAACTCTTTAGTACTTACTAAACATTTGAAAATGAACTATTTGAATAATTCATAGCCATTAGTCACTCATTTATCATCCATTACAAGGATTCGTTTATCCCACAGTGAATGGTAGCGTGGATGTTGCGCGGAAGTTGAATCGCCAGGGCACATAAAAAGAGAACACCTAAACTCTGAAATTTCATAAACTGACTGTTGATATTCAATACATATATTGAAACCAGTCTAACCTTCCCCGTGGGAACGTATGGGCATCACAGTCTGAGTTGCGCGAATACGGTGCGCAGAAGTCAATGTAATGACTTCACTTTTAGTTAACACTCAATTGCACTGCTCACCTTTTTTGCGTACCGCGGGCTATACATCAATTCTAACGGAGTAAACTCCAAAAAAAAACCATGTATGTCAGCTCCGACGCGCGACTGGAGTATACTCCTTTAGAATAATTATCTTGGAGTATATACAATAGGGGGTTGGGAGGGTAAATACACTGACATCCATGGAAGTATATACTTCAATCTATGCCTATTTACATTTACGAGACCGTTCGCGCGTGCTACGCACGCGCCTACGCAATCTCTATGTATCACGATGCAAAACAGGGAAATCAATATATAAGGAAACTAAGAATCTTCGAATTAGATCGGATGATAATCAATAGATCTAAGAAATTACTGTTACAATTGCCTATTAAGTATACAATTCTGTATATACATAATTCTTCACCAAATTAGATTCCCTACCATCACCTAGGAAAATCCGTAAGGATTCCCATCAACGGACTCTCGAAAAAGCAACGTACAATTGGCCATGGCTGAAAACATCTTTGCGAAGATCTATCCCAATTTCATCGAAAGTTTGCCCTTGACTTTTATTAATGGTCATTGCAAATGCTAATTTGATTGGGAATTGTCGTCGTTTAAAAGTGAACGGAAAGATGTTCTCGCAATATGATGTCACGCGATTAATGAATACTACGTCTCCCGCTTCGTCTCCAGTCAATATGCGGCATCGTAATAGATTATTGGAAAGTTCCATGATTTGGAGCCTGGTTCCATTACATAAACCTTCATTAATACTCAAATTTCGGAGTAACATAACAATAGAATCGTTTCTCAATCGCAACTCATGTGGTGGAAAATTCGGAGGATTGAGCGTATGCAAATATTCTGGTAAAATTGCATCATTGATATCTCCATTGTCACAATTTTCTACACTATCAATGCCAGAAAAAACGGGCTCAGTTGTTTCATCTAGAAGTTTCATGGCTTTACAATTGATTTCATCAACGTCAATATTTCGTGCAGCCAATACAGCTGTTTTTGCTAGATCTCCAAAGCGACGTTCATCAATACATTTCTTAAATATTACTTCCACGATATCATCACTATTCGAAGCTATGCATTGTTCTGGAGGCAATAAATTATTTTCATTGTCGTTCAATTTCCCATCACCTAGGGATAAGAGATATTTAGCAAAGTCTACTTCTCCAGGTAACGCTCGCATATTTTCGGATAATGAAAATATTGTGAAGTTTTTCCATAAGGGACTGAATTTAATGGATGAATTGACCAATTCATCTCGTAGCATTTGGAGTAACGGGTAATAACTGTCTGAAATCTCCTCCTAATAGCATGATTTTCCCACCAAATGGTAAGTCATTATTCATCAAATCGCGTAATGCTCGATCAATTAATTCCATCGCAGATCGAGGGGCCATAGGTGGTTCGTCGCAAATGAAAATATCAACATTTCTCAAATATTGAGCGTCCTTCGATTGACTTTTAATATTGGAAACAGAATCAGGAAATAGTGGGACAGGTATGCCGAACGTTTTATGCAGCGTTTTTCCTTGAGGGAGTAAGATTGCTGCAATACCTGTAAAAGCCATTGTACAAATTGATTTTCCTCAAACTTTCAACAAATGATATAATGTGGTATAAACAAATGTTTTCCCCGAGCCTCCTGGACCATCAATATAAAAACAGGAGGATGATAGCTCGTCAGGTGACATAGCTATATTGAGAATTTTGTCAATAATTTCTTTCTGTTTCACGTTTAACTGATCGTATTGTTTTCGACCAATACTGGTATGAACTTCAATTGGCACAGCATCATCCGTGGAATCATCTATATCGCTTGGACATTCAATTAATTGCGGCATTGTCGGAAAAGCGCTAATGCTCGACCTTTCGTTCATGAGAAGTGCATTAATAGTAGCGTATGCCTTCTTGTGAGACTCCGACTCATTATAATTTCGTTGGAAATCTTCAGAGAGAGCCTTTTGAAATTTTTCCCATAATTGTTCTGGGTGATTTGGCTGGCCATAAATCAAAATGCGCACAAACAAATGCCTCAGTTGACGTGGCATCATCCAAATTTCTCCTTCTGTCAATGCACGATCCCATTCTTGATCATCTTCAATAAGCCCTAACGCCAAACATGTAGCCTGAAATGGATCATATGACACCCCGTCGACTGAATTTAAAATTATTGTTAGCCAATATTGTATAGTTATTGAATTAATTGATAAATTATATTTATCTTTTAATTTCGCACCGTATTAATCGTAAATTATTTTTCCAATGTGTTAAATAAGTGTGTATGTTGTCAAGGCTGTGGTATTCATATCCAGGGTAATACCTCTGGTAATAATTTACCCATAAACAGTTGTAATTTTTTCCTGGAAAATTGTGGTAATGGCTTTCTAGTAAATTGTGGTAATATTTCTTTGGTAAATTGGAGTAATATTTTTCTGATACATTGTAGTAATATTTTTCTGATACATTGTAGTAATATTTCTCTGGTAAATTGGGGTCATATCCTTGTGGTTATATTTCTCTGGTAAAAAGCGGTCAATTTTTTTTGATATATGGTGATATTTGGTATGGTATTAGGTATGGTATCGGGAAATTTTATCCAATGCGCTGCGCGGAGCTGGATATCAGAGCCCATGCGCAAGGGAAGCGGAGCCTGTCCTTTTCCGAATGATCACCGTCCGGTGGCTAGACGGTGCGTAACTGAAGGCAGTAGTAAACTGTACCTATGGACTTCGTCCAATATCTGCAGTCTACCTGAAAATACAAACAACACTTAATAGCTTAATGCAAGGAACATTGAACTATTCTTATTCGAATAATGTACTTACAATTTCACTTGTATTTTTTCATACAAAACGAAATAATCCAATGTGGATGTTGTTGATTCTCAAACTTGCGCTGGACGCTTTTCCACAATAAATTGATGAGCCGGCAGCTATGACTGTGGAGACAAATAATTCTGAAAGAATAGGAACTTCGCTTACTTAAAAAATCACACAAAGTGTCTCCTCCGGTATTCCGTAGTTCAGCGTTAAAGGTGTCAAGATTATTATCACGGATTCAAGAGATTTTGACGTTCTATCATTATTCAAATACTCACGAATCTTTAGTACTATCTTGTTTTTTTCTGAATAAACTTTGTGAGCTTTTGACAACGCAAGAAACCACAGGAAGCAAAACACAACGATGGTTGAAAGACCCGTGAGAATGGGCTTGGCAGATTTTGACATCAAATGACAGCAATATCGCGAAATTGGCAGATTATGAGGTTTTCCGAGAGAATATCACATGCTATGACTACCCAGGCGGTCGATTGAGGAATCGAGTTGCTCAGTATGTCATTACCCTGGTGGAAATCGGGTCGTCAGAAAATGACATATGTCAAATTAATGTGTAGAAAATATGCCATAATCGGTTCAAATTTGTCATAACTTGACATAGTATGTCAGAAATTGACATTATATGATCGAGATTTTGGAGAGGTTGTCATATTATGTCATATTTTGCCCGACCCATATGCCATGTTCTGATCGAATTTCACATATGTCATAATAGGACAAATTATGTCATAATCTGTTACATTTCGGCATTTTATATAATCCTGCCACTCGTTCATATTGTAACATATTTTGTCATAATATGTCCGAATATGTCATAATCTGTTAACATTTGACATTTTATGTCATTTCACCACTCGACATATTGTAACATATTTTGTCAGAATAAGACAAAAAAATTGTTGTCATCTCATAATGTGACAAATTATGTCATAATCTGTTACAATTAGACATGTTGTCATTCTGCCACTTGGCCATATTGTGACATAATTTGTCAGAATATGACATAAAATTGTTGACATAATTTGTCCTATTCTGTTAAAATTTGACATAATATGTCATTCCACCACTTTGACATATTATGACATAATTTGACAGAATATGACCTACAATTTTTTGTCATAATTTGTCATATTATATGATAATATGCCCGAATATGTCATATTCTGTCAAATTTGACATTTTTTGTCATAATTTTACATATTATGTCATTTTTTGACATATTCTGACGACCCAATTTCCACGAGGGTAGCCTTCGATTGGAAGTCGTATGAGAGTTGATTGAGAAAAGATCGTCAACCGGAATAGTCGATCGAGTTTCTATATGAATGCTATTATTTAGAGATTGCAACAGTGATACGTAAATACCGCAAAAAACTTCGAAAAGACATTATCATTCATGAGCAATTTTTCAGATAGATTTTTGATTATGAGCGAACATATATTCAAAATGTGGTGTTACACTTGAATTTATTGATTACTCGGAACTAATTATGATAACAATTGGATGAATCTGTTTGATTTTCTTACGAAGAGTCTCGTGAATATCGATGTATATGAAATCTACTGCTAACATTAATAATAATAATATTGATTCCGATAATGGTGAGTTTCCACGGAACCACATAACGAATGAATGAAAACCCGCCGTTGATATGCCTTACGTACGCATGCGTTGACGCGGGCAATATTCAAAACAGAATCAGAAACAGAATCATTTTATTGGAAAAAGTAATGAAACTATTCGTTTTTCAATCATTTTTTTTACATCGAAATGAAAAAAGACTCCTTCGAAGACTCTGCATAATCAACATCATTAAATAAGTTCTCATTAACATTATCTTATTACAATACTTGTTATATTTAGTTTTCAATTTAATACATTTTTCAGGCATTTCTTGATCAGTAACATTTATTTATATTTATTTATTTATTATTATTCTATAATTATGTCACTAATAGCAGACCTTTGGCTCGTTGTGAAAAAATAAACAGCAAATAAAATCTAATTGAAATATTTCAATTTCAAGATGTATCAATAAGGTTATCAACCAAAATACTCAGGAGGAAATGACTTGTGTGTTATTCCCATTTCTGGAAATTTCGAGAATAAAACAAATTCATAATTTTGCAAATATATAGGTACTAAGAAATTCTGTAAACAAAAAAAATGAGACGGTTCAACACATTTACATATGAAAAAAATACAATTATTACTAATTTTGCAAAATTTTGAACTTGTAGCAATAAAATAGCAATAAAATGAAAAAAAAATAATATTGAAAATTGTGTCATCACATTAAGGTAGATTCTTAAAATAAATGTTACATATTTAAGAATCACAGACATTGAAATACACATACATGTGGTTATGTATCCACTACACACTACGATTCCAGTCTTTCATAAGATAAATATTTATGTTATCTAAAATTATGTTCTAATGAAAAATGATGACACTTTGCATTTTTTCATTTTTTTTTATCATGAAAACACTGTCATATTGCCAATCTCAGCGATTTCGGCAAAAAATAAAAAAAAAATAGCGGCCTATTATTTAACAACGTTTTTTCCATACATGCTCAGGCCGTACATTGCTCCTTTTTGAATAATAATATAATAGGGTAACGGCACCAGTAGAGACTAACGAGCCCAGTAGAACAACGATTCCATCTTTAATTAAAGATTGTATAGATTGCAGCAAAATTAAGATAGTTAATTTCGAAATCATCAAGAATGGCACCAATTTAGAATAACGCAATGACAGTTTTATTTGAATTCATTGAGACTTTGAGTGTTGAAGCACCGTCCATCTACTGGTCTTACCGTGCGTCTACTGGTGCCGTCACCCTATATAAGCATCCATATATTTTCTTTGCGCAGCATTCGAATTTCGAAAATTATGCCAATCGGCATAATCCAAATCAATAATATTATCGGTAAAATGACAATTTTTACTACAAAGCAGGAAAATGTTTTAGCATACTTGCCGCAACGAATTTTTTTTTATCGGAATTACGCTTTTGGTTACACTGGAACAGCTGCGACGTGTACAGTCAGATTGAAGAAGGCTTTAATCAACTTTGCGCTTCTGAAAGTAAAAGAAAACAAAACGGTATAATCCTTGGCGCGAAAAAATTATCTTTGGAATTTTGGTTGCCCAACTGAAGAGAAAACCGAAACTCAAAGTCAATGAAAACATCGCAATTGATGCATTATACAATTGTACACAAAGGTACAATTCGATACCTTTGTATCATCCAGCGCAGCAAATTCCTCAATGGGTCGTTTCCCGGATGCAATGAGTGGGGGGACTTCCACAGCTTCATTCAGTTCATCTTCGGTCATTCTTATTTCCCCAGGTAGAATCTCGATATTGTCCGTACTGCTTACATTAAGAATGAACGCATCGCCTCTGCGCTCAACTGTCCCTTTCACCGCAATTTTGACTCCTTCAATCAAATCACCTCGGGGTACATATGTTGACACATGTACCGACATGCGATGGACGGCAGTACAAATCATGCCGGAGCTATAGCTGGCATCGTTGGTTGTGGTAATGCTCCTGAAGATTAGTTTCAACCAACCATGAACCTGGATTGGTCCCTGCGCTAGGGAGACATCCTTCATGTCGATAAACTGGTAAGCGATGTAAGGTGATTGAGGCGATGGATTAGCACCGTTGGCTGGGTCAAATGTCCCGAGTACTTGGAGGGTGCTACCACGTCCATATTGAAACTCCTTGTCACTCACATTTTCAAAAGATGAGCGAAAGTTCACGTTGGCAGCTTTAATGATACCTCCTGTTATCTTAAGTATCTGTCAAAGAAATAAAAATTCCGTTTAGATTCCACTCTTTCAAATTAAAAAAATTAAACAAACCATCCACTTATCGTTTTGATGATTATTATGATAATTTTATTTTCAATGAATAAATAAGTAGATTGACATGGGAATCATTGTAATTGACTAATGGAAATTGCGAATTGAAGAATGAGAAGTGAGATTTGCGGATTGAAAATTGACAATTGACAAATTCGTCAAATTTTTACTTGTATAGGGTCAAATTTTAATCCGCAGTTTTCAATCCTCAATTTTCAATGCTCTAGTTTCCATTCGCAATTTTCAATTGTCAATTGTTAAATCTTAATTTTGACTTGTCACATTTTAATTTGTCAATTTGCAATCGCCAATTTCAAATTGTCCATCCACAATTTTCAATTGGCAATGGGCCATTTCTAATTGGTAATTGTCAATCCTCAATTTTCACTTGTCAATGGTCAATTGTTAATTTTCAAATCTCAATTTTCAACCCTGAATTTTCAATCCGCAATTTTCCATAGGTAATTTTCACTTGTCAAGTCTTAATTGGCAATTTGCAACCCAGAATTTTCAATCTTCATTTTTCAATTCGCAATTATCAATTTTCAAACCGCAATTTTCAAATTGACAATTTTCAATCGGTAATTTATAATTGCCAATTTTCAATTGGACATTCTTAATTGGCAATTTTCAATGCGTAACGTTTATTTGTTAATTGTCAATTTTAAATTTCAATTGACAATTTTCAATTGGCCATTATCAAGTTCCAATATTCAATTGGTAATTTTCAATTGGCAATTTTTAATTAACTTCCCGATTTTTTTGCAAGTTATTGTAATGGCCCCTAAATCGTCGAATTCTGAACAAATGTCGGTGTGTATGTGTGTGTATGGTTGTATGTGTGGAATCGGAATTTTGGTTAACGATTTCTCACGACCGGGTCACCGAGGTCTTATTCGGAGCGTCTTCATAAAACTTAGATCGGATTAGTTTTTTGGTTAAAATGGACCGAGCAGTTTTTTTGTTTACAATGCTCTATTTCAAGAACGGTAAAAGATATGACAAAAAGTATTAAGCAGAATTTGTTCTGTAAGTGGAAATGCCGATTTAGTTTTTTATCACTTTTTTCCATATTTGTCATAATTAAGGAGGTATGACCGGTTTTACCCCTTGAGCGTTCGCACCCCTATTCGCGTCTCACTCCCACTCCAGTAACCCGCATAATTCTCGTCCTCACGCTGACTACGCGGCTCGTCAAATATTCATGATTATCTGCTTGATGGATGGGAGTGAAACACTTAATTGACGTATCGAAAAATATAGGAATGACAAACAGAAATTACAAATCGGGAAGTTTTATTTGTGTTCCTAACGAGGACACACACATTTTTAACCCACTAGTTAACCATTTTTGATTGTCAATTTTTAATTGGCAATTTTCAATTAGGAATTTTCAATTGGCATTTTTTAATTGGCGATTTTTAATTGGAAATTTTTAGTTGGCAGTATTAAATTGGCAATTTACAGTTGGAATTTTTCAATTGGCAATTTTCAGTTGGCAATTTTGAATTGACAATTTTAAATTCGCAAATTTGAATCGGTAATTTTTAATTAACCATTTTTAATTAGCAATTTTTAATTGACAATTTTCAGTTGGAAATTCTCAGTTGGCAATGTTTAATTGGTAATTTTCAATTGGGAATTTTGGATTGGCAATTTCTAATTGGCAATATTTAATTGGCAATTTTTAATTGACAATTTTTAATCAGCAATTTTTATTTGCCAGTTTTTAATCGGGAATTTTTAATTGACAATTTGCAATTGGCAATTTTGAATTGGCAATTTTTAATTGGCAATTTTCAGTTGGCAATTTTTAATTGGCAATTTTCAATTGGGAATTTTCAATTGGCATTTTTTAATTGGCGATTTTTAATTGGAAATTTTTAGTTGGCAGTATTAAATTGGCAATTTACAGTTGGAATTTTTCAATTGGCAATTTTCAGTTGGCAATTTTCAGTTGCCCATTTTTAATTGGCAATATTTAATTGGCAATTTTCAGTTGGCAATTTTTGATTGGCAATTGTTGGTTGGCAATTTTTAATTGGCCATTTTCAGTTGGCAATTTTTAATCGCCAGGGTATAGATAAACCTATATTACCCGATATTGCCCGTGCTTTATCTACCGAGACAATTATCTCCTTTGCAAAAGCTAGATGTCGCTAGCGGTAGAAGGCAAATGTACTCCTCTCAGAAACTCATTACATTATTTTCCGAAAAAATAAATTTTTGCTTCTAATTAGGGGTTATTAGTACCTGAATATTCTCAAAAAAAATCAATTTTATCGATTACCCCATCGCCATGGGCAAATTTCAATGGGTCTTGTACGAAAGAACGGCAACCACCTTGAACCACCGAACGACCACCTAACTGGGTGTATGAGCGGGGAAGTTGAGTTGCCAGGGATAGTATAAACGCGCACGGGGCCAAAAATGGTTCGAGAGAAATGGTTCGGTAAAGAAGGAACGCTTCCTCATGGGAAAGATTTTGGTATACTTGAAAGACCAATTCCGAATCGAAAAGAAGAAAACGGCGTATGGGTTGGGTCCTCTGCGGGTCAAAATAATAACTGCCAGATGTCTGTCTGACTGTGTGGATGTGTGTGCGTGTGTGGGTGTTTTTTTTTGTCTCCATCCCTCTCATTTGTACGCCCCGGGTAGCGGCGGTTTAAGCATTCCTTCAGGGGGCGTACCGGACACCCACCCATGCGGCTGGGGTCGACTTTCGCCATTTTAGGCCATCGTATTTCTAAACACAGGGTAAACCTCGAGAAACCCCTGTGCTACGATGGGCGGCGCTTACGATGGAACCCCCCCTCCTGCGTCGGGTTAGGTTCCCGCTCGGCCGGACGGTCTCATTTTATGGGTACCGCCGACACCACACACGGAACGTTCCTGCATCGATCGGAATCCATGAGAAAATATTTTTTGAAAAATATTCTCCGGCGGCCGGGCGCGACCCTAGAACCTTTCGAGTAGTAGGCAGATACTCTACCACTACGCCAAAGCCCCGACGACAGTGTGTGTGTGTTTTCGTCATATTAATATTTTATCTCCTAAACGGTGACTTTGTTAAATTCAACACTTTATTTCCTGCACCGTTTGAGATATGCAAACAAAGTCTCACATTAGACACCTTTCTTTATGTAAGGAACATCACTGATTAGATACTAGCTTTCCAATCTCTCACTTTTCTCGTTCTAAATGATTTTCATTATTTATAACGCTTTAACGCCGAAAGGGTTAACGATACGAGAAAAGTTAAGAGACATAAAATATGTAGTTTTTTATAAGGAACAACATTTGTTAAAGACATTTTTACCGATCCATAATATTCCGTGCGATACAGCGTTATGAACAATTGAAAAAGTTAATAACAATAGGAATAATTGTTGTTTCACTTTGACAATCCTTTCCTGCCTGGGCACCACGGAGACGCATCCATCAAAAAAAAATGGTGTGTCATGAAGACACGCGATAGAAGTGAAACTGAATGATTGGATCGGCAAGGATTATTTAATTTTCTATGTTTAGAGGGAGAGGAATCATTATAATCACGTGTCAAAGACTTCTTGATAGTAAATATTAATTTATTCATCATAATAATTATACTTTTTTCAAGATACAATAATATTAGTATGAATATGATGAATTAAATCTCAATCAGCTTCACCTTCGTTCTGTGGTAGACTCTTCATGAACGAAATGATAGGTTTGTGGTAACTAAAATAGGTAATGAAGACTCTTGACTCCAAATTTTCGATGTAACGTGAGAAAACTGCATCGATCGTGGTACCATGGCGTGTAGTCGATTCAATTGGTGAATTGTTCATTTCCAATGACAATTTCTGTTGCAAGAACTGAATTAATGGCTTGGAATCCTCTGAAGCAAAATTAACATTAAAATCTCCACCTAGAATCATAGGTATTTTGTCCAGCTCTACTCCAACTTCTGCAGCCCCCACTGGCGTATACGGCAGCAAGTGAAGGCGAATAAACTCTATTATTTTCGCCATCTTCTAATTTGGTGAAATATAGAGTGCTATAAGCATAATCCGCTGTCCGCTTTCTGTGCGCCAAGCAGCTGCACACATTTCTCCAACAGATGACAACCCAATTGAAAGCGATTCTAGTTGTTTCAAGTTCAGGTCCATATTGGGTGTCATGATGTTCGTTCCATGAGCAGTATTGCAAAGTATTGCAACACCCCCTGCTCTCACATTATGTCTTTTGAACTGTACGACACAATTAAAATTGGGAACATCAATTTCTTGATCGTTTTCTTTCCACGTCTCTGAAAGTATCAATATATTAGACCGTAGAATCACCGGATCATTGAAATCTCCGCTATGAGCTCCTAAGCTTTGGCAATTGAGGGTTGTTATTGATAAGCCTGGTCTGCTGATGAACTCTCGGAGAATGTCAGTCAAAGTTATCAATGGATTTGTTGATAATCTTCTAAATTCTGATTGTAGCTTGTCCATTGATTGAGCTTTTTTCCGTCCATGATAAAATTTGTTCTTTCCATCCTTCGCAACGATGTACAATCTCTGTATACTTGTGACCCGGGACAAGGCTACGTAAAGGAGTTGTTGTGAATGTGTCTTTTCGTATTCATAGACGATTTGATTAAACGTACCACCTTGAGACTTGTGGATAGTAATAGCACACGCTGCTACCAATGGCAGATGATTTCTTTTGACGAAAATCGTTTTATTATTGTTCATATATATCGTAGAAGTTCTTCGTGCAATGGGAACTGCCGTGTGGCTGATGTTGTTTGCTTGGATGAACGCAGCAGCTTTTCTCCGGATCTTCTGCCCCGTCTTTGGTAAATCTGGGAATTCCAGCCACACACGAGTTACTGCCCCTGCCTCATCAGTTTCAATATGAACTAGTTTACCAACTGCGCCGTTTGCTAAACCATCCGATACATCCAGATTGGTTGTTATTATATACCATTTATCTAACACCAGTATTATCTCGTAGGGCAGACCTCCAGTGTCTATTACCGTTTTTTTATGCAATTTTTGTCGTACAAATGATTGTTGCTCAGCATTATGGCAGCCGGTGAATACATCAGTAGCTATTGAGACTGTTTTATTCTCTGCAGAATTAAGAATTGTCAAATTGTATTCGTTTACAGCATTATTTGTCAAATATAGCCGAATTCAAAAACGAGATTCGATTAGGTGTATCTGTTCTTGATCCAATTCTTCGCCATTTCCAATTTTAGTTAATAAAGAGGAGAAATCAGCATTCGCTTGTCTCATGACTTTATCCAATTCATAGAACTTCAAGTCACGCCAAAGTGTTGGTGCTGCTATGCGTTGTTTTGTTGCTTGATAGATGGGTGTAGCACGCACTGGAGGTAACTGACGCAAATCACCTATGAAAATGATATCCATTCCTCCAAAATTATCTTGGAAATTTCCTGTTATTTGTTTTAACCGTGCGTCAATTTGAGACAGCAATTCCGCTCCTACCATACTGACCCCATCGATGAGTATAACTTGGACGTATTTGAAGAGCATTCTGTACTGTTGAGCCACTTCAATTGATAATGGTAATAGTTTGGAAAGGGATATTTTCAATGCAGTGTGGATTGTCGTACCATCAATTGCTATTGCAGCCTTTCCTGTTGATGCACATGCGATGTAAGCATTGCAAAAACCATCATTATCTGTGAAGCGGTTGTAAATTTCCATGAGGAGTCTAATGAGGAATGTCTTCCCACATCCTGCTGGCCCAGTGAAGAAAACTTGGAGTGGTGATCGGTTTGATGAGTGGAGATTAGCAATCACATGCATCAGGAGTGCTTTCTGCCTCTGATTGGCCATTCTCATTAGTTCATAAAATTGTTCATTAGACATTAAATTATCCCTCTTCTTTGCGATAGCACCCAGTTTGTTAAGTGTTGCTAACCGCAGATCGTCGTTCATTATGTGGTCAGCATTATACAATTCTTGAAAAGGATTTGCTTCAGGAAAAAGGCGACCTACGCTGTCTCCTTCAGCATCATCATCTTGATTTAATTCATCTTCACGACACAACTCTCGGCATATCTCGATGGTTTTCCGGATATCTAAATTCGATGAGAATTCTTTATGTTGCTCCAAAATCAATATTTCGTTGTCGTCGTAAATCTGTATGAATTTAGTTTCTGCAAGAATTTCATTTTCTTCGTCTCGGAATGGAATATACAAAGTCACCGTTTCCCGTTTGTATTCATTGAAATCATCAGCCATGTCGTAGTTTCTGTACCGAATAATCCGAGGTTCTTTCCTTCGTGTCCAATTCCCCTGATTATTCAGTGTGTAATGAGCAACAAACTGGGCCAAATTGACATCTTCTAGCTCTTCAGGTCTCTTTTCGTACTTGTCAAACCAATTTTCTTTCCATATGTTTGTGGCATCATCATCAGCATCCATTTCATTGAGTTCTTTCTGAGTTTTTCGAATTCTTTGTCTTTCGATCGGCCATATTGTTGAAATATAGGTAACAACTGAAGAAGACTTTGACATCGGTTCACGCAGAAGGTACCATGCAGCTTCCTGACTGGTAATTTCGACAGTATTTAGCATGTCAACGCTCATTTTCCTAGTAATTTCGACAATATCGAACTCTGGATGTTCATCCATTATTTCAGTGATGTTACGTTGGAGATTGCTAATTCCACGGTTCGTTTTATTGACGTATTCCACTACGTATGCAGCACATGAGTATTCTTCGGTGATAAATTGCACATCCATGTTTGATTTCAAAATATTGAAAATGAATGGGTTGAATGGATTATGCCACTTTTCCATGGGTTGACGTTTAAGAAATACTCTGGGACGATTGATGCCAGCTCGAAGCACATTCATGTAGTAATCATCTGATAGTATTCCATTTCCCTGATAGAAACTATCAATATTAGCATAGTCATTGTTCTCTAAGTTTGTTCTTATCGTGTTGTAATGTTGTTTATACGTGTGGAATCCTGGTTCTTCTTTCTGCATTGGTGTCAGTATAGTTGTGTATCTGCATGGCATGAATGGAGCTTCAAATCTGCATTTTTGATGAGCGTTCGCAGCTACTTTTTTGTAACATGTGAACGTGTGCTTATGTGTCTGTAGTTTGATGTTCCCCGACGATTCTGAAGTGGCCACTGATATCAATGTATCAACTAGTTCAATAGCTTTTAGTCGCTCAGCACCTAGTGGATCCGCTGGAGCATGTGTGCATGGGGGCTCCCACGATGCTGGAATTCAATTCTTTTAAAATAATGGACAAGACGATATTTCCCGAAGGGAGAAGACTTTTTGGACTGAAGTATGTTCATTATAACATTGATGAGCTTATTAAAATACATGGCACATGTTACAGCATCTTCATTGATGAGTGTGCTCTTTTCAATATAATGGAGTTCCTGAACATCTTGTTCTGTAATTTCTGCTCCATTATTCTTCAATTTATATAATAATTGTAATAATGAGGGCCAACCAACTTCATTAGCACTCATAGTTAGGAATAACGTGGGTTTTCCGAGTTGTCTGATCATTGCGAATAAGTCTCTGTTTCTTTCAGCCCAATACCAAGTCGAGTTAGGGATACAACGTAGAAAAGCCAAGTTGCTTTCTATACAATGATTTATATACTCCTCTGATTGAATTTGTTCACGTGTAATTTTTGTGTCTTTACCTACGTGTTTAAAAGCAATGGATAGACTGTCACGGACTCTAAACCTCATAATTTTCATTGCCATATAGAGTCAATGATGAGGTGTAACCCCACGTCGATCAGATCTCCTTAGCTCACTGGTAGCCATCATGAATGAGTCACATTGAGATCTTCACTAAAGCGCCGGAATTGTCCGAGATAGATAGTAGGGAAAGATAACTCTTCTGCATGCTCATCAAATCATAGACTGTGAGGGACATTCATTTCTCCAGGAGCAATCCTCAAATATTTATCGTCATTCCAGAGTAATGTGTGTTGCTGAGCGAACAGGCTCTCCTCCATGGGGATGTCTTCACTCAGTTCATCCATAGGTATCTGATGAACGACACAATCCTCATTGAAGAAAGATTCATCAACTTTGATGTCGTACAGTTGATACAATGGACTCGGTACTAAGCATCGTAGCCATATTTTAATATTTCTCTTGTTTATTAAACCTGTCAAGTAGCTTGAACGATGAATTTTTTTTCTCTTGATATGAACGTAAACACAGTGATCGTCGTCAATGTTCCTGGGCAAGTGATTGACCATTGTATTGACATCCACTGGAACATTGATCACCTGCCCCAAAATTCCAAATTGTCCATGCACATGACGCAACCTGCGAATTTGCATAAATGGAATTCTAGGAGAAATTAGTCTCTCGGACACTAAATCTAACTTCGGAAGATGTGCAGGGATCGGGGGATATACAAAGCCATTCAATTTCGACAATGTTGGAATTTTGTCTCTCCTCAAAGCCTGGCGACAGCTGGTGCATGCCAGCTCATTATTACTTCTGAATTCTGGAAATTTTTGTTGCATACGAATTTCATTTTCAACGGATAGAGTCTTCAAGTCATTTTTAAACCATAATCTATCACATACACAACACGTAAAACCGAATGGATTATTTATAAAATCACGGTGAAAGTTCTTATGTGCAGTTTTAAACTCATTAAAGTCTGAATATTGTAATCGATCACCACTATGTACATCACAATCAGGAGGAGGATGAGTCGAAGTCGTTGCTAATAGTTCATTCTCTGGATTATTTACAGTATCCACACTGTCACGTAAGAGGTCAGCACGTGTTTACCTCCGTTCCCTGCTATCTCGTTCAATTTCAGTTCTACTTTTTTTTCCGTTTTCTATTCTGATCAATTCCTTCACTTGCCCGTTTTTTCTCCCGCCACGTTTTTGTCCTTTCTGCACCCGACTTCGGCATATTTGCACAAAACTCTCGATTTAAGTAATAAAGACACGCACAAAAACAAAATACGTTGCTTATGATCACTGTGTTAGAAACCAACAGCTGTTTTCCGCGATCGCGACGCCGCCTGAACGCAGAAAGTCTCTCGCTGGATAGACGAGACGTAAGGTAGTCCGTCTCACTCTCGCTCGATTCCCGGAGGCCTCTCACTCTTACTTACTACGTTAGAGCGAGCGTCACCAAAAAGGTTGCCGATCGAGATTTCAAAACCCTCCCATAAGAAGTTTCACTTCAAAAAACCCAAATTGGTCCATTGGTTCTTCCGGAAACGGTCGACAAAGTGCACAGACGGACACACACAAACACACATACGAACATGTTTCAGATGTGTGACGGGGCTTTGGTGTCAGTATTTGTTTTGAGTCGGTGTCGTGCGGACGCATGTCTACCGCTCCCTACGAATTACAAATTTCAAACGTACCGTGCTCCTAGTACATTGAAATTTTAAATCGAGTAAAAGTTTTGGCACAAAAGTGTCAAATTTAAAAAACCTCAAAATTCCCTTGGCTACCAAAAGGAAAGCCAAAACGTGTCCTCCGATGGAAGACCCAAAAAAAAACAAAAAAAACCGTTATGAAACGGTTAAACAGCGCGAGCTCTGAACCAGCCCGCCCCAACAATCCTCCGAACTCTTCTGATGGGCCTCAAGACGCTCAAAAAAAAACCTCAGTGCCTCCAATCATCGTTGAAAACGACAAATTGGAGACCAAAAAGTTAATAAATTTCCTGCAAGTCAATGCCTCGGATAAAAACTTCAGGATGAAGTTTAATGGAAGTACCACGATCGTCCACCTACAAACGACCGAGGATTACAACAAAATCGCAAGTATCCTGAAAAGGCAAAACCTTAATTTTTTCACCTACGGCCTTAAAAGTGAAAGACCGAAGAAATTTATTTTGAAAGGGCTTCCCAGCAGTTTCTCGGATGCCGAAATTCAAGCCGAATTATCAAATCAAGGCATTAACGTACTTTCCGTTCGCCAGTTCGTGAAAGTAAATAAAGACGGAAATATTAAAGAAAACAGGCCTCTCCCGATCTTCGCAATCACGGTTGGCCCTGAAGTAACCTTGAGCAGCTTTGCTGCTATTAAAACTATTTTCTATCTCACATACAAGATAGAAAAATTTGTGAAATCCGAGCAACCGACCCAGTGTTTCAGGTGCCAACAGTTCGGCCATGCAAGCCAACACTGCAACCTGAACCCCAGATGTGTAAAGTGTGCGTCAAATCATGACGTCAAAGCCTGCACTTCAAAACTCTCAAGTGCGCGAACTGCGGACTAGCCCACACGGCCAGCTATAGAGAGTGTTCCATGCCCCTAAAATTCATGGAAACTCAGAAAAAACGAGCTCAATCGGCCAGGCCCAGCATAGCGCCATTGGAATTGCCCACTACACCTCACTCGGCCACGATCCAGAATCTGGAAAGGAACATCCAGTCCCTCCAGTCTCCTGCAGTCCCAGTGCCAACTCCGAGTTCTACTGCCAACACGTCCAGGCCCACCTACGCTTCCTTCTTCCCGACGGTGGAAACCTCGAGAAGGAATCTTATCGCACCCACTGCTGAACCTAGGACCATCCCAATGGAAACACATGTTCCCGATTCTCATCGGTAGAACTATAAACTATGTAATTACAGCAAAGCAAGTCCTTGACGAGCTAACAACCCTTAGAATTCCCGAAATCCTTTCAGAGCTAAAAGAGATGAGCTCTAAACTCCAAACAGCCCTTACACCAATTGATAGGATCACAATCATCGCATCCTACGTCCACCTGTTCTTACCCTCCTCAAACACACCTACGATTCCTCAGCAAACATAACCAACATATTAGCAATTAATATTTTTGCGCTCAAGCCTAATCTGGACGAGTTATTACACATCGTCCACAGAAATAACATCAAAATTTGTCTGATTTCAGAGACTAAGTTAAACAGCAAAACGAAGAAAATTAACTTCCCAGACTTCTCGCTGATCAGGGAAGACAGAACGGCCAAAGCAGGTGGTGGTGTTGCGGTGGCGATCCACAAAACCTTGTCACATAGAACTCTTCCGCATGATCTCCTGTCGCTCACCGAATACGTGGGAGTAGAGGTCCAAGTAAACAATAAAAAAACGAAGATCTACTCGATCTACAATCCACCGGATGTCTCAATAGATACAAACCTATTGAGGCACCTACTTTCCGATAGTACTCCAACAATTATTGTTGGAGACTTAAATGCGAAGGACACTGCTTGGACCTCTGCTAGGCCAAACGAATCAGGTAAGATTCTCTCAAATTTTTTGACGGAACAAAAAATTAATCTGCTCTTTCCAGACGTTCCCACACACTACCCTCATAATTCAAACACTCCTAGTACTATTGACCTTTTATTAACAAACAACATCTCTATCATTAAAAATTTCACCACACTTTCCGAATCCCCATCCGATCACCTACCATTGTTTTTCTCCCTATTTGGCAGACCAACCTCACCAGAACCATCAAAAATTTTAAACTACGCAAAAACCGACTGGAATAAGTTCAAGGATATCTTAAATGATGAGATTTCTACACCAAACCCGACTTGTAACAACACTGAAGCAATAGATCAACACATAACACATTTCACCCAAGTCATTCAAACAGCCCTGGATTCCTCCACTCCCAAACGCTCAACCAAATCCACCCACACTCCTATCCCACCCGAAATAGCCTCATTAATAAAGCTAAAAAATTACATTAGGTCAAGATGGCAAAAAACCCGAAATCGCTACCTTAAATCCGAACTCAATCAGCTGATAAAAGAAGTCCGACTTAAATTAACCGAATGGAAACAATCATCTTGGGACAACAAACTCAGAAACATAAACTTAACAGATCACTCTATTTGGCGCGTAGCAAAATATTTTAATAACACCGCTAAAAGAAAAATCCCCACACTAGAGTCAAACAACACACTCCACACTCCACAAGACCACGACAAGGCAAATACACTCTGCATACACTACGCAACAATACACGAAATATCGGCCTCCCGAGGCACCAAATCTTTTGAATAACAAGTCACAGGTCATGTGAGAAAAACTATCCTCAAAGCCCGTATCGAAACTCCCATTAAATCCCTTACGAATCCCCGTGAAATCACTTCCGCTGTCAAAAAACAAAAAAATAAATCTGCCCCGGGTGTGGATAATATTCCCAATATAGCACTAAAAAACCTCCCAATTAAAGCAATAAGTTTACTAACAAAGATATACAATGCATGCCTCCTCAGACAATATTTCCGGGAACTCTGGAAAGGAGCGGTGGTCATTCCGATTCTAAAGCCCGGTAAGCCCCCTTCGCATCCGGTGAGCTATAGGCCTATTAGCCTCCTACCGGTATTGGCTAAACTCTTGGAGCGAATAATTTTAGCTCGTCTCAAAAAACCCATAGAAGAGTTACAACTAATGCCTATCAATCAATTTGGTTTTCGATCAGAACACTCGACCTGCCACCAGGCCTTTGATTCTGTTTGGCCCACAGCCCTTATATACAAACTTGAAGGATAAAATGTCCCTAAATATCTATGTAAAATTTTACTCTCAAATAGATATATCCGAGTTCGAATCGAAACTTCGCTTTCGGATAAAATAGAAATTGTCGCGGGAGTCCCACAAGGGTCTATTCTCTCGCCTGTTTTATTCAACTTGTACATTGCTTCTGTTTTGAGCAGAATTCCGAGAAATGTATCCATTGCAGGCTATGCTGATGACATTGCTTTGTACTCAGCTAGCAAATCGATCAACAAAGCTATTAGAAGAATAGAAAATGCTGCTTCTCTCACAATCAGTGAATTAACGAAATGGAAAATTCAAGTGAATGCTGCTAAAACAGAAGCAATCTTATTTACTAGCTCCAAGGCCAAGCCGACTTTAACTATTCGTAGCGATAAGATCACGCCAACCGACTCTGTAAAGTATTTAGGCTTACGCATCGATTCCAAACTCCTGTGGAAAAAGCATATATCTGAAATCAAGGTCAAGACTAAAGTTATCCTCGTAAGATTGTATAATTTGCTAAAATCACCCGCGCTCAGTCAATCCCTCAAACTTACTCTACAAAGGGTTAATTAGGCCCATTATCACCTATGGTTGTCCTGCCTGGCACAATGCAGCGGAAATGCACTTGAATCATCTTCAAGTGATTCAAAATAAATTCCTACGAATAATAGGAAATTTTAAAAGAAGAACGATTATTATGGAAATACACGAAACGCCCGGCATGACAACCATAGGCGAATGTATCGATAGAATAAATGAGACATTTAAATTTAAGCTACAATCCCATCCTAATCCCCAGCTCCAAAACATCAATATTGACATAAAATCCAATTGCTCCCGCTGACCACCTGTTCTGTCCCACCTTTCCATATATCCTTTTCTCTCCCGCCCCTCATACACCCATTATTTATAAGGTTTTTTAGAAGTCATTTTTCCTTATATCGAGTCATCATGTAAATAATCACAAATATCTGTAATAATGAAAAATTAGGTTACACTTCTTTCAAATTAGATATAAAGCCAGCTGCTGGTGATCTAGAACGTAGCACTTAAGATATTAATACTGTATATAGTATGTATATATGAGAAATGTTAATAAACAATTTTCAAGTCAAGTCAAGTCCTACGATGGCTCGGCAGTATTTGTTTTGAGTCGGTGTCGTGCGGACGCATGTCTACCGCTCTCTACAAAACATAAATTCCAAACGTACCGAGCTTACAGTACAGTGAATTTATAAATCTTGTCAAAGTTTTGGCACTAAAGTGTCAAACTTCAAAAATCTCAAACTTCCTCTGGCTCCCAAAAGGAAAGCCAAAATGACTCCTCCTGTGGAAGACCCAAAAATAACTAAAAAAACCGTTATTAAACCGTCAACTAGTGCGAGCTGTAAACCCGCTCGCCTCAACAAACCTTCAAACACTCCTGTCGGGCCACAACAGGCTCAAAAACAAACATCTGTGCCTCCAATAGTTATTGAAAATGACAAATTGGAGACCAAAAAATTAATCAACTTCCTGCAAGTCAACGCCTCGGACAAAAACTTCAGGATGAAATTCAATGGTAGTACCACCATCGTCCATCTACAATCGACGGAGGATTATAATAAAATCGCAAGTATCCTGAAAAGGCAAAATTTACATTTTTACACCTTCGGTCTAAAAAGTGAGCGTCCGAAGAAATTTATCATAAAAGGTGTTCCCGCCAGTTTTACTGAGCAGGAGATTAAAGCGGAAATATCCAAACACGGCATAAAGGTATTATCAGTCCGGCAGTTTGTGAAAACAAACAAGGACGGAGACAGCAAAGAGAGTAGGCCACTACCGGTGTTTGCAATTACGGTTGGGCCTGATGTAACCTTGAGCCGCCTCGCTGCTATTAAAACCATTTTCTATCATACATTTAAGATAGAAAAATACATCAAAACCCAACAACCAACACAGTGCTACAGGTGCCAAAAATTTGGACACGCAAGTCAGCACTGTAATTTAAATCCCAGATGTGTGAAATGCGCAGGCAATCACGACATCAAAACCTGCACCAGTAACTCCCTGAAGTGCGCAAATTGTGGTCTAGCTCACACAGCGAGCTATCGTGAGTGCGCCTCACGAACCAAATTTGTGGAGACTCATGAAAAAAGAGTCCAACCACCAGCACCAAAAAGAGCAGAGCGGGAACTGCCCGCTACCCCACACTCGGCTACGATGCAAAACCTGGAAAGCAACATCCATTTTCTCCAGTCTCCTCCAGTCCTCGAGCCTACGCCAATCTCTACTGCCACGAAGATGTCCAGGCCATCCTACGCTTCTTGTTTTCCAACGATGGAAACCTTAAGAACGAATGTTGACGCACCCATCCCTGAACCTAGGACCATTCCGTTGGAGACTGACGATCCGCCATTACATTTAAGTACAAGTAAAAACTTTATTAATACAGTGACACAAGTCCTTGATGACCTAAAATCCCTTAGAATTCTCGAAAACCTCTCAGAGATTAAGAACATGATCTCTAAAATCCAAAGAGCTGACACCCCCCTTGATAAAATCACAATCATCGCATCCTATGCATACCTGTTCGAATCCATCGCTGAACCACCCACGATCCTCCTACAAACATAATAAATATCTTAGCCATTAACATTTTTGCGCTCAAACTCAGTCTGATACCGGTACCCACAAAACACTTTGAGCGAATAATTCTATTACGTCTCATAAAATCTATCGATGAGCTACACTTAATACCTACAAACCAATTCGGTTTCCGTTCAGAACACTCGACCCGCCACGAATTGGTCAGAATCAGAAATTCAAATAGATATATTCAAGTTAGAGTCAAATCACTACTTTCCGTTAAAACTCAAATTGTCGCGGGAGTCCCGCAAGGGGATATCCTCTCCCGTGTACTATTCAACCTATACATCGCTTCTGTTTTTAACAGAATACCTAGAAATGTATTCATTGCAGGCTATGCTGATCACATTGCTCTGTACTTACCTAACAAATCGACCAATAAAGCTGTTAGAAGAATAGAAAATTCTGCTTCTCTTAAAATCAGCGATTTAAATAAACGGAAAATTCAAGTGAATGCTACGAAATAAGTAGCAACCTTATTTACTAGCTCCAAGTACCTCAACCGTTTCTGTGAAATATTTAGGTTTACACCTTGATTCCAACCTCGTGTGGAAAAAACTTATATCTGATATCAAGGTCAAGACTAAAATTATTCTAGTACGATTGTATAATTTGCTGAAATCTCCAACGCTCAGTCAATCTCTGAAACTTACTTTATACAAAGGGTTAATCAGACCTATCTCTTATGGTTGTCCTGCCTGGCACGATGCAGCACAACCCCACTTAAATCATCCTCAATTTGTCCAAAATAAATTTGTATGGATAATAAAATGGTCGGCATGCACAATACGCTGGGCATGGCAACCATAGGTAAATTTATCGATAGAATAAATTTGACATTTAAATTTAAACTACAATCCGATCCTAATCCCCAGCTCCAAAACATCAACATTGATAAGAAAGCAAATTGGTCTCACTGACGATCTGTTTTTGTCCCACCTTTCCATATATCCCTTTCTCCCCCGCCCCTCATGCGCCCATTACTTATAAGGTTTTTTAGAAGTTATTTTTCCTTATATCGAGTCATCATGTAAAAATTCACAAACATTATAAAAATGAAAAATTAGGTTAAACTTTAATCATATTAGATATAAAGCCAATGGCTGGTGATCTAGAGCGTAGCACTTAAGATATTAATACTGTATATAGTATGTATATATGACAAATGTTAATAAACCATTTTCAAGTCAAGACGATGGCTCGGTTGGTTACGGCGACGGATTCGTAACTCAGAGGTCCTGAGTTCGAATCCTAGCCGTGCTGATTGACACGAGCACCAATGTAATTTATTTATAAGTGCTTTGTTTACAAACACATCGCAGACCTCCGTCGCTGATTAGCGGTAGAGAGCATAAATATAGCGACGTTAAAGAAAAATGAAAAAAAAAAACCTACCTGGTAACTGCATCCACTTGTTTTTTTTATTTTTTCATCATCACTTGAATTATTTTCTTCCATATGTTACACTATTTCATTAACTTTATTTACTTGCTCAGTATAAATATAAATAAATATCAGAATAGTTCTCTACATGAGAATAAAACACCAAATATCTGAAATTTCATAAACTGACTGTTGATATTCAACACATATATTGAAACCAGCCTAACCTTCCCCGTGAGAAGGTATGCGCATCACAGTCTGAGTTGCGCAAATACGGTGCGCAGAAGACAATGTAACGACTTCACTTTTAGTTAACACTCGATTTCACTGCTCATCTTTTTTTCGTACCGCGGGCTATAAATCAATTCTAACGGAGTAAACTCCAAAAATTGAAATCTAGAAAACTAATGAAACAATCAAATCACTATTCAATAGGGTTGTTCACTACAACCAAAGGAATCGTTGTTCCAAATTTCAAGTTTTTATCTGAAAATTTCAAATTTTTGCGGACGGCAGAGCGCGTACAAAAGCAAAAAGCAAAGAAAACCGTAGAAAACATAAAAATCGAAATATCTCCAATTTCTTGTAAGTAACGTACTAAATATTCTTCGACGATTCCCTGAAACTCGTTGGGACGCACATTTTGATTTAAAAAAAAGACAAAATATTGATAAGTTTCTGAGAAATGATCGATCGAAGAAAAAAAACCGTCGATTTCTAAGAAACTTACCGACAGATTTCACTGACATTGCGCCTACAGCTATATGTACCTTCTACCAATAATTGACTATTTTTTCAGGTTTTATTCTCACAATTTAGTCCTTGTTATGTTAAATTTTGTAAGTGGAGATTTTCGAAAAAAATGGATACATACAGACCCTATGCTCAAACTTCGTATGTTGAACTTCCCGAAATAGGGAACTTATTGTGATGACCCCGAAAATCGAAAGTGAAATTTTCATGATATTTTCACTTTTCTCGACGTTTCACATCATCCTGACACAGTTTCAGAGACACGTACGAGTGTATGTGTGTGTATATATACAGGGTGTCCCATTTGAAAAATTGCACCTAAATATCTTTCAACAGGGCCATGTAACAAAAAAATGTTTCAAACAAAAATTGTAGGGTTCTGAGGGGCACATCCGTTTTGCTCATTATTTCGAGCTTTTAAGTTCGCGCTTGCAAGCTTCAAGCACAAAGAGTTTTTTTTTAATGGGCACCACATTTTTCACCCCAATGAAAATTGTTCATTCCGATGAGTTGTTCTCAGAACCCTACGCATATTCAATTTCCTCTCATTTGTTATGCAAAAAATATCATGAAAAGCGTTTTGTGACAAAAATTGAAGTTTTTCATTGGGGTGAAAAATGTGGTTGCCATTAAAAAAAAAGCTCTTTGTGCTTGCAGCTTGCAAGCGCGAACTTAAAAGCTCGAAATAATGAGCAAATCGGATGTCCCCCTCAGAACCCTACAGTTTTTGTTTGAAGCATTTTTTTGTTACATGGCCCTGTTGAAAGATATTTAGGTGCAATTTTTCAAATGGGACACCCTGTATGTGGACAAAATTTTGTATTCACGGTTTGTCAGGAACCAATGGGCCAATTTTATGTGTTTTTTCTTATCGATGCGTCTCCGAGGTCTCCAGGGCCGAAAGGAATGTTAAACTAAAATAACAATTCCTTTAATTCTTTTAACCAATTTCAATTGTTTAAAACGTCATTTTACGAAAACCGTGGGAGATAGAGGAAAAAATTTTCAACGAATGTTGTTCGCCACATGAAGATACATATTTTATGTGTAATGCCTTCTTTCCATAATTGCGTCAATTTAGGAGATATCGCTTAATTGAGAATTTTAATTGTTTATGACGCTGCATTTCGAGAACGATGATAGATACGAGAAAAAGTATTCCACAAAAGTTGTTCCGCTCGTGAAACTACATATTTCATTTTGTATTACTTTTTTTGCTAGGCATCATATTTTACGAGATATCGATGAAAAATCGTTATAATCGATTGATTAATACTTGAATTTGCGTTACTGATATGCAACTTAATTTCATACGTATATTGTCCCACACACACACACACTAAAGAAGACATACTCGATGCCCTGAGGAAAGCTAATGCCACAGATAGTGATATCTCATTGAGTGCCATCAAGTCTCTTCGCAAGGCATACAGAGGGACACAATCGGCGACGATGGTACTCCCTGCCGCTACTGCAAGGAATATACTGTGTAAGGATACTAAAATACGAATAAGCCTGGCATATGCTCGCATCGTGACAGTGGTAGAGCCCCTAAAGTGCTCCAAGTGTTGGCACTACGAGCATCTTACCGTTAATTGCAAGAGCCCCATTGGTCGATCACACCTGTGCTATAAATGCGGGGAAAACGGGCAAAAACCCTCTGATTGTAAAGCGTCTCCGAAATACGACATATGCGTAGAACTGGAGCCCACGAAAGACCATGCCTATGTAACTGGTAGCGTCAAATGCCCAATCTACCAGGGTGCACTCCTGAAGATCCGTACGCAGCCATAGTGCGAATGTTACAGCTGAACCTGGCTCACTGCACCACAGCACACGATCTGCTGATGCAGACGGTTCGAGATTTGACGATTGATGTTGTCGTCATTTCCGAACCTTACAGGAACCTACATACCCAAAACTGGGTTACCGATACTAGCAATAAAACCGTCATTTGGTCCTGCGGTGCTCTGTTGTTTGAAGCATACGACGGTAACGACCAGTCTGGATTTGTTGTGGCCAAGGTAAATGGTATCTATCTGTATAGATGCTATGCACCACCAAGTCTTTGTTATGAAGACTTCACAGCATTCCTAGATAGAGTCGTGGTGGATGCGAAACAGCATTTCCCAGTAGCAATTGCAGGAGATTTCAATTCCTGGGACAGCAAGCAGACGAAACAGCGAGGGTGGACTTTACTGGAAGCTATCTAGACTCTAGATGTTCTATTGACCGACGGAAATGAACCGACATTTCGCAGATGACAAGCGAACTTAATTATAGATCTCACCTTCGTCAGCAGTAGCCTGCTCAACAGCAATTGCGCATGGGAGGTAGCCGAGATTTATACTGCCAGTGATCATCGAGCGGCACTCTGGGAGCTGTCTGTTGGCTGGAGGTCCGCGCCCACATCGGAAAGAACAAGAGAGAGAACGGAGTTGGCTGGAATGTGGGAAAATTCGACATTGCCACCTTTCTTATGGCACTAAAAACTGAGCCAATGAACAGCAGAAATACCACAGAAAAAGTAGATGAAACTATGCGGAGAGTCACCGACGCCTGCAATGCGACTATGCCCAGGAAGGTTAGTGGAAACCGATGGCCACCGGTGTATTGGTGGAGCGATGAAATTGCAACTCTCCGCAAGGAATGTTTCGCAGCGAGAAGGTCTTGACAACGCGCAAGGAAGAAGTCCAATCACGAAAGCCTTGAAGTGAAATTTAAAGTCGCTAAGCGTAAACTTACTAAAGTCATAAAGCTTCGCAAACGAGACTGTTGGAACGAGCTCTTGGAGGAAGTGAATAAGGATCTTTGGGGCAGACAGTACAAAGTGGTTATGGCGCGACTTACGAGGCAATCGATGCCATCACCGACCTGCCCTGAGCTTCTGGAGAGGATTGTATCTGTCTTATTTCCCCAACAATCAAATCTTATTGGAATGTATGTGAAGAATGGCATTAACCCTGAAATTCCAGCGATTACGGCTGAGGAACTATTGCAGGCCTGTAGTAGAGTGGGCCACAACAAGTCCCCCGGTCTCGATGTTGTGCCAAACATAGCGCTGAAGGGAGTCATTAATGTAGCACGTGCAATTTTTCTAGACATGTACAATGCTTGCATTCAGGAAAGTATCTTCTTCAACAGATGGAAGCAACAGAGACTCATACTTCTCCCTAAGGGGAAAAAGCCACCGGACGAGCCGTCGTCATATCATCCACTCTGTAAGCTGGATACGGCGGGCAAGATCCTGGAGCGCATAATACACCGCAGATAATTGAAGCAGTGCTGTAGATCGGGTGGTCAAAACAGTCAAGAAAGCAATCGAGGGCGGGCCATGGAAAGGAGGTATGAAACAATATTGTTTGGTTGTTACTCTGGACATCAAGAATGCCTTCAACTCAATGCGGTGGGATTCCATCCCGGCGACATTGTCGAAGCTACTGGTACCGGCATATTTGCAAAAGGTGGTAGCTAATTCCTTTACCGAAAGAGTCCTTAGATATGACACAGAAGTTGGTCCTAAAACATATAAGGTTACTGGGGGTATACCCCAAGACTCCGTGTTGGGGCCTTTTTTGTGGAATATCATATACGACGAATTGCTCAAAATAGCATTACCGGCGGGGGCCGCACTCGTAGATTTGGAGGATGACGCAGCCATAATCATCGTGGGCAAACGAATTTTCACGCTCCAGCTCATTTTCGAGAATGTTTTCAACAAGATATGGCAATGGATGGACACTATAGGTTTACAACTTGCGGAGCATAAGACCGAATCACTTCTTATCACAAGCCGAAGGAAATTGGAGACAATCACGCTGCAAGTCCACCAGCACGAAATAACCTCCCAGCCCTACATACGGTACCTAGGAATTATGATTGATACCCGACTTAGTTTTAGATAGCAAGCCCAATATGCAAGCAGTCAGGCAGCAGCAGTGAAGACTGCCCTTGCAAGGCTTATGCCAAACATTGGAGGGCCAAAACAGAGAAGAAGGCTCCTGCTATCCTCAGTTGTTCCAGGCATCTCGGCGGCAAATTGTTCCAGTCTACAGGCAGAGTGCCCTTAGATTGGTTAGCGGATACCGCACAGTATCTAACGAAGCTGTGTGTGTCACATAATTCGAGAACGGAATAAAGTGTGTAATGAAAGTCGGTCCACACATGAAAATACACATCGGATGTTTTATGACTTTTTTGCCAACACCCATAGTTAATTGTTATTAACAAAATGATTTGTTTATGTCGCTCTATCACGACAATAATTAGAGATACAAAATGAGGTCTTGAATGGCAGTTGCTCCACACGTATCAATCCACATTTGATTTTTTATGGCTTTTTATGCTAACACTCATAGTTTTCCACAAATAGAATTTTTTATCTAATTCTATCGCAAGAAAGGATATATTTTTTAGAAATATCTTCATATTTTAAGAATTATATAATTTCACAAATATGGTAATTTTCAGAAGTTTAAAACGTTCACAATTTGAAAGACAAACCGAACCGTTATGCATAATATATACGGGGGAACGATCGGGAAGTTATTGGTTCCACTCGTAGACGGTCAAACCCAAAGCCGTTTATTATTTGTTAATTTATGTAAGTTTGTTTAATAAGGGGAGAAGTACGAAAAAAAAGGAAAGAAAAAGAAGGAAGCGTGAGGAAGACGGTTGGCTTCCTTCTTTCCCTTAAAAAAAAAAAAAAAAGTCGTGTGGGCATGTGTGTGCCCCACTGGGGGCACAAACAAAACTTCCCGATTTGGTATTTCAGCACGGCGTACTAACCATATTCTTCTCCAAGATACCCCGGTTAATTAGTAGGATCATGCTGAAACCTTGCAGATTTGAGAATTCTAAACTGAGTCATTAATGAAGTAGATAATGATGATCATTTGAGTAAATGCATGGTGAACATGAGGATGAGACTTATGGGCGTTACATGACTGGCAGTGTGACGCCACTAGGAGGGCGGCCGCAATAACAACGATAACTTTCATATTTTACCCCGTGGAACAGTATAACCAATTGCAATTCTTAATAACTTTGCATATACTCCACAAATGCCATCTAAAATGTAATTCGTTCGATTCTCAATCGATAGTACTACGATTGAGACCTTCATGACAGCGCTGGGTTCATTCATGCTCTTATTACAAACATAAATGTTGAGACGGTCATACCTCCTTAACGATGCAAATTTTCAGAAAAAGTCATTGTACATAAAATACGTATTTTTGTAGGGGGAACAACTTTTCTCATTTGAATTTTGTGCTAACTCTAATAATTTATTCAGTAGAACATTATAAACAATTGAAATTGTTAATAATAATATAAGTACTGGACCAATTCCATCCAAAACCTAATCCGGTCTAAGTTACATGAAACTCTTCCGTTTGAGTTATGAACAACTTCGATCGAATGATTCCTTCGCAATCTACTTTATAAATAGATTATTTTTCAAATGACCGTAGCTCCGTAATTATGCAAGTTCCACAAAAGACGCATAATACACAAAATGTGTATTTTTGCATGGGGAATAACTTTTGTTGTATACATTTTCTGCTAACATGAATAATTCATGCACTCTAGCGTTATAAACAATTGAAATTGTTAATAATAATATAAGGACTGGACCATTTCCACCCAAAATCTAATCAGGTCGAAGTTACGTGGAAACGCATCGATTGAGACGTCAGAGACCTCGATCGCATTATTCGTTCACGAGAAATCGTTGGACATAATTTTTGACCACATACGTATCTAGTAACACACACACACACACACACACACACACACACACACACACACACACATACAGACATTTTGTTGAAAATGGCCTAGAAATGTTCGAAACACCTTGAAACGTGGAGATATAATCTAAAATCGATTTTTCATTTTCGGGTGCAAAACAATAACTTCCCCTATCGGGAAGTTAAAAAAAAAACACACATACACAAACATCGACTCAAAATTTCTTGGGTGTCATTTTGGTATACTTAAAACACCAGTTACAGGACGAAACAAAACACTTCGATTTCGGGGTCATTACAATAACTTCCCGGCAATCTTCTCTAATCAATCTAAATCTTCTCTAAATATAGGTAACAGATGGTAACATTGTCAGTTCAATACTAAAACTTACTGGTCAAAACCTCGACACTATTTGGAAGAATGAGCCATACATGAGCGGACATGGCTGAACTTCACCTATACCATCGTATTAAAAAACTGAAATAACTTTCAAAAAAGTGGTTGAATAGAATTTAAGAAAATTGCAAAAAAGCAGTCGGAAAAATTTTCTAACAGGAGATAAAAAAGAACATATCTCATAATATTTTCAGCATAACAAAGTATATCTCAATGCTCGTAACGGAAACGAAGTATCTTGAACGAAACTAAAAACATAGCTTGTGACGAATATGATTATACCATGTGGTGGCATCTACGTTACGGATATTAGAATCGTTTGAAATTTTCGATTTTCCTCCAACGTTCCAGATTATTTCAAGCACTCACCATCATCTTAAAATTCAAAAATTATCAATCTATTCCAACCAACGCTCAAAAGGAGATGGTGTTAAGTGGCCAAAGATCAAATGTGTATGAATCAGTTGATGCCACAGGGTTATCAGTGTGTACAGTCATTTCAATTTTGCTCGAAAAATGCGGGTTGAAAAGAATATTAGCAAAATTGGTGGCGTGTTTACTCTCAGTTGAAACTGAACACACACGCGTGATCACATCTGAGGCTCTTTTGGCGTGCATGAGAGCTGCTCCGTAGATTTTTCGGGTCGCCTTATAATTGTAGATGAAACTTGGATTCACGAAACGAATAAATATCAAACCAATGAATTGCAAAGGGAGAACCGACACCAAAGACGGCAAAGATGATCTAGTCAGCTGGCAAGGTTATGCCCACTGTTTTTCTGAATACTAATCGGATAATCTTCATTGACTACTTTCTAAAGGTAAAACTATAAATGTGAAGTATTATACATCCATGCTGGCACAACTGAGTGAAGAAATAAGAGATAAACGATCTCATTTGGAAAATAATTTTCCTTTTTCAGAACAATGCACGTGTACACACGTACGCTCCTTTTCATGGCCAAAATTCGAACTGGTCGAACACCCACCGTAGTCACCTGATTTAGCCCCGAGTAGCTTTTTTTTCTCCCCAATATTAAAAAATGACTTGCCGGACAACGATTCAGCGTCAAATGATGAAACCATCGTTGAAACAAATACCAATTCCATGACGCCAATTAATAATTAATTGCAGATTGGGCAGATGAAGCTGTTGCGAAGGCAGAAATATTGCGGCTCATTTATCAAGGACGTTTTCTACACAGCAATGTAACGCTTGGTGCGCTTGGTCTTCCTTATGGAAAAACAACAGTTATGCATCTAGTTCCACGAGAGAATCTCCCCGAACCTAATTCTCAAGGTATGTGTTCAAAATGGAGCGTGTACTTGAAATTGATGAATACTAACTTACTTACATATTTCCTCTTCACACAAAATCGTATTAGAGCAGATCCCACATATGAAATGAGAAACTCGTTAGGTGTGGATGCCTTGACTTTTCGTTTTCTAAAGAGATAAACCTTGTATTGTGACGTGACATTTCCCGGGGGAAGGAAATGGCCGCACCTTGGCCTTCTCTTCCCTACTATTCCCTATATCCTGCTTCTAACTCGATTGGGCGCCAGTAACATTTTTGCGGAAAATGTACAAACCGAGGGCTTCTAACGCAACTTAACTTAACATAGGAGCGGATTCCTTTAACGCAACGTAACTTTACTAACTATGCCTGTAACTTATCGCTAAAATGAAAGGGGTAGTGGCAGGAAAGGAGGAGCGGCATGTCCCACGCTGCTCATAATGTGGGTTGGGGTAGAGAGGGTCGGGTTTGAGGTTGGGCACCGGAATACGGCTCAAGAGATTACGGACGCAATCTGAAGAAATCTTACCATTTTTATTTCTCTAAACGTGACATAATTACACATCGTTGAATATTCTACCAAATGCTAGCTGGAGTTTTCCCCGAACGTAACTAACCATATTTCTTTCGGAGAGGGAAATGATTACGCCTCCGGTAGAGGCGAAAGATGATCTAATCAAAAAAACTATTTAGTACATCCCAAAAACGGACGAGAGTTACGATAGATGGACTAAACTCGATTGGTACATCGAGTCCTCCATCGAGGGTGAAAAAAAACAAAACGCAGTGCACCATCCCGAGGCAAGGTCCGCAAATTATCTCGCGTCCGGATGCAAGTGCGTCGACGCGTGGGTCGAGAGGAGGCTCGATAACCGTCTCGGAGATTATCTTGATACTCTTTTTATGTCGAAATCGGGCTCTTTTCTATAACCCGAAAACCGCGAATTATTTGCTGAGTCATTCCTAAACTCACACGTAATCATTTGTTCGAAAACAGAGAACCAATCTCCGAGATGTTCTTAAAGTCACGCGTTCTGGAACTCACACGTATTCCGTTCCGCAACAGAGAGTTGATCTCCGAGATTTTCTGTTACTCTAGCGTATTTCGTTCCGCAACAGAGAATGGATCTCCGAGATTTGCTGGGGGAACGCGTGTTGGCAGTTGACACGGAGAAAACTCTCCGAACGAGCCCGAAAACCCTGCGGGATCATTTTCGGAGCAGAGAAGTCGTTTTCGAATTATCCCGGAAATCCCGCATAATCATAGTCGTGGCAGAAAAACGTTCTCTGAACATACCGAAAATTCCATATAACTATAGCCGAGACAGCGAAACGTTCTCTGAAATATCCCGGAAATCCCATAAGAATATAAGAAAACAGGGAAAGCATTCTCGAAATTATCCCCGAATCCCGTAATTTTAAGAAGAGCAAGGAAAACGTTCCCCGATTTATCTCCGAAGTCCAGTAACGTACAGGAGAAACATTTTCCAGTTCATCCCGAACTTTTCATAAATACAGAGAAAATATTCCCCGTATTCTCCCGTAATATTAATAAATACAGGGAAAATATTTCCCGAATTATCCCGTAATATTAATCAATACAGGGGAAATATTCCAGAATTATCCCCGAAATCCCGTCACTTTAATGAAAGCAGAGAAAATATTCCCCGAATCATCCCCGAATCCCGTAATTTTAATACGAGCAGGGAAAAACATTCCCCGATTTATCCCCGAATATCGAATAATATTAATAAGAATAAAAAACAGGGTCCGATTATCTTCGAAAATCGAGAAATGCACGCGACTAAATTCCTAATAAATTTTACCCCGGCGCGTGACGTCATATCGAGCAGGCGAGACAAACGGCATTGTCTCGAGGGTGACGTCATCGACTTGGTATGTTGCGGGTAGTTGCTATGGTGCCACCCGAATATTCCGAAGGTCGTTTCATTTTTTTTTTCGTTCTAAACTTGCGCGAAATATATTGCACGAAAAACCGGGGCTAAATTAATTCCCGAAACATTTGAAGTTTAATCTTTCCGCGGCGTGTAATGTCGACATAAACACACGTGAATATACAGGATAATTCGCATGGTCACGACTGCATAATTCTCTATACGCGTCCTCTAATACACGCGAATACACAAGACAAATCGGATTGTCTAGAGGGCATAATTTCTACACGCTCTCTAACGCACGCGAATACACGAGACAAATCGCATTGTCTCGAGGGCATAATTTCTACACTCTGTAAGACGATTTTTCCTATGGCGGTAGAAAAACGAGTTTTACCTCCGCCTGTGTCTCCCCCATCCTACCTGATCCCGAAAAAATAGTGGGCGCCAGTAGGTTTTGTCCGCGGAACCAGCAACCCTACAACTGAAATAGAACTTCCAAAAGAGTAGCAGCAAACTTCGGCCCGTTCAATAACTATTATAAAAAGCTTAAAACTAATCTTAAATCTGAAAGGGAGGAGCTTCGGATCAGGCAAGGGGGAAAAAAGGTAATGGATGTCCGGGGTTGCTCAGGGGGTGAGTTATGAGAGGGAGGGGTTCGGATGGAGAAGTCAAGCCTAACGGCAGCACGAAGGTCCACACAACACAAATATATCTGTTAATGGTTCGATATATTTTGCTAACTTTATACAACAGAAAAAACGAGAAGTTCGGCTCGCGTACAGTATGGAGTTATATATAAGGGGGGAACTTTATGTATAAAAAAAATTGATAGAAAGAGGATAATTATCGTAGATACTCATCTAGTACGGATTTAGCAGTATGATTAACCAGTACTGAAAGTGAGAGGCTTGTAGTTTTGTTCACATCAAGTTATTTTCTAAGTCAGCCAAAGAACCCAAAGATGTAGCATCATCTAATCGCGTAATATACAGGGGTAGAATCGTTCATATTAATAGATTACATTGGGAGCGCAGAAAATTGCCACGGGGGTTTATTTGGGAGTTTTATAGGGTCGGGTAGAGTGGGATGGGGTGAGAGCAAGACGTTATCAGAGGAGGCTATCTAGGCATGTTTACGGGGCCATGGTGGAGTAACTGGGTAGGTATTTTTGGGTTATGGGATATCAGATGGGTGCGAGTGAGATGCTCCGATTCTCGGGTATTGGTAAAATTCATAGGTGCGAGCGAGACGCTCCGATTATCGGTTAGTAGGGGTATAGGTATGGGTGCGAGCGAGATGCTCCGATTGTCGGGTATTGGTCAGATTCATAGGTGCGAGCAAGACGCTCCGATTGTCCTGTATTGGTGAGATTTATCGCTGCGAGCGAGCCGCTCCGATTCTCGAGTATTGGTGAGATTCATAGGTGCGAGCGAGACGCTCCGATTATCGGTTCGTAGGGGTTTACGGAGAGCGCGGGTAGCAGGGATGTGGGAACGATGGATAGTGAGTGAGGGGACATGGTAGGCTATAGATGTGTGCGGGTCGGGAATGCGTGTAGATTGGGGGAATTGCGGCGAGGCGCGGGTGACAGGGGTACTTGGGATCACGCGGTACCGTCGGTTAGTATATGCGTGAGTAAGAGAGAGAGGATTCTCCATAGGGGTTATGTATATGTGCAAGAGAGACGGACTCATACATGTTCTCGGAGCATAGAATTTATGTAGGGAGCGTTATGTGAACAGGTCGGAATCGAAAGGGGGGTTCTAGGGAACTTTTCAGGTTTACCAGCAGGTCATGGGGTGAGGGGAAAGAGTTGTTTTCTAAAAGGTGAAAATTAATCGCATGTTGGGAAATTTTAATTAACAATAAAAGTCTTACCGGGGTATTTTCTTACTCCAAAAAAACTAATGAACTTTCCACACTAATTACCTTAACTTCCACGAAACTTTGTATGCAAAAAACTAATTTTCAGGACGTGTTAGGAAATTGGAGCGCGTCCGCAAATTTTTGCATGTGTATCTCGTGCGAATTTTGGAATTGAACTGCCGACCTCGGGCAAGGTCGGGTGGCTCGTGGGGAAGAGGGGGGGGGGGGGGGGGGGGGTTAAGGGTGTATCGGGGCCTTGGCTTGAGGTAGTGGGAGTGGTAAGGTTTAAAGAAGGGTTAGGCCCTTTTCAGGCCGCGTGTGGATTACTTTTTACCCCGGGAAGTCGGTGGGGAGAAAATTCTCGGGGATAACGGGATTGAGTATATAAAAGAAGGAACTCATCTATATATAAAAAAAAATATCAACCTGAATTTTAATTTCTCAACCCGGCGTTCTATAGGTTTCGATGATTGAATTCGAAACCTATAGCCTTCCAACAAAAACGTAAAATATTCAATCCCGTGGACCCACGTATCTGAGCGTCTTTTTAGGATCCTATATGTTTTCCCGCGAATCTCCTGCTAAAGGGGGGTTCCGCTGCATCGTCAGGTGGCTCGGTACTTCGGCCCTGATCCACGGCGGCACAACGGCTTTCTGGGGTTTTTTCCACGGTGATCTTTATGGGGAGGTTGTGTTTAGGGGAGTTAGGGGTTACACATTACGTGTAAAATTTTAGAGTGGGGGGGGGGGGGGGGGTTTCGCGATAAATTCAAAGTTTTTGGTTTTTTTTTTTGTGTATTCCATAACTTTTTAGGTTGCTGGCACTTTTAGGGTCTTTGACTCACCTCAATTGATCTCTGGTGGTCCTCAGGAACTCTATGGCAACCGGAGGAATTCCCTCAAGAATTTCTGACAATACGCTCTCTAACACACGCGAATACACGTGACAAATCGCATTGTCTCGAGGGCATAATTTCTACACACGCTCTCTAACACACGCGAATATACGAGACAAATCGCATTGTCTCGAGGGGATAATTTCTACACGAACTTCCGACACACGCGAATGTACGAGACAATCGCACTGTCTCGAGGGTTTACGTGATGTTTTTGGCGTATTAAATGGGTCAAACCAGGGCGTTAATTACCCAATTTAACTCCCGAACACTAATTTGCGTGGCTCCGGAGCCACGAGGAGTAATCCAAAAACTTGTAGTACTAACAAAACATGGAACTTACCACTTGTAGCGGGAGCAGAGGTGTTGCGCGTGTGCAGGCTCATGAACGACTGACTCGTCCACGAGGCCGATCACCGGACGTACCAAATTTGTCCGATAGGCGGCAGCTCCCTACTGACCACTGGAGTCCAGTAAGGAACTGTACTTCCGTCTTTTAAAAGGCGGTTGGGGTTAAGCGACGGAATTCCCTTGCGGATTCCGTCACAGTATATAAGATATAAGAATTTTGTAAAATATTAATGATTGGCAAAGGGATAATTTTTCAGATAAATATTTCCGGGTTCCAATTAAAAAGGTATTGATGAATTATTATAATTATTCTAACCGTTTATCCTTCTGAAGTAATTTCCATAACTTTGGACCATTTTTTCGGGCAGTCTTGCAGAAACAATTGACAAATAAAACAAAATTGTTTCATTGAAAAGTTGACTTTAATTACTATAAAAAATCGCACAACGTTTCGATTGCTCTAGGCTATCTTCTTCGGGTACTTATCATCGCTAAAACATAGAATATCAAAATTAGGTATATTTTACACTATTTACAAAATTCAGTCATTCGATAAATACCTTACAAATCCTAAGACATCGTCATGAAATTATGTTCGATCTATTAATGTATATTTATTCACGCTGCCAATAGTTTACTCTTTTCCTTCTTCCTATTTTTTCTGTGGTTAAAACTAAAGTCCAATCTACCCTGAAAATAGACATTGTCAAACCAAAGTAACTCTACATTCATCAAAAAACCAACATCACTAACATGTCTGTTGTGAAGAAAATCTATTTTACCTTCAACTTGTATATCATCTCATGAAATTCAAATAAAATTATAAACAAATTTGTAATAAACATTTTGGAGTAGCAAACGTTGATGTTCCCACAAGATTTTGGTGGGGAGACTGAAGTTGTCTGTGTATCACTCATGAACGCAACACAAACTCTTCCAACCAAAATTCCCTAAAAAAGCCATCAGGCTTCAACTTCACGCCTAAAAACAATAAACGAATAACAAAGAAACGCCAAACTCGTAACTTTTCCTGCATTCCATGTTGAAGTCGCCGGTCGGCACATAATATCCATGACGAACAATGTGAAAAAATGGGTGGGAATAAAAAAAATGGTGGAAAACAGCATTAGGACCAACGGAGTTGGTGCGGTTTTTGTACGATATCCAGTAGCAAACGGTGCTCCGTTGCCCTGCTCGGGTACTTCCCGGTTTGTACTTTACTTGATCGTCCATGGGAAGGTTTAATTGACCGGCCTGTACCGGTCACTGTGCTAAGCCCCGACCCACTGTGCTTTCATTAATTTCTTTTAACACCAAGTTGCAGATCCTCAAGAAAACATCAGTATTGAAAGGTACGAGCGTCTACATCTCAAAGGATTTCGATAAAGAAAATATGGGAATCCGTAAGGATTTGATGCCCATAATCCTAAATTTAAAGCAAAAAGAATATGATGCTAAGCTTCAACTAAGAAAAAAGGCCTAGGGTCTGCCAATCTAAAAAAAATGCCCCCATTATCATCCAGGAGAAGGCCTCGGAGAAAACCAGCACATCGCCATCCCCGAAAAAACCAAAAGATAGCAAGGAAATTACTCAGACTATGGCCCCGCTTTTTCGTGCCAGCCCTCTCTCAGCCCGCAACACCAAGAGCAAGTGATTCTGCAACTATCAGTGACCAAAACCATGGCTCTACAATGGTATTTTGGAACGCAAACGGATTCAGGCATATCAGTGAACTCTTTGAAACAGTTGTGGGAGAAATAATATGTATATCTGAGACTATGCTTTTAAAACTACCCATCCAAACCCCCCACTTTCTGAAGAACTTCAAATGCTACTGGTCGAACGCAGTTAGAGACGATGAAACCCAACAAGGAAGAGACAGTGGAAGATTTCTTGTAGCAGTCAAAAATGAAATTGTCCCTTACGTTACTCTACTCGAAGGCTCACCGTGGCGGATGTCTTTCAAAATCAGCCTTGAACAGATTGACCTTCGTTTAGGTGTGGTATATTTTCGCTCAAGCAAGACGTTCAATTACCCTTACGTCGTCTCCATGCTCCAGGAAACCATTGAAGACCTGCTTTCATCAGAGGAGAGTGCCTCCCTTCTCATTGGTGGGGACTGGACCGCACGTGTGGCCATTGTTCCTCCTGAAGAAAAATACATTTTCGAAGGAACATGCCTCTACCCTACAATATCTTCGCTCGATACTGAAACAAATGACAAACGAACTCCAACACTTGAGCTGATGTCGTCACTGCGGATGACTATTCTTAATGCTCGGACTATCAGCGACTAACCCGCCAGATTTACCTACTTAAAATTTGGAGAATCCATCAACGATACCATGTGGTGTTCATCAATCTGTTTGGACTAGATGGAGGACCTCGAAGTACTTTCTGTCACTGCCGCCTCTTATCACTTCCCCCTTTTCCTGAAAGTATGGAGAGGCTTCCCTTCTGCAGCAGCAAAGGTACATGAAAACCACCATCTAGGCTCATTTGCTGAAATCTCTAAAATTACCTTGAACAATAGCAGCAAATAAGTTTTTCAAAATTCCGTCCAGGCCATACCTCCAGACCACACCTCTATCCCAACCAAGAAACTCCTAACATTCAGCTGGAATAGAAAGAAATAGTTGATAGCATCTGGGAAGCAGCCAAGGATATTGGCATGGTCAAATCCACAAGATTCCGCACAACCCCATCATCGAGACCTGAAAGTGCTAGGAAGTACAATCACTGGTTTGACGAAAGATGCTTGGTACTTAAAACCGAGGTCAATAGAGCACTGAAGGAATGTTTGCCTCCCAATTTAGTGACGTGGAAAAAAATATTCTCAACGCACTCAAGAAGCCGTACAGGCAGGAAGTGAAAGAAAAAGAAAAAAGCATATGAGAAATTGATCGTAGATTCTATGGCTAACTTATCAAATTCCAAGGATTTTTGGTTGGCTGTTAAGAGATATCGGCCGACTCTTCGGACTCGTGATCTCGGCCTTCCAGTGGAGATATGGAACTCTTTCTACTCGACAATCCACCCAGACCATCTCTATCCAACCAGCCCACATTTTGTTCCATTCCCGCATTAGACCACGAAATCTCAATCTGCGAAATTGAATCGGCCATGAAACAGCCCAAAAACAGAAAATCCCCTGGCTACAAGACGGCATAACAAACGAAGCTCTCAAAGCCTTGACTCCCGAGTGAACACTACGCCTCCTCGCCCTTTACAACAACGTATTTGCAACAGAAGAAGTCCCGCAGAGCTGGGCGGAGGTGGTCCTCACGATGCTGCATAAAAAAGGCGGTAAGAACGATCCCAGAAACTACAGAGGTATTGCCCTCATCAATACAATTCCTAAATTATTAACAGAAATCGTGAGGAAAAGGCTTGAAAAGTGGTCTGAGGAAAACAAACTCTTCCCCGAATCCCAACACGGATTCAAAAGTGGCCGAAGCTGCACCGAGACTGTTTTTTGTCTGCTCTCCGAGAAACACCTTCATATTAGACTGCCAAAAAAGGAACTTCATGCGGTCTTCGTTGACTTCCAGCGTGCTTTCGATAGTATTTCTCACTGCGAATTCTGGAAGAAGCTTAGCGAAATTGGTATCAGTTCCAGAGTAAACAACATTTTAATGTCATTATATAATCAGGCAAATATCAGAGTCCGTAGCTGCGGGAAGATATCGGAAATGTTTCAGGTGACAGAGGGTGTACTCCAGGCTGCGCCATTAAGTCCCTTACTGCTTCTCCTGGATATTTCAGATTTTGAAAGTTTCTTCAGAGAAAGAGGTCACGTGGATCTTAATGTCAACGGCCAAATGGATATTTTGATGCAATTTTTCGTAGATGACAGGGTACCACCGGACGATACCCATGTTCAACTCCGAGGAATCCTTTCTACGCTACAGGACTACTGTCACCTGAAGGTCTGACTGTAAATGAGTCTAAGACACAAATCATGACGTTTAAGGCTGCGGGTCGTCCTAAATCTCTGAATGAATGCTTCATAATTTATGACGGGACCCCTCTTCAAGTGGTTTCTTCCTACATATATTTGGGAGTTTCCATTAGCACCTTCAGATATAAGTCCACTACGCAGGCGGCCGTTGGAAAAGCGAAAACAGCTTCTATAAGTACCCTTTCACTTCTGTACAACTCGAAATGTGACAATTGGGATTCTTACATGAGACTAATTGACAGCCTGGTATCTTCTACTCTTTTCTACGCTTTTCCGGCTTGGGGTATGGGATAACTGGAAGTCATTGAAGTAATCCAAGCGGATTTCCTCGAACGTTTACTGAGACTACCGCGGAATACCTCAAACTGGTCAGTGAGACTGGAAACTGGAAACATCAAACTAGCCTTTAAGGCCATAAGGAATGTCTGTAATTGGTTCCTGCACATCCTGAAGATGGACACACATCAACACCCTCGAATCTGCATGCTGAGACTTCTAGAAGTCTCCAAAAACATTAATGACGCTGTCGAATATAACTGGATCACCCTGTTTAGATCTTTCCTGCGCTATGTCAATGCTGATGACCTACTTAACTCTACCGATCCAGAAGTGTGGGCCACCCATGCGAACGAGATTTTCACGGGATATGGGATGTTACTACGTCTGGAAGACTTCTCCAGCTTCTCTGCACCCACGTCGTCCCAGCTGTCCTTACCTAGATCCCTAAATGACCCCACCGCTCTCTACCTCCGACTACGTCTTCCTTTGGCCATGAAAAGATTGTTAGTCTAACTGAGACTATCCAATGGCTATTATCCTGCCTTCTCAACAAAAACTGGCTCTTCAAAGATCCTACCCACACAATTTTGTGCATACTGTGCATCCCTCCATATCTACAACTACGAAACTGTTGCGCACGTCCTCCTCAGCTGCCCTCTTTATTTAGCCTTCACGACACATTATTTGTAGAAATACATTCCCCCTTCTGCCACAATGTCAAATGAAGACGAAAAAATCGGTTTTTACTCTCTACGAACGACCCAAAATGTCTTAGGGCCATTTTCTACTAGTGTACTCAATGTTTCTCATTGCGTCAAAAAATACTTTCTTACTGAGTCGAAAAATTTATATGGATTTATCTCATTACAGCATCAGCGGGTTAGCGCTGCATCGCCAAGAATTGTCGTTTTATCATAATTCCAAAAAAGCTTGGACGGGTGACCGAGCGTTGAAAAATGTTACTTCAATGTCATGTTCGAATTTTCTGAAAAGGCCTATACACACATAGTGTTGGAGATGTTTCCTGTTTTATATATCTGATACTGTTCAAAAGCAAAGAGAAAAAGAAAATGTTTTCATTACCTATTTACTAGTATATTTAAGTTATATCAATATGTATGATTACTTCGAGATATGAAATGGAATGTATGCAAACTCCTACCCGAACAAAATGTAACCCCCATGCTATTGGAGCAACATAGGATTCCACAAAAGCATTAATAAATTGGATTAAATTGAATTGAATACATCTGGATAGGTTATCGGTATATACCCTCCAGTAGTCGGCGAGCTTGAAAGAACATGTGACGTATATGACAATGTCATGGCGACACAAGTGGCGACAATAGTATGAGATGCAAATGGGCATGTTACAGGAAAACCGCGCCTAGTCCGTTGGTCCTAACGTTGTTTTTCCACCATTTTTTTCTTCCGACCCATTTTTTCACATTGTTTGTCATGCATATTATGTGCCAATTAGCGACTTCAACATGGAATGCAGGAAAAGTCACGAGCTTGGCGTTATTTTTTTATTTGTTCGTTTTTTTTATGCGTGAAGTTGAAGCTATATGACAAGGAATATCTTATCACTCTGCACATCACCTCAAAACGTGCACTTGGCCCATTTTTTCAAATGGTCGTCAAGGACGACGATTGTTCCGCTATAGCAGCACCATTCATCACTGTTTATACACCAATCACGTATCGTATACCTGCATATAACAGACAATGTCACATGAAAGTGATGGATACCTTCAAAAATAGTTAACTTTAATTTTCTCCAAGAACAACATGTAAAACGTCCTTAGAATTCCTTGGCCATCGTATTTCGGTAACCGGCAAATCATCTGCATGCACCCACTCGCTTTTTTCACCCGTCAATATAGCAGTCCAGTGATAATTGCATTCAAATCCGTTATGTACCACTCTACTATTCACAATATACGAGTTTCGACAAATTAAAAGTTGACTTGTCGGAACGGTCTTGAGATTCCATTTCCCCGTCTTCTGTCTGATACTGACCTGAATGATTATAGCCCGGATAAAGTTATAATTGAATAAAGAATCTAACTAGAATCGTTGTAGTTCCATTGCAGGTCATTGTAGTGTAATGTTTAATGCTTAAGAATTCATTGTTTGTTTATAAAAAATAAAATAAAACTAGTGGGTCCCATGTATTTGTGCCCTCAGTGAAGAAACAATGCAAATTTCCCGATTTGGTTACTCGAGTTTTCGAGATTATGTCTGTTTCAAAAATTTACGACACTTTGCACTTGAGTATTTACTGAATTTATTTTTCATTTTTCTATAGGTCAATAGGTAATACCTCTTGTGATTTTTTTCATAATCAAGATATAACTCCCTCTTCCACATGAAGTCTCACTGAAGCATTTTAAACCCACGAATATACAACAACTACGTTAAAGAACTTCAATAAGTCCGTATCTCCGGCTTCATTCGACTTCACGTTCCTGGCAGCATTGATACACAAAAATGATATCCAAGTATTATATTCCGAGTCGGACAATGTAGACTTGTAGAGACCAATTTTGCGATCACCGCCGTTATCTAGTCTCCATTCATGCACGCATCACCTGAATTATTTTTTTCTAACAGCTCTACCACCTTAATTATGCACATTATGGGAAAAAGTCAATAGACATTAAATGCGGATCTTTGTGCATACATACAAACATACACACACACACAGACATTGGCTCAGAATTTTTCGCGGATCATTTTAGTATCCTTAAGACACCAGTTACGGGCCGAAATGAAAAAGTTCGATTTCGGGGTGATTACAATAACTTCCCTATCAGGAAGTTAAAAAAAAACGTAAGCGCCGAGATTTGAACGCGGAGCCTTTTTTTTTGTTTCACCATGTTTTTATTCATATACTACAATATTTACATATATACATATTAAAAACTAGTCTAAAAAAATTGTTTTATTAACATTATATTTATCACTGACTCTGGCCAATTAAGACTTTCGTATCTGTTCATTTTCGTGTGGTTATCTAGTTGTTAAATCGCCATTTTTGGTGATCTTAATGTTTGGTTGAACATTTTATGTGTCTATAATAAAATCGGTTCGTTCAATTCATCTTGGAGCAGACCGATTTTATCATAGTATGGAAAATACTGTAGTTTTATGTTATTTGTTCTTGCACGTTCATGGGCTTCTACATCTGTGAAATTGGCCAACGAATTTATTGTGTTATTTTTAATTGATTTGATATTTTGGAAGTATTCTAGTGGGTTGGAGGATAAAATTATCGATTCTCGTGATGTTGGCTGTATTATAAGTACTATATTACTGGGTTGATGTTCGAAATTTGATTTTTGTAATCTATACATGAATAAGCAAGCTCTCAAGCATTTCCGTTCAAACAATCGTAGGCATTCTGCTTGACGTGCGCCCAAATTCCAAAGAATTGGGGTTCCATACGTGAGTAGTGGTCTTATCAGAAGCAGATAACAGCTTATTCTAGCTTTTTATCCATGTGTTTGTTATGGAAAAGAAACCCTAGACATTTGTACCTTCTCCTTGCATTTTCGATTTGTATGTCGATATGATTAGAACATCTTTAAAGGTTAACGATATTAACCCCCAAGTATTTAACCATCTGTTTGTTTGGGATGATTGTGTAACCGTTGTTATTACTATTTTTGAGTTTAATCTCAAATTTGTCTATGCTCTTTTTTTTATTTTTTGACATATTCTCTTTGGAGTTTCCGAATAAAATTGCTTCACTTTTGAGTAGATTTACTTTTAGATTCCATGCAGTATACTGAGTGATTGCTTTATTTATTAGTAGGTTTAATTTTTCATTTATTGAGACTGCATTATTTCCTGATAGATAGATTATACGGTCATCAGCATATGCGATGGAATGAGTATTGTTACTATTATTTAATTCGAATGCATTTATCATATGTGAAGTACATATCGAGAAGGGGCAGGGTGAGTTTATGGTCCCTTGCTGGAGACCTTCGATAATATTGAAGTTGTTACGTAGGGTATTATTATTTCCTATAACTCTAAACTTTTTGTCTGTGATCATATTATAGATTGTTCTAATTAATGGGGTCAAAAACTTGAATGTAATTAGGCGAAAGATAAGACCATTGATCCAGACGGGATCAAAGGCCTTTTCAAGATCTAGGAGAACTGCGCCAGCTATATCATTTTGAAATAGGCCTTCGTTTACATCTGATATTAGTTTATTTACAGCATGGACTGTGGAGTGAGAATGTCGAAATCCGTACTGGTTATGTGGGGTTATGTTATTGAGTTGTATAAATTTATTTATGGAGCTGTTTATGATCGTTTCGTAAATTTTACAGATCGTTGGGGTCATGCTCATGGGGCGATAATTCGCGGGTTCATCATTATTGTTACCTTTTTCGGGATTGGTGTTATTGAAGCGGTTTTCCAGAGGTCTGGGAAATAATAGTTGTTCAATGCATTATTGATGAGAATTGTTAAATCTAGTATTATTTTGTGCGGAATATGTTTGATTATGAGAGGGGGGATTCTATCTATGCTACTTGAGATTTTGTTGGGTAGGTATTTTATGGTGATTTTAACTGTTAGAAAGTCAGTGAAGTAGTTATTAACTTCCCGATCTAGGGAAGTTATTGTAATGACCCCGAAAATGAAAAGTGCGAGATCGATGAAATTTTCACGTGTCTCGACGTTTCACATCATCCCGACACGATTTCAGAGAAGTGGTCGTATGTGTGTGTGTGTGTGTGTGTGTGTGTGGACAAAACTTTGTTTAACGTTTCCGGAGGAACCACCGGAGGGATTTTCTTTTTTTCTTTTTTTGATCGACGCGTTTCAGTGGTGTCCAGGTCCGAAAGGAGGAATTTTGCAAAAACCGCTTCGTTCAATTCTTATTTACAAATTCAATTCTTTATATCACGCTGTGGCAAGAACGGTTTGAGATACGAAAAAAGTGTTCAATGAAAGTTGTTCCCCGCCACGAAATACACATTTGACGTTTTATGACTTTTTTTGCTAACACCCATAGTTAATTGTTAGTAACAAAAAAGATTGTTTATATCGCAGCGGCGTGAGAACGGTTGAAGATACGAAATGAAATAGTGAATGGAAATTGTTCCACATACAAAAATACATATTTCATGTTGCATACTTTTTTTTGCTAACACCGATAGTTAATAGTTATGAACAAATTCAAGTCTTTAGATCGCTCTATTGCAAGAGTAGTTCGAGATACGAAACAAAGGGTGTAATGCAAGTCGTTCCCACGTACAAATACCCACTTGATATTCCAAGCCTTTTTTGCCAACACCCACAGTTAATTGTTAGTAATAAATTGTATTGTTCGTTAGTGAGATGTTATTTGTAACATCTGCGGTAAATTCATTTTTGAATGTTTCGATACTCTTGTCTACTATTTCTTTCAATCGCGTGTTTTATTGAGGTATTTGGGGGAGTTGATTTTTTGATAATGAGCCCCCAGTATATTTGAGATGTCTACATCATCGTTGATTAGATATCGGCTATTGATTTTGGTAATTCATTGATATTACATCCTGCGTCGGCGATCAGTGAGTCATTATCTGCATCGATTTTCAATTGTTTTATTAATATTTTTTTTTTCTGCACGAAAGATGTTGTTAATTGTTGCCAGTGTTTTCGACTGCGCTGTTAAATTCTGTGTCGAGTTTTTTTTTGCATTTTTTAATTAGTTCGTGAACTTGTAAGGTTTCTGGGTTTGTTTTGTATGGGTCTCGTTTGGTGAGGTTGTTATATAAGGTGAGCAACATTTTTTTGTTTTTATTAAGTTTATGAATTTTTTTGTTGGTGTATTTGGTTATGTTTCCTGAGGGCTTGCTTGTAGGGACTAGTTTCTCAATTGATTCTTTAATGAAATCGGAAATTTCTAGTATATATTTATCTATTTCTGTGTTTGATAAATTTCTGTTATTGGGGATTTTTATTTTATAGTGATCGTGTTGATATTTGGTAAATGCTATCCACTCGCTTCTTTTGTAATCTTGATATGTTTCGGTTTCACTATTGCCGTTTTCAATTTTCAGGTTGTTTTCTAGGTTCCGATTGACCAGAAGTGCTTTATGATCGCTGTCGTAGACTTTTGGGGGTATTTTATTGTTTCTAAGATTTGAGATGGTTAGTCTGGAATCTATTAGTGCTAAATCTAGGTATGAATTTTCGCTTATGTATGTGCAATTGTCTGGAGCGATTATATTTAATTTGAACCTTTGTTCATTGGCCAATTCCCAATGTCTGGGGTGTCTTCCCCGATCGTTGTTCGTTGAATCGCCATAACACATCTTTCTGGCATTGAAGTTTCCCATTACAATATAGTAATTTTTTCCTTTGTGTAGTTTTGTATTTTCAAATAGGGAGCTGATCTCTTCCTCGAATATGTGTGCTCTTTTCTCTGCATTTGTTGCATAGACGCTAATGACAAATAATGAGTTATTGTTGGACATTTTTAGTTCAATTATTGTGTATTCTAGTGCTGTGTTGTCAGTTGAATACGGGTCATTTATGATTTTGTATTTAATATTTTTTCAGATCGCGATAGCTGTACCTCCTAAAAACTACGATTCATGTCTGTCGTTTCTGATGAAGTTATAATTATCAAATCTTATAGTATGCTTATTGTTATTGTTTAGTTTCACGGATAAAAGCAATATGAATTTGATTTGACTCCATAATTATTTGAAGAAAGTGTCTCCTTTGCTGTCTTACAAGGGAATTACCATTTATGGAGCCAATTTTTAATTTTTCTGAATTGTCATTTTGCTTCATATTTCTACTATTTATTTGACGCGTTTGATCGTTATTCGCCATTAAGTTTGAGATGTTTAAGGATTTTGTCTATGTTTTCTTTCTAATATTATTTCTAATAATTTGTTGATCAACTTCTCTGAATTAAGATGAAAAAGAATTAATGATGCTGTTTCGTAGTATGTGTGCCCAAGTTCGCATGTCCTCATCTATTGTATATCTATTTTCCTGACTTTGAGTATTTAATATATTCGATTGTTTATTAGGGTTCTGGAAGGTTGTCCAGGTGGTTTTATCGATGATTTTGCAACGGATTGGTTTCGAAATTGTTGTATGTGTTTAGGGGTAGTTTTCAGGGAGTCAGCAAGAGATATACCTGGAGTTATTCTCTTGCTGTTTTTCTGAATTTTCTCATTTTTTCACTTCCCGAGAGGGAAGTTATTGTAATCAACCCGAAATCGAAGTTTTTCATTTCGGCCTGTAACTGGTGACTTAAGGGCACCAAAATGATCTCCGAAAAATTCTGAGTCACTGTCTGTGTATGTGTTTTTTTTTCCTCCGTCCCTCTCATTTGTACGCCCCCAGTAGCGGCCGTGTAAGCATTCCTTCAGGGGGCGTACCGGACACCCACCCATGCGGCTGGGGCCGACTTTTGCCATTTTTAGACCATCGTATTTCTAAACACAGGGTAAACCTCCAGAAACCCCTGTGCTACGATGGCCGGCGCGTATGATGGAACCCCCCCCCCCCCCCCCCCCTCCTGCGTCGGGTTAGGTTTCCGCTCGGCCGGGCGGTCTCATTTTATGGGTACCGCCGATAGCACACACGGAAGTTCCTGCATCGGTCGGAATCCATGAGAAAATATTTTGAAAAAATATTCTCCAGCGGCCGGGCGCGAACCTGGGACCTTCGGAGTAGTAGGCAGATACTCTACCACTACGCCAAAGCCCCGACAGTGTGTGTGTTTTTTTTTTTCTTTTCTACTCTTTCTCTATTCGTATTCACCCACGTAACCGCTGTTAGGTATTGCTTCATGGGCAATGCTACGGATCAGAGTACCCACCCATTGCGGCTGGGGCCGACTTCGCCATTTCAGCTCATCGTATTTCTAATCACAGGGTAAACCTCCAGAAACCCCTGTGATGCGATGGCGGGCGTCTACGATGGAACCCTCCCCCCCCCCCCTCGCGCGACGGGTCATGTTCGGTCCCGGCTCACGGTCTCACTTCATGGATACCGCCGATAGCACACACGGAATGTTCCTGCTATCGGTCGGAGTCCGTGAGAAAATATTTTTCAGAAAAAATATTTGCAGTGAGCGGGAATCGAACGCGGGACCTTTAGAATAGTAGGCAGACACTCTACCCACTACACCAAAGCCCCGTCCCGACAGTGTGTGTGTGTGTGTGTATGTATGCCTATGTCTGTATGTATGTATCCGAAATTTTCGTCAACGATTTCTCACGAATGGATACATCAATCGAAACCATCGAGGTCTCAATCGACGCGTCTTCATGTAACTAAGCCCTGATTAGTTTTTGATGGATCCTGGTTCAGAATATATATTGTTATTAACAATTTCAATTGTTGATAACGCTATATCTCGTAATAAGTTGGAGTTAGCGAAAAAAATTGTTGGCATAAGTTGTTTCTCATAGAAAAATCCACATTTAATGTTTATTGACTTTTTCCCATAATGTGCATAATTAAGGTGGTAGAGCCGTTGGAAAAAATAATTCATGTGATGAGTGCATGAATGGAGACGAGATGGTGTCAGCAATCGCAAAAATTGGTCATTTTTGCGTATTAATGTTGCCAGGAATGTCAAGTCGAGTGAAGCCAGAGATACAGACTTATTGGACTTGTTCAACGTAGTTGTTGTATACTCGTGGTTTTAAAATGCTTCAATGAGACTCAAAGGCTTCAATGTGGAGTAAATGGCCTTCACGTGGCAGAGGGAGTTATCGCTTGATTATGAAAAAAATCACAAAAGGCAGCGACTTATAGAGAAACGAAAAAAAATTCAGTAAATACTCAAGTGAGAAGTGCCGTCAATTTTTGAAACAGAGATGATTTCAAAGACTCGTGGTACCAAATTGGGAAGTTTGCGTTGTGTCCTCACTGAGGGCACAAATACATTCTACCCACTAGTTCTTATTTGGTTTTCTCGTGCGTTAAGTTTCAATTGTTGGAGGGTATGTTTATAGAATATGCAACCTCTATAATTTGCTGGGAGCCCTGTCTCTCCACAGTTAGCACATTTTAATATTTCTCTATCTGAGTTTTTGAGGAGCTTCGAGGGTTACAGGTTGGCACCCTAGCCCCGAGCTATCGCACAACTCTGTAACACATGTCATCTAATGTGTAACGTGACATTTCGTTACGGGGATGGGAAATGCCCGGTTACTTTCGCCCTACTTCTCCTCGGCTAAGTCCTAAGCCCGAAAAAGGGAATTTCCATTGGGCGCCAGATAAGTTTTTACCGGATTTACCAAACCGGAAGTCCGAAACATAACTTCCACTGGTATGTGCTTCGAAAGTGACGGGAAACCCAGCCGGAAGGCAAAGGTGACAGTCCCGGGTCGCTCAGGGTGTAGGTTATGGAGAGAGGGGTGGATTGCAGGTGGAATAGAGGAATCTGGGCGCAATTGTTGATAAAAGAATAAACTCGAGTCATATCATTCAACGCACTCTATTCTGACAATGGGAAAATGTGAAACGTACAGTAATCTTATAACTAACTTAACGTCGTCTAAACAATCACTAACCATATCACAATAACTCATAATTTTCCATCCGTCGCTTTCTGATGTCTCCTAAGGGACCCTTAGTCAACCAGTAACTAATGGGAATGTAATCAACGTCAGTCGAGGAAAGGTAGGTGATGGACCATCCACCAACACTCAACGCCACCATGAAATATTGGCCATACCAACCAATTGTTATAAACAATTGGACCATTCACAACTTCATTCACTCTAACACCAAACTTCCCCAAAAACCTCAAAGCCTAATTTCAATGGGAAATTTTCGGATCATACCAACCAATTGTTATAAACAATTGGACGAACTTTCATACCACTTAAGTCCAATACCAAGGTTCTCTAGAAAGACTTGACGTTCCTCTCGACCTGGAGTTTCTGACCCTAACAACCAATTGTTATAAACAGTTGGACAGTTGCGCCAAACAATCAAACAATCGTTAAGTCTTCAATATTCATAGCGAAGTCCTTTAGAAGTCCAGGAGTATCATCTCGACTGGAGATTTGGGCACTGAGTACGAATTGTTATAGACAATTGGATATTGTTGGAAAGTCGACAATTTGGTAATTGTCCAATTTTCCAGTGTCCAAAGTCCCTTACAAGAACTTAATCATCCATTAAGTTCCCTTACTCTCTATTCCCGTCTTTATGCACTAACGGGACAATTGGAGGCCCGGGTTCTCTCATTATCAATAAATAAAGCCCGTGCATCAAATATGGTGAAACCCGAATTTTGGAATTTTGGGAATTCCGAAATTCGAATTAAAATAATACTATTTGCCTCACGATTCTGAGAAATGTAGCCGAATTCTCGGAATTCGGGAGTGGATAATCCACACCAATGCTGGGAATAAAGACAACGTATATGAAACAGGGAAAAAGAGAGAGACGGGGTCCAAGCCCACCAAGTGAGTGGAAAACATCAACTAAATTTCCGCAAATTCGGGAGTATTTCGACCACGCAAAGAGTGGATATATCACCACTGCCTGGAACAAGGACCGCATATACGGAGCAAAGGGAAAAAGAGAGGCAGACTCCAAACCCACCAAATGCGCAGTAAATTTCAACCGAATTTCCAGGAATTCGTAAGTATTTAGGCCATGCATAGAGTGGTTATATAACACCAATGCGTGGAATAAGGACCGCATGCTCGACGAAAGAAGAAAGCCAAAGAGACACTCCAAACCCACCTCGTGAGTGGAAATTTTCAACCCTTTTCCCACGCTACGAAACTCCACCAATCCCCTTCATGGCGTAAGCCCTATTTCCCCCTTAAACGCGTGCCGCGAAACACACGGAAAACCCACCCAATGCGGGTGGAAGCCGAACCGGTTACGGAAGTTCGGAAAAATAGCCACGAATGTTTAAATTAGCCGAAAACACTCACCATAACCCTTTTGGAGAGCTTCCTTCCTCCCTTACGGACCATGATAATCCAACGCTCACAAAACTAGAACTCGTAAATGACGCTCACTCGCACTTGCTCTATTTCACGGCCCGCGTGAGACTGGACACTGTAGGTCAGTGTCGGATAGTGCCTTTGCGATTTTGAAGGGCTCCCCCTTGAACTATTTTGATTGGCTGTCAATCTGATCGGACCAGCCAACCCGCCTAACGGAAGGGAGGGGGAAATTATTCAAGGACCCGCGCAATTCAAATTTGAATCGGGAACATCTAAACTGAATTATCGTCTATTAGAAATTTCCTAATTATAAACCGTTTTACTTATACTTTTTTCGCTTCCGACGGGTCGAATCTCCGGGATTTTTCTTAAGGTTAAACAAACATAACGGAAAAATAGTATAAATCTCTAACTAAATTTGCAACCGGGCAATTCGCGGGGCACGAGGATTGCGCTCGGCCCGCGCGACGTTCCACCTAATACCAAAACGTACTCAATTAACCCGAAAAAAATCCAACTAACTTGAAGTGCTAGCATCTCAGCTAGAGTTAACCGATTCCCGCTAAACTAACTGAATTATTCCCCCATAGTGTTACCGGATGACTCTCAATGATGGCCCTTTCTCACGACAGCCGTATGAGTCCCACAAAAGTTAGCCTGATGGGCTCCCATCAATCAGGGAAACTAATAATAACCCGAATCGGGACCCCTGAATTCGAAAACCCCCGCCACTGTAAGATGACAACGCGAACACCGCGATGTGGATGGATTATGCCTACAGTAGTTAGGATATGTCTTGGGCCTCAGTCAGGACGATAACGGACATCCCCAATTGTCCGTTATAAATGAAGTACGATTAAAAAATTTGGAAATAATTATTGAAATTCAATTTAATAACTAATAATTTCGAATTCAAAACTACAACATTAAAATTAATCATAATAATTAAAAGAATGTAAACTTACCAAGGTCGAATTTTCCACGGGTAGTCATAAACACTTAGAAAACACCCACTATTAAAAACGAGCAGGCGGTTCTCGGGTGCCCCCATTCGACAGTGTCAAATATGTCACCTTTTTTTTTTATTTCCCCGAATTTCATTGGTGGTAAGCTTCCGAATGGTCCGATATTACCCAACGTCATTCTCTCAATTCTGTTGAACCAGGTCATAGATCTCGTTAAGGCGCATATTTTGGAAAAAATTGGATGAATACGTATCGAGAAATGATGTAATGAAAGAACCGTAAAAATGAAACAATTGGAATCTAGAAAACTAATGATGCGATTGAATCGCCATTCAATAGGGTTCTTCGCCATGACAAAACGAACCTCCGTTCCAAATTTCAAGTTTTTATCACGATTTTTGCGGACGCTAGAGTGCGAACAAACACAAAAAGTAAAACCAAAGTCAAAGGTTAAAAAATAGTTATAAAATATCTCATATTACCCAAACTAATAGACCCAATGTTTGTCAACCATATCATAGATCTCGTCAAGGCACACCTTTTGAAGAAAAAAAAAACAAAATCGGTTGAATAATTATCGAGAAATAAAATAAAAACCGTGAAAACAAAAAAATTAAAATCTAGAAAAATAATGATACGATCAAATCGCCCGTCAATAAGATTCTTCACCACAACAGACGGAACCTTTGTTCGGAATTTCAAGTTTTTATCTCAATTTTTGCGGACGCTAGCGTGCGTACAAAAGCAAAAAGCAAAGAAAACTGTAAAAATCAAGAACAGTGAAAAATCTCCAATTTCTTGAGAGCAACCTACTAAATGTTCATTAACCATTCCCTGAATCTCGTTGAGACGCACATTTTGATAAAAAAGAAATTAAAAAATATCCATTAGCCTCTGAGATATGAGCGATCGAAGAAAAAATAAAAAAAGTCTTTTTCTAAGAAACTTACAGACAGATTTCACTGAAATTGCGCCTACAGCTATATGTACTCAATACCAATAATTGGTAATTTGTTCAGATTTTATTCTCAAAATTTAGTCCGCTTTATGTAAAATTTTGTAAGTGAAGAATTTCGAAAAAATTTATACATACAGACACTATGCTGAAACTTCGCATTTTTACGTTTCAAACCATTGTATATCGTTTACAGGCATAATTAGCGAAAGTGACAATTGACCGATTGCAATGCTTCCATTCGGAAGCAAAAACACTTTTAATTTCAATTACATTGAATTACTATTAACCGTTGAATTACACATTAAGTAATTTCAACTTAAGAACATTTAAAAATAATCTCGATCGATGAATAACAACGTTATCCAATCGACCACGTGCGTTGGCGTTTTTCCGCAGACATTCCTTATCAAAATCTGTGAAAACGTTTTTGAAAATTTTTCGTAAGGGCGCTCGACATCCGGAACCATGCCCTGTGACGTCAATCGCACCTCCACAGAGGGAAGAGGAAGGAGGGGGGGGGGAGGGGGAAGAGCCTAGTGCGCCCAAAATTGTGCACTTGAAGAATGCACTAAGAAGAGCGGGGGTAGGGGGCCAAAATTTTCCACAAGGATAGTGTGCCGTGTGACGTCATTCACACCTCAGCAGAAGGAAAGGGGGGTGGGGGAAACAGGGCCCAACATTGTGCGCTTCAGCAACGCGCTAAGAAGAGGCGGGGGGGGGGGGGGGGAGGAATTTCCACGGAGATACCGTGTCCTGATCAACCACACCTCCGCAGATGGAAGAGGAAGGAGGGGGGGGGGGGGGGGAGCGTTCCCAAACCAAGATGGAACCCCATGATAAGGAGGGCGGCAGGTCCAACGTAAGAGGCTATGGTACTTCTAAATCCCCTCTAGGACTCTTCAGTTCTCCGAGATGGCGCCACTGAAAACGCCATCTATGAGTCGAGAGTCGACTCATTATTGACCAGCCGGTAAAATTTGGGTTGATAAGGAAGGCATCCCATATGCCCATTTAAAAAAAAATTTCCTCCATCGACCGTTACTATCGATACTTCTCGAGATAATCGATATTAAACAAAAAATCTTTAAACAATTATAACGTACGAGTGTTACATGCAATTTGAGGAACAAAAAATACAGGTCAATTTTTTTCATACTTCCCTTTCAGGAAAAAATACGAGACTATCCTGGGATCCGTGTTTAGTGAGTCATTGCTCGACAAAATAGATATTTTGTAATTTGATGACATTTTATGTCATCGAATGACATAAAATGTCAAATTTAGACATTTTGTGTAAATTCGTACAGATTATGACATAGTACGACCGATTCTGACAAATTTTGTGTGACATTTTCTGACAAAATATATCATATTATGTCAGATCATGGAGTGACAATGGTTGTCGAATTTAGCAATTTTTTTTACAAATTCGTACCGATTATGACATGATCGATTTTGGCGATTTTTTTCATGTCATTTCCCGACAAAATAAATAATATTTTGAGCTCTAATATTTAAGCTCATACGATGACATAAAATATCAAATTTCGACATTTTTTGTAACTTGGTACAAATTATGACATACGATGACCTATTCTGAGCAGTTCTTTATCCCGTTCTCTAACAAAATATATCATATTATGTCAGATCATGGAATGAAAACGAATATCGAATCTCGCCATTTTTTGGCAAATTTGTACAAATTATGACATAATATGTTTGACTTCCATAAATATTGCATGATTTCCTGACGAAATACATAATTGTACGACAGATCATAGAATGATAACAAATGTAGGCTTTCGACAGAAACTGACATTCTTTCTACGTCGTGTTGGACGGATAATGTCGAAGACAAGCCGGTAAAGACAGATCGATCGTCATTGTGAAATAATCGATTCACGATCGACCAAATGCCGAGTCGGTTGTCGGTCGACTAGACTTATTTTTTTTTATCCTGTTTTTCTCACTTTTTTCTTTTCCCTGCAGGGGACGGCAAAAGTATCATTCATCACGAACGTTATCATTCGACGGAGCGTCTATAGTTCGGCGATTTCTGAAAATCGAAAATTCCCAAGAATCGAGAGTTAGTCGACAGATCATCGGGAGTTTGAAAAATGAGAGGCTAAGGGGAGGGGGGGGGGGGGGGTAAGCTATGGCTTGATAATTCTGGGCAAAAGCATACTTGGGACTCTCGACTAACAATCGATCCGTGGAAATTTTCGACAGTTGCACTTCTATCGACAGGTTTCGTCAGGGAGAAAATTACAAAATATTCAGCGATTGCAAAACATACATTAGCGTATGGTATAAACTGATGAGTTCCACGCATGGTATAAACTGATACACGCAATATCTTGTATCCTAAATCGTCAGGGCATCTACATATGAACTACCCAATTACATGCAATTGAAGTATATTTGCAACACTAGTTAATGCATGCAACACATATTTCGTGAGTTATCAATTCTACAAAGATAAAGCAAGCAGCGTATATACAGGTCGTGAAAATTATATTCACAAGACATACTATTTGAGGATTCTAGCATGTATAGTGTTCTAGCCTCTTTGATGGCCGATGAACTTCCATGCTTAAAACTACTCATTGATACTATGAATTACTGTTTAATACGTCGTTTAAATGGAATCCTCATCAGACGACAATTTCGACAGTGGAATTATAACAGTAACTCATTGATCGTATGGTCAAATCATACGCGATGCGATATTAGAAAAAACTACGCACCTGTTGGAGGATTGTTACGGCCGCAGAGATCGGGCTAAACCCATACACGTTGCTCCAATCCTATACGTTTTGAGTAATGATAAATTTATGAGCTTATAAAATTTGTCTTCTTATGATTCGTTCCTATATTCCCGAAAAAACGTAGTGAATAAATGAATATCATTCAAGGTCTTAAATATATACTCTCCGTTTACCGCTTTTCCTGGCATCCATTCTAAGCACAGAAATCAGAATTGAAAAATGACGTTATGCGTGGCAAATATGAAACTCGCAAAGCAACCCTGGCAGACCGGTCGATTGTGTAATCGACTTGTGAAGTATGTCGATTACGTTTCGAGTACAGATCGGTCCAGATTTCTCCAATGATCGACTAAATACTGAGTCGGTTGCCGGTCGACTGGTCTTAATTTAAAAAAAAATCTATCTTCCTTTTCTCTTTCGTAAGTTGGTCTTGAGGAAAAAATAAATTCTAGTCGACCGGCAATTGACCCGGTACTTAGTCGACCCTGGGTCGATTATTCCAAATCAAAATCGAGTTGTACTCGAAAACTAATCGACATACCGCACAAGTCGATTCTGTAATCGATCCGTCCGCCAGGGAAGACATTTCATATACTACACGAATATCATCCAAAATCTAATCCGCGCGATTCTGGACGGAAATGCTTCGATTGAGACCTTCATGACAGCGCTGGGTCCATTTATACACTTATTACATACATAATTATTGAGACGGCCATATCTCCTTAATTATGCAAATTATGGAAAAAAGCATGCCACATAAAATGTGTATTTTCATCTAAAGAATAATTTTCTTCTGATAAATTTGCCGCTAACTTTAATATTTGACCCAGTGGAATACTGTACATAATTGCAGTGATTAATAACATTGCAAATACTGCACAAATGCCATCCAGACATGGTCAGAAATACCATGAAACGTGGAGATCTGATGAAAGGTTTATTTTTTATTTCGGGGAGCAACCATTAGCATATATTCCTCTGCCAGTCAGGAAATTGCAGATAAAAAACCTGTAGAAAGAGGTACGAAGACAAAAAGTCAAAAGGTAAAAAACAGGAATCTCTTATATTACCCAAACTAATTGACTCCATATTTTTCAACCTCATTATTAATCTCGTTAAGGCGCACATTTTGAAAAAAAAACAAAGAAAATCGGTTGAATAATTATCACAATATCTAATACAAACCGTGAAAACGAAAAAAATTTGAATCTGGAAAACTAATGATACGTTCAAATTACCATTTAATAGGGTTCTTCACAAGAACCTTTGTTCCAAATTTCAAGTTTCTATTGCAAAAAACTGTAAACACAGAAAAATTGGAATATCTCCAATCTCTTGGGAGTAACCTACAAGATGTTCTTCGACCATTCACTGGAACCTGGTGAGACACACATTTTGATAAAAAAAAATTAAAAATATTGATTTTTTAAAATTGCGCCCACAGCTATATGTACCTGATACCAAAAATTGACAATTTTTTCAGATTTTATTCTAAAAATTTTGTCCTTTTCATGTTCAATTTTGCACGTCAAGCTAATAGCGAATATCCCAGTATCGGCACAATATGGCGTCGTGGCAGTCAGTGCAAACATATCTTTCTTCATTAAAATTGAAATAGATAAAATTGAAAGTAAAATGATTAGAAAATCGTGAATTGCAGAAGTGAACAGAAATTCATTTATTCACTACTTTTTTTTCGGGAATATAGGAACGAATCACATGGAGACAAATTTTATAAGCTCATAAATTTATCATTACTCAAAACGTATAGGATTGGAGCGACGTGTATGGGTTTAGCCCGATCTCTGCGACCGTAACAACCCTCCAACAGGTGCGTAGTTTTTTCTAATATCACATCGCGTATGATTTGACCATACGATCAATGAGTTACTGTTATAATTCCACTGTGGAAATTGTCGTCTGATGACGACTCCATTTAAACGACGTATCAAACAGCAATTCATACTATCAATGTCTTGTGAATATAATTTTCACGACCTGTATATACGCTGCTTGCTTTATCTTTGTAGTATTGATAACTCACGAAATATGTGTTGCATGCATTAACTAGTGTTGCAAATATACTTGAATTGCATGTAATTGGGTAGTTCATATGTAGATGCCCTGACGATTTAGGATACACGATATTGCGTGTATGTTGCGTGTATGTCGATTTTCTGTTACAAATAGGTAAAAAATAACCTTTTAGTACTTATTAAACATTTTAAAATTAACTATTTGAGCAATTCAGGGCCATTAGTCACTTATTTATCACCCATTACAAGACTTCGTTTATTCCACAGTGAATGGTAGCATGGATGTTGCGTGTAAGTTCAATCGCCAGGGGGCTAGAAATGTTCGGTTAAACTGAGACCTATCACTTTTCCTGATATAAATCAGACAGGTGACAGGTTCATTCAATAACAGCTCATGGTTGTATATCGATACTCAACCGTATCAGAATTTTACCTAGGCACTATCAGCGGGATGAAAATGGAACTCATCAGTTTATACCATACGCTAATGTATGTTTTGCAATCGCTGAATATTTTGTAATTTTCTCCCTGACGAAACCTGTCGATAGAGGTGCAACTGTCGAAAATTTCCACGGATCGATTGTTAGTCGAGAGTCCCAAGTATGCTTTTGCCCAGAATTATCAAGCCATAGCTTGCCCCCCCCCCCTCCCCTTAGCCTCTCATTTTTCAAACTCCCGATGATCTGTCGACTAACTCTCGATTCTTGGGAATTTTCGATTTTCAGAAATCGCCGAACTATAGACGCTACGTCGAGTGGTAACGTTCGTGATGAATGATACTTTTGCCGTCTCCTGCAGGGAAAAGAAAAAAGTGAGAAAAACATGATAAAAAAAAAATAAGTCTAGTCGACCGACAACCGACTCGGCATTTGGTCGATCGTGAATCGATTATTTCACAATGACGATCGATCTGTCTTTACCGGCTTGTCTTCGACATTATCCGTCCAACGAGACGTAGAAAAAATGTCAGTTTCTGTCCAAAGCCTACATTTGTTATCAGTCTATGATGTGTCATACAATTATATATTTCGTCAGGAAATCATGCAATATTTATGGAAGTCAAACATATTATGTCATAATTTGTACAAATTTGCCAAAAAATGGCGAGATTTGACATTTTATGTCATCTTATGGGCTTACAAAATATTATTTATTTTTTCGGGAAATGACATGAAAAAAATCGCCAAAATCGGTCATGTCATAATCGGTACGAATTTGTAAAACAATGTCGAAATTCGACATTCGTTGTCACTCCATGATCTGACATAATATGATATATTTTGTCAGAGAATGTCATACAAACTTCATCAGAATCGGTCGTACTATGTCATAATCGGTACGAATTTACCAAAAAATTTCGAAATTTGACATTTTATATCGCTCAATGGGCTTACAAAATATCATATATTTTGCCGGAAAACGACATAAAATATTCGACAAAATCCGTCTGTATCATAATCTGTCGAAATTTGTCAGGATATCTGAAATTTATCATTTCATGTCATTATTCGTCATTCGATGACATTTTTTGACATAATCTGTGGGCCGAATTTTCACGAGGGCATCTTTTCCCTTCCACCACAACATATTTTTTGCTCATACAAATGTACCTTGTCTACCTGAAAAACACAAGTTTAAGCGAAATTGATTTTTGCAATCAAAAACTCACTAGATACGGATCCCAGGATAGTCTCGTATTTTTTCCTGAAAGGGAAGTATGAAACAAATAGACCCGTATTTTTTGTTCCTCAAATTGCATGCAACACTCAGACGTTATAATTGTTTAAAGATTTTTTGTTTAACATCGATTATCTTGAGAAGTATCGATAGTAACGGTCGATGGAGGAAATTTTTTTTTAAATGGGCATATGGGATGCCTTCTTTACCAACCCAAATTTTACCGGCTGGTCAATAATGAGTCGACTCTCGACTCATAGATGGCGCTTTCAGTGGCGCCATCTCGGAGAACTGATGAGTCCTACAGGGGATTTAGAAGTACCGTAGCCTCTTAAACGGAGGATGTTCTTGCCGTGGAAGACCGGAAAGGATTCTCTAATGAAGAAGCCGTGGCTATCGTTCCCTACACAACGAAGTATTATTTCGCAGATGTTCCGTCGTGGTTCGGGGAGTCCCGAATTGTATTATATGTGCCAAGGGGTATTGTCCCTTGCACTTTATTTTTCATTTTGTTGAATTTTGTAAATTTGTTTAATAAAGGAAAAAAATGGAAAAAGAACAAGAAAAGAGAAAAAATAAGCGTGAGGAAGCTGGTCGGCTTTATTCTTTCTCTTTAAAAAAAAAAAAAAAAAAAAACACACAGACAAAGAAACGTCTCTAAGGGTGATGAAACGTGGAAATCAGGTGAAGTTTCCGCTTGTCAAACGTTAATGAATGAGCACAATTCAAATTGATGACAGATTATTTTCGTTTTGTTCCCACTGTCACGGAGGGTGGTTGTGTTCACTCTAAACGGTATTCTCTGTGCTGAGATTTAAGTAATTACATAATCACGAATGAAAATACAGCATAGGGTGGGGGATTCCTAACAAAAAACGTAATGAAACCAAATACAATTGCGATTAAAATTAAAGGGGATATTTTGCGGAGATTGAAGAGTGGCGAGCATTTCAAACAATTTATATCAATTTCGAAGCATTCCAGAAAATATTAACGAAAAGATGTTTCAAAAGTTTTAAAATGTCAAACATTCATGGATCTGTATTACACATCCAATTACGATGCGCTGAAGAATTAGTGACTTGAATAGAATAGCCAATTAACATCGACTAGTATGCATTAGTTGACATGCATTAGTATGTTAGTTGACATACGTTACAAAAAGTAAACCTGTTTTGACATCTTCCCCGCTAGAATTATAAGAACTGATGCTCGATGTCGACGGGGTAGACGAGTCAGGTATACTCCCTCCCCGACTGTGCAAAAATAATGATGTTAACGAGGTTTTACTCTAATTGCATTTGCTCGAAATCTTAACCTCAGTATATACCATTTGTTTCAGATCAGAGACAAAAGAGTAAAGGAGGCGGTAGCAGTTGCTGCTCAGCATCATGCTGCATACTCTAAACATTGGCCGCCTTGGATTACTACAAAGTCATTCGTTAAACGATGGGAATTCAAGCTGAAGCACTGTTTCTCAGATTTCATGGCTGGTGTATTACTATTAGTGGCTGAGAGCTTATGAGCAATGTAGCTAGATAATTAACAGAATACCTACGATATTGACTTAAACCTGCCAGTACTTTGATTAAGCTGGTTGGGAATCCATGTAATTACTTCGTTTAATGAGATTCCCGTGAGATGCATATTTTCTACAAGCAATTGGTTCGTTGTTGGAATGACATTTTAAGCTATTCAGTAAAGTACCCCTGAGTTGAGTTTTGAAAAATTTCAATAATGCTCTGACCATTGTAATATCAATAATTTCCTGAACTAGAGAGAATAGAACTGTCTGGGCATAACTTAAAAATGCACCAGTACGGCACGCATTACCTAATTAACTATTTTGGGTTAGAGAATTGCTTCACTATGTGATTTATCACTGCTGGAGGAACCTCTCATGCATTCATTAATTGAGAAAACAATGAAAGAATAGCGTGCATTACATGATGTGAGCGTTAGTATATGAGTAAGTTAGCCAGACGTATTCTGACTTTTAAGTATCATTGAGGGCCGCCAGATATTTCATTATAATTGTGGCTTTTAATAGAGAATATTCAACTACCATGTTTAGATGTAGGAGTTTTGTGTTTTCTCTCAGAGGCCATTGACGAGTGCAAAATTCTGGAATTCTTAAATTCGTCATCCGTGTGATGAGGATTTAATGATTAAGGCACGCCCACAAAATTGCAACAGATGATATCATTCAGCAAACTGAATAAATTTTATGATCAAGTGAACGAAAACACGTGGCAGAAAAGTAGAATTCGTGTACATTAAGTTATTTCAGGACTCCTGACACCCTTCGACAAATAGGACAAATTTCGGAACCAACAAACCAAGACAATTAGTATTCATGAAACAATATTCAAAGGGCTACAATGCTTGAAGTCTCAATCACTATATTATTGCAGCGTTATCGAAATTAATGTATATCGGAATATAAGTGTGAGACTGGGATGAATAAGAGTAATTCAGTAAAAAGAATGAAAGAAAGGTGGCACACATTGTCCGAACAAAAAATTGAGTATGTGTGGTTAACCCAGATTGATAAGGAAAAATGAATTAATGTTGTGATATGCAGGTAGTGAATATGGTATATATATATATATATATATATATATATATATATATATATATATATATATATATACATATATATATATATATATATATATATATATACCATTAAAATTATATAAATATATAAATATATTGAAATTGGTACGAAGTTCGTCGACACACAACTCTCATACCATAGACTTTATTATCATCAATTTCAGAAAAGGCGGAGAAAATTAGACGAATCTAGGAACCTACTTTCTGAGATCAGTAATCGATTATAGACGAGATGAGAAAAAAAAATCCCCAACAAATGCATATTGCAGCTCTTGTCGTAGTTACAGTTGAATCTTGAATATATTCCTTGTTACCTCTTTTTCATACCCTATCGCCGCTAATCGTTTCTCAAGGGTCTTGTAAAATTGAAAATAGAAATGATAAATTTTTAAAAAGTAATCCCCGTCCAAATTATTTGCAATTTGGCCTAGAACGAAAGAGGGGAAAAATGATTGTATCCCGTAGTCATAATTTAAAAAGAAACATTACGGGTGAGAGCAAAGCATTTGTAGATACAACAGTCGGTAGGTAATAAAGACAAAAAACCATAACAATAGAGAAAATTTAATGAAAAACCTTGCAACACATCTCAGATTATTCTATGTATACTGCATAGTTGTTCACTTAGTATTCGACTGAACTATATCTCTTCCTGAAATAACGCAGAAAGAAAAAATATGTATAGCTGTCTTCGTGTAAAAGAATTGCATCGATTCGTCTTAATGAATTACACCAATTCGAAAATCAGCATTTGTGATTTTTTAATTCAGATTTTTGGTCATTCAATTTAATCTCGCTTTCCACTTTTATGTAATATGTCGTTAGATGTTTACGTCCATTCCGAGCACACTGCATTTTAATAAGTGAAATTTAGCAAGTATTACCGAACATCATCCATCACACCTAATTTGTTGAACGGCATTCGGCGTATAATTTGAATGGATACCATCTTTCAGAAACTCATAATGATGAGAGAATAATATGGCTAATTTAGGGTATAACTAATGTTGGATATAGTTTCGGAACTTTTGACTCTGTAACTTCTGAAGCTGGGCTTACGATCCTCTTATAATATATTCATGCCATTTGTTACAGAATTCGGGATAACTGCAGCATGAATCTTTTTCCAATTATAAAAAGTAAACCATGAATGCTACTCTGGCGTAAAGCGGGTGATTAGATTATGTCAGATTATGTCCGAATATGTCATAATTTGACATTTTCTAACAAAATCCTGCTGAGAAAAAATGTCGTAATATATCATAGTTTATCATAATCTGTAATTTTATGTCAGAACTTGACATTTTATGTCATAACTTGACTTTATATGATCGGAATTTCGGAGACGTTGCCAGATCATGTCATATTTTGTCAGACAATATGTCATAATCCCACCGAATTTGACATATTATGTGATAAAATGTCAACTTATGACATATAATGTCAGAAATTGATATATAATGTCAAAAATTGACCTAATATGTCATCGCAGCATTTGCCATATTTGTTTTAAGAAAAGGCATGGACTGAAAACTGGCATAGCGGAGAGCATGAAAAAAGTGTCATGGCGGGAGGTGAAAGGCAGCATTCTCATGTGCATTTTCATGAGAGTGACAACATGAACTCGGCAGTCAATAAAGCAGGCACTGTGCATAAAACCCGGAATGATATAAGAGTGCTACAACTGACTTACCGACATACGCAACTCACTTAGCCGGCGAGATCGACTGTAGCGCCATCCAAATGGTACTCTTGATATTCCGCTCGTCAATTAAAAATTCATATCTCTTCTTCTAATTAAGATTGAGGATTAAAGCAAACGATGTTTGATGAGGAATTGACTTTCTTACGAACATCTTTCTTTCATTCCTTAATCTTAATTTGAAGGAGAGATACAAATCTTTCCATAGCAGACGAACTAGGAAAATTACCATTTGGTATCTGATAGTGTGGCGACATTCCTCGGTGATCCTGTTCTTTTCATCCAGAAATTAAGTGACGAGGGGGGGGGGGTGTTCGATGGAAAATTGAATTTTCGACCGAACATCTTTACTTAAGTGGTGACCCCAGTGAAACTCAAGCCCTCGCCCGTCCTTCGAACCGATCAACCAGGTTTCGATATATAAAGTATATTCAAAAAAGTAAGGAAAATTCCGAATCCAACCCATTTTGCCCCATATACCCATAAGAAACATTGTTTTTTTGTGTTTTGAGCTTCAAAGTGCTCCTCGGTCCGCAATTTTCGTCCGATTTTAATTTTTGTTTGTTTCAAAATGTTCGCCATACTCCAAAGAACAAAAGTTCAGTATCTGTTTCATTCTATTCGCTTTACATAGTGAGAAAACGATTTTTTAGTTTGCGCATTTTTTCCATTTTTTCGAAAAATCTAAAAAAGTTGTCGTTTTCACTAATTGATAATTGCAATCATACGTAATATGTTGTTTATGATGATAAACATGATGCCGGAATTCACATTCAGTACCAAAAAATTATAGTACTCTCATGTGTCTATGAGAGAAATGTGAGAAAATGCACACATATGTCGTTTATATGATAAAATAAATCATAAAATACGTTACATCTTGAACAAATCATTTTTCGCGTCATAAAAGACATATTACGTATAATTACAATAATCAATTAGTGAAAACGACGAATTTTGGCAGTTTCCGAAAAAAATGAAAGAAACGTGCAAACTAAGAAATCATTTACTCATAATGTAAAGCGAATAGAATAAAACGGATACTTAACTTTGTTCTTTGGAGTATGACGAACATTTTGAAGAAAAAAAATTAAAATCGGACGAAAATTGCGGCCCGGGGAGCACTTTGGAGTTGAAAACACGAAAAACAATGTTTCTTATGGGTATATGTAGCAAAATGGATTAGGTCCGGAATATTGCTTACTTTCTGATTATGTCTTGATATGTCAAAACCTGATTGGTGGGTCCGAAGCCCGGGCGAGGCCTTCGAAGTTAATAAATGCACATTTCACATCACATTCGACGGGTCGCATCTATAACTTCCGAATAGTATGTGTGTCTGTGTGTGACGAAACACGTATGAAGTCAAGTTGTATATCAGTAACGCAAATTCAACTATTCATCGATTATTACGATTTTTTATCGATATCTCGTAAAATATGATGCCTAGCAAAAAAAGTAATACAACCTTGTTTGGAGAGGGACTGGAATTTAGGGGGTTGTAGGTTGACGGAAAATTAGTGATAATTTAATAAAATGACCACGCGGATAATTGTCTTGAATTTATTCCACCGGCTTGAGTATCGCCGATGGCTTTTTCAAATATATAACAGAAATATAAAAGAAACTCCTTCACGTTCACTTGATTTCAAATTTACATTAGTTGATAACTGACTTTAGTTGAATGGCAATGGATAACTTTCTCAATTATAAAGATGATTGACTTGATACGAATTTAAATTGGTGATATGCAAAAAAACGTCCCTTTCTGCCCTCCGGCCGGAAAGCAGTAACTTTCGGGCCGCTGCGCTAAACGAAGTTACCGCTTTCCGGCTCCGTCGAGCAGAAAAATAGTATACACGGCTCGGCCAGCCAGTAAGAAAGCCTCAGATCACATTATTGTCGACCTCGGCTTCGCCTCGGCCAACAACTAAATGTGATCTGTGACATTCCTTACTTTACCGGCCTAGGTATGTAATCTACTATTTCACGGTTGACTTGAACTTGTACTCGCACGTTTTGGTGATTTATCGGGGGTGGGGGTTTCCGCTTGTGCCCAAAATGTCGAATGCTTCCGAGTTCGATCGGAGTTCCCCGACCATCCATATTGGATCATCTCCACTTCAAACAAACCTGAAATATGGAGTTTCACGAGCGGAACAACGTTTGTTTGATACTTTTTCTCGTATTTGTCATCGTTCTCGAAATACAGCGCTATAAACAATGAAAATGGTTAATTAAGCGATATCTCGCAAATCTCGTAAATTCCCGCAATTATGGAAAAAAGTCATGAAACATAAAACATGTATCTTGGTGTGGGGAACACATTCGGTGCCAACTCTTTCGTCTATCTCCCACCGTTTTTGTAATACAACGCTATAAACAATTAAAATTGTTAATAACAATTGAAGGAATTGCGTTTTAGACACTCCATTCCACTCTCCGCAACGGCTAGATGTAATTTTTGAAAAAAAAAATTCAAATCGGTCCAGCTGTTCAGGAGAACTGCTGTTTTGTGACACGGAGGACCGTGTCACAAAAAAGTACTCACATACGTACATACATACGCACACACACACAGACATTCCATTGAAAACGTGTCAGGATGATGCCAAACGTCGAGAAAAGTGTAAATTTCATCGATCAGACACTTTTCATTTTCGGAGTCATTTCAATACCTTCCCTATCGGGAAGTTAATAAACATTACACAGTAATAATTACAACAGCGCATACGATTATCGCTATCATTATGTATTTTATATACACATGAAGTGAGCCGACAGGGCTGCAAACATAGCGCAAAATATGTCGTATATAATCATAATGATAAATGATAAAATGAAATTCCGAAAATTTGGCAACAGGACCGGTGCTATGGTCCAGTTGTTTATGTAATCGTTGATGAAAAATTAAAAAGAGGATCAATTTCGGTTAGTCATATACATTATGTATAATGTAACCAAGTATGGTTTTATCGAGCTAATTTCCGTTATATTTTTTTTTGAGTTATTATAGTAGCAGGGGCAGTGGCGGGCGTAGTTTCTCGCTGTATAGATACACGTAGCGTAAACGGACCAGCTGCGGAGGGGCAAGAGGGCGCGAGATTTGAATTTGAACGTGAATGAATAAAATTACGGGTTTTAATTATTAAAGCGCCAGCGTTTAATTTACCCTAAATTTCCGACACACACACAGTCTATCACATCGGGAAGTTTATGATTCAATCCGGCGCGGGTCACACGTACACCGCGTTTATTATTTTTTTGTCTTCTTTTTGAAAAACCGTTGAATGTTATCAAACGTCATTTTAGTGAAAAAACGGAAAACAACAAAAATAATTAAAGAAAGGTAACAATTTTTTTCAATTCTTGGTGTTGTTTCAATGAAACGAATGGGAATTTATAATTGGGCAAATTAATTTAATAAACTATGAAATATATAATTTGTTCAAGTAAATGGGCTGTGGTTTTGACCCTCCCCGGGCCAGAATTATAACTTGCCCATATCTGCATGTGTGTATATGTGTATGTATGCGTGTATGTGTGCGTCCGTAAAATTAACACTTTATCTCTTGAACTGTCACTTTTTCAAATTCAACACGTTATTTCCTAAATTTTTGAGATATGGAAAACCAGTCTTACATTAGACAGACTCTTTTTAGGTAAACAACAATATTTATGCGTGACTTTCTTCCCAATCTCTCATTTGTGTCACCATAGAGCGATCCGAATTATTTCAGTTGTTTATAACGGTCTAACGCCGGAACGGTTAAAGATCCGAAAAAAGTCAGAAGATACAAAATACGTTTTTTTTAATGAGGAACCACATTCATTGAACATGTTTTTGCGTATCTAAAATATTTCGTGAGATACAGCATTATGGACAATTCAAAATGTTAATCACAATAGAAATAATTGTTATGTCACTTTGACACTCTTTTCCATCTTGATCATCACAGAGAAGCATTGATAAAAGAAAAAAATGAAAATTTCAAGTTCTATTTTCCGTGTAAGATAATTCACTAATTATGCGTGTTAAGAAAAAAAGTCATTAAGCATCAAATGTGCATTCGTTTGTGCGGAATAACTCTCATTAAGCACCTTTTTTCGTATCTCGCACCGTTCTTGCGATGGAGTGATATAAGCAATTCAGTCTGTCAATAACAATTGAAAGAATCAATTTTTTGACAAATCGCTCCTTTCGGATCCGGAGACTAGCCAGAGGCGACCATAAAAAAAGGGGAAATCTCTCCAGTGGTTCGGTCGGACACGTCGGACAAAACTCTTCAACTACACACACACGCAGTCATGCATACAAACACTTTTTGGAAGACGATTCAGGATGTGAAACATGGAGAGAAGTGAAAATATCTAGAAAATTTCACTTTTCATTTTCAGGGTGATTACAATAACTTCGCTATCGGGCAGCTAACAAAAGTAAACGAATAATTACAATTTGGTTTTCTTACTTGTCAACTTTTCAACACCATTGCTGAATTGTCGAAGGAAAAATAAAAAAATAAAAATTTCGAAATTGTTCATATTGTTTGCGATCAAATAATTTTTTTTTTTATTTACGCTTCGATGCGATTATGCATATGTGGCGGCCCTCCCACGGTGCCGATGGAAACCGAATTCTTCCCAAACTGTACAGCATTCACTTAGTTTGACCCAATAAATGCAATGCCTACCAAACTTTACATCGCTTGGATCAATCTACAATTGAAGGAAAACCACGGAAAACCTCAATTTGTATAGCCGTTTCTTTGACGAAACTCCCGTTCGACTATGAATCCCTATGAACTCGAACGCGGGACAATTCCACTCTACTATACCAATCGGAGAGTCCCCAAGCGGGGACTCGATCCGTGGACCTCGTGTGCCAAAGGCCAGCGCTATAACCACTCGGCCATAGCCTTGACTTGACTTGAAAATTGTTTATTAGCATTTGTCATATATACATACTATGTACAGTATTAATATCTTAAATGCTACGCTCTAGATCACCAGCCATTGGCTTTATATCTAATTTGATCAAAGTTTAACCTATTTTTTCATTATTACAAATATTTGTGAATTTTTACAGGATGACTCGATATAAGGAAAAATGACTTCTAAAAAACCTTATAAGTAATGCGCGCATGAGGGGAGGGGGAAAGCGGGATATACGGGACGGTGGGACAAACAGGTGGTCAGCGGGACCAATTGGATTTCTTGTCAATATTGATGTTTTGGAGCCGGGGATTAGGATGGGATTGTAGCTTAAATTTAAATGTCTCATTGATTCTATCGATGAATTCACCTATGGTTGCCATGCCGAGCGTATTGTGTATTTCCACAATAGTGGTTCTTCCTTCACAATTGCCTATTATTCGGAGAAATTTATTTTGGATAACTTGAAGATGGTTCAAGTGGATTTTGGCTGTATTGTGCCAGGCGGGATAACCATAAGTGATAATAGGTCTGATTAACCCTTTCTATAAAGTGAGTTTTAGGGACTGGCTAAGCGCAAGAGATTTTAGCAGATTATATAATCTTATTAGAATAATTTGTGTTTTCAGCTTAACTCCGTCTATGTGTTTTTTCCACAGGAGTTTGGAATCAATATGTAAACCTAAGTATTTAAGTGAGTTCACAGGAGTGATTTTGTTGCTACGAATAGTCAAGGTGTGATTGGCCTTGGAGCTAGTAAATAAGATTGCTTCGGTTTTGGCAGTATTTACTTGAATTTTCCATTTCATGAGCTCACTGATTGTGAGAGCAGCTGCGTATTCAACTCATCTAACAGCTTTATTTATCGATTTGCTAGCTGAGTACAGAGCGATGTCATCAGCATAGCCAGTGATAGATACATTTCGAGGAATTCTGCTAAAAACAGAAGCAATGTACAGGTTAAAGATTACGGGGGAGAGGATAGACCCTTGTGGGACCCCTGCGACTATTTCAATTTTATGCGAAATCGAAGTTTCAACTCGAACTCGAACATATCTATTTGAAAGATATGATAGTAAAATTTTACATAAATACGGGGCATTCTTTGTCAAACCGGCCACTCATTTTTTCGACCATCAGCGATTTCCTTCAAAAATTTTTCCCAGGTTCTGGGCACGGAAAAAACCATCCCTGATTTTTTTTAGAATTTTAGTACTCCTCTCTCTATTTTTTATAGGGGAATTTTGTTTTTTCACTAAAACAACGAATAACTCCGGTTCTATGCGTCACAAAAAAAAAAGTCTAAAACAAAAAAGTAGGTCCTTTTCCTGAGCATCAACATAAAAATAACGTCACATATGGGAAACCAGTGCCAACCCCATTTTAGCGATAACAAAAACTAAAATATTTTTTTCCAACCTTTCGGACGCTCGCAATTTTTTTAATTTCTTTATATGTATTGTGTTGAGGTTTCAAGAGGTCACACAAAGATTTTCATCGTGGGACCTCGAAATTTGAATGCAATACGTTATTTTTCCCCCTATCGAATCTAATTCAATTTCAACTTTTTCACATTAATCTAAGCACAGAATCCAATTCTTAGTAATAACCGTTTTTGTAGAGCGTAATGACCACTGTAAAAAATATTCAATAACATTTTCCCGTATCTAGCTTCAAATCGGAGATATGCATTGAAAATCCTTCTTCAAATTGGATTATTTAACACTTTTATCGTAATATTCCGTAAATTGAGTATGATAGCGATATCTAGAACAAAAATTCGTTCCTCGCACAGAGTATTTGGATGATTATGTGAGTAAATGATCAACAGCTGCCAACTTCCTATGGTAGCGTTATTTTAGATGTCAACTGAAAAAGTACCTCAATTTTTTAAATCTTTCTATCTTCAACAATCATTAACGAAATCGTTTTTTAATCATTAATTACTTAGTTTTCATTTCCTAGATTGACGTGTTGACTTCTTAGGAAAAAAAATCACATTTTAAAGACAAAGAAAATCGCCTCAAACACACTCGATTCAGTTTACCTTGATTGTCAATAAAATTCCAGTGTCGAAGTCGGTATGACAATGAAAAAAGCATTGAGTATTTTGATATAATTTTCCTTGAATTCATTACTCATGAAAAATTCAACTGAAAACTCAGGTGACACTTTTTTTCGATTTTTAATTCACTGAAAATTCAATATAAAATCAGTAGAAAATAAGGCTTAATTTTGACATCAAGCTTGGAAATTAGTGATGTCATTGAATTTTTAGTGATAACTGATTACCTGGAAAATTCAATTGTTCTGATTTTCAAGCTCAAAATGAGCTTCAACGCCTGATTCGACCTTAAATTGAATTAAGTTTTGAAATCTTGAAAATTTTAACGAGGTTATGCTCGAATATTCAGAAAATTGCTAACAGTGTATTGAGGCATATTGTACATTTTTACTCACCTGCAGAGACACCTGTGGAATCCACATTCTCCTGAATATTTGCTTCATCGAAGTCTTCCACCATAATTTATCCCAAGAGTCTGGTCGGCATTCCACTCAATGCCTTTCGACAAGATGTACAAATTTTCTTTCCCTTCAAAGTGGGAATTTGGGTGGTGAAAGCCTTGGAGGCTAGGCGTAGTGCCTTTTTTATAAAATGATCCTTCAGTTTCAGGGGATTACAACATCTGTCGGGGAACACCATAGTAATTTTCTAAGAGTATAAACTGGAATTATTAGATTGAGTATACACTGTTAGCTGAACACTTCCAACTTAATATCGCAATTGATTCCGATAAGTTCGAGGTTATGGTGCCTCTACGCATACTGAAAGGCGCAATCTACTGCGTTTCTATGAAGCGATGAATTTTCCAGCGCGTTATTCAAAAATTGCAAGTTATGAAAATGTTAGTCTTTTAATATTAAACGAATGGGGAAATGTCTGATAGATATTCAGGTAATTGCAAGGCGTGGAATAAAATGTAAAAACTTGTGTACAAACCACGTTTTCATCGGATTCCATCCTCCAAGAAAGGTTTTTACTTTAAAAACTTCTATCATACTCGATTCACGCAAGATTCTGATTGAAGTGATGAATAACTCAATTTGAAGAAAGATTTTCAATGCACATCTCCCATTTGAAGCTAGATACGGGAAAATGTTATTGAATATTTTTTGTAGTGGTCATTACGCTCTACAACAACGGTTATTAGTAAGAATTGGCTTCTGTGCTTAGATTAAGGTGAAAATGTTGAAATATTTAATTTAATTAGATTCGATAGGGGGAAAAATAACGTATTGCATTCAAATTTCGAGGTCCCACGATGAAAATTTTTGTGTGACCTCTTGAAACCTCAACACAAAACATATAAAGAAATAAAAAAAATCGAGAGCGTCCGAAAGGTTGGAAAAAAATATTTTAGTTTTGTTATCGCTAAAATGGGGTTGGCACTGGTTTCCCATATGTGACGTTATTTTTATGTTGATGCTCAGAAAAAGGACGTACTTTTTTGTCTTGAACTTTTTTTTTTTGTGACGCATAGAACCGGAGTTATTCGTTGTTTTAGTTAAAAAACAAAATTCCCTATAAAAAATAGAGAGAGGAGTACTAAAATTCTAAAAAAAAGCAGGGATGGTTTTTTCCATGCCCAGAACCTGGGAAAAATTTTTGAAGGAAATAGCTGATGGTCGAAAAAATGAGTGGCCGGTTTGATAAAGAATGCCCCATACTTAGGTACATTTAAGCTGTTGAGTTTATATATAAGGCCTGCGGGCCAAACAGAATCAAAGGCCTTCTCGCTGTCCAGGAGAAGAAGAACGGTATCTTCTTTCCGATCTTTCGCGGATTTTATGTCGTTTGTAATTCTGACCAGCTGGTGGCAGGTCGAGTGTTCTGAGCGGAATCCAAATTGATTCTCAGGCATTAGTTGGAACTCTTCTATAGGTTTTTTGAGATGAGCTAAAATTATTCGCTCAAAAAGCTTAGCCGATACTGGTAGGAGGCTAATACGCCTGTAGCTCACCGGATACCAGGGGGGTTTGCCAGGCTTGAGAATCGGTATGACCACCGCTCCTTTCCAGAGCATTATATATCTGTTACGGTCCTAACGCTGAAAATCGTGTAGAAAACTCGGATGGAAGGTGAACCCCAGCAACGAACAGACCGCAACTAATCACGGATACTAAGTGATTTTGAAGGAAAAAGAGGGATCGGATTGTGTGGGATAAAACACTAAAGTGTAAGATAGTTTATAGCGTAGGGGTCATAGAACTATAGATCATAGAGAAAGAAACACACGCGTTCGCTTTTTGACTTTAAAACACTATTTATTTGTAAAAGAAGAGAAACCACGATAAAACCGGTAGAAATGTAGAAATAATAGAAAAATAGAAACGAAAAGGAGCAAGAATGAGTAACCAAATTTGTGTGACTTACAGTAGTAATCGAAAAAGAATGGGTGGGTAGCGATCGCTCGGTTTCAGTTGGTGGCTGGTCTCCTCAGGAGGTCCTCTGGTCCACGGGTGAGCGAGAGAGACGGAACTTCGGTTGATCGTTCGATGTAGTTGAAGATTTCGGAAAATGGACTTGTTGGGTATTTCTCGGTTAAATTTACTGGAATTAATTCTTCCGTATTCGTTTAACAGTGCAAAACTGAAGAAGAAAGTCGTTCAATGGTATATTGAGTGACTGTGATTTCGATGTCTTCAAGATACTCGAGAGTGTAATTTGAACATGCAAAGGGGGGCGCCCAAAGAAACAGAGCTGCAGCGTTTTCACACAACTAGGAAAAATCTGGTACTGGCGGTCATGATTCCTCATGACTAGGAAGAGTAAAAAATGACTGGTTTTCGGGGATCGGTGGTCCATTTTATTGACGTTGCAGGTCGTTGAAAAATGAGTGGGGGTTCAACCTAGGGCGAAGTTCAAAAAGTGGAGACGTTTTCCTTGCACGTGTAAGGCTGATAACGTACCCTACTTTTTATCCAGAGTTGCTATGGGCTTCAAACGGTCCATGCCGAAATCACGTGAAACTGGTGCATGCATCGAGAAATTCTTCGAATCGATCATAAAGATGTCACTTTAATGATTGTGGGAATCATCGATTCTACGATGTCGCAATCCCACTTCGTTTAATTTTCGTGTGATTTCACCATAAGAAGAAAAAAGTGTATCCGAAACTGTACGTTTTTCAGATAAGAGGCCTCGCTTGAGCCAGCCGCTGTAGCCCGAGCGCTCCACTTTTACGACTTCCAGCGGGGAAGGGGGGCCCCGCTCGGGCCATGTGTGCGTCGCCTATGCACGCGTCCCGGTCAAATTTATGACCTTTTACATTCCTCAGTTTTGATAAGGTTCTGTTGCTCCCTAATTTTTGAACTATTTTATTAGAGATTTTTCTGGCGTTTGAAAACTCAACGCTCGATTCATCTGTGCATTTCTGTTTATTTGTTGGGGTCATTACACGACTTCGAACGACTTTTCGCGAATTTTTCTCTTCTCGTCATTTCGTGCATACGTCAATACAGATTTTCTTCTTGGGTTTAAAAAATACGCGATCCGCCACACCTCCGGGGAAGAAGAATTTGCAAGGTCCTCCTTGCATACCAGTTCTAAATGTTGATACCCGAGTAATCGTTCATGGGGATGATTTTAAGGCTTTCAAAAAGTGCTCCACAATGAAATATAGAGTTATAATCGAAAAGTGGGTGGTTCTATCCTGGACGTACATTCAAATATAAGACCTTTTCATTCGGTCTGTACAGGATAATTGATCAATCGTTTCATGGAATCTATATAATGCAACATATCTATATTATTCACTAACTGTAATAACTTAACATAATTGCTTAGTATGAAGATAGCTATAATTGGTGAACATCAAATGAAGTAATATTATCAAGCATTAATTATTAATGAAAACAAAAGATTCGATATAATGCAATATTAACTGTGTTGTTTATGCTTTTAAATTTGATGTTCAATTCTGGAGGGTTCGTTACTGATTAGAGTAGTGTTACATGAATCAGTAGGTGGGGTACAAGGCAAGGGGGTTTTCGAGGCGAAAAAATAAAACTTTCGCATTGAGGAGGATTGTTAGGAATGTTTCGTTCCGTGTGTTCTACACGTACAAGCTTCGGAAGGGATAAATGGATTCATTCTTCAGGGGCCCCGAAGGTCCTGAAGGGGGGAGGAGTTGTTGAAATGAGAATACACCTGTTTATGATTGTGGGTCCAGTTCCAATTGTCTAGACTCTAAATTCGAATAATACACCAACCATTTCAGGGCGAGGAAGTCGAAAAGCACAATAATTGTCATTATTTTCTAGCCCATACTAACTTCCTCACTGTGAACGTGAGTATTGGTCTAATCATGACCATCGTCAGGGGAATGCGTGTTGCCTATCCGTTCTGTTGGTCAAATCGTAGATTGCTCTCGAAATAGTTAATGGTAGAAATTAGCTTAGTCAAATGAACGTGATATTGAGGGAAATGTCTGGCGTATGAATCGTCCGTGACGTATTGGTTATACTTAATAATGTTCTGTCATTTAGGTGTAGTTCGCATCCGCCTTGCATTCGTAGTCTACCATATCTCGACGGCATTGGGATATGAATAAATAGCTTCTACCTGTATTTGTTATCCAGAGGCGATAATCAGAGGGCACAATATGACCGATTATATGCCTCGGTTGATATTGTGACAACTAGTATTTGCATAACAACAAAAGTGCGTCCGTTTTTTTTTTTGTTTGGTATTGTCTTAGAACCGGTTCCAGTCTCTCTGTATATCTGTAAATATCCTGTAAATCAAAATTTATTAAAATATTCTATGCAGTGGTGATTCCTCTCACAGGCCCTCATCTTGCCGAATGGAGCCCTGAAGATTGAGTCGTGATGGTAGGTACCTGTTATCTCGTGATGTAATAAGCAAAACAACGTCAGCCACACTTCCATTTTCGAATAGTTTTCTTATCTGAAATATTAACGTGGTTTTATAGTGTTCTATCAGTATTGTTTTTATTCTACCTTCTTCTCGCGAGAGAGTACATATATGGATATGTCATCACCGTTCTGGAAGTTAAGGGTCTTTTCTTGTTTTATCAGCGGAGAAACAGTTTTGCTTCATCTATGTATAAATTTTTCTAAATTCCGACATAACCCTCGGGTACAAACGCAATTTTCAATCGATTAGAATGTAGGACTCGGGATTGATTTGATTTCATCTGTAATCTTACGTTTCCATTACTCAAGACTTGTGTTATTTTATAAGGGCCGACATAAAAATCGTCTAATTTTCCTTTCCGATTTTCTTTCAGTAAGTAAGCCCAGTCACCAATTTTGAATTGTTGAACGTTAAGTTTTCGATCGTAATATAATTTTGATCTTTCTTTTGCTTTTATGAGATGTTCGCGCGCGAGATACCTTGTGTCTTGTAATTTGATTATCAGATTTTCGACATGACTATGATATGTTTTCAGTTTATTATACGAAAATGCTGATGGCGCTCGAGCGGTGCGTCCATACAATAATTCAAAAGGTGTAAATTGTGTAGCTTCATGTACACTAGTATTATAAGAAAACATGGCATAATTGATGAGTTCATCCCATTCTGATTCTACTGTTGTAAAATGTCGCAAATAATCGGCTAAAACCCGGTGCGATCGTTCCAAGGCTCCATTCGATTGGGGATGATACGCGGTTGTTCTAAGTTGTTTGATTTTGAAACATTTAGCTAAAGATTTTACTAGTTTACTCATGAAATTGGCTCCTCGATCAGTCAATATTGTGTGGGGCGTTCCGTGCAAACAAATAAGATTTTTGGAAAGGGCGTTTGCGACTTCAGCAGCGCTACCTTCTTTCAATGGAGCCGCCATGCAATATTTGGTAAGATCATCTTGCATAGTTAGGATATAGATATTATCATTTTTTGTTCGGGGAAGAGGTCCCACTATGTCTAGAGCAATCCGGTCGAATGCATCTATTGACGTATCCGTTATGATCATTGGTTGCTTCGTTTTCATACGTAATAGTTTTTTCTTCTGGCAACTGACGCAAGTTCTAATAAACTCCCTTACATCCTTTTTCATACCGCCCCAACGGTATGTTTGCTTCAATCGAGTGCACGTCTTGGTCACTCCTTTATGTCCTCCTACTGCCGAAGAGTGAGCTTCGGCAATAATTTCCGGTCTATCAATCACTGTAGGTATATTTATTGTATTTCGACAAATCATTAATTTAATACTCTTATCCGGAATTGCGTTTAGCAATTTTCCTTTAAGTTCCGACCATGTCGTAGTGAAAATTCCATTCGGAGAAAAGAACACACTTACAGTAGTTTTTTGGGGTTTGATTAGTAAACAGGAAAGGGATTTGAATACTTCGGGAAGCGCCATTTTGCCATCCCAAATTATTTTGTAATATGTGACATTTTTGTCATATTGTACTACGATTTCACCTGGTTTTGTAGTTCCCGTCGGTATTTCTTTAACTTTCTTGTATTTTAAGAGTAGTTGTGCACCGGTTTCGAACGGTTCTCCTTTAGGAGAGAAAAAACATACTACTGGTCCTACCCGGAAAATAATATTGTCCGAAATCTCAATAGCGTTTTGTGTGGAAGTTCCTGTTCTATCCACGATGGGTTTTCATGGATGTGTTTGATCCCTGACATGATCTGTTACTGGATTCGGTTTGTACGCACCTTCTTCCAGGATGTTGTCATCTTTTGATTCTGGAACTACATATTTCTGGGCATTGTTTTCCGGCGCTTGAGTAGACAACTCGGTTGTCTGTGGAGCTTCATCTCTTTCTTTGGAGTTTTGATTTGCTGGCTTGGTCATGCTTCTTGTTAGCACATTTATAGTTTTCGCGTTTATGGTTACGTTTGCAGCATCATTTTTCCGCGTATTGTTATCACTGATTTCTTCAAAACAAACGTCTATTTCGTTGACGCTCTCTTCTACCGGGTTTCTGGAAAGAGCGTCTGCATTCACGTTTGCACTTCCTTGTTTATAAATGATATTGTATTCGTATTCTTCTAGTTTAATTCTCCATCGCAAAAGTCTAGACGTCGGGTCTTTCACATTGTGTAGCCATATCAATGGTCTATGGTCGGTAACAAGCGTGAATTTTCGCCCGTATAAGTATGGTCGGAAGTAGCGCACAGCAAAAATGATCGCTAAAAGTTCTTTTTCAATCGTGGAATAGTTCCGTTCGGCTCCGTTTAGTGCGCGTGACGCGTACGAGACGGGTAGGTCCTTTCCTATCTCACCTTGACTCAATATCGCATCTATTGCGTGGTTGGAAGCATCTGTAGTCACGATGAACGAATTTTCAAAGTTGGGGTATTGCAATATCGGCTCACAAATTAGACGATCGCGTAAAAGATTGAAAGCTTCTTATTGCTTGGATCCCCACTGGAAGGTTATGTCCTTCTTCAAAAGTGCCGTCAGTGGCCTTGCAATTTTCGAGAATCCTTCTATAAAACGACGGTAGTAGCCAGCCAGTCCGAGAAATTCTTTTATATTTTTGGGATTTCTCGGCACAGGAAAGTTTTGAACCGCTTTAATTTTGTCTGGATTTGGACGTACGCCATCTTGGCTTATGATGTGCCCTAAGTACGCAACTTCGCGCTTTAAAAATTCGCATTTGTCTGGCTGTAGCTTTAAGTTGGCTCCGCGTAATCGATCAACGAGATTTAAAAATTTACGTTCATGCTCCGTTAGCGATTTAGAGTAAATTACTACGTCATCTAGATAAACAAACATTTCTTGACCTTGTAGACCCGTTAATGTTTGATCCATAAGTCTTTGAAATGTCGCTGGTGCGTTCTTTAACCCGAAAGGCATTCGGTTATATTCATAGTGTCCGTGTGGGGTGGAGAAAGCTGTTTTTGGTTTGTCCGATTCTTCCATAGGAATTTCATGGAAGCCTGAAGCGAGGTCAAAAACGGAAAAATATCTGGCACCTCCTAATTGATCAAGGATTTCGGTGATTTGTGGTAGAGGATATGCATCACCCACCGTTTTTTCATTTAGAGCGCGAAAGTCGTTGACAAGGCGCCATCTTTTGTTCCCTTGCGAGTCATTCTTCTTTGGAACGATCCATAGTGGTGAGTTATAAGGAGATTTCGAATCCGAAATTATTCCGTTGTCCAGCATTTCACTCACTTGTTTCCGTATTTCTTCTTTGTGGATCATAGGGAATCGATATTGTTTAGTGTTGATTGGTTTAGGGTCCGTTGTTTCAATCTTATGAGACATTGTGTGCGTACAACCTAATGTTTCTCCTGGGATATGAAAAACATCTTGAGTGTTTGCTATTAAAGAATGAACCGCACTCTTTTCTTCTTCATTCAAATGATCTAAACGAAGTAATTTCTCCAAGTCTTTTAATCGATCGATGGTGGAAGTCGGTGTGAGATGCGCTATTCGATAAGCTATCTGGTCTTTATTAATTTCGCCATATTGCTCTAAAGTGACCGGTTTACAATTAACAACGGCGGGAATTTCTCCAGAATTGATCGCGTTCAGGAATATTCTACCATTGCAATTGGTTACTAAGGCTTCACCAATGAATATTTTGTCCCCTAGTGGTAATTTCGGTAAATACCCCGTTGCTGGCGAATGATCGGTAACTGTCAAAAATATCATCTTCTTTGTCCGTAGTGGAAGTATGATAATGTCCTCTGTATGGAACGTAACATCCTTATTTTTCAAGTGCAATGTTCGCGTAAGGTAATTTATTTTTGCAGATTGCGAAGCTAGGAATGGCGTACCGATTATTCCGTCTTGTTGGGTTCCAAGATTATTTCCAACTACGTGGAACGTTGTGGCATATCCGAATATCGAGATTGAAACAGTACCTAGGGTGTTCAATCCTGCGGAAGCTATTCCGTTTATTCGGATAACTTTGGATGTGTCGATTACATCGTTCGATGTTAGTACGTTTTGTTTGATCAGGTTTATTTCTGCACCTGTATCGATCATAAGAGAAAACGGAGTCTGGTGGTTTTCTCGCTTTAAAATGATTGTAGGAGTGTTAGATGCGTAACTTCTATTGAACAAATGGCGATCTCTCCGCGCGGTTGACTCATTACTGAAGCGCAATTCGTCGCCTGTTCCTCTATACGAGCGCTGGACGTAGAGGGGCGAATCCCGTTTCCCGAATGCTGCTTAGATGGCTCGCGTCCGTTACGTTTTCGTGCGTCTTGCCATTTCTTTTTACGACATTCATCAATTGAGTGGCCTTTGAATTTGCAAAATTCGCAAATGATAGGTTGTGGGTAGCCATGCTTGAGCCAGCAGTTTTCTTCCGTATGTCTAGGCTTTCGATAATATTCGCAAAATTTTTCTTCCTGGATAGTATTTACTCGTAAATTATCTGGTTTTCTGAATTGATTCCTAGGTTTTTGAAACGCGTCTTGCTGGGCATTTTGCCAATAACTGTTTGTCATATTGCCGTGTAGTGTATCCCGCGCTTGTTTCTCTTGTTCTGCTTCAATTGCTTCGCGAATTGCTACATCGAGAGTGGGGCACCTATGAACGTGTACTTTTATTCCATATCTCAGTCCCCGTATGAAACAACGAATTACTTCTTGTTCCGTATCCTTTCTGAAAGTTCGCTGAGAACCCCCGTTTCTTGAATAGGCATTCAAAATACTCATCATTGATTGGTTGGCTCGATTACCGTATACAACCACCGGTTCGTTTTTTCCTTGGATTAGACGACCGAGTTTTCCTTGCAATTGGGCCAAAGATTCAATAGGTGCGAATAAATTTTGCAAAAAACTCACCAGCTCATATACTGAGGGAAATTGTCTGCCTTGAATCGAGTTTTTTGCGGGACCATGCAATTTGTTCCTGATCAATTTGGTTAGATTCGATTCCATGTGTAGATTTGTGGTGTGTTTCGCGTCATTACAAAGCATATTCTTGGCTTCATTACATCCCTGTGCAAAATCTATGAAAGCGGCGGGGTCCCCGTTGAATTCAGGAATGGCGGATAGTGCTTCTTGGAGAGTGACACTGGTCCCTTGATTTAACGCGTAAAAAATGGGATTTGAACCGGATGAAAAAAATGATTCTGGCTGCCCTTTTACATTGGATGGATCGGATTTCATTGCGTTCATTGGATCTGTCAAAATCGGCCCGCTATATTGGGGGAAAAATGACGTCATATTCTCTGTTTTTTGAGCGAAATTTCTTTCCTGCGTCGGGTTTGAATTATTACGCAAACTGTAAATATTCGGGACACTCGTTCCTTCGTTATTGTTACAAGTAACTTTTGAAGGTGTTGCAGTTTCAGTAAATTGCGAGGCTGGAAGAAAATTTCGGGTTGTCGGCCATGATTGACTCCAGAAAATATTTTCATCATTATTTTCACTGCATTGAATACCTGAATGTAAAGCATCCTTAGATGGTTTTATTGTGAGTTGCATGGCTTCTTGAAGATTGCTTTGAGAATTCGCCGGGAGATTATCAAATAATTGTTTAAAATTGAGCCAGGCGTCGGAAGTTTTCGTGATCAATTCTTTTGTGTTAGCGTGTGGATTTTGCGAAATATCTGCGCTGGAATTGTCTACTATGGGTCTTGCATTTTCTGAAATAATTGTTTTTTCACATCGAGATTTTATGGGCGCACTGATTTGTTGCGATTCTGGGTTCGCAGAGACAGGTGTAGCTACAAAGTTTTTTGATTCGAATTGTTGTTCATAAAATTTTCTTGCAAGTTCAGTTCCTTGTTTATCTGGTGACAAGTTTCGTTGTATTTATGAAAATACCTCATCGAAAATGCCCGCACTTTTGATTTGTTCTATTGCTGTTTCGTTATGTTCAATAAATTGTTTAAAAATTTTCAATTGTTCACGCGGAAGTTGTTGATTTTTGCGAAGTCGTTTTATAAAGATTTTATTGTTTAGAAGGAAATGAGGATCGTGAGTTAACTGTGATCCTTTCTTTTTCGAAATAGCACCCAAACTTGTAATGGGTGTTTCACCCGACGGCGTGTCAATCATCGCGGCTCCCGCGACCGCGTTCTCGGAATGAGAAATGTTCGAAGAGATTTTTGATGGTAATAATGACTGCCGTATTTGCAAAGCGATGTCGTCGTCACTTTGGGATATATCCGAATTATTTTCGCTACTCATTTGTTCAAATTCGCGATGCCGTTCATGTAACTCGCCGTCGCTACGCACAACTTCTTCCACTGGTATGCGTTCTACATCATCGGGTTGCTCGATATCCCCGGTGCTACTCGATTTACCGGCTTGCATGCTACTACGCGTTTTAACCATCGTCCCGTTTTATAACAATCGAGTCCCTGTTCGGGCGCCAAAATTTTTGTTACGGTCCTAACGCTGAAAATCGTGTAGAAAACTCGGGTGGAAGGTGAACCCCAGCAACGAACAGACCGCAACTAATCACGAATACTAAGTGATGTTGAAGGAAAAAGAGGGATCGGATTGTGTGGGATAAAACACTAAAGTGTAAGATAGTTTATAGCGTAGGGGTCATAGAACTATAGATCATACAGAAAGAAACACACGCGTTCGCTTTTTGACTTTAAAACACTATTTATTTGTAAAAGAAGAGAAACCAAGATAAAACCGGTAGAAATGTAGAAATAATAGAAAAATAGAAACGAAAAGGAGCAAGAATGAGTAACCAAATTTGTGTGACTTACAGTAGTAATCGAAAAAAAATGGGTGGGTAGCGATCGCTCGGTTTCAGTTGATGGCTGGTCTCCTCAGGAGGTCCTCTGGTCCACGGGTGAGCGAGATAGATGGTCCTCTGGTCCACGGGTGAGCGAGATGGAACTTCGGTTGATCGTTCGATGTAGTTGGAGATTTCGGAAAATGGACTTGTTGGGTATTTCTCGGTTAAATTTACTGGAATTAATTCTTCGGTATTCGTTTAACAGTGCAAAACTGAAGAAGAAAGTCGTTCAATGGTATATTGAGTGACTGTGATTTCGATGTCTTCAAGATACTCAAGAGTGTAATTTGAACAGGCAAAGGGGGGCGCCCAAAGAAACAGAGCTGCAGCGTTTTCACACAACTAGGACAAATCTGGTACTGGCGGTCATGATTCCTCATGACTAGGAAGAGTAAAAACTGACTGCTTTTCGGAGATCGGTGGTCCATTTTATTGACGTTGCAGGTCGTTGAAAAATGAGTGGGGGTTCAACCTAGGGCGAAGTTCAAAAAGTGGAGACGTTTTCCTTGCACGTGCAAGGCTGATAACGTACCCTACTTTTTATCCAGAGTTGCTATGGGCTTCAAACGGTCCATGCCGAAATCACGTGAAACTGGTGCATGCATCGAGAAATTCTTCGAACCGATCAGAAAGATGTCACTTTAATGGTTGTGGGAATCATCGATTCTACGATGTCGCAATCCCACTTCGTTTAATTTTCGTGTAATTTCACCATAAGAAGAAAAAAGTGTATCCGAAACTGTACGTTTTCAGATAAGAGGCCTCGCTTGAGCCAGCCGCTGTAGCCCGAGCGCTCCACTTTTACGACTTCCAGCGGGGAAGGGGGGCCCCGCTCGGGCCATCTGTGCGTCGCCTATGCACGCGTCCGGGTCAAATTTATGACCTTTTACATTCCTCAGTTTTGATAAGGTTCTGTTGCTCCCTAATTTTTGAACTATTTTATTAGAGATTTTTCTGGCGTTTGAAAACTCAACGCTCGATTCATCTGTGAATTTCTGTTTATTTGTTGGGGTCATTACACGACTTCGAACGACTTTTCGCGAATTTTTCTCTTCTCGTCATTTCGTGCATACGTCAATACAGATTTTCTTCTTGGGTTTAAAAAATACGCGATCCGCGACATATCTTTGTTAGTAGGCTTATTGCTTTAATCGAGAAGTTTTTTAGTGCTATGTTGGGAATGTTATCTACACCCGAGGTTGATTTGTTTTTTAGTGTTTTGATGGCGGAAATGATTTCGCGGGGATTTGTGAGGGATTTAATGGGAGTTTCAATAGCTGCTTTGAGGATAGTTTTTTTCACATGACCTCTGACTTGTTGTTCAAAAGAATTATTTCCTCGGGAGGCCGATAACTTGTGGACATTCTGCGTAGTGTTTACAAAGTGTATTAGCCTTTTCATGGTCTTCCGTGTAGATCGTGTTATTGGATTTGAGTGTGGAAATTTTGCTTTTGCCGGTGTTATTCAAATATTTTGCTACGCGCCGAACAGAGTGATCTTTTAAGTTTATGTTTCTAAGTTTGTTGTCCCAAGATGATTGTTTCCATTCTGTTAATTTAAGTCTGATTTTTTTGATCAGCTGATTGCGTTCGGATTTAAGGTAGCGATTTCGCTTTTTTGCCATCTTGATCTGATATAATTTTTGAGTTTTATTAAGGAGGTTATTTCGGGTGGGAGACGGGTATGGGTGGATTTGGATGAGCGCGTGGGAGTGGTGGAATCCAGGGCTGTTTGAATAATTTGGGTGACACTTGTTATGTGTTTACCTATTGCTTCAGTGGTAAAAAAAACCTTTTGTTATAAGTCGGGTTTGGTGTAGAAATCTCATCATTTAAGATGTCCCTGAACTTTTTCCAGTCGGTTTTCGCATAGTTTAATATTTTAGATGATTCTGGTGAGGTTGGTTTTCCAAAGAGGGAGAAAAGCAGTGGTAGGTGATCTGAGGGGGATTCGGAAAGTGTGGTGAAATTATTAATGATAGCCATGTTGTTGGTTAATAAAAGGTCAATAGCACTAGCAGTGTTAGAATTATGAGGGTAGTGTGGAGGAACGTCTGGAAAGAGCAGATTAATTTGTTGTTGCGTCAAAAAATTTGAGAGAATCTTACCTGATTCGTTCGGCCTAGCAGAGGTCCAAGCAGTGTCCTTCGCGTTGAAGTCTCCAACAATCATTGTTGGAGTACTATCGGAGAGTAGGTGCCTCAATAGATTTGTATCTAGTGAGACATCCGGTGGATTATAAATTGAGTAGATCCTCGTTATTCTATTGTCCACTTGGACCTCTACTTCCACGTATTCGGTGAACGACAGGAGATCGTGCGGAAGAGGTTTATGCCTTAGGCTTTTGTGGATCGCCACCGCAACACCACCACCTGCTTTGGCCGCTCTGTCTTCCCTGATCGGCGAGAAGTCTGGAAAGTTTAGTTTCTTCGTTTTGCTGTTTAGCTTAGTCTCTGAAGTCAGACAAATTTTAATGTTATTGCTATGGACAATGTGTAATAACTCGTCCAGACTGGGGTTGAGCGCAAAAATATTAATTGCTAATATGTTGGTTATGTTTGCGGGGGAATCGTAGGTGTTTCTGAGGAGGGTGAGAACAAGTGAGCGTAGGATGCGGTGATTGAGATCCTACCAAGGGGGTGTTAGCTTTCTGGAGTTTAGAGATCATATCTTTAAGCCCGGTGAGGATTTCGGGAATTCTAAGGGTTTTTAGCTCGTCAAGGACTTGCTTCGCTGTGTTACTTAAATAAGATTCCGGAACATGTATTTCCTTTGGGATGGTCCTAGGTTCAGCAGCGGGAGCGACAACATTCCTTCTCGAGGTTTCCACCATTGGGAAGAAAGAAGCGTAGGTGGGCCTGGACGTGTTGGCAGTAGAAATCAGAGTTGGCACTAGGACTGCAGGAGACTGGAGGAACTGGATGTTCCTTTCCAGATTCTGGATCGTGGCCGAGTTAGGAGTGGCAGGCAAGTGAGGTGTAGCGGGCAATTCCAATGGCGCTAAGCTGGGCCTGGCCGACTGGGCTCATTTTTTTTGAGTTTCCATGAATTTTTGGCGCATGGAACACTCTCTATAACTGGCCGTGGGCCAGTCCGCAGTTCGCGCACTTAAGAGTTTTCGAAGTGCAGGTTTTGACGTCATGGTTTGACGCGCACTTGACACATCTGAGGTTCAGGTTACAGTGTTGACTTGCATGGCCAAACCGTTGGGACCTGAAGCACTGGGTCGGTTGCTCGGACTTCACGAACTTTTCCATTTTGTAAGTGTGGTAGAAAATAGTTTTAATGGCAGCGAAGCTGCTCAAGGTTATTTCAGGGCCAACCGTGATTGCGAAGATCGGTAGAGGCCTGTTTTCTTTAGTATCTCCGTCTTTATTTACTTTCACGAATTGGCGAACGGAAAGTACGTTGATGCCGTGATTTGATAATTCGGCTTGAATTTCGGCTTCCGAGAAACTGCTGGGAAGCCCTTTCAAAATAAATTTCTTCGGTCGCTTACTTTTAAGGCCGTAGGTGAAAAAATTAAGGTTTTGCCTTTCCAGAATGTGATTTTATTGTAGTCCTCCGTCGTTTGTAGGTGGACGATCGTGGTACTTCCATTAAACTTCATCCTGAAATTTTTATCCGAGGCGTTGACTTTGAAAATCAATTACCTTTTTGGTCTCCAATTTGTCCTTTCAATAACGATTGTGGAAAACAGAGAAGTTTATACGAAGGTGGAGAATGACAATAATTTTCTCAATACATCCCACATGGAAAAAATATATATCCAGACATATAAGTCAGTTATAACCGGATATATGTCGCATATATTGCGGCAAAATATAGAATTTCCAAGATATATGTTGGATATATCTCGCCAGGCACATTCGAGATATTTCCAGAATATAAACAGGATATATTTTAGATACAATTGCGGCAGAGCAACTATATCTCAGTTATAATCTTTGGATTATATTCTTTTCTATGCGTGATAATATGGGAGACATAAACATGGCGTCCAATTATAGGGGGGTATCCTTGTTGGATATCGGGTACAAGGTCTTGGCCTTAATTGATTGATTGTCATTTATTAGCAATTCGTGCTACATTGGTTGTGATCTTGACTGTACATTATTTTCGCAACTCAAATAAGAAATTTGTCGTTCTCTTTCACATACTTTATCGCTTCACGCTTAAATACATCTTTCTTCAATGCCCTTCCACACTGCGGAAGTTCGTTATACATCTTAAATCCTTTGTATAATAAATCATTTTGACCAAAACTCGTTCTAACTCGCTGTAACAATACATTTTTTGCGTTTCGTGTCCGCACATTACTCATTACTTCCTGATTTACGTCAATCTCGCCATTCTCAACCATACAATGAATATACTTCAAAACATTCAATTTTATTCTCTGTTGCACTGACAAAAAACCTAGCGCATTAAGCATATCTTTTATTCTTGTCCTCCTGTTGCAATGAAGTATACTCCGCATTCCTCGATTTTGCAATTTTTGAAGTTCTTTGATACTCGTTTCATTCATTATAAATAATATGGAACTACAGTAGTCGAAATGTGGTGCAATTATAGACTTATAAACTATTGTTCTAGCCATAATACTGATATGCCCCCCAATTCTATTCAACACACCAATTTTTTCCCCTACTTTCTTGACTAGAATTCTTGATATTTTTTAAATGTTAAATTACAGTCTATTATTACACCGAGAAACTTTACTTACAAAAACACGCTCAATTTCAAAATTGCTTTTAGATTTAACGACTATATTTCTGTTCATAATTTGTCGCTGATGTTTAAGTACCATGAAATTTGTTTTACTCAGATCCATTTTAAGTTTGTTTTTGGTAAGATAACTCTCAATGCTTCGAAATTTCTTATTTAATTCATATTCAATCGGTTCAGAATTATGACCCGTCACAAATAACACCATGTCGTCCGCAAACATTGTTATATCACAATTTTCATCGGTCATATCCAGTAAATCATTGATATAAATTAAAAATAACAACGGTCCAAGTACTGAGCCCTGAGGGACTCCCGATAGAATTTCAATTTTATCCGATTTTGCTGACCTATAATTGACACTTTGGCTTCGTCCCGAAACGTACGATCGAAACCAATCCAAAACTACACCATCAATCCCATAATTTTTCATTTTCAATAGCAAAATATTTCTGTCCACTGTTTCAAATGCTCTTTTAAGATCAATGAAAATCGCTCCAACCATATTTCCTTTATTAATTGACTTTTTCCATGTAGATACAATATTTTGTACTGCATTTTCGCATGATGTTCCCTGTCTAAATCCAAATTGTTCTTTTATTAATAGATTATGTAATTCCAGGTATTTCCTAAGCTGATTACTGACTATTTTTTCCAATAATTTTTCACACTGTGGTAAAACATTAATTGAGCGAAATTCATTTGATTTTATAATGCTCGCCACTTTCTCAATGGGTGTAATTTCGGAGTGCTTCCAATCATCCGGGACGAGCCCTTGTTCTAATGAGCAATTAAACATAGCACACATGTCATTTGGCTCTATTTCAAATACTAATCTAAGTATATTACTCGAGATTCCCTCAGGACCCTGTTTATTGGGTAATGACCATAACAATTTTTTTTAATCCTGTTATTTTTTGAAATTGTACAAATTCATGTGCCGTATATTTTTTAAAGGTAAATTCTGAGTTTTCCTCATCAATACTGTTGAGTGTTTCATTCGCACTGTCAATAAAATATCTATTGAAATAATTCGCAATTTTAGTGTCATTTCTAATCATTTTTCCATTAAACTCAATCTCACCAGGTAAATCATCATCTTTGTTTGTGCATAGAACAGATTTTAAAGTTTCCCACATTTTTCTACTGTCTTTCTTATGACTATCAATTTCATACTCATAGAACGACTTTTTTGCAATACGAATTTTCGACACGGTTTCATTTCTTTTATTTCTATATTTCATCCAATCAAGTTGTCTATTATTTGAGATTGCACTTTGTAATAACTGTTGTCTTTCTCTTATTAAATTATTAATATCGTCATTAAACCATAGCTTATTTTTTAAACCACTTTTTGTTATTATTTCCTTAACAGGTGCTTCAGTATCTAAGGTTTGCATAATTGTTTCAATAAAAAATTTCGTTTCATCCTGAAAATTCATATTAACAACTTTGTTCTCTTTGAATTTCGCTAATTTGCCCTTGAACGTATTTCGGAAATTACTTCCATCAAAGTTTTTAACATCACGGATTTGTTTTTTATACACAATTTTTTTCGTTTTATAATTTCCTAACGTCCACTCGAGCAGTGCATGGTCTGTCATTTTCTGACTATTAAGACCTTTAGGCATTACCTTAATGTTACTAAATAATAAATCTATAATTCAGGGGCTATTTTGTTCAATTCTTGTTGGCTCTGTTACAAACTGTTTCAAGCCCAATCCAGCTAATTTATTTACCAACTTTTTCCCATAAAATAGTTTCTTACTGGGGGAGGCGCTGGCATCGCGAAAGTGGCGGTTTGGCTGGAAAGTGGGTCCGTGATTTTTGGCCAAATTGGAAAGGTTGAAGGAGTGAAATGGGGCGGAAAGTGTAAGAAAAGTGTGGGAGGAACGCCGAGGGAGGCGGGTAAATAAAGGTGAAGGTGTGGGTGGTATGCAAGAGAAGATATCGCGATTGCAAGGGGCTGCCCAGAAAATGGAGGTTAGAGTGAGTGGCAAAAGAAAGAAGAGAGAGAGAGAGTGAATTTGAGCGGGAAAGGCAAGTGTTGGCGGGGGAAGGCCCAAAGATGGCACCACCAGGGATGAAGCAGAGGCGACTGTAAGAAGTGGCAGTGAACCGATGAAAATAGAAGAGATGGAGAGTGAATTTGAGCGGGAGAGGCAAACATGGAGGGCTTGAAGGGGCATTTCGGCACGTGGTGAGTGGAGGAATAGGCTGACGAAGGAACTGAGTGAAGGCTGGACCAGGGAGAGGCCAGAAGGCTGCTAGAGCGGAAGAGAACAGTGAGGGGGAAAGAGAGAGGAGTGACACCCCAGAGGTAGGGAATGGGGAAAGTGACATGTGACTGAAGTGGTTTAGTGAGACGCGGGAATAAATTCTTCATATAAACAGTTTGACTAAGAAGCTATGTACCAAGGAATATAGTGAAAGACTGTAGGATTCTTTTGTTGAAAACCAATTAGAAATGTAGTAGAGTAGATGAGATTATACTATTAGGCACATACGTATCATAAGTTTCTGTTACAATGTTAAAATGGAGAAGTGGGGAGAAGGCAATAAGTGATGTAAAGTATAAAGAAATGTATATACAACATCAATAAATCATTATCTATCTTATCTAGTTTCTTACTGATGTCAATATTAAAATCACCAACACATAAACATATATATTTTTTTGTACAATAGGTTCACAAATATTCTTAATGAAATTGATAAATTCACAATCACTAGCGCTTGGTGAGTGGTATGTTACAATTATTACTCCCTTAAAATTATTATTTACAATTTTTATCCCTACAGCCCAACAATTACTCACAATTTTCATACTTACAACCATTTTAAATTCTATATTTTTATTTACATATAAAATCACACCACCAGTATTCTTCTTTTCTGAATCACATCTAATCATATTATATCCATCAATAGATATCTCCGCATCTTCAACATCATTAGTTACTCTTGTTTCCGAACAGGCTAAAATAGATGGATTCTTAGTTTTGACAATCAATTCTTCTAATTCATCTTTATTGTTTATTAAACTACGTACATTTAGATCAACAACTTTTAGTCCACGCTCACTAATAGTTGATTTTATATTGTTAATACATTCTTTTTTTTTGTTTTTCTAAAAAAACATCTATATGACGGGCAGGCCTTATCCTTTGCTTCATGAGTTAGATCTGATTCCGAAAGGTTTAAGTCGTATTTGTCATTCATACATGAGATACATTTCAATACAGTACTTGTGCAATTTTGAATTGAGTGATTCCCAGCACATTTTCCACATCTCTGGCACTTTTTACAATACTTCGCAATGTGGAAAAACCCCCAGCAATTATAACACCTAGTAATTTTAATGTAATCAAAAACTTTACACTGATTTCACCCGATATTCAAATATTGCTCATTCAACATATATCGATGCAATTGTCCGGTAACCTCAATAACAATTGATACATTGGCAAATTCTTCTACCACCCATTTGCTCACTATTTGTATGTCTCCACATCCTTCAATTGATTCCAGTCTATGTTGCTTGACAATGTTTTGAATCAGTTCATCATTTGATTTCTCCAAATAGTCAGATTCTATATTACTTTCAATTTCAGTTTCTGTTCTTTTTGAAGTAATATTGAATATTCATCACCCATTTCTGTGTCTATTGATTCTGCAATTTTCTTTCTTTCGTCATTGTTTCTACAGCCTGATGTTTTCATACTACATGATTTTACATTTAAATTATTAACACCGATTTTAGTTTTTATTGCACTTTGTGTTTTCTTTGCATCTGCTGAGTTTTTCGGCTTTACCACAATAAGCGAATCTTGATTGTTATTTACGCGCACAATATTACTTTGAGCGACAGCTGACCCATACGTGGTCGTCTGTTTCGAGGTTATATCACTCTTGTCTCGAGTTGCTTCAGTAGTTGTCTTTTTTCAAAACAATTTATAAAGTTTTTCATCACATTTTTCAAGTCACTTATCTCACTCTTCATTGCATTCAAATCCGTACTGATTTTGTTTTCCATACTCGACAATTCAGTGTTCCATATATTTTTAACTGTATTTTTGAATATTTTAGAGTCACAGTGCCAGTTTTTTAGTTTTTCTATTTTATTACTTGTATCGTCAATTTTTTCACTTATAAAATACTCATTGACTACCTCCTCACTCTCTCTCTCTTCCTTTTTTTGTAAATGTTATCTTTACCAGCGTATTCTGTTGTCGCTAGAGGTTCAACTGGAAAACAATTATTAGCATTTGTATCAACAATTTCTTCCATATCACATTGCGATGATTTGCGGTCATCAACTTGGATGATCATGTCATGTGAAATATCTACATCAGCAGACTCGTCATATCTCTTTGTTGATGAATTGTCAGAGGTGACAATTTTCCCATCACATAGAACCAACTCATCTTGGTCACTATAAATTTTATGGATTTTTGCGCATCCAGGATGGAACAATTTGAGGCATTTTTTGCATTCCGACTTATTTTTTGCAATGTCTTTGCGACATTTACAACAATTGATTGGTGTTACACAAAGCATGTTGACAGGTCAGTTGAAGGTTAGGTTGTACGCAATCCACAATTTCAGAGAACACTTCAATTTGTTTTATTTTGCACTAACATATTTTTAAAATACAACAACCCCACATACACGCCAATGTCAAATATCAATTCATGAGAGAGATATAATGCGGATAACATATAACTACCAACACTCGACGGAACACATTCCGGGACAAGGGGCTTAGAGATTGTGTCTAATCGTGGCGAAGAGATTGGGGAAATGGCTGGAAGAAGAGGGCAAACTGTCGGAGGCACTAGTGGGATTTAGAGAGGAAAGAGGAACGATGGAACAAGTGTTCGTACTGAACACACTGGTGGAGAACCGATTAAAGAAGAAAGAAGGAAAGCTGTATGTGGCCATAAATTTGAAGGCACCATTCAATAAAGTAGATAGGGACAAGCTGTGAAGGAAAATGCGGAATATGGGTATAGAAGGAACGTTGTTGAGGATGGCACAAAAAATATATAAAGACACGTTGAACGGGGTGGTAGCTAGAAAATGACTCACGGAGAGGTTTAAAACAGGGAAAGGAGTGAGAGAAGGCTGTCCTCTCAGCCCAATTTTGTTTAATATATTTATTCAAGACTTGGTAGAGGATTTGAAGGGAAGAAAAGAAGGACGCACGGTGATCGGATCGGGAGCAGGGGTAAAGGTCTATGTCCTAATGTACGCGGATGATGCAGGTATCGTAGGCGAAGAGGGCGGAGAGCTGACGAAGATGCTGAAGATAGAACAGAAGGTGGCGTGAGCAAGGGGGAGATGTGGAAAAGTGCTAAGGGCAGAAAAGAAGGGGATTGACGATCAACAGTGCAGAGCATGCGGAAAAGAGGAGGAGGACATTCAACACATAGTAGAATGCAAAAAACTGATGGAGAGATCGGGCAAAAGTGATGAAAGATGGTGGAAAAACTAGAGGAGAGAGACAGGAAGGAGATGGTGGAGAGCAGGGTTTGTAGAAATGGGGAAAAAGGCACCAAAGAAAAAAGACTGTGAGGGACTAGGGAGGATGGAGAAGAAGTTAGAAGCAGCGGACGACGAGAGGAGGGCGAAGCAGGATGGAGCGATACCGAAAGATAGTTGACTAAGGGAAGAACATGTAGCGGCAGGAGAAAAAACATATGGCGAGAGATGGGAGTGTGCATAGCATATCGAGGGTGAGAGGGGGAGGGGTCACGTGACGGCATTGGCATATACTGAGTGAAAAACAAAATATATTAACTTGTATCACCCAACGAAAATAAACTCAATACTATTCTTTAATGTTTTATTAAAAAAAAAAAAAAATCAAAAAGGAAAACGACCCTGGCAATTTGGAAATCACGCAGTTAGGTGGTCGTTCGGTGGTTCACGGTGGTTGCCGTTTTTTCTTAGAAAACCCATTGAAATTGGCCCATGGCGATGCGGTAATCGATAAAATTGATTGTTTTGAGAATATTTAGGTACTAATAACCCCTAATTACAAGCAAAAATTGATTTTTTCCGAAAATAATTCAATGAGTTTCTGGGAGGAGTACTTTTTTTTTTATTCAGCATATAGAAATATGTACATAGAAAGAATACAGAAAAAATTGGCACCGGGAACATAGTCATAGGCGCCATCTACCCGGAGGAGTACATTCGCCTTCTGCTGCTAGCGACATCTAGCTTTTGCAAAGGAGATAATTGTCTCGGTAGATAAAGCAGGGGCAATGTCGGGTAATGTAGGTAGACCTATACTCTGGCGATTAAAAATTGCGAATTCAAAATTGTCAATTGCCAATGGAAAATTGTGGATTGGCAATTGAAAATTGATAAGTAAAAATTGCGGATTGAAAATTGCAGTTTGAAAAGTGCGGATTGAGAAATAAAAATTGAGGATTAAATATTGCCAATTGAAACTTGACAACTGAAAATTGACAGATGAAAATTGAGGATTAAAAATTGTCCATTGGACAATGAGAAGTGAAGTTGCGGATTGAGAACTAAGAGTTAAAAATTGCACATTGAAAATTGCCGATTGAAAATTGACAATTGACAAATAACAAATGCAGATTGAAAATTGTCAATTGCAAATTCCGGTATGAAAATTATAGATTGATGCTTCAAAATTGAGGATTGAGGATGAAGATTGAAGCTTGAGGGTTGAAAATTACCAATTAAAACTTGACGAGTGAAAATTGCGTATTGAATATTGACAATTGACCAATGACAAGAGAAAATTGCAGATTGAAAATTGTCAATTGAAAATTGCCGTTTGAAAATTGGCAAATGAAAATTGAAAATTTCCAATTAAAACTTGACAAGTGAAGATTACCCATTGACAATTTGAGGATTGAATATTAAGGATGGAAAATTGATGACTACCCTGGCGGACCGGTCGATCGGGTTTCGATCCAGTTTCGATTGTGGACTCAAGTCGATCAGTATGCTGATTGAGTTTCGAGTGGCGGTCGATTCTGATTTTGATTTTTCACTTACCGATAGGAAAGTTATTGTAATCACCCCGAAATCGAACTTTTTCATTTCGGCTTGTAACTGGGGTCTTAAGGGTACCAAAATCATCCCCGAAGAATGCTGAGTCAATGTTTTTTTTTCCTCTGTCCCTCTCATTTGTACGCCCCCGGTAGCGGCCGTGTAAGCATTCCTTCAGGGGGCGTACTGGACACCCACCCATGCGGCTGGGGTCGACTTTCGCCATTTTTAGGCCATCGTATTTCTAAACACAGTGTAAACCTCCAGAAACCCCTGGGCTACGATGGCCGGCGCCTATGATGGAACCCACCCCCCCCCCCTGCGTCGGGTTAGGTTCCCGCTCGGCCGGGCGGTCTCCTTTTATGGGTACCGCCGATAGCACACACGGAAGTTCCTGCATCGGTCGGAATCCATGAGAAAATATTCTCCGGCGGCCGGGCGCGAAACTAGGACCTTCGGAGTAGTAGACAGATACTCTACCACTACGCCAAAGCCCCGACATTGCTGAGTCAATGTCTGTGTGTGTGTGTGTGTGTGTATATGTTAGTATGTATGTGCCTTCAATTTTGGTCAACGATTTCTCACGAATGGATACACCAATCGGAGCCATCGAGGTCCCAATCGACGCATCTTAATGTAACTCAGCCCTGATTAGTTTTTGACGGATATTGGTTCAGAATATATATGGTTATTAACAATTTCAATTGTTTATAACGCTATATCTCGTAAACCGTTGGAGTTATGGAAAAAATTGATTAACATAAATTGCTCCTCATACAAAGATCCACATTGAGGGTCTATTGACGTTTTTCCATAATGTGCCTAATTAAGGTGGTAGAACCGTTAGAACAAAATAATTTATGTAATACGTGCTTGAATGGAGACAGGCGGCGATCGCAAAAATTAGTCTCTACAAGTATACATGGATCGACTAAGAATTCGAGTTTGAGTCGATCTGTGTAGATGAAAATTTGTCGATTTTTACACACATATATACATCTAAATATATATGTGCCATTCCACGTGAAATCGTCGGACCTGGAACCAACTGGTTTCGGATTTGGCTGACACTGCGCATAACTATTTATAAGTTGAAAAAAAGATACGTATTTTGTTGTTTTTTACTAATAAACAATTACGCAATAATTATAAATAAAATATCTTAAAAAACCCATTTTTGATTTTGATGAAATTTGGATCACATATTCTAGTATATCTTTCGGTCATTTTGAAAAAAAGTCATCATTGAATCTGTTAAGGTGATTTTTTAACATTGATGTGATAAAACGCTTTGAATGTGATGTATATTTTGATGTTAATTTTTGGGTTTCTGTTATTCCTTCTGAAAATTTAAATAAGAAAATAATGAATTCCCGTGAAAATCGAGTCAGTGTGAATATTTTTTAATGAAATAAACTTAATATTTCAGTAATTTTTATAAACAAATGAGCATAACTTTGAAATGGCTGATATTATGAGAACACATATAAAGTACAAAAATGTTCCTGACTAAATTTTGCATAAAAATATATACAAGTTTTTTTGGTCGGAAGAGTTTCATGATTTATAAACAAATGGTCGTGCCCTAAAAACTATTGATATTTATGGAAAAAAAGGAAGACGAGAATGTATTTAGCAACAATACACCAGTTAGACCCTATCTTTATCACCAAAGTCATCATCAAATTTATAACATCACTTCCTTACGTAATATAAAACTGTGAATATCTACGCCTTCTTCAGATCTTAACATTGGCACCCTATGGGGAGGTAAACTTAATTTTTTTAAAATTGGTTTTTTGGCCACCTGCGCGCCTATACTATCCAATTGGAACCCCTAGAAGACTCTTCCGTCGAATTTGGGTCGAAAAAGTCAAATTTATTTTTTTCGATTTTGGCCAAATTTAACATTGGGGTCTTATGGGGAGGCAAACTCAAATTTTTTAAAATTGACTTTTTGGTGTGCGTTGCTACGATCCAATAGGAGCCCCGAGAAGATATTTTCATCCTAGGTTTCTCACGAACGAATGAAGCTATCGAGACCGTCAATATTGGAATCGAAGCATTTTCATGTAACTTAGAGAGGATCAGATTTTGGGTGAAATTGGTGTAGTCATGTATATTGTTATTAACAATTTTAATTGTTTATCACGTTCTATTGCATAAACTATTAGAGTTAGCGCAAAATTTATAAAAGAAAAGTTGTTCCCCATATGAAAATGGGTATTTTATGCAGAATGATTTTTTTCGCAAATTTGCATAATTAAGGAGGTATGACCGTGTCAACAATTATGTCTGTAGTGAGTGAAGGAATGAACACAGCGCTGTCATGAAGGTTTCAATCGAAGCATTTTCGTTCAGAATCGAGCGGATTGCATTTTGGATGACATTCATGGAGTACATATGCAATGTTATTAACAATTGCAATTGTTTATACGATTCGACTGGGTAAAATATTCAAGTTAGCGGGAAACTTATCTGAAGAAAACTATTTCTTATATGAAAATACATCGTTTACGTGAAATGACTTTTTTCCATAATTTGCATAATTAAGGAGGTATGGTCGGCTCAACAATTATGACTGTGATGTGTGAAGGAATGAAAACAGCGCTGTCATGACGGGACAAATCGAAGCGTTCCCGTGCAAAATCGAGCGGATTACACTTTGGATGGCATTCGGGCTGTATATGCAATGTTATTAACAATTGTAATTGTTTATACTGTTTCACTGGGTAAAATATTAAAGTTATCGGGAAACTTCTCATAAGAGAATTATTTCTCATATGAAAATACAGCTTTTACGTGAAATGACTTTTTCCCATAATTTACATAATTAAGGAGGTATGGTCGTCCGAGCAATTTGAAATACGGGAACAATGCATATCACCCTATTCCTTATACAATAAACGGGACGTGGGTTGCTCTATTCGTATTCACCCACGTAACCGCTGTTAGGCATTACTTCATTGGCAATACTACGGATCAGAGTACCCACCCATTGCGGCTGGGGCCGACTTCGCCATTTCAGGTCATCGTATTTCTAATCACAGGGTAAACCCCCAGAAACCCCTGTGATACGATGGCGGGCGTCTACGATGGAACCCTCCCTCCCCCCCCCGCGCGACGGGTCGCGTTCGGTCCCGGCTCACGGTCTCACTTTATGGATACCGCCGATAGCACACACGGAATGTTCCTGACATCGGTCGGAGTCCGTGAGAAAATATTTTTCAGAAAAAATATTTGCAGTGAGCGAACTTCCCGATAGTATGTGTGTGTGTGTGTGTTTTTTTTTTTTTTTTTTTTTTTTATTTTTTTTTAAGAAAAAGAGAAAGAAGGAAGTCAACCTCCTTCCTCACGCTTCCTTCTTTCTCTTTCCTTCCTCTTTTTCTTACTTTTTCCTTTATTGAACAAACTTACAAAATTAACAAATAAAACATAACGTGCAAAGGACAATACCCCTTGTCACATACAATACAGTTCGGTTGGTCCCCAGACAACGACGGAACATCTGCTGAGCAATACTTCGTTGTGTAGGGGACGATAGCCTTGGCTTCCTCAGTAGCGAATCCTTTCCGCTCGTTAACGGTAAGAAGATCCTCCGTTTACTCTGGATTTTTCCGCAACTGCTCCTCGCGGCGCAGCTCCTGCAAAACCTCCATTGCGAAGTCGCTTGTCGCGTTCCATGCCGCCTCTGATGACAGCATAACTTCCACAAGATTTCCACCGTTGATGGGTTTGCCTGCGCTATTTTCCCATACACATGTGTGTGTGTGTGTCTGTGTGACGATACACGTAGGAAGTCAAGTGCTATATCAGTTACGAAAATTCGATCATTGACCTATTAGTATGATTTTTGTCGATATCTCGTAACATATGATGCCTATCAAAACAAGTAATAAAACATGAAATATGTAGTTTCATGGGAGGAACAACTTTTGTTTGACACTTTTTCTCGGATCTATCACCGTTCTCGAGATACAATGTTATAAACAATTAAAATTGTTAATAACAATTGAAGGAATTGTCTTTTAGACGTGACACAGAAATTCAAATCGATCCAGTTGTTCAGGAGAAACCGTGTCACAAAAAAATGCTCACATACATACATACATACATGCACACACACACACACACACCCACACATTTCATTGAAAACGTGTCAGGATGATGCCAAACGTCGAGAAAAGTGAAAATCCGAAACCTAAAATCGGTCCATTACAAACCTTCCATTCGGAAGCAAAAACGTTAATTATAGGGTTAAACAGTGGTTCAATGAAGAAAACTTAGGAAACATGTTTGTAGAGAATTTGATTTCCGTTAGACAACCTTTTTTGTCATTTTTTTCTAAACTAACCCGTTCACGAGATACGTTAAAATAAACGTATTTTTTTGTTAATTACTAGAAAACTATCTCGCCGATTAAAAAACTCCTTTCAGAACACCGCCTCGGCGAGACGTAATTTTTGAAAAAAGAAAAATTAAAATCGGTCCAGCCGTTTACGAGAAACCGTTCGCCACAAAGATTTGCTCATATACGTACACACACGTGTATGGAAACGTGTCAGGATGATGCCAAACGCCGAGAAAAGTGAAAATTTCATGTCTACGACACTCTTGATTTTCAGGGTGGTTACAATAACTCCCCTATCGGGAAGTTAAAAATGCATATTCAGTATGATTTTTTTCAATAACATACAGTGGTAGAGAGGGTAACTAGGCGGATGAATTGCAGTTGAATATTTTTATGCGGCTTAAAAATCAAACTAAATTGATCGCGTGCAGTAATTATTGTCAGTAAAAATTGCCAATTCAAAAATGAGCATTGAAAATTGAGGATCGAAAATTAAGGATTGAAAATTACCAATTGGAACTTGACAAACGAAAATTGCGAACTCAACATTGAGGACCGAAAACTGAAGAGTGAAAATGGAGGATTGGTAATTGACAAATGGAAATTGCGAATTGAAGAATGAGAAGTGAGATTTGCGGATTGAAAATTGACAATTGACAAATTCGTCAAATTTTTACTTGTATAGCGTCAAATTTTAATCCGCAACTGTCAATTCGCAGTTTTCAATCCTCAATTTTCAATGCTCTACTTTCCATTCGCAATTTGCAATCGTCAATTGTTAAATCTTAATTTTGACTTGTCACATTTTAATTTGTCAATTTGCAATCGCCAATTTCAAATTGTCCATCCACAATTTTCAATTGGCAATGGGCCATTTCTAATTGGTAATTGTCAATCCTCAATTTTCAATTCGCAATTTTCACTTGTCAATGGTCAATTGTTAATTTTCAAATCTCAATTTTCAACCCTGAATTTTCAATCCGCAATTTTCCATAGGTAATTTTCACTTGTCAAGTCTTAATTGGCAATTTGCAACCCAGAATTTTCAATCTTCATTTTTCAATTCGCAATTATCAATTTTCAAACCGCAATTTTCAAATTGACAATTTTCAATCGGTAATTTATAATTGCCAATTTTCAATTGGACATTCTTAATTGGCAATTTTCAATGCGTAACGTTTATTTGTTAATTGTCAATTTTAAATTTCAATTGACAATTTTCAATTGGCCATTATCAAGTTCCAATATTCAATTGGTAATTTTCAATTGGCAATTTTTAATTAACTTCCCGATTTTTTTGCAAGTTATTGTAATGGCCCCTAAATCGTCGAATTCTGAACAAATGTCGGTGTGTATGTGTGTGTATGGTTGTATGTGTGGAATCGGAATTTTGGTTAACGATTTCTCACGACCGGGTCACCGAGGTCTTATTCGGAGCGTCTTCATAAAACTTAGATCGGATTAGTTTTTTGGTTAAAATTGACCGAGCAGTTTTTTTGTTTACAATGCTCTATTTCAAGAACGGTAAAAGATATGACAAAAAGTATTAAGCAGAATTTGTTCTGTAAGTGGAAATGCTGATTTAGTTTTTTATCACTTTTTTCCATATTTATCATAATTAAGGAGGTATGACCGGTTTTACCCCTTGAGCGTTCGCACCCCTATTCGCGTCTCACTCCCACTCCAGTAACCCGCATAATTCTCGTCCTCACGCTGACTACGCGGCTCGTCAAATATTCATGATTATCTGCTTGATAGATGGGAGTGAAACACTTAATTGACGTATCGAAAAATATAGGAATGACAAACAGAAATTACAAATCGGGAAGTTTTATTTGTGTTCCTAACGAGGACACACACATTTTTAACCCACTAGTTAACAATTTTTGATTGTCAATTTTTAATTGGCAATTTTCAATTAGGAATTTTCAATTGGCAAGTTTGAATTGGCAGTTTTGAATTGACAATTTCGAAGTGGCAATTTTGAATTGACAATTTTTAATTGGCGATTTGAAATTGGCAAATTTGAATCGGCAATTTTTAATTAACCATTTTTAATTAGCAATTTTTAATTGACAATTTTTACTTTGAAATTTTTAATTGGATATTTTTAATTGGCAATTTTCAGTTGGCAATTTTGAATTGACAATTTTAAATTCGCAAATTTGAATCGGTAATTTTTAATTAACCATTTTTAATTAGCAATTTTTCATTGACAATTTTCAGTTGGAAATTCTCAGTTGGCAATGTTTAATTGGTAATTTTCAATTGGGAATTTTGGATTGGCAATTTCTAATTGGCAATATTTAATTGGCAATTTTTAATTGACAATTTTTAATTAGCAATTTTTATTTGCCAGTTTTTAATCGGGAATTTTTAATTGACAATTTGCAATTGGCAATTTTGAATTGGCAATTACCAGTTGGCAATTTTTAATTGGCAATTTTCAATTGGGAATTTTCAATTGGCATTTTTTAATTGGCGATTTTTAATTGGAAATTTTTAGTTGGCAGTATTTAATTGGCAATTTACAGTTGGAATTTTTCAATTGGCAATTTTCAGTTGCCCATTTTTAATTGGCAATATTTAATTGGCAATTTTCAGTTGGCAATTTTTGATTGGCAATTTTTAATTGGCCATTTTCAGTTGGCAATTTTTAATCGCCAGGGTATAGATAAACCTATATTACCCGATATTGCCCGTGCTTTATCTACCGAGACAATTATCTCCTTTGCAAAAGCTAGATGTCGCTAGCGGTAGAAGGCAAATGTACTCCTCTCAGAAACTCATTACATTATTTTCCGAAAAAATAAATTTTTGCTTCTAATTAGGGGTTATTAGTACCTGAATATTCTCAAAAAAAATCAATTTTATCGATTACCCCATCGCCATGGGCAAATTTCAATGGGTCTTGTAAGAAAGAACGGCAACCACCTTGAACCACCGAACGACCACCTAACTGGGTGTATGAGCGGGGAAGTTGAGTTGCCAGGGATAGTATAAACGCGCACGCGGCCAAAAATGGTTCGAGAGAAATGGTTCGGTAAAGAAGGAACGCTTCCTCATGGGAAAGATTTTGGTATACTTGAAAGACCAATTCCGAATCGAAAAGAAGAAAACGGCGTGTGGGTTGGGTCCTCTGCGGGTCAAAATAATAACTGCCAGATGTCTGTCTGACTGTGTGGATGTGTGTGTGTGGGTGGGTGTTTTTTTTGTCTCCATCCCTCTCATTCGTACGCCCCGGGTAGCGGCCGTTTAAGCATTCCTTCAGGGGGCGTACCGGACACCCACCCATGCGGCTGGGGTCGACTTTCGCCATTTTAGGCCATCGTATTTCTAAACACAGGGTAAACCTCGAGAAACCCCTGTGCTACGATGGGCGGCGCTTACGATGGAACCCCCCCTCCTGCGTCGGGTTAGGTTCCCGCTCGGCCGGGCGGTCTCATTTTATGGGTACCGCCGACACCACACACGGAACGTTCCTGCATCGATCGGAATCCATGAGAAAATATTTTTTGAAAAATATTCTCCGGCGGCCGGGCGCGACCCTAGAACCTTTCGAGTAGTAGGCACATACTCTACCACTACGCCAAAGCCCCGACGACAGTGTGTGTGTGTTTTCGTCATATTAATATTTTATCTCCTAAACGGTGACTTTGTTAAATTCAACACTTTATTTCCTGCACCGTTTGAGATATGCAAACAAAGTCTCACATTAGACACCTTTCTTTATGTAAGGAACATCACTGATTAGATACTAGCTTTCCAATCTCTCACTTTTCTCGTTCTAAATGATTTTCATTGTTTATAACGCTTTAACGCCGAAAGGGTTAACGATACGAGAAAAGTTAAGAGACATAAAATATGTAGTTTTTTATAAGGAACAACATTTGTTAAAGACATTTTTACCGATCTATAATATTCCGTGCGATATAGCGTTATGAACAATTGAAAAAGTTAATAACAATAGGAATAATTGTTGTTTCACTTAGACAATCCTTTCTTGCCTGGGCACCACGGAGACGCATGCATCAAAAAAAAAATGGTGTGTCATGAAGACACGCGATAGAAGTGAAACTGAATGATTGGATCGGCAAGGATTATTTAATTTTCTATGTTTAGAGGGAGAGGAATCATTATCATCACGTGTCAAACACTTCTTGATAGTAAATATTAATTTATTCATCATAATAATTATGCTTTTTTCAAGATACAATAATATTAGTATGAATATGATGAATTAAATCTCAATCAGCTTCACCTTCATTCTGTGGTAGACTCTTCATGAACGAAATGATAGGTTTGTGGTAACTAAAATAGGTAATGAAGACTCTTGACTCGAAATTTTCGATGTAACGTGAGAAAACTGCATCGATCGTGGTACCATGGCGTGTAGTCGGTTCAATTGGTGAATTGTTCATTTCCAATGACAATTTCTGTTGCAAGAACTGAATTAATGGCTTGGAATCCTCTGAAGCAAAATTAACATTAAAATCTCCACCTAGAATCATAGGCATTTTGTCCAGCTCTACTCCAACTTCTGCAGCCCCCACTGGAGTATACTGCAGCAAGTGAAGGCGATTAAACTCTATTATTTTCGCCATCTTCTAATTTGGTGAAATATAGAGTGCTATAAGCATAATCTGCTGTCCGCTTTCTGTGCGCCAAGCAGCTGCACACATTTCTCCAACAGATGACAACCCAATTGAAAGCGATTCTAGTTGTTTCAAGTTCAGGTCCATATTGGGTGTCATGATGTTCGTTCCATGAGCAGTATTGCAAAGTATTGCGACACCCCCTGCTCTCACATTATGTCTTTTGAACTGTACGACACAATTAAAATTGGGAACATCAATTTCTTGATCGTTTTCCTTCCACGTCTCTGAAAGTATCAATATATTAGACCGTAGAATCACCGGATCATTGAAATCTCCGCTATGAGCTCCTAAGCTTTGGCAATTGAGGGTTGTTATTGATAAGCCTGGTCTGCTGATGAACTCTCGGAGAATGTCAGTCAAAGTTATCAATGGATTTGTTGATAATCTTCTAAATTCTGATTGTAGCTAGTCCATTGATTGAGCTTTTTTCCGTCCATGATAAAATTTGTTCTTTCCATCCTTCGCAACGATGTACAATCCCTGTATACTTGTGACACGGGACAAGGCTACGTAAAGGAGTTGTTGTGAATGTGTCTTTTCGTATTCATAGACGATTTGATTAAACGTACCACCTTGAGACTTGTGGATAATAATAGCACACGCTGCTACCAATGGCAGATGATTTCTTTTGACGAAAATCGTTTTATTATTGTTCATATATATCGTAGAAGTTCTTCAGAAGTTCTGCAATGGGAACTGCCGTGTGGCTGATGTTGTTTGCTTGGATGAACGCAGCAGCTTTTCTCCGGATCTTCTGCCCCGTCTTTGGTAAATCTGGGAATTCCAGCCACACACGAGTTACTGCCCCTGCCTCATCAGTTTCGATATGAACTAGTTTACCAACTGCGCCGTTTGCTAAACCATCCGAGACATCCAGATTGGTTGTTATTATATACGATTTATCTAACACCAGCATTATCTCGTAGGGCAGATCTCCAGTGTCGATTACCGTTTTTTTATGCAATTTTTGTCGTACAAATGATTGTTGCTCAGCATTATGGCAGCCGGTGAATACATCAGTAGCTATTGAGACTGTTTTATTCTCTGCAGAATTAAGAATTGTCAAATTGTATTCGTTTACAGCATTATTTGTCAAATGTAGCTGAATTCCATGTGGACAAAGACGATCTGCTTCCTCTCTTGTATAAAAACGAGATTCGATTAGGTGTATCTATTCTTGATCCAATTCTTCGCCATTTCCAATTTTAGTTAATAAAGAGGAGAAATCAGCATTCGCTTGTCTCATGACTTTATCTAATTCATAGAACTTCAAGTCACGCCAAAGTGTTGGTGCTGCTATGCGTCGTTTTGTTGCTTGATAGATGGGTGTAGCACGCACTGGAGGTAACTGACGCAAATCACCTATGAAAATGATATCCATTCCTCCAAAATTATCTTGGAAATTTCCTGTTATTTGTTTTAAGCGTGCGTCAATTTGAGACAGCAATTCCGCTCCTACCATACTGACCCCATCGATGAGTATAACTTGGACGTATTTGAAGAGCATTCTGTACTGTTGAGCCACTTCAATTGATAATGGTAATAGTTTGGAAAGGGATATTTTCAATGCAGTGTGGATTGTCGTACCATCAATTGCTATTGCAGCCTTTCCTGTTGATGCACATGCGATGTAAGCATTGCAAAATCCATCATTATCTGTGAAGCGGTTGTAAATTTCCATGAGGAGTCTAATGAGGAATGTCTTCCCACATCCTGCTGGCCCAGTGAAGAAAACTTGGAGTGGTGATCGGTTTGATGAGAGGAGATTAGCAATCACATGCATCAGGAGTGCTTTCTGCCTCTGATTGGCCATTCTCATTAGTTCGTAAAATTGTTCATTAGACATTAAATTATCCCTCTTCTTTGCGATAGCACCCAGTTTGTTAAGTGTTGCTAACCGCAGATCGTCGTTCATTATGTGGTCAGCGTTATACAATTCTTGAAAAGGATTTGCTTCAGGAAAAAGGCGACCTACGTTGTCTCCTTCAGCATCATCATCTTGATTTAATTCATCTTCACGACACAACTCTCGGCATATCTCGATGGTTTTCTGGATATCTAAATTCGATGAGAATTCTTTATGTTGCTCCAAAATCAATATTTCGTTGTCGTGGTAAATCTGTATGAATTTAGTTTCTGCAAGAATTTCATTGTCTTCGTCTCGGAATGGAATATACAAAGTCACCATTTCCCGTTTGTATTCATTGAAATCATCAGCCATGTCGTAGTTTCTGTACCGAATAATCCGAGGTTCTTTCTTTCGTGTCCAATTCCCCTGATTATTCAGTGTGTAATGAGCAACAAACTGGGCCAAATTGACATCTTCTAGCTCTTCAGGTCTCTTTTCGTACTTGTCAAACCAATTTTCTTTCCATATGTTTGTTGCATCATCATCAGCATCCATTTCATTGAGTTTTTTCTGAGTTTTTCGAATTCTTTGTCTTTCGATCGGCCAGATTGTTGAAATATAGGTAACAACTGAAGAAGACTTTGACATCGCTTCACACGGAAGGTACCATGCAGCTTCCTGACTGGTAATTTCGACAGTATTTAGCATGTCAACGCTCATTTTCCTAGTAATTTCGACAATATCGAACTCTGGATGTTCATCCATTATTTCAGTGATGTTACGTTGGAGATTGCTAATTCCACGGTTCGTTTTATTGACGTATTCCACTACGTATGCAGCACATGAGTATTCTTCGGTGATAAATTGCACATCCATGTTTGATTTCAAAATATTGAAAATGAATGGGTTGAATGGATTATGCCACTTTTCCATGGGTTGACGTTTAAGAAATACTCTGGGACGATTGATGCCAGCTCGAAGCACATTCATGTAGTAATCATCTGATAGTATTCCATTTCCCTGATAGAAACTATCAATATCAGCATAGTCATTGTTCTCTAAGTTTGTTCTTATCGTGTTGTAATGTTGTTTATACGTGTGGAATCCTGGTTCTTCTTTCTGCATTGGTGTCAGTATAGTTGTGTATCTGCATGGCATGAATGGAGCTTCAAATCTGCATTTTTGATGAGCGTTCGCAGCTATTTTTTTGTAACATGTGAACGTGTGCTTATGTGTCTGTAGTTTGATGTTCCCCGACGATTCTGAAGTGGCCACTGATATCAATGTATCAACTAGTTCAATAGCTTTTAGTCGGTCAGCACCTAGTGGATCCGCTGGAGCATTCTCAAGCCATAGCAGAATGTGTGCATGGGGGCTCCCACGATGCTGGAATTCAATTCTTTTAAAATAATGGACAACACGATATTTCCCGAAGGGAGAAGACTTTTTGGACTGAAGTATGTTCATTATAACATTGATGAGCTTATTAAAATAGATGGCACATGTTACACCATCTTCATTGATGAGTGTGCTCTTTTCAATATAATGGAGTTCCTGAACATCTTGTTCTGTAATTTCTGCTCCATTATTCTTCAATTTATATAATAATTGTAATAATAAGGGCCAACCAACTTCATTAGCACTCATAGTTAGGAATAACGTGGGTTTTCCGAGTTGTCTGATCATTGCGAATAAGTCTCTCTTTCTTTCAGCCCAATACCAAGTCGAGTTAGGGATACAACGTAGAAAAGCCAAGTTGCTTTCTATACAATGATTTATATACTCCTCTGATTGAATTTGTTCACGTGTAATTTTTGTGTCTTTACCTACGCGTTTAAAAGCAATGGATAGACTGTCACGGACTCTAAACCTCATAATTTTCATTGCCATATAGAGTAAATAATGAGGTGTGACCCCACGTCGATCAGATCTCCTTAGCTCACTGGTAGCCATCATGAATGGAGTCGCATTGAGATCTTCACTAAAGCGCCGGAATTGTCCGAGATAGATAGTAGGGAAAGATAACTCTTCTGCATGCTCATCAAATAATAGACTGTGACGGACATTCATTTCTCCAGGAGCAATCCTCAAATATTTATCGTCATTCCAGAGTAATGTGTGTTGCTGAGCGAACAGGCTCTCCTCCATGGGGATGTCTTCACTCAGTTCATCTATAGGTATCTGATGAACGACACAATGCTCATCAAAGAAAGATTCATCAACTTTGATGTCGTACAGTTGATACAATGGACTCGGTACTAAGCATCTTAGCCATATTTTAATATTTCTCTTGTTTATTAAACCTGTCAAGTAGCTTGATCGATTAATTTTTTTTCTCTTGATATGAACGTAAACACAGTGATCGTCGTCAATGTTCCTGGGCAAGTGATTGACCATTGTATTGACATCCACTGGAACATTGATCACCTGCCCCAAAATTCCAAATTGTCCATGCACATGACGCAATCTGCGAATTGGCATAAATGGAATTCTAGGAGAAATGAGTCTCTCGGACACTAAATCTAACTTCGGACGATGTGCAGGGATCGGGGGATATACATAGCCATTCAATTTCGACAATGTTGGAATTTTGTCTCTCCTCAAAGCCTGGCGACAGCTGGTGCATGCCAGCTCATTATTACTTCTGAATTCTGGAAATTTTTGTTGAATACGAATTTCATTTTCAACGGATAGAGTCTTCAAGTCATTTTTAAACCATAATCTATCACATACACAACACGTAAAACCGAATGGATTATTTATAAAATCACGGTGAAAGTTCTTATGTGCAGTTTTAAACTCATTAAAGTCTGAATATTGTAATCGATCACCACTATGTACATCACAATCAGGAGGAGGATGAGTCGGAGTCGTTGCTAATAGTCCATTCTCTGGATTATTTACAGTATCGTCCACACTGTCACGTAAGAGGTTAGCACGTGTTTACCTCCGTTCCGTGCTATCTCGTTCAATTTCAGTTCTACTTTTTTTCCGTTTTCTATTCTGATCAATTCCTTCACTCGCCCGTTTTTTCTCCCGCCACGTTTTTGTCCTTTCTGCACCCGACTTCGGCATATTTGCACAAAACTCTCGATTTAAGTAATAAAGACACGCACAAAAACAAAATACGTTGCTTATGATCACTGTGTTAGAAACCAACAGCTGCTTTCCGCGATCGCGACGCCGCCTGAACGCAGAAAGTCTCTCGCTCGATAGACGAGACGTAAGGTAGTCCGTCTCACTCTCGCTCGATTCCCGGAGGCCTCTCACTCTTACTTACTACGTTAGAGCGAGCGTCACCAAAAAGGTTGCCGATCGAGATTTCAAAACCCTCCCATTTCAAAAAACCCAAATTGATCCATTGGTTCTTCCGGAAACGGTCGACAAAGTGCACAGACGGACACACACAAACACACATACGAACATGTTTCAGATGTGTGACGGGGCTTTGGTGTCAGTATTTGTTTTGAGTCGGTGTCGTGCGGACGCATGTCTACCGCTTCCTACGAATTACAAATTTCAAACGTACCGTGCTCCTAGTACATTGAAATTTTAAATCGAGTAAAAGTTTTGGCACAAAAGTGTCAAATTTAAAAAACCTCAAGATTCCCTTGGCTCCCAAAAGGAAAGCCAAAACGAGTCCTCCGATGGAAGACCCAAAAAAAACAAAAAAAACCGTTATGAAACGGTTAAACAGCGCGAGCTCTGAACCAGCCCGCCCCAACAATCATCCGAACTCTTCTGATGGGCCGCAAGACGCTCAAAAAAAAACCTCAGTGCCTCCAATCATCGTTGAAACCGACAAATTGGAGACCAAAAAGTTAATGAATTTCCTGCAAGTCAATGCCTCGGATAAAAACTTCAGGATGAAGTTTAATGGAAGTACCACGATCGTCCACCTACAAACGACCGAGGATTACAACAAAATCGCAAGTATCCTGAAAAGGCAAAACCTTAATTTTTTCACCTACGGCCTTAAAAGTGAAAGACCGAAGAAGTTTATTTTGAAAGGGCTTCCCAGCAGTTTCTCGGAAGCCGAAATTCAAGCCGAATTATCAAATCAAGGCATTAACGTACTTTCCGTTCGCCAGTTCGTGAAAGTAAATAAAGACGGAAATATTAAAGAAAACAGGCCTCTCCCGATCTTCGCAATCACGGTTGGCCCTGAAGTAACCTTGAGCAGCTTTGCTGCTATTAAAACTATTTTCTATCTCACATACAAGATAGAAAAATTTGTGAAATCCGAGCAACTGACCCAGTGTTTCAGGTGCCAACGGTTCGGCCATGCAAGCCAACACTGCAACCTGAACCCCAGATGTGTAAAGTGTGCGTCAATCATGACGTCAAAGCCTGCACTTCAAAACTCTCAAGTGCGCGAACTGCGGAGTAGCCCACACGGCCAGCTATAGAGAGTGTTCCATGCGCCTAAAATTCATGGAAACTCAGAAAAAACAAGCTCAATCGGCCAGGCCCAGCATAGCGCCATTGGAATTGCCCACTACACCTCACTCGGCCACGATCCAGAATCTGGAGAGGAACATCCAGTCCCTCCAGTCTCCTGCAGTCCCAGTGCCAACTCCGAGTTCTACTGCCAACACGTCCAGGCCCACCTACGCTTCCTTTTTCCCGACGGTGGAAACCTCGAGAAGGAATCTTATCGCACCCACTGCTGAACCTAGGACCATCCCAATGGAAACACATGTTCCCGATTCTCATTTAAGTAGAACTATAAACTATGTAATTACAGCAAAGCAAGTCCTTGACGAGCTAACAACCCTTAGAATTCCCGAAATCCTTTCAGAGCTAAAAGAGATGAGCTCTAAACTCCAAACAGCCCTTACACCAATTGATAGGGTCACAATCATCGCATCCTATGTCCACCTGTTCTTACCCTCCTCAAACACACTTACGATTCCTCAGCAAACATAACCAACATATTAGCAATTAATATTTTTGCGCTCAAGCCTAATCTGGACGAGTTATTACACATCGCCCACAGAAATAACATCAAAATTTGTCTGATTTCAGAGACTAAGTTAAGCAGCAAAACGAAGAAAATTAACTTCCCAGACTTCTCGCTGATCAGGGAAGACAGAACGGCCAAAGCAGGTGGTGGTGTTGCGGTGGCGATCCACAAAACCTTGTCACATAGAACTCTTCCGCATGATCTCCTGTCGCTCACCGAATACGTGGGAGTAGAGGTCCAAGTAAACAATAAAAAAACGAAGATCTACTCGATCTACAATCCACCGGATGTCTCAATAGATACAAACCGATTGAGGCACCTACTTTCCGATAGTACTCCAACAATTATTGTTGGAGACTTAAATGCGAAGGACACTGCTTGGACCTCTGCTAGGCCAAACGAATCAGGTAAGATTCTCTCAAATTTTTTGACGGAACAAAAAATTAATCTGCCTTTTCCAGACGTTCCCACACACTACCCTCATAATTCAAACACTCCTAGTACTATTGACCTTTTATTAACAAACAACATCTCTATCATTAAAAATTTCACCACACTTTCCGAATTCCCATCCGATCACCTACCATTGTTTTTCTCCCTATTTGGCAGACCAACCTCACCAGAACCATCAAAAATTTTAAACTACGCAAAAACCGACTGGAATAAGTTCAAGGATATCTTAAATGATGAGATTTCTACACCAAACCCGACTTGTAACAACACTGAAGCAATAGATCAACACATAACACATTTCACCCAAGTCATTCAAACAGCCCTGGATTCCTCCACTCGCAAACGCTCAACCAAATCCACCCACACTCCTATCCCACTCGAAATAGCCTCATTAATAAAGCTAAAAAATTACATTAGGTCAAGATGGCAAAAAACCCGAAATCGCTACCTTAAATCCGAACTCAATCAGCTGATAAAAGAAATCAGACTTAAATTAACCGAATGGAAACAATCATCTTGGGACAACAAACTCAGAAACATAAACTTAAAAGATCACTCTATTTGGCGCGTAGCAAAATATTTTAATAACGCCGCTAAAAGAAAAATCCCCACACTAAAGTCAAACAACACACTCCACACAGAAGACCACGACAAGGCAAATACACTCTGCATACACTACGCAACAATACACGAAATATCGGCCTCCCGAGGCAACAAATCTTTTGAACAACGAATCACAGGTCATGTGAGAAAAACGATCCTCAAAGCCCGTATCGAAACTCCCATTAAATCCCTTACGAATCCCCGTGAAATCACTTCCGCTATCAAAAAACTAAAAAATAAATCTGCCCCGGGTGTGGGTAATATTCCCAATATAGCACTAAAAAACCTCCCAATTAAAGCAATAAGTTTACTAACAAAGATATACAATGCATGCCTCCTCAGACAATATTTCCCGGAACTCTGGAAAGGAGCGGTGGTCATTCCGATTTTAAAGCCCGGTAAACCCCCTTCGCATCCGGTGAGCTATAGGCCTATTAGCCTCCTACCGGTACTGGCTAAACTCTTTGAGCGAATAATTTTAGCTCGTCTCAAAAAACCCATAGAAGAGTTACAACTAATGCCTATCAATCAATTTGGTTTTCGATCAGAACACGCGACCTGCCACCAGCTGGTTAGAATTACGAATGATATAAAATCCGCGAAAGACCGGAAAGAAGATACCGTTCTTCTTCTCCTGGACAGCGAGAAGGCCTTTGATTCTGTTTGGCGCACAGGCCTTATATACAAACTTGAAGGATAAAATGTCCCTAAATATCTATGTAAAATTTTACTCTCAAATAGATATATCCGAGTTCCAATCGAAACTTCGCTTTCGGATAAAATAGAAATTGTCGCGGGAGTCCCACAAGGGTCTATTCTCTCGCCTGTTTTATTCAACTTGTACATTGCTTCTGTTTTTAGCAGAATTCCGAGAAATGTATCCATTGCAGGCTATGCTGATGATATTGCTTTGTACTCAGCTAGCAAATCGATCAACAAAGCTATTAGAAGAATAGAAAATGCTGCTTCTCTCACAATCAGTGAATTAACGAAATGGAAAATTCAAGTGAATGCCGCTAAAACAGAAGCAATCTTATTTACTAGCTCCGAGGCCAAGCCGACTTTAACTATTCGTAGCGATAAGATGACGCCAACCGACTCTGTAAAGTATTTAGGCTTACGCATCGATTCCAAACTCCTGTGGAAAAAGCATATATCTGAAATCAAGGTCAAGACTAAAGTTATCCTCGTAAGATTGTATAATTTGCTAAAATCACCCGCGCTCAGTCAATCCCTCAAACTTACTCTACAAAGGGTTAATTAGGCCCATTATCACCTATGGTTGTCCTGCCTGGCACAATGCAGCGAAAATGCACTTGAATCATCTTCAAGTGATTCAAAATAAATTCCTACGAATAATAGGAAATTTTAAAAGAAGAACGATTATTATGGAAATACACGAAACGCCCGGCATGACAACCATAGGCGAATGTATCGATAGAATAAATGAGACATTTAAATTTAAGCTACAATCCCATCCTAATCCCCAGCTCCAAAACATCAATATTGACATAAAATCCAATTGGTCCCGCTGACCCCCTGTTCTGTCCCACCTTTCCATATATCCTTTTCTCTCCCGCCCCTCATGCACCCATTATTTATAAGGCTTTTTAGAAGTCATTTTTCCTTATATCGAGTCATCATGTAAATAATCACAAATATCTGTAATAATGAAAAATTAGGTTACCCTTCTTTCAAATTAGATATAAAGCCAACGGCTGGTGATCTAGAACGTAGCACTTAAGATATTAATACTGTATATAGTATGTATATATGACAAATGTTAATAAACAATTTTCAAGTCAAGTCAAGTCCAGGCTTTGGTGTAGTCAGTATTTGTTTTGAGTCGGTGTCGTGCGGACGCATGTCTACCGCTCTCTACAAAATATAAATTCCAAATGTACCGAGCTTACAGTACAGTGAATTTATCAATCTTGTCAAAGTTTTGGCACTAAAGTGTCAAACTTCAAAAATCTCAAACTTCCTCTGGCTCCCAAAAGGAAAGCCAAAATGACTCCTCCTGTGGAAGACCCAAAAATAACTAAAAAAACCGTTATTAAACCGTCAACTAGTGCGAGCTGTACACCCGCTCGCCTCAACAAACCTTCAAACACTCCTGTCGGGCCACAACAGGCTCAAAAACAAACATAAGTGCCTCCAATAGTTATTGAAAATGACAAATTGGAGACCAAAAAGTTAATGAATTTCCTGCAAGTCAATGCCTCGGATAAAAACTTCAGGATGAAGTTTAATGGAAGTACCACGATCGTCCACCTACAAACGACCGAGGATTACAACAAAATCGCAAGTATCCTGAAAAGGCAAAACCTTAATTTTTTCACCTACGGCCTTAAAAGTGAAAGACCGAAGAAGTTTATTTTGAAAGGGCTTCCCAGCAGTTTCTCGGAAGCCGAAATTCAAGCCGAATTATCAAATCAAGGCATTAACGTACTTTCCGTTCGCCAGTTCGTGAAAGTAAATAAAGACGGAAATATTAAAGAAAACAGGCCTCTCCCGATCTTCGCAATCACGGTTGGCCCTGAAGTAACCTTGAGCAGCTTTGCTGCTATTAAAACTATTTTCTATCTCACATACAAGATAGAAAAATTTGTGAAATCCGAGCAACTGACCCAGTGTTTCAGGTGCCAACGGTTCGGCCATGCAAGCCAACACTGCAACCTGAACCCCAGATGTGTAAAGTGTGCGTCAATCATGACGTCAAAGCCTGCACTTCAAAACTCTCAAGTGCGCGAACTGCGGAGTAGCCCACACGGCCAGCTATAGAGAGTGTTCCATGCGCCTAAAATTCATGGAAACTCAGAAAAAACAAGCTCAATCGGCCAGGCCCAGCATAGCGCCATTGGAATTGCCCACTACACCTCACTCGGCCACGATCCAGAATCTGGAGAGGAACATCCAGTCCCTCCAGTCTCCTGCAGTCCCAGTGCCAACTCCGAGTTCTACTGCCAACACGTCCAGGCCCACCTACGCTTCCTTCTTCCCGACGGTGGAAACCTCGAGAAGGAATCTTATCGCACCCACTGCTGAACCTAGGACCATCCCAATGGAAACACATGTTCCCGATTCTCATTTAAGTAGAACTATAAACTATGTAATTACAGCAAAGCAAGTCCTTGACGAGCTAACAACCCTTAGAATTCCCGAAATCCTTTCAGAGCTAAAAGAGATGAGCTCTAAACTCCAAACAGCCCTTACACCAATTGATAGGGTCACAATCATCGCATCCTATGTCCACCTGTTCTTACCCTCCTCAAACACACTTACGATTCCTCAGCAAACATAACCAACATATTAGCAATTAATATTTTTGCGCTCAAGCCTAATCTGGACGAGTTATTACACATCGCCCACAGAAATAACATCAAAATTTGTCTGATTTCAGAGACTAAGTTAAGCAGCAAAACGAAGAAAATTAACTTCCCAGACTTCTCGCTGATCAGGGAAGACAGAACGGCCAAAGCAGGTGGTGGTGTTGCGGTGGCGATCCACAAAACCTTGTCACATAGAACTCTTCCGCATGATCTCCTGTCGCTCACCGAATACGTGGGAGTAGAGGTCCAAGTAAACAATAAAAAAACGAAGATCTACTCGATCTACAATCCACCGGATGTCTCAATAGATACAAACCGATTGAGGCACCTACTTTCCGATAGTACTCCAACAATTATTGTTGGAGACTTAAATGCGAAGGACACTGCTTGGACCTCTGCTAGGCCAAACGAATCAGGTAAGATTCTCTCAAATTTTTTGACGGAACAAAAAATTAATCTGCCTTTTCCAGACGTTCCCACACACTACCCTCATAATTCAAACACTCCTAGTACTATTGACCTTTTATTAACAAACAACATCTCTATCATTAAAAATTTCACCACACTTTCCGAATTCCCATCCGATCACCTACCATTGTTTTTCTCCCTATTTGGCAGACCAACCTCACCAGAACCATCAAAAATTTTAAACTACGCAAAAACCGACTGGAATAAGTTCAAGGATATCTTAAATGATGAGATTTCTACACCAAACCCGACTTGTAACAACACTGAAGCAATAGATCAACACATAACACATTTCACCCAAGTCATTCAAACAGCCCTGGATTCCTCCACTCGCAAACGCTCAACCAAATCCACCCACACTCCTATCCCACTCGAAATAGCCTCATTAATAAAGCTAAAAAATTACATTAGGTCAAGATGGCAAAAAACCCGAAATCGCTACCTTAAATCCGAACTCAATCAGCTGATAAAAGAAATCAGACTTAAATTAACCGAATGGAAACAATCATCTTGGGACAACAAACTCAGAAACATAAACTTAAAAGATCACTCTATTTGGCGCGTAGCAAAATATTTTAATAACGCCGCTAAAAGAAAAATCCCCACACTAAAGTGAAACAACACACTCCACACAGAAGACCACGACAAGGCAAATACACTCTGCATACACTACGCAACAATACACGAAATATCGGCCTCCCGAGGCAACAAATCTTTTGAACAACGAATCACAGGTCATGTGAGAAAAACGATCCTCAAAGCCCGTATCGAAACTCCCATTAAATCCCTTACGAATCCCCGTGAAATCACTTCCGCTATCAAAAAACTAAAAAATAAATCTGCCCCGGGTGTGGGTAATATTCCCAATATAGCACTAAAAAACCTCCCAATTAAAGCAATAAGTTTACTAACAAAGATATACAATGCATGCCTCCTCAGACAATATTTCCCGGAACTCTGGAAAGGAGCGGTGGTCATTCCGATTTTAAAGCCCGGTAAACCCCCTTCGCATCCGGTGAGCTATAGGCCTATTAGCCTCCTACCGGTACTGGCTAAACTCTTTGAGCGAATAATTTTAGCTCGTCTCAAAAAACCCATAGAAGAGTTACAACTAATGCCTATCAATCAATTTGGTTTTCGATCAGAACACGCGACCTGCCACCAGCTGGTTAGAATTACGAATGATATAAAATCCGCGAAAGACCGGAAAGAAGATACCGTTCTTCTTCTCCTGGACAGCGAGAAGGCCTTTGATTCTGTTTGGCGCACAGGCCTTATATACAAACTTGAAGGATAAAATGTCCCTAAATATCTATGTAAAATTTTACTCTCAAATAGATATATCCGAGTTCCAATCGAAACTTCGCTTTCGGATAAAATAGAAATTGTCGCGGGAGTCCCACAAGGGTCTATTCTCTCGCCTGTTTTATTCAACTTGTACATTGCTTCTGTTTTTAGCAGAATTCCGAGAAATGTATCCATTGCAGGCTATGCTGATGATATTGCTTTGTACTCAGCTAGCAAATCGATCAACAAAGCTATTAGAAGAATAGAAAATGCTGCTTCTCTCACAATCAGTGAATTAACGAAATGGAAAATTCAAGTGAATGCCGCTAAAACAGAAGCAATCTTATTTACTAGCTCCGAGGCCAAGCCGACTTTAACTATTCGTAGCGATAAGATGACGCCAACCGACTCTGTAAAGTATTTAGGCTTACGCATCGATTCCAAACTCCTGTGGAAAAAGCATATATCTGAAATCAAGGTCAAGACTAAAGTTATCCTCGTAAGATTGTATAATTTGCTAAAATCACCCGCGCTCAGTCAATCCCTCAAACTTACTCTACAAAGGGTTAATTAGGCCCATTATCACCTATGGTTGTCCTGCCTGGCACAATGCAGCGAAAATGCACTTGAATCATCTTCAAGTGATTCAAAATAAATTCCTACGAATAATAGGAAATTTTAAAAGAAGAACGATTATTATGGAAATACACGAAACGCCCGGCATGACAACCATAGGCGAATGTATCGATAGAATAAATGAGACATTTAAATTTAAGCTACAATCCCATCCTAATCCCCAGCTCCAAAACATCAATATTGACATAAAATCCAATTGGTCCCGCTGACCCCCTGTTCTGTCCCACCTTTCCATATATCCTTTTCTCTCCCGCCCCTCATGCACCCATTATTTATAAGGCTTTTTAGAAGTCATTTTTCCTTATATCGAGTCATCATGTAAATAATCACAAATATCTGTAATAATGAAAAATTAGGTTACCCTTCTTTCAAATTAGATATAAAGCCAACGGCTGGTGATCTAGAACGTAGCACTTAAGATATTAATACTGTATATAGTATGTATATATGACAAATGTTAATAAACAATTTTCAAGTCAAGTCAAGTCCAGGCTTTGGTGTAGTCAGTATTTGTTTTGAGTCGGTGTCGTGCGGACGCATGTCTACCGCTCTCTACAAAATATACATTCCAAATGTACCGAGCTTACAGTACAGTGAATTTATCAATCTTGTCAAAGTTTTGGCACTAAAGTGTCAAACTTCAAAAATCTCAAACTTCCTCTGGCTCCCAAAAGGAAAGCCAAAATGACTCCTCCTGTGGAAGACCCAAAAATAACTAAAAAAACCGTTATTAAACCGTCAACTAGTGCGAGCTGTACACCCGCTCGCCTCAACAAACCTTCAAACACTCCTGTCGGGCCACAACAGGCTCAAAAACAAACATAAGTGCCTCCAATAGTTATTGAAAATGACAAATTGGAGACCAAAAAATTAATCAACTTCCTGCAAGTCAACGCCTCGGACAAAAACTTCAGGATGAAATTCAATGGTAGTACCACCATCGTCCATCTACAATCGACGGAGGATTATAATAAAATCGCAAGTATCCTGAAAAGGCACACCTTACATTTTTACACCTTCGGTCTAAAAAGTGAGCGTCCGAAGAAATTTATCATAAAAGGTCTTCCCGCCAGTTTTACTGAGCAGGAGATTAAAGCGGAAATATCCAAACACGACATAAAGGTATTATCAGTCCGGCAGTTTGTGAAAACAAACAAGGACGGAGACAGCAAAGAGAGTAGGCCACTACCGGTGTTTGCAATTACGGTTGGGCCTGATGTAACCTTGAGCAGCCTCGCTGCTATTAAAACCATTTTCTATCATACATTTAAGATAGAAAAATACATCAAAACCCAACAACCAACACAGTGCTACCGGTGCCAAAAATTTGGACACACAAGTCAGCACTGTAATTTAAATCCCAGATGTGTGAAATGCGCAGGCAATCACGACATCAAAACCTGCACCAGTAACTCCCTGAAGTGCGCAAATTGTGGTCTAGCTCACACAGCGAGCTATCGTGAGTGCGCCTCACGAACCAAATTTGTGGAGACTCATGAAAAAAGAGTCCAACCACCAGCACCAAAAAGAGCAGAGCGGGAACTGCCCGCTACCCCACACTCGGCTACGATGCAAACCCTGGAAAGCAACATCCATTTTCTCCAGTCTCCTCCAGTCCTCGAGCCTACGCCAATCTCTACTGCCACGAAGATGTCCAGGCCATCCTACGCTTCTTGTTTTCCAACGATGGAAACATTAAGAACGAATGTTGACGCACCCACCGCTGAACCTAGGACCATTCCGTTGGAGACTGACGATCCGCCATTACATTTAAGTACAAGTAAAAACTTTATTAATACAGTGACACAAGTCCTTGATGACCTAAAATCCCTTAGAATTCTCGAAAACCTCTCAGAGATTAAGAACATGATCTCTAAAATCCAAAGAGCTGACACCCCCCTTGATAAAATCACAATCATCGCATCCTATGCATACCTGTTCGAATCCACCGCTGAACCACCCACGATCCTCCTACAAACATAATAAATATCTTAGCCATTGACATTTTTGCGCTCAAACTCAGTCTGATACCGGTACCCGCAAAACACTTTGAGCGAATAATTCTATTACGTCTCATAAAATCTATCGATGAGCTACACTTAATACCTACAAACCAATTCGGTTTCCGTTCAGAACACTCGACCCGCCACGAGTTGGTCAGAATCAGAAATTCAAATAGATATATTCAAGTTAGAGTCAAATCACTACTTTCCGTTAAAACTCAAATTGTCGCGGGAGTCCCGCAATGGGATATCCTCTCCCGTGTACTATTCAACCTATACATCGCTTCTGTTTTTAACAGAATACCTAGAAATGTATTCATTGCAGGCTATGCTGATCACATTGCTCTGTACTTACCTAGCAAATCGATCAATAAAGCTGTTAGAAGAATAGAAAATTCTGCTTCTCTTACAATCAGCGATTTAAATAAACGGAAAATTCAAGTGAATGCTACTAAATCAGTAGCAACCTTATTTACTAGCTCCAAGGCCAAACCGACTTTAACTTTGCGTAGCAATAAGATTACCTCAACCGTTTCTGTGAAATATTTAGGTTTACACCTTGATTCCAACCTCCTGTGGAAAAAACTTATATCTGATATCAAGGTCAAGACTAAAATTATTCTAGTACGATTGTATAATTTGCTGAAATCTCCAACGCTCAGTCAATCTCTGAAACTTACTATATACAAAGGGTTAATCAGACCTATCTCTTATGGCTGTCCTGCCTGGCACGATGCAGCACTAACCCACTTAAATCATCCTCAATTTGTCTAAAATAAATCTTTATGGATAATAAAATGGTCGGCATGCACAATACGCTGGGCATGGCAACCATAGGTAAATTTATCGATAGAATAAATTCGACATTTAAATTTAAACTACAATCCGATCCTAATCCCCAGCTCCAAAACATCAACATTGATAAGAAAGCAAATTGGTCTCACTGACCACCTGTTTCTGCCCCACCTTTCCATATATCCCTTTCTCCCCCACCCCTCATGCGCCCATTACTTATAAGGTTTTTTAGAAGTCATTTTTCCTTATATCGAGTCATCATGTAAAAATTCACAAACATTATAAAAATGAAAAATTAAGTTAAACTTTAATCATATTAGATATAAAGCCAATGGCTGGTGATCTAGAGCGTAGCACTTAAGATATTAATACTGTATATAGTATGTATATATGACGAATGTTAATAAACAATTTTCAAGTCAAGCTTTGGTGTAGTGGGTAGAGTGTCTGCCTACTATTCTAAAGGTCCCGCGTTCGATTCCCGCTCACTGTAAATATTTTTTCTGAAAAATATTTTCTCACGGGTAAAAAATAACAATAAAACGTATAAAATTTTGTTTTCAATGTTTTCTTGTTGTTTCAATGGAACAAATAGACATCTAGATTATTCCAAAATAGTAAATGAATAATTGTTTCATTGAAATTCAATGAATAATCAAAATTTATTTTTTTCAAATATAATATAATAATCGAACCGTTTCGTAATTTCAATCAGTAAAGTTGTTTGGGCCATATCTCCGGTCGTGTAAAACTCCGATTTATTCCACCCACTGCCCTTTTATGATAATACTAATACAACTTTTCAACCGTTCATCTTCAGGTACTTAAACAAAAATCACATCTGACAACTTTTCCTTTGGTTCACGAGCATTTTCTTAAAAAACTGAAAACTTATTATTTTCAATTCCCAAGTTTCCAATCAATTTTTAAATGCCCTAAAAAAACTTTCAAAATGAACAATTCGAGATTGTTCATGTTGGTTACGATCAAACAATGGATAATTCAAACAGAAAAAAATTGAAGAAGAAACAATGAAATGAGTTTTAGAAATTTTTGTTTTTCCATGTAAAAGTCATTCAAATTTGAAGAAAAATAAATGTACATGCTTCTGCAATCAAATTGAATACTATTGCAATCACACAATAAATGAAAGGCATGTACGTGTGACCCTCGACGGGTCCCATCATGAACTTGCCGATGCCTGTGCGTGTATGTGTGCGTGCGCATGTGTTGAAAATTTGGGATAATTTACACGCTATCGCCTTAATTATGAGTGTTACAAAAAACATTATGGGGCAAAAAATGTTTGTTTCTGCATGGGTAACAACTTTTATTTAAAAATGTTCCATCTCATTCTTACCGTTCGTGTAAAATTGTTAACCAGTCATATGTCCTGAGCTATGGACGTTATGTAAACTAGTGATGTGCAAATGTGTGTACCCCATACGGGGCACAAACAAAACTTCCCGATTTGGTGTATATTTCAGCACAACATAAGAACGCAATCATGGTGATGAGTAAACCCATAAAATACTTGAACTCGCGACTAATAATTACTGCACAGGATCGATTTAGTTTGATTTTTAAGCCCCATAAAAATATTCAACTGGAATTCGTCCGCCTAATTACCCTCTTTATCTCTGTACTTTCCCGCTCTTTGACATCCTTCCCGCAATTGTCGACATATTCATTCGCCAACTATATTCTAGTTCAACTCGCGATATGTTCTACCTTATATTGAAAAGAGTCATACTGAATGTGCATTTCTGTATAAGGAACAACCCTGGTGATATACATTGTTCCCGTATTTCAAATTGCTCAGACAACCATACTTCTTTACTTATGCAAATTATGGAAAAAAGTCATGACACATAAAATGTGTATTTTCCTATCAGGAATAATTATGTTTTAGGAAGTTTCCCGATAACTTTAATATTTTACCTAGTGGAACAGTATAAATAAATAGGACGTGAATGTGACCCTCAACGGGCCGCATTTAAAACTTCCCGATAATATGTGTGTGACGATACACGTATGAAGTCAAGTTGTAAATCCATTACGCAAATTAGACAATTGATCGATTATTTCAATTTTCTATCGATAGCTCGTGAAATGTGATGCCTAGCTAAAAACGTAATATAACATGATATATGTAGTATCACGAGGGGAACAACTTTGGTGTGACACTTTTTCTCATATGGATCACCGTTCTCGAGATACAGCGTTATAAAGAATTGAAATTATTAACCACAATTGAAGGAATTTTTTTTCAACATTGACACTACTTTCCACTCTAGACAACAGTTAGAAGTACCCTCGCGGAACCTGTCGATAGTTACTCTCGAAAATTGCCACCGGTCGAGAGAAAAATCGACAAACTCTCAACAAACAGTCGACTAACTATCGACAAACTCTCGACAGGTTCCGTTAGGGAATTTTCTGTCAAAGGAGAACCAAATTGATCAAGCCGTTTCCCGCGAACTCTTTCTCAAAGAATCACTCACATACGAATACACGCCCACCCAGACACACACCCACACACACACAAAACCCTCATCTAAAATTTGTCAGCATGATGTGAAACGTCGAGAAAAGTGGAAGTTTTCGATTTCTGAGATACTTCATTATCGCGGTGATTACAATATCTTCCCTAAATCGGGAAGTTAAAAATTTAATTTTGCCTGTCCATAAGGTCCCAAGGTTATCAAGTGCATTTCCACTCACCGAACAAGTTCCATTTCATACTTTCGGCTGTATCTCTCACCGTTTCTGCGTTGTTAATAATAGGGCGTCGTGAAGAATTCAATTGTTAATAACAATGTATATACTGCTGCCATTTTATCCAAACGATTTAAGCCCCTATTTTGCATGAAAATAATCGATCGCAATACGTTGAACGACTTCATTCGTTCACTCATTACCTGAATGACCGCTCAGACGACCATACCTCCTTAATTATGTAAATTATGGACAAAAAGTCGTTCACTATAAAATGTGTAATTCTCCATGGCGAATAAGTTTCCTTATATAACTTTTCTCTGAACTGTATTCGTTCATGCAGTAGCCCGTTATGAACAACTGAATTTGTTAATAACAATGTAGATACTGCCCCAATTTCATGTCGAATCTTTGACCCTCCATTCTCCATAGAAATACGGTGATTGTAACCTAAATGATGACAGTGTTTTCATTCGATTCCTTAATACAATAATTATTATTCGGACGACCATACCTTGTTTTGTTCAACACTTTATCTCCTGCCTCGTTTGAGATATGAGAAAAAAGTGGCATATTAGACATTTTCTTTTATGTAAGAAACAACATTGATTACATATTTTTTTCCAACCTCTCACTTTTCTGGTTCTGAATTATTTCAACTGTTTATAACGCTCCAACGCCGTAAGAGTTAAAGATACAAAAAAAAGTTAAACGACATAAAATACGATTTTTTTTGTAAGGAACAACATTTACTGGACACATTGTTAGGTATTTATGATATTTCGTGACATACAGCATTATAAACCATTGCAATTGTTAATAACAATAGAAATAATTGTTATTTTCCTTAGACAGTCCTTTGGCCCTGGGCATCACGGAGACGCATCGATCAAAAAAAAAAAAAGAAACCCAAATTGCTTCATTGGTTCTCCATAAAACGTTCGACAAAGTTTTCATGTCTACAGCCACACATACACACACACACATACACACATAGATCTTGTTCAAACTTGTCTAAGATGGTCAGAAATGTCATGAAACGAGAAGACATATTAAATAATTTGTCTAGATCGGAAAGTTCATTAATTAAGCAATATCTCCTTAATTAGCGCAATGATGAAAAAAAAATATAAAGCAAAAAATATGTATCTTCATGTGGGGAAAAACATTCGTTTGAAACTTTTTCCTCTATCTCCCACGGTTTTTGTAATGCAACGTTTGAAACAATTGAAATTGTTTAAAACAATTGAAGGAATTGTTATTTCAGTTTACCATTCCTTTCAGACCTCGACACCATCGAGACGCGTCGATTAAAAAAAAAAGAATGAAATTGCCCGAGTGGTTCCTGAGAGACCGTGAACACAAAATTTGTCCGCATACAGACATACATACACACCTGTCGGGGCTTTGGCGTCAGTATTTGTTTTGAGTCGGTGTCGTGCGGACGCATGTCTACCGCTCCCTACGAATTACAAATTTCAAACGTACCGTGCTTCTAGTACATTGAAATTTTAAATCGAGTAAAAGTTTTGGCACAAAAGTGTCAAATCTAAAAAACCTCAAAACTCCCTTGGCTCCCAAAAGGAAAGCCAAAACGAGTCCTCCGATGGAAGACCCAAAAAAAAGAAAAAAAACCGTTATGAAACGGTCAAACAGCGCGAGCTCTGAACCAGCCCGCCCCAACAATCCTCCGAACTCTTCTGATGGGCCTCAAGACGCTCAAAAAAAAACCTCAGTGCCTCCAATCATCGTTGAAAACGACAAATTGGAGACCAAAAAGTTAATAAATTTCCTGCAAGTCAATGCCTCGGATAAAAACTTCAGGATGAAGTTTAATGGAAGTACCACGATCGTCCACCTACAAACGACCGACGATTACAACAAAATCGCAAGTATCCTGAAAAGGCAAAACCTTAATTTTTTCACCTACGGCCTTAAAAGTGAAAGACCGAAGAAATTTATTTTGAAAGGGCTTCCCAGCAGTTTCCCGGAAGCCGAAATTCAAGCCGAATTATCAAATCAAGGCATTAACGTACTTTCCGTTCGCCAGTTCGTGAAAGTAAATAAAGACGGAAATATTAAAGAAAACAGGCCTCTCCCGATCTTCGCAATCACGGTTGGCCCTGAAGTAACCTTGAGCAGCTTTGCTGCTATTAAAACTATTTTCTATCACACATACAAGATAGAAGAATTTGTGAAATCCGAGCAACCGACCCAGTGTTTCAGGTGCCAACGGTTCGGCCATGCAAGCCAACACTGCAACCTGAACCCCAGATGTGTAAAGTGTGCCTCAAATCATGACGTCAAAGCCTGCACTTCGAAAACTCTCAAGTGCGCGAACTGCGGACTAGCCCACACGGCCAGCTATAGAGAGTGTTCCATGCGCCTAAAATTCATGGAAACTCAGAAAAAACGAGCTCAATCGGCCAGGCCCAGCATAGCGCCACTGGAATTGCCCACTACACCTCACTCGGCCACGATCCAGAATCTGGAAAGGAACATCCAGTCCCTCCAGTCTCCTGCAGTCCCAGTGCCAACTCCGAGTTCTACTGCCAACACGTCCAGGCCCACCTACGCTTCCTTCTTCCCGACGGTGGAAACCTCGAGAAGGAATCTTATCGCACCCACTGCTGAACCTAGGACCATCCCAATGGAAACACATGTTCCCGAATCTCATTTAAGTAGAACTATAAACTATGTAATTACAGCAAAGCAAGTCCTTGACGAGCTAACAACCCTTAGAATTCCCGAAATCCTTTCAGAGCTAAAAGAGATGAGCTCTAAACTCCAAACAGCCCTTACACCAATTGATAGGATCACAATCATCGCATCCTATGTCCACTTGTTCTTACCCTCCTCTAACATACCTACGATTCCCCAGCAAACATAACCAACATATTAGCAATTAATATTTTTGCGCTCAAGCCTAATCTGGACGAGTTATTACACATCGTCCACAGAAATAACATCAAAATTTGTTTGATTTCAGAGACTAAGTTAAACAGCAAAACGAAGAAAATTAACTTCCCAGACTTCTCGCTGATCAGGGAAGACAGAACGACCAAAGCAGGTGGTGGTGTTGCGGTGGCGATCCACAAAACCTTGTCACATAGAACTCTTCCGCATGATCTCCTGTCGCTCACCGAATACGTGGGAGTAGAGGTCCAAGTAAACAATAAAAAAACGAAGATCTACTCGATCTACAATCCACCGGATGTCTCAATAGATACAAACCTATTGAGGCATCTATTTTCCGAGAGTACTCCAACAATTATACTCCGAAACGCTCAACCAAATCCACCCACACTCCTATCCCACCCGAAATAGCCTCATTAATAAAGCTAAAAAATTACATTAGGTCAAGATGGCAAAAAACCCGAAATCGCTACCTTAAATCCGAACTCAATCAGCTGATAAAAGAAATCAGTCTTAAATTAACCGAATGGAAACAATCATCTTGGGACAACAAACTCAGAAACATAAACTTAAAAGATCACTCTATTTGGCGCGTAGCAAAATATTTTAATAATGCCGGTAAACGAAAAATCCCCACACTAAAGTCAAACAACACACTCCACACAGAAGACCACGACAAGGCAAATACACTCTGCAGACACTACGCACAAATACACGAAATATCGGCCTCCCGAGGCAACAAATCCTTTGAACAACAAGTCACAGGTCTGTGAGAAAGACTATCCTCAAAGCCCCTATCGAAACTCCCATAAAATTCCTCACGAATCCCCGTGAAATCACTTCCGCTATCAAAAAACTAAAAAATAAATCTGCCCCGGGTGTGGATAATATTCCCAATATAGCACTAAAAAACCTCCCAATTAAAGCAATAAGTTTACTAACAAAGATATACAATGCATGCCTCCTCAGACAATATTTTCCGGAACTCTGGAAAGGAGCGGTGGTCATTCCGATTCTAAAGCCCGGTAAGCCCCCTTCGCATCCGGTGAGCTATAGGCCTATTAGCCTCCTACCGGTATTGGCTAAACTCTTTGAGCGAATAATTTTAGCTCGTCTCAAAAAACCCATAGAAGAGTTAAAACTAATGCCTATCAATCAATTTGGTTTTCGATCAGAACACTCGACCTGCCACCAGCTGGTTAGAATTACGAATGATATAAAATCCGCGAAAGACCGGAAAGAAGATACCGTTCTTCTTCTCCTGGACAGCGAGAAGGCCTTTGATTCTGTTTGGCCCACAGGCCTTATATACAAACTCGAAGGATTAAATGTCCCTAAATATCTATGTAAAATTTTACTATCATATCTCTCAAATAGATATATCCGAGTTCGAGTCGAAACTTCGCTTTCGGATAAAATAGAAATTGTCGCGGGAGTCCCACAAGGGTCTATTCTCTCGCCCGTTTTATTCAACTTGTACATTGCTTCTGTTTTTAGCAGAATTCCGAGAAATGTATCCATTGCAGGCTATGCTGATGACATTGCTTTGTACTCAGCTAGCAAATCGATCAACAAAGCTATTAGAAGAATAGAAAATGCTGCTTCTCTCACAATCAGTGAATTCACGAAATGGAAAATTCAAGTGAATGCTGCTAAAACAGAAGCAATCTTATTTACTAGCTCCAAGGCCAAGCCGACTTTAACTATTCGTAGCGATAAGATCACACCAACCGACTCTGTAAAGTATTTAGGCTTACACATCGATTCCAAACTCCTGTGGAAAAAGCATATATCTGAAATCAAGGTCAAGACTAAAGTTATCCTAGTAAGATTGTATAATTTGCTAAAATCACTCGCGCTCAGTCAATCCCTCAAACTTGCTCTCTACAAAGGGTTAATTAGGCCCATTATCACCTATGGTTGTCCTGCCTGGCACAATGCAGCGAAAATGCACTTGAATCATGTTCAAGTGATTCAAAATAAATTCCTACGAATAATAGGAAATTTTAAAAGAAGAACGACTATTGTGGAAATACACGAAACGCTCGGCATGACAACCATAGGCGAATTTATCGATAGAATAAATGAGACATTTAAATTTAAGCTACAATCCCATCCTAATCGCCAGCTCCAAAACATCAATATTGACATAAAATCCAATTGGTCCCGCTGACCACCTGTTTTGTCCCACCTTTCCATATATCCTTTTCTCTCCTGCCCCTCATGCACCCATTACTTGTAAGGTTTTTTAGAAGTTATTTTTCCTTATATCGAGTCATCATGTAAATAATCACAAATATCTGTAATAATGAAAAATTAGTTTACACTTCTTTCAAATTAGATATAAAGCCAACGGCTGGTGATCTAGAACGTAGCACTTAAGATATTAATACTGTATATAGTATGTATACATGACAAATGTTAATAAACAATTTTCAAGTCAAGTCAAGGCTTTGGCGTAATGGTAGAGTATCTGCCTACTACTACAAAGGTCCTAGGTTCGCGTCCGGCCGCCGGAGAATATTTTTCAAAAATATTATCTCATGGATTCCGACCGATGCACGAACGTTCCGTGTGTGCTATCGGCGGTACGCATAAAATGAGACCGCCCGGCCGAGCGGGAACCTAACCCGACGCGAGGGGGGGAGGGTGGGTTCCATCACAGGCGCCGGCCATTGTAGCACAGGGGTTTTTGAAGGTTTACCCTGTGTTTAGAAATACGATGGCCTAGAATGGCGAAAGTTGGCCCCAGCCGCATGGGTGGGTGTCCGGTACGCCCCCTGAAGGAATGCTTACACGGCCGCTACCCGGAGCGTACAAATGAGAGGGACGGAGACAAAAAAAAACACACACACATACGAACATATTGCAAAAAACGTGTCAGGATGGTGTCAAACATTGAGAAAAATGAAAATTTTCATGAAAATTCGAATATTGATTTTCAGGGTGACTGCAATAACTTCCCCTCGATCGGGAAGTTAACAATTACAATTGTTAATACGATTGCATATACTGCACGAATACTATCCAAAGTGTAATCCGCTAGATTTTGCACGGAAACGCTTCGATCGGGACCGTCATTACTGCGCTGAGTTCATTCGTTCACTCATTACATACATAATTGTTGAGACGGCCATACCTCCTTAATTATGCAAATTATCGAAAAAAGTCATTGTGCATAAAATACGTATTTTTATAGGGGGAACAACTCTTCTTATATAAATTTTACGCTGACTCTAACAGTTTATGCAATAGAACATTATAAACAAGTGGAATTGTTAATAACAATATATATACTACATTAATTTCATCCAAAATCTACTCACTTCTAAGTTATATGGAAACGCTTCGAACGCGATCTTGATAACTTCCATAACGTCATTCGTTCATGAGAAATCGTTACGCAGAATTTTGTACACATACACATATACACCCACACACACAGACGCCAACTTAGAATTTGACCGGGATCATTTTGGAATACTTAAAACCCTAGTTAGATAATCAAACAACAAATTTGGATTTTGGGTGCATTACAATAACTTCCCGACTAATCGGGAAGTTAATTATGCAAATTATGGAAAAAGTCATTGCACATCAAAGGTCTATATATATAAGGAATACATATAAGGGATAATTCACTTTTGAGAAATTTCCCGATAACTTTAATATTTTACCCACTAGAACAGTAGAAACAATTACAATTGTTGATAACATTGCATATACTGCACGAATCCCAGCCAAAGTGTAATCCGCTCGATTTTGCATGGAAACGCTTCGGTTTTCTATGGGGAACAACTTTTCTTATATAAATTTTACGCTAACTCTAATAGTTTACGCAATAGAACATTATCCACAATTGAAATTATTAATAACAATATATATACTGTACCAATTTCATCAAAAAACTAATCAGCACTACGGTACTTGGAAACCCTTCGATTCCGACCTCAATAATCTCGATGGCCGCATTCGTTGGTGAGAAACTTAGGATCAAAATTCGGCGACAGACGTACACACACACACACATACTTCGACGCAGAATTTCTTGGGTGTCATTTTGGTATACATAAAACATCAGTCACAGGACATAACAAAAAACTTTCGGGGTGATGACTATAACTTCTCGACAATCGGGAAGTTAAAAAGTCATAGACCACTATGTGTGTATTGTTGTATGAGCAAGAACATTCATTATCCACTTTTTCCCCTATCTCTAACCGTTCTCGCGATAGAGCCATATAAACACATAGAATGGTTATCCAGTGATATGTCCTGAGCTATGAAAGGTATGAAGAAAAGCCGTAATCGATTATGTCGGTATTTTTATATAAGGAATAACCTTCATTATACACTCATTTTTCTATCTCTAACCGTTCTCCTGACAGAGCGTTTTAAATCATTAAGATTATTAATAACTATTGAAGGGATTGTTTTTCAATATTGACACTCCTCTCTACGCTGGACATCAGTCAGAGGTAATGTTATGTCAAAGGAGAAACAAATCGATCCCGCCGTTTACCGGGAACCGGTGGTTAAAGAATGACTCACACACGAACCCATAGACACGCACACACACACATACACACCGAACCCTCATCTAAAATTTATCAGAATGATGTGAAACGTCGAGAAAAGTGAAAATCTCCCATTTCTGAGACACTTCATTATCGGGGTCGTTACAATTACTTCCCTAAATCGGGAAGTTAAAAATGTTATTAAAAAAGAGCATTCAAAATACAAAAGCCATGAAATGAAGATTTTCAATTGTTCGTCTTCGTTAAGTTAAGTTAAAAAAAATCATTCTACTTTGAAACTTGATTCTAGTAAATACGCGAAACACAATGATAACAAAAAAGCATAAAAGAATTTTATTCCTTATAGAAAAATGCAGACGTAATCTCTTATAACTTCTTTGAAAACTTTCAGAGCTCAGGACATATCAGGAGTTAACAATTTTAATTGTTTATATCGCTCTATTCCACGGACAGTAACAGTTAGATGGAAAAGTTTCAAATGAAAGTAGTTCCACATATAGAAACAAACATTTGTTGTTGCATGACTTTTTTCGTAACACTCATAATTAAGACGATAGCGTTTAAAGGATCCCAATTCAGCACACGCACACACATACACGTATGCACAGTAGGGTGGCCGTTAGAATAGTCATGTCCGAATTTATACCGGGCCGCCCCCTCAAAAAGTTCGAAATAAATATAAAAAAATCCTCAAAAAGTTTCAGCTCCCTATCTCAATTCTAAACGACGCCCCGAGCAGCTTCTCTTTTCCCATAAGGATTACACGACATAATTGTGAGAAATTCGTTTTTATTTTTTTAATCTCCCTCATTATATCAAAAAAATAATGTAAGTATTGAAATTTACTGAATAAATGAAGTACTTTTGGCAGAAATTTGTAATTTTTCAATCCCATCATGAATAGGGCCATTATGACTCAATCAAAATAGTGGAATTTCGTTTTTTTCCATTCTTTTGTTGATGCGGCCGTTGTTTTTCGAAAAGTGAGTCATACGAGGTGGGTATCGAATTCAGTTTTCTATATTTTTTTTTCTAATTAAAATGATTGCATTGAAAAGCTTTCATGTGACGCTGAAGTACGCGTGAATACAATCTGGCAGTCTGTAATATTGTTAAATCCCGCGGCGCGATCGATTCAATTGATGATTGCCAGATGGCGCTCATGTGTCAGCTGATTACTACTCCATAATCATAATCAACCGGTTACACTATTTCTCGGCGCAATCACAGTGGCTAATGTACTCCAAAATAATTGGAAGATTCAATTAAGTTTTCGAATAAACCATTAAAAATTGCGGCAGGGGCACAATTACGACACTCCATTTATTTGGTTGGCGATATGGACTCACAAATATGTGGGAACACATTGCCGTCAAAAATGCAAGTGTTAAAAGTATTACTTTATAATTTGCGAGTAGTAAAACTGTCATTACGTGAAAGTGCTATGCTAGTTCTACGGGAAGTGTTAATTTTTTGGCAGAAAGCTCGACTACCGTGTCAAAAGGATTCTAGGTGTATTTACAGAATTGAACACCTTCACAGAGGGGGGGGGGGGGCGTCAATCACAAAAACATAGCGCGAGAGAGGACAATCGAGAAAGAGAAGAAATATTTTTCACGGATGGGACTAACTTATTTGACTTTGCTCACGGGGATGTTTTAAATAATATTGACACTGAGAGGCGGAAGTTCCTCGAGTATCAACGAATGGACGGTCGTGTCGGATTCATCAATAGAATTGAGTCCAGGTATGACAAAATGGAGCAAGAAGAATTGCAGAATAAGCAGATAATAGCAGCAAGATATGAAAAGATGGAGACAGAAAGATTGCTCCTAAGTGAGTTGTTTGTCTATTACGGAGAAATTAAGGCATAGTACTGGTCTTGATCAACATACAGAACATTTTAAGCATGTTTCGTGACTTGGGTTAGGTTATCTTATCAGATTAAGCTTAGTGATTTGTTGATTAATCAATTAAATTTTAATGACAAAAGGTATTTATGTCACCCCTAAACTGTTAGAAAATTGATTATTTTGGAGAATGCATAATCTATCTGCAATGTTGTTATGTCGTCATTGAAAAATCAACAAACAAGCAGACGGTCATCGAATGCTCACATTCGAATGCATAACGGTTATTTTTATTTCGTTGAACGTTGCCTTTTTGTTTCCACCAATTTCATTGGTGGTATGCTTCCGAATGGTACCGGCTTTGTCATAGCCGATTTATGGGAAACATTTCATATATCTGTTTATTATGAAACACTGAATATTACTTAATAGAACAAATTATGCATTGCATCCTTATTAACCCAGTGTCTGGAGCGGCCTTTAATAACATCTTCGTGAGGAAGAAGAATCTGGGAATGGTTTATTTTAACACTATATGCAATAAGTTGGATGCTCATTGATTCATATTGAATCAATATAATGTCTTCCCGATATAGGGAAATATACAACTCATTTGAAAAATGTTAAGCCAGTATCTAGATGGAAAGGCAAATGTAAATGAGCATCCCCAATTGTTATTATTAAACGATGTGATGGATTTATTTTCGAATCAAGGGCTATGTGTATGATATGATTTTCAACTAAATTTTGATAACTTTTAAATGCACTGAGTATGTCGGACTTTCTTTTCAATATGAATATTTCACACCAGCGCGAATAATCATCGATAAAAGTGGCAAAATACGAACCGCCGCCATTGGACTGTGTTCTCATGGGCCCACAGATATTTGAATACACCAGCTGGAACGGAACGTCACTTCTGCTATTTCATTCTGGAAATGGTAATGCAGTTGACTTGCCCTCCAGACAGGTTGAACATCGTGATACATGCTCGTTCAGGTTGATTTTGATTCCCGTGACGCGTTTATGGTTCACCATTTCAGTTAAGTCTTGAATATTCAGGTGGCCCATCCTTTCGTGCTACAATTGCAGACCCTTTTTCGGTGCATCTCGTCCTGGGCTGATTGCATTGGCTGACTCGGTTGACTCTCTGATGTAGTATAGATCACCACGTCTGTCAGCAACCATTCTCACTAGACCAGTTTTATGTTGAATTATAGCCTCCCGTTGTTTGAAGATGACTTCATGGCCCTTGTCGTGGATTTTGGCTACGGACATCAAATTGACCTGCAGATCAGGTACGAAAAGGGCTTTTTCGAGTTGTACTAACCTCGTAAGTTGTCCGTCAGATACGGGAAGACGGACAGTTCCCCTCGCCTTCACCTCCGCTGATGAGTTGGTTGCCAGATTCAGGTTGCTTCGCTCTGTTGGTACCCAAGAATCGAACATGGCTTCCTCTTTGCACAAATGTGATGTGCTCCCGCTGTCGAGACACCACTTTTTCTCGTTCCTCACTTCAGCTTGAAAGGCTCCATCATCCGCTGACATTCAAACAAGTACGACTCCATTTTCTCTATCTCCTCGTCCGTTTCTTCGATGACATGGGCCCTTTCTCGATTACCAGTATTTCTCCTCCCCTTTTGGAGTGACTGGACTGGACCCTGTGACCTCTGCTGATCCCGTTCATCTCGTGTAGAACACTCCGATGCCTTATGACCAACTTCGCCACATTTACTGCATCTAAATGGAAATTTTCTTCCACCAGATCCGCTGCTTTGACTAGGACTATATTTTGGAGTATTTTGGGGATACCTTTGAGTGTAAAACCTTTTCGCTGCTATCATCGCTTATTCATCAAGTTTAGCCTCAGATTTCTTCCTGTCAAACTCTTCCAAAACTTTAATTTTGCATACCTCTGGGCTTGGAAGTTTGTTTAGGCCTTGAGATTAAACAGATACCCAACGTTCGCATTACAAAGACGTACCCCTTTCGAGTACTGGAAAAATGAAGTACCGAATGTAAAACATTTCAAGTCCGTCGGAGGACGGGCGTTCGTTTTGAATAAAACTACGAACAAGGACAAACTAGCACCAAGGGTTGTTGACGGAATGTTCGTTGGGTATTCCACTAACGCCGAAGCCTACAGAATCTATGTTCCCGAGACCAGGAAGATAGCAATCACACGAGATGTCCGGTTTTCCAGCGAAATGTACTATGAGCCATCCAGGAAGGTCACTAAAATTGAATTGGAATCGCCAGATGCATTAGAAGAAGAGAATAAAACAGAAGGAGAGACCAAATATGCGGAGAAGCACGATATACTGGTATATGCCTTTGCCGCTGAAATCAGCCTAAAGAGTGCAATGAATGGACCCGGGGCACATGATTGAGTGGAGGGAGGCTATAATAAGCGAGATGGAGAGCCTGATCAAAAATGACACCTGGGATCTGGTTACACCCCCTGATAAGGCGAATATCGTTGGTTCCCGATATGAGCTCTCCTCCAAATATTCACCTGATGGGCAAATTCAGCGCAGAAAGGCTAGATTAGTCGCACCGGGTTTCACCCAGAAGGCTCACGCTGACTATCATGAGACATTTGCGCCGGTTGCCCGACTGACGTCCATACGGCTTCTACTAGCGTTAGCAACCCAATATGATATGGTTGTCGAACAGATTGACATTACCACGCCCTACCTAAACCCAAGTTTAGAGGAGAATATATATATGAGGAAACCGCCGATGATGGAGGACATTCTTCAAGAAATTGTTCGGAGACAACCACGTGGAAGCGAAATGTCAAGGGCTGCCAGTGTGATGCTAAAGAAACTAGAGATGGATGTTGTATGCAAGCTTAAGAGTGCGCTGTACGGTTTGAAACAGGCTGGAGTTCAATGGAATCTTGAAGTCAACAACGTTCTAACTCGCCTAGGCCTACAACGAACTGTGTCAGATCCATGTGTCTACTTTGTATGGCGATCTGGGAAACCAATCCTGGTATCAGTCTACGTGGATGATTTCTTGATTGTTTCATGCGATACACGCTGGATACAACATGTTAAAAATCAATTATCAACTTACTTTGAAGTGAAAGACCTAGGAGAAGCGAAATATTGTTTAGGCCTTGAGATTAAACAGGAATCGACCGCCATAACCCTCAAACAAACAGGATACATCCAGGAACTCATGAAACGGTTCAACATGCAGGATGCTAAACCTGTAAGCACTCCGATCCAGTTGCTGGTCAGGGAATGCAAAGGAGAATCCAAAGCAGTCGGCATGAAGAAATTACCATACCGAGAATTAGTAGGTGCTTTAATGTATGCTGCAGTTGCTACGAGACCTGATATTGCACATGTCACGAGCTTTCTAGCCCAGTTCAGTCACTGTCACACTCAGGAGCATTGGAAATTGGCAAAAAGGGTACTCAGATACTTGAGCGGGACTCAGGATCTTGGGCTGAGGTACAAGAAATCAGTTGATGGGATCACTGGCTACGTCGACGCCAACTGGGGAGGCTGTCTGATTGACAGAAAATCATACACCGGGTATGCTTTCACCTTGAGTAATGCGGCCATCAGTTGGAAATCGCAAAAACAAAGAACCGTGGCCTTATCATTTACTGACGCCGAGGATATGGGGATATCTGAGGCCGTAAAGGAGGCAAAATATTGGTCTAATGTCATGGAAGAAATTGGCTTCACTGAAATGATGAAACTGCGACTGTACAACGACAATCAGGGAGCTAGGCTCCTGGCACACAATCCAATCCTCCGGGACGTCCGGGACGTCATCAAAGAAGGGAAGATTGAGTTGAAATGTCTCAACACCGAAGTGATGATTGCTGATAACTTAACGAAACCGCTAAGCAAACCAAGACATCAGCTGCTTTCACATGGGTCAGGGCTGCGACACACCACTAATGAAGCATTTATTGAAAGGGCATGTTAAGATTTAGAAAATTCATGCTTCTAGTATTTAATAACTTCGAATCCTTCTTTACCAGCTAAATGATTCACCTTATGGTCAATGACTCAACCTAACGGGCTTTTTCATCTGTTTCGGACGCAGTTCGCTGTGCAAACGGCCTCTCCTCAGAAGGATTGTGGTAAGCCGGAGTCAAGTAACATACAACGCGCCATCTCCACCAGCGTACGGTTCTTGGGCTCAGCTACGCCATTTTGCTGGGATGTATATGGAGCGGTCAGCCGGCGCTGAATCCCATTGTCCTTCAGAACCTCATTGAACTCTGCAGATATATATTCTCATCCATTATCAGATTGGAAAGCTTTAATTTTCAAATTGAAATGAATGTCTAAATGAACTGTCTAAATCCTAACAAAAACGGTTCCTCATTACAATTGAAGTCCTATTTCTTCAATTGTTGTTTCCCATTCAGTACTCAACTTCACAATATTGAGCGTTGACCTTTATCAAGCATAAGTTATTTCATATAGGTAAGCTGAACTATAGTAACTATGCATTTACCGGAAGTGTCATCATTTCATATTATTTATTATTATTTATTATTTACATTACGGGCCTATGTGGGCTTACATAAAAATGATACTCACTTTGCACGGGGGGGGGGGGGGGGGGGGGAATGGGCCAAAGATTTGAGAAATAAAAGTAAAACGTAAAACGACGCAGTTGTTTGGTATACATACATATTTCCTTATACTACAGAACTCACGACCAAAACATTCACCACTTTTCGTACAACAATTTTTCCCTCCACTCAAGCGCTTCAATCATGAAAAAAGCCAAACGTTTGAGCTGCTTAGGGTTTCCAATTTCCAATAAAGAGGACATGATATCTTCTTCATGCTTATCTGACCTTAGAGTTTTGAAGTGTGCTACTCTAATGTCGTATAAATAGGGGCAATTAACAATAATATGTTCTACGGTCTCCAACTCTGCATGACATAATTTACAAAGAGAACCAGGATTAAGTCTAAAAATGTTATTCTTATAAAGAAATCTTCCTGAGTAAACATTCGCTAGACGAATTTGAGCAATAACCCGCGTTAACCCAATTGGACAATGCAACAATAAATATCTTTCTGAGTTCCCGCTCAGTCCTCTCTAAATTTTGAGTTGGAGAGACTTACTGTTGTAGTATCTTAACAAGTCTTGGTTTCTGAGTTTATCTCTAAGTTTAGCCAATATGTTGTGCTTATTTACAATCCAAATGTTTGCATCCAAATAGTAACATAAGTCGCCCATGTCAATTTCATCAAGAGTGTTTTTTAGCCTTGAAATCCGGTTGCAATCTATTTTATTTGAAGGCTTATTCAGTAAATACACCAGTCTATTCCAACAAATTCTTGGAAGTCGGGACTCATGCATATTTAGTACCCTGACTGCCCAATTCAGGATCAACTCAGTAGCTCTAACAGCTAGGTGCTCCAAATCCAGCTCCAGTCTAACTGCATAACCCGAGGTGTTCGATGGAACTAATCATATTTGTTTAAAGAAATCATCCTGAGTCTTCTCAATTTCATTGAGATGACCAGGACCCCAAGCCGATATAGCATAAAGCAGAGTCGGGGTCACTACACTATTAAAAAGCTTGAGCTTGGTGCACCACGCGTTAGATCTATCTTTAACTACGACGGACTTCGTAGCACCAATGGCAATTTTTGCTTTTTTTAGTGCATAGTTCATTGTCTTGAAACCCTTCAAACTACTATCTAAGAACACCCCTAGATATACATATTCATTAACCGTTTCGATGAAATGACCATCGTACATAAATACATTTTTTTCTAACTTTTTCAGTCTCCCACTTGCTCTAAAAGGCATAACTTTAGTCTTTTCCGTATTTACCACTAGACCATTCAAATTACAATATTCTTTGAGCGCCTTCAACTTGTTTTTGACATCCTGAATAGAATGACAAAGAAGGGCAGTGTCATCAGCATAGGTCGGCATCAGGAGATCCTCCACAGCGTCGATGCTGAGCCCCCTGAAACCTCTATTTCTATAAAATTGCTCAAAGTCTGATACGTACAGAATGAAAAGCAGGGGGTTCAGAATTTCACCCTGCAGCACACCCTCCGTAACACCGAATTTCGCCGACAACTCCCCTCTCACCTTAGCCTGAACCGTAGCTTTGTTATATAAATTAACCAAAACACTAAGGATCCTCTTTCCAACTCCAAGCTTATACAATTTGGCCCACAAGAGGTTGTGGGGAACGGAATCAAACGCTCTGCGGAAATCAATGAAAATTGCATACTCTGAATTATTCGGAAATCTTAATTGCATTTGTACCGTGGTCAATTGAGCATAGACCTGATCCTCACAACCCCTGTGGCGTCTAAAGCCCGCCTGAGACTCAGGCAAAAGGCCCCCGGCCTCAGCCCAGTTCTCTAATCTATTACACAGTATTTTGGTGAAGATTTTTAGTATGTTATTTGTCGGTGCAATTCCACGGTAATTTGTTAGATCTTCTTTCGGCCCTTTTTTATGAATCATGGAGAGAGCTGAGCAAGACCAGGTTTCCGGGGTAACACCAGTCTCCAAGATATTATTCATCAAAGACAGCAGCAACTCTTTTGCAACAAGTGGGAGAGCCTTCCAGAATTCGTTGGGTATTCGGTCTGGCCCTGGGGCCTTATTATTTTTTGAGCATTTAAGGGCGCTATCAAGTTCAGACAAGCCATTTGAAACAACGAATATCGGGTCCGAGCCACTGTCAAACTCTATATTACAAATCAAACGAGGTGGATAGACTTTTTTATCAAAATCTTCCCATGTTTCCATCGAAATTATGTTACAACTAACTGATTTCCGATTTGCTTCCTTAACAGCCATCCAAAACTCTCTCATGTTTCTCACATTAGCTGATCTCAGTCTCAAGTCTTCATAATATATGTTCTTTTTACTAGTAATTAAAACTTTATAAGCCTTTCTCTCAGAAATATAGTTACTGCGCAACAAATTATCCAATTCTTTGTCCGACCCATCTTCGATCGCGTTTTTGTTTTTCTTAAGTATTTCCCAGGCCTTGTTAACCGCAGATTTACTCTCCTTGACCTCATTATCATACCAGCGACAATTTTCATTGACACTAGGATTAAATTCATTTTTGTTGCTCGAAATTCTCGAAACTTTTACCATATTTGAGGCCTGTGCACAGACTATAACAGATTCACATAAAAAAATATTTTTTGCCTCCACTCCTTGAGCAAAAATTTCTGGTTTCGCCGCTAGGTGACGTTCCAGACCAAGAGAAAACTCAAGTGCATTATCAGGGATCCAAATTAATTTCATCAAATTTCCATCAGAAACCGAAGCTGTTTCAGTTGAGCTTGAATGATCATCTGTCAAGTCTATGCTCAAAATAATTGAAAAATGATCGGAGAAAAATATTGTATCAAGGACAACAAGATGTTGAGTTATCTCTCGAGCCGGAACGTTACCCCAACAATAATCAACTGTGCTAGTACCTAGGTGACTACAGTGAGTGCATTGACCATGACAGTCCCCTGGGGTTCTTCCATTCAACATAAACAAACAATTGGCATTCATCATTTCCAAGAGCACACGACCTTCGTTGTTTTTCACTGAGTCACACGAAACACGCTCACTACACAACACAGAGCCTTCAAGTAGCTCCTCTGGTATAATATCGTTGAGCAGACCAACTCTGCCATTGAAGTCGCCTCCGACCAAGAGGGGCTCATCTCCAAACTGGTCCAGAATACCACTAATAGCACTTCGCAGAAGGTCAATTACAGCAATATATTGCTCCGAGTTTTTATAAGGAGGAATATATACAAGCCCCAGGATGAAGTTGAAGTTATCTCCAGTCAGACGGGTAAAAATCCACCATTGAGTCACGTTCACAGTTACTGAATGGAAATGATTTTTCACTAATAAGAGAGGGCCCCCACTGCCACGTCCTGTCTTGGCATCTCTAACTTCGAAGCTCCAGATAGGTCGATAGTTTTCATTTGCCCATTCAGGTATGCGTGCCGGCGTCGACTCAAGCCAGGTTTCACTAATTCCAATAATTTCAGCCCTATTTAGAATGTTTGTAGCTTCCCAGACGTTTTTAAAACCCTGTGAGTTCCAGAAAAGCATGGAAACCTGAGGGAATCACCAGCGTCAGGAGAAAACGTAACTCAGTACTCCATTCGATCGACAGGAGAGTTTAATTGATTAGCACCACCAGCCTTGTGACTACTCACTTTATTGATGTTTTCCCTGTTCCTTGAGGGTGCTTTTTGATTGTGGATTCATCAACGAACTGCCCCGTCCTCTGATCCCATACATGCCAGGCCTCATTAATCTGAATTTTCTTGTAACCCAATTTGGTGGAGTTGCCAGCAGCCTGTTCAATTCTAGCTCGGTCCCTCAATTTCCATGAGATATCTTGTTCTAGTGACGTACTGTCCTGTCCAATTAAGAAAGGGCGATCGTTCAGACATTTACTTTTACATTTTAAAATATAACTTTTCGTCTCCATGTTTTTAAAAATCACTTGATAATATCTAGAATTATCTCTTCCCACTAGATTGACACTGGCAATTTCATTTCCTGCATTTTGTATCTTGAAGTGAGAGGAGAGGAAAGTTGCAATGAGATCCATATGATTATTGGCTTGTATTTCAATGTCTTTGAATATAAGGTTGAATTTTTTCTCTTCCTTCTCTCTCCTTTCAAGCCTCATTGTTAATTTATTCATCCAATCAATAACGTACTCATTTTGCGCTGTGCTACCACTTTGAACTTTGTCCTCCAAACGACCAACCCTTTCATTTAAATTTTCCTCAATTTTGTCATCTCCCAAACGACTCACTTTGTTATCCACATCTGAAACTTTCGTGTCTAGGGCAACAAGTTCCTTGTTAATGGCTGATTCAAGACTTGACGGTGTGGACGAATGAGTTTCATTGGCAGTGTGCAGTTCAGTCCTCAAATCAGAAATGCTTTGGAGAATAAGCAGGGTCTCTGGCGACAGCGTGCCTTTTTGCCCCTCTTGTGAATTAGCGCCATTGCTGACAGTCTGCTGGTATATAGACATTTTATCCGGCGAGGTTTTCCTAATCTTTTGGGATCTTGTTGGAGATTTGCCACCCACTTCCCCGCTTCCCTCTACAACTTTTCTCTTGTTAGGAGTATTATTTGAAGTAGTCAGAAAAACGTCAATTGACCTCTGTGATTTTCCGGTTTCTTAGCAAGGGACTCTAATACCGACAGTTTACCCACCTTCGGAGAGTTTATTTTGCTTGAGAGCAACTTGTATTTATTTAACACTATTGCACTTTGACCTGAAATAACACGTGGACTCTGCTTTGGAGTTTGTGAATTAGAACAATTTGAAATAGATTCAGTGGCCGGACTCAGCACGTGGTTCCCCCTAACCTCTAATTTTCTGTAGCTCACCGAAATCGCAAATCATTTCTCTACCAACTGGGAAAGGAAAACGTTTTAGTACTCAAAATGGACGTGAAAAACGCAGCTAACTTCTGCAACCAAGGTTACATTGACACCATTCACTTAAATATTGCAAAATTATTTTCCACAACACACCATCAACAAAGTCAACCGCTCAGTTGCACAGCACACTCACGCCCCATTTCACGCTCATCATTTCATATTTCCATGTTCATTGGTATAATTCTTAAATGGTCATCGATACATAATTTACATAATACGTAATTATGAAGATAACATTGTTTCCGTATTTTGAAGGAACTCGAATCTTTTTGGGCACCGGAAGATAGTTTCCAATTACACCCCATAGACACTGTTCAGTCGAATGTTTTGAAAAAAAATTCAAAATCCGTTCATTGGCTTTTGAGACATTGAATGAAATGAATTTCTAGTAAAAACTGAATATTTCAGAAACTAATGAAAATTTTCAAAAATCCGAAGTACTTGCACATATGGATACCAAATGAAACATTTGTGTAAAATTTCAAGTCTCTATGACAACAACTGTAGGAGGAGATGCGCGAACAAAAATTTTAAGTGAAAAACAAAAGTTGAAATAACTCGAAAACTTTCTACGGACGCATATGTGTTCTTTTGATTCCCTCTTATAGATGGTGTGATGTGGAAGATTTCAAGAAAAAAATGAATCGGTTCAATATTGACGGAGATATGGAGCAAAAACCAAAAAAAAAAATGAATGAATTTTTCTCAAAAACTTATGCTTCGATCGAGCTGAAATTTGGTATGGTGCAAGAGGGACTCAACACCAATTATTTTGTAAATGAATTTTACCCGTTTAAATGTTAAAATTAGTAAATCGAGGTGCCAAAAATGAGATGTTCACAGACAGACGGCGGCCTCAAATTTTGTATTTTAACGTTTCAGACCATTCTAGATCATTTCCACATGAAATTACAAAATATGAAAATGGACCCTCGACAATGCTTCCATTTGGAAGCAATAAAATGTCGAGTTCCAGATGTATTTGAAATTTTGCAGATTCAGGCGTATTTGGTGGAGGATTCTCAATATTCTTAAAATTAAAAAAAATGGAAGTCCTCTTCAAAACCGACGGTTGTGGCCGTGCGGGTTAAAGCACTGGAATTGGGGGGGAGCGATTGAGATCTGAGATCGCTGGTTCAGAACCGGCAGGGGCGCTATTTGATTTTTTTTCAGGCTTTAACTCACACGGCACAACCGAGCGGGAGTTTCGTAAAAGAAACGAGCTGTACAAATCTGAGTTTTTTTCCAATGGTGTTCCCTCGATTCCCGTGACAAACTGGGCAAATGCTGTGCAGTGGGGTTGAAGGGGGGTGGGATGGGAACATATCGTAAAACCCCGGAAGGGTATACGAATAGAGTGGAAGCCCTCTTCAATTTTCCAAAAGAAAAATTCAGGGTTTCATTGCAATATCAGTGCGCTGATCATCTGAAAAATTGTTTTTCATTGAATTCTTAAAATGCATGAGAAAACTTATAGATGATTCGATCTTAAATTTTGAGTTAAAATTCATAACTTTGAAAACTCAAGTGGAACCGTTGCATAGAATTTCAAAAAAAATTTAGTAGTGTAGGGAGATTACGCTTCTAGATTCTTCCAACACTTCATAGTCACCATCGTCATTCTTATTGGTTAATTGATCATCGAGCGTAAAACGAATATTTGGTTTTCAGATGATACTGTGGAGTTGGCATCGAATGATGGTAGCCCACGATTAGTCTAAGTCAAAAGAGTTCTGGCGCTTATTCCGGTGCATCACTCGAAGCAACGGATGAAAATGAAGCCACTCCACTACCGCCAAAAAGATAGCGCGGACATCGCAACATTATAACCAGTAAAGTTGTTGCGGCTTTCGATGCGTGCCGGGTGAGACAAGCTGTACATTTGATTGCTGCAATTGGAGAAGCTCTCCAGATCCATCTACAGACGTTAATCCTCAATCGAACTTCTATTAGACTCCATCGGGCACAAGTGCGTGAAGCTTAGGCTTTGATGATCAAGAAAGCTTTCCAAAATACAGAGTTGAAAGCGATTATTCTTCATTGGGGTGGTAAATTATCATTTTATCTAGTTAAGCGCGAACTGCTTGACAGACTGCTGATTATCATATCGAGTGGAGATGTAGAGAAATTATTGGGCATTCCTCAGTTGGAAACGGGAAAAGAATAACGCAAGCTAATAGTGCTCATGATATTTTGGAAGATTGGGATGTCTCACCCTGGATAAAGGCATTGTGTTGCGATACAACTGCTTCCAATCTGGGTAATAAAAATGTTGCAGCGGTTTTACTGGAGCGCTTATTAGAAAGAGATGTCCTTGTCCTCCCCTGCCGACATCATATATTCGAACTGATTTTACGTGCCGCTTTTGAATGTCAAATAGCGTCAACTACTGGGCCCAATATATCACTCTTCAAGAAGGTTCGCGATGACTGGAAGAAGATCGATCAAAAGAATTTTCCGAGTGGAATTGATGATGAGAGAGTCAAAAGCATCTTAACGCCTGACTACATTGAACGGGTGGCATCATTTATGCAGCAGACCTTAAATACTGCTGTGCCGAGAGATGATTAGAAAGAGTTGTTGAATTTAACTCTTATATTTCTTGGATGTCAACCAGCTCAGGAAGTTCGTTTCAATACTCCAGGTGCCTTCCATCACGCGCGATGGATGTCAAAAGCCAGTTACTCTTTCAACATTAATTTATGCCGAAACGAATTCTCATTGACTTCAGAAGAAGTTGAGGCATTTTGCGAAATCGGCCGTTTTATTATAATGCTCTACACTGACGCCTGGTTTACCGCTCCTCAAGCCGCAACTGCTCCAAACCACGATGTACAATTTCTGAAGAAGCTTCACGAGTACAGAGGAATCAATGAAAAAATATCGGACGTGACAGTGAAGAAACTGAGTAATCATTTGAACTATCTGAGTCCCAAGACGGCAGGTTTGTGCTTTTCCGATGAACGCATACCTCGCACCATTAAACGAAGAATGGTTACTGACCCATATAGAGAAATGCAAGACTTTTATCCAAAGAAATTTCTCTTGAAATCGAACAACATTGACGCTTTCTGTAATTCAGACATTTCCAAGTTTGTAACTCCGCCGACATGAAATTGGTTCTCCAGATTTGAAATTGATGAAGATTTTCTCAAATTGGACCCATCGTTTTGGACTGACAATGGGAACGTCCAGAAGGGTTTGAAAACTATGCGACAAACGAAAATTGTTAACGATGTGGCTGAGAGAGGAGTTTGTCTATTTATGGATTACAATCAAATTCTATCCAAGAGCAAAGATCAAAAACAATTCATTTTCCGTTTCAGATGCGACTAAAGAAACTTTGCTGAAATCACCAAGTTTTCCACTAACTTTTGTGAAAACCTATTTATTGAGCGTTGAAGTGCATGAATTCGATAGAAAGTAAATAAAAAACTCATGGAAAACAGGGAATTTCAAGAAACTTTCAATAAAACGCAATATCCACCTTGCATGATTCATTTTTCGAGAAACAACGTCGGCATTAACAAAAGGATGGAAAACACCGAAATTCCACTCTTTCCATTGAGTCATAATGGCTCTAGTCATGATGGGATTGAACAAGCTAGCGGTCCTCGGGTCCCCTCATTCGAATGTGTCAAATATGTCACTGTTTTTTTTATTTCCCTCAATTTCATTGGTGGTAAGCTTTCGAATGGTCCTATTGCACACAAAATGAAAATGTTCCAGTATTCAAAACGCTTTCTCTGGGCGAACGGAAGCAAAAACTAGAATATCTCACATTACCCAAAGTAATTGTCCCAATCTTGGTCAACCAATTCACAGATCTCGTTAAGGCTCATATTTTGGAAAAAAAATCGGATGAATATGTTCTAACGTGGCTAATATTAGACTTTAACTCGCCCGTTTCCCCTGGTCACGTCAGAAAACAAAAAGAGATCGCTTATACGACGCCACTTGTTTCCATTTTCCGTCGAAAACAACAAACCGGAAAGCTGACCACGGGCTGATCTGCCCAAACTCTCGAAAAAAAACCCTCAAAAAAACGTAACTTAAACTAACTTAAAACTAACCTAAAACTACCCAAGGGAGAGCTGGTGGGTTGCTCGCGCTGCTCAGGGGGTTGGTTGTGGAGAGAGGGGTCGGTTCGGGTGGAAAATCGTTCATTGGGGCTGGTGTCGGCAAAGGAAAACTACAAAACCACTATTTTATACTGAAATGTATAATGATATATTCTGGCTTCATTGATTACATAAAAAAAAAAGTATTGCCAAAGTTAACCAGAAAAGGGAACATAATTAATTATGGAACGTCAGGCGAAGTATGCAGAGAGACCCAAAAGAAATAACTTAACAATACACTTTGTCATTAACCACAAAAATCGATTAGTGACAATCTTTTCTTAAAACGCAGAACTCAAATAATAACTCTCATTGATAACGGGACTAGCTAACTCTCAAGGTTATACACAATATTTAGTCCCCTCTCGTTTACCTCAAAATTAACTAAACTTATCGTTGGGAAAATTCTTAGTACTTGTTTGGCGTAAAACGCAGAAGGTTTTTGGCAAAACTGCAGTAATTAATGATTTCCCTTAAAATTACCTAACGCGCTTAGAAGAAGACGCGCTTAGAAATAGAAGTTGCACTATTTCAATTGAACCACATAGCGGATAGATAAAAGAAACAATTTACCGAATTTTCGCTTATCGGTATTTTGGCTCAAATCGGCATTGAAATCAGCCCAAGTCAATACGTCAGTTTCCCCTCTTTTATTGTTACGCATCCTGCGTGAACGCATGACAGTTTCCAACCCTAATAACTTAAATAAAAGCCGATTATCCTATCCGAATTAATATGACGCCAAAACGCAATTTTCTTCACGAGATTTTTAGGTTACGTAACCCGGAGCACGTGGTAACCGGGCACAACGGAGGCGGCTGACGACAGCATAGGTACATGACCTTGGCGAATATTCGCATTGAAACCATCCATACGAAATACCAAAACAAGCCGGCGGTCCTCGGGTCCCCCATTCAACTGTGTCAAATATGTCATCGTTTTTGTTTCTTTCCCCCAATTTCATTGGTGGTAAGCTTCCGAATCGTCCGATTGCATACAACATCAAAATGTTCCAGTATTGGAAGACCTTTTTCCAGACGAGCGGAAATCAAAACAGGAATATCTCATATTGCCCAAAGTAATTAACTCAATGTTGTTCAACCAGTTCATAGATCTCGTTAAGGCTCATATTTTAGAAATTCAATGGAATACTTATCAACAATGAAGTAATAAAAGAACCGTAAATAAGAAAAAATTGAAATCTAGAAAATTAACACTGCGATTGAATCGCCATTCAATAGGGTTCTTTGCCATAACAAAAGAAACATCTGTTTCGAATTTCAAGTTTTTATCTCAATTTTTGCGAACGCTAGAGTGCGAACAAACACAAAAAGTACAACCAAAGTCAAAAATTGAAAAATAGGAATATCTCATATTCCCCAAACTGATAGACTCAATGTTTTTCAACTATATCATGGATCCCGTCAAGGCACACATTTTAAAAAAAAAACATCAAAATCGGGTGAATAATTATCGAGAAATAAAATAAAAACCGTGACAACGAAAAAATTGAAATCTAGAAAACTAATGATGCGATCAAATCGCCATTCAATAGGGTTCTTCACCACAACAAAAGGAACCGCCGTTTCAAGTTTCAAGTTTTTATCTCAATTTTTGCAAACGCTAGAGTGCAAAAAGCAAAGATAACTGTAAAAAACAGAAAAATTGGACTATGTCCGATTTCTTGTGAGCAACCTACTAGATGTTCTTGGACCATTCCTTGGATCTCGTTGAGACGCACATTTTGATAAAAAAGAGATTAAAAAATATTCATTAGTTTCAGAGATATGAACAATCGAAGAAAAAAAGAAAAAAATCGACTTCTAAGAAACTTACCGGCAGATTTCACTGAAATCGCGCCCACGGCTAGACGTACTCAATACCAATAACTGACAGTTTTTTCAGATTTTATCCTCAAAATGTAGTCATTTTTATGTTCAATTTTGTAAGTGAAGATTTTTGAAAAAAATTTATACATACAGACGCTATGCAAGGCGAAAAAAGGACAGGAATGATTCCCAATTATTCGCATGACACATCGGTACTCGGAAAATTACCCTACATGATTCTTATACTCCAAATATCATCACTCCCGTTTTAATCTCGAATCGAGAGCTATACGTTCTCTAATAATTATGATGTCTGCATAGGCGTTTCCGCAATTAAAAAGATCCCAATCGACACACATCGAATCAACCAAAGTTCCCCCAAAGTACCAAATGTACACTCATAACCTAGCTCGGCAGGTAAGGAAAATGCAAGCGTGTGTAAGGGAAATCGGCGGAACATCCGCAATGAAAATGTGGCAAAACATTAACTGTGATTTTGGGCATTATTTAGGCTCTACTGCACAGAGCAGGTTTTGGGGTTATTTGTAAAACATGAACTGCAATTTTGGCGTTATTTAGGCTCTACCGCACAGAGCAGGTTTTGGGGTTATTTGGCTGGAAACTCATAATAAAATGTTGTAAAACATGACTGTAATTTTGGTGGAAAACTCCCATTAAAATGATGTAAAGTATTACTATAATTTTGGCGTTATTTAGGTTTTCCGCACAAAGCATGTTGCCATAATTATTAAAAAACCATTCGGGCGCAATGAGGTGAGAATCGTGTAGTTTTTAGTCCATAAAATTAACGGAAAAGGCAAACAATTTTGCATGCCGCCCAAGGACGCAATACTCACGGCTATATATAGGCAACCTCAAATGCCGGTACGCGGCACAACTGATATGTTCGGTATTTCTCTACCGAAAACCTCTCAATAGCTTCCCGACCGGTTCTACTTTTTCCTCCCTGTTTTCCCTTTTTGTTCAATCGGAGACTAATACTTAATGGGGATCGTTTTATCAATAACGAGACTTGACCTTTTCAGTGTATCTAACTTGATTGCCCAGGACAGAATAGCAAAATGTCTCCTCGTGCTTAGTCGGAAGGGGAGTGTGTACGCTATTGCTACGCGCTCGACGGTAGGGGCTGGGGGCGCCGCATGCGGGTGAGTCCCGAACTACTCTTAAACGGTAAGTACTAAATTTAAATTTAAAAACGGAACGTTAACACGATCATAAACTTATTTAATTGTTCGCGAGCTATATTTTCACCCTCCGGATAACGAATTAGTCATAATTTGTCGTCGCGGCGGTATCCTCGAAATTTCGGATTAAACTTAAACGGAACCGAATATCGAAATAAAAAAACGGAACTAAATCATATAATTTATCCTTACCTAAACGATCTTTGGCAATCCAGTTGAGAGCCATGGTCGTTATGGGTCACGTGGCCTTCCACCTAAAACCAAACCAAAAACCGTTTTTTTCCGGAATCCCTCTTTTTTTTCCTTTGGAGTGGCAGTATCACAACTGCTCCTACCCTATCCGCGACGTATCCATGACGGGGAAATTCAAAAATTATCGTGCAGCTCGGTAATGTCTTGGCTCTTTACACGACAGTTTTATGGGCCCTATACAACTTATGCGCCTGGACCCCCAAGGGTATTATTTAAGGCGTGAGGTGCTAACCCGATAACCCTTACTAACTTACATCTAAACATATCTCCCTAACCCCAACTGAGTTCTAACTTTAACGACTCGACTTTTTACGATTTTTATCCTTGGCTTCCCTCTCTGCGCACTTCCGCTCCGCCTCATAGATGGCCTTCTAGTCCCGCGACAAGCGAAGGAATTTCCCCAGAATTCCTTACACCCCCGACCCTTGACAGCTACTCAATACTCGAACCCACGACCTAAGATGAGTCCGAAGCGCTATAATTAGGGAGACGGGTGCATCCGTAATACTCATTAAACGTAAACTCATTCAAACAGTCGGCACTACAGCGCAGTTATAATTTACAAAATACACAACAAAATTTTCGGGCATAAGTCCATGCAATTACTCATACTCGTAGTACATATCTCAGTACTTGGATGAACAGGCAACAGTCAGTACAATATAATAGCAATATCAACCATTAGAACTCCATAAGCCACTACAGGCACCATTGTATCTCCCAGGTGATTTATTTCTATTAGCCAAGCAGTGACAAACTAGAGGCATAAAGCAGGTAATGGTCAGACATATAAGCATAGGCGGTTAGCGCTGTAAGCAATGTATAGGTGTTGATCGCAGTAAGGCAAGGTATAGGCGGACTGGGAGGGTTCCGCAATGATTCGATTTACATGTTTTCGGCGAGCCTATATCGGCCCAGGGCACGGACGGTCTTGATTTTCTGATTGTATCCCAAAAGTGGGTGTTCTTCAGGGATGACGTCCTCTCGTACGTGATTTGGAGGCTCTAAGGAGCAGTCTTGGCTCTGAGGCACTAAATTAGGGTTTCAAAGGCTCTAAGGGGCAATTTGGCTCGGAGGCGTTAAACTAGGGTTTCAAAGGCTCCAAGGAGCAATTTGGCTCTGAGGCACTAAACATATTTTTTAGGCTGGTGAGTGGTCTCGAGCCTTCTTCATGATGAAGCCAGTGATTGCAGCTGGATCGACTCGGGCAAGGTCTTCTAGCCATTATTCGGCGGTGTTGTCCCCGAGGAGACTGAAAGAGATCGCGGTTGATGTAGGTGGTCGGGCTGCCGTTGGTCTCGGTGTTAACGGGGTCGTTCGAGTTTCCCTAGCACTGGCTTGTGGAGTGTGTCGTGAATGCGCATCCGTGAGGGGTGACCAGGACCTCTCCTTTCGCAGGGTGGTCGGGAAGGTCTTGCTGATACAGTCCGTAGCAGAATCTTCGACAGTTTCCGGGGAAGTCCTCAGGCGTTTGGCCGTTGATTCGGCATGTTTGTCCCTGTGTTACTCCAGGCTTGGCTTGCGTGGAAGTCTTGGCATCATGTGCATGTGATGGAGCGGGTGGGTAAATAGTGACGGTTCACTTAGGAACCGTACCGGTGTTGGCACTGGTGTGCAGGACTTGGGTTTTGATGGCTCGGTGGCAGTGAGGTGGGGATGACGGGGATTTTAGGCCTATTGGCACGAGGTTCTGTCAGGCTTCTGGCCTCCACAATGCGATATCTGCTGACGATGGTAGCATTTGCACCAGTTTTTGGGTTCGGGGGTTCGGGTTGGCCTGGCAGGTTCCGCGTTACAGTTTCCCTAGCAGTCTTGTGGCGTGGATTGCCGAGGGCACAGGTGAAGAGGTGGCAGCGCCATTTTCCACAGACAACACAATCGTCTTGGGCTGTGGATCTTCGTGGGGTTGGTGGGGTGGATGGCCAGCTGGCAGTGGTGCTCTCCCTAAGCTTAGGGGCTTGGTGGCTGTGGAGGCAGTTACTGGGGTCTTGACCAGGCCGTTCTCCTGCTTTGATGATAGATTGGTGGACTTTTCCCGGCTTTTTGAGTCCAGTGCGGCAGTCTCCAATTCTTCATCCTCGGAGGCCTCGATTTCCAAAACGTTTTGGTGGTTGGCTGAGGCTTCACAGGTGTTCGGTGGTCCAGTATTCGGATGGGTGGATAGGAGTTCGGGGAGTGGTTGGTTTGGTGAACTTTGCTCCTGGTGAATAGGTGGAGTAGGGTCCGAAGGAGTAAGGGGTGCCGTTATGATGGCCATGTTGACAGTCGATAAGTTGGGACTAAGGATTGGGGGTTCGAGGTTTAGATCCTGCAAGGTGAGAGGGAGCTTGTCTGTTAGGGGTAGGGGGTAGGAGTTTCAGGGCTAAGGATTGGAGGTTCGGAGTATGAGTTCTCCGTTACACAGGGATGATTGGCCAAAGGTGGTGGAGTGGTAGGGGTTTGAGTCTCCGTACTGGCAGTCTCTTCGGCGATGCAGCAGTCATACCAGCTTCCCTTCAGGGTTCCTTCCTCCGCGAAGTTTTCTGGGAGGGGGAAGGGAGGCATCTCGATAAAAGGGTGTGGGGGCTCTTGGTTGAGCAATGACGTGGCGAAAACACGAAGGATTCGCATAAAGGCTGGGGCAGCATCATGTATTCGCCATAACTCATGTACGTAAGAGGACAAGGGAGCCCACTCCATGTGTCCTGCATGAAGGACGTTCTCCGTCACTGTCGTGACGTGTCTGGTTCGTGGGGAGTCTGGTGCCCGGGCTTCTACGGAAGCATCCGTTGGAGTCTCCGGTGGTGAGGTTTCCTCTCCGGTGGCCCTCTCCATGCTAACCTATAATTATAATTTGCGGCGGAGAGTTTCGTCCAGAGGCAGGTGAGGCCGAAGCATTTCGCAAAAGCAGGAAAAAAATTTTGACATGCAAGGTGATTCAGTGCGAACGGGATACACACTTCTCATCGCAAGGCCTGTAATCATTATTACGGTCCGAAGTCTAATGGTCTAACGGTAGGTAAGGTATCAAATCGTGTACAGAGACTTCACCGTGATCTTTACCTGCAAAGTTTGTCAGACGATAACGCGTCTTCGAGAGTTTGTTGGAGACTACGTAAGGGCCTTCAAAAGGTGGCACAAGGGCAGCGGAAAAACGTTTAGCTGCATTAGATAAGGGGTGCGAACGACGCACGACGAGGTCGCCCTCGTAAAATTCATGATCGCGACGACGCAAATTATATTGGCGCGATTGTTGAGCCTGAGCTTCTTTCAATGCGTGAAATAGCGCTTGACGAAATATTTCTAACCTTTTCATTCAATCCACTCACTCTTCGGGTATTCGTGGCTCAATCTCAACATCGCCCTCAATGTCTCTACGGAGAGAAATAGCTGATAACGGCTCACGGCCAAAGTTGGCAAAGGCAGATGTGCACTGCAGAGCATTGTGAAAGGCGGTATTAAACGCAAATCGCAATTCGTGTAAATGCAAGTCCCACATTCTATGGTCGCTATCGACAAAGGCTCTCAACATCATTTTTAAAACACGATTAACCCGTTCGACGGGGTTCGCTTGTGGGTGATAAGGCGGCGACGTTTGGTATCGCATACCCGTAGAGGCAGCTAAGGCACGGATGTCCGTATTGATAAATTCAGTTCCGGTATCGGTGAATAGAACCCTTGGTTCTATTTTTTTCCTCAACGGGAAACTATTTTTTTCCTCAACGGGGTTCCCCAACGGGAAATGATATATTCTCGATATGTTCTCAAATGATCTTGCCGGTGGCACGACGATGAGGGATTACTTCAATCCACTTCGTAAATAAGTCTTGAAGGACAAGAATATAGCAATGGCCAGTTCAATTTTCACTTTCGCTAATTATGTTGTAGACGATATATAGTGGTCTGAAACGTAAAAGTACGAAGTTTGAGCATAGTGTCTGTATGTATCAATTTTTTTCAGAAATCTTCATTTACAAAATTCAACATAAAAAGAACTAAATTTTGAGAATAAAATCTGAAAAAATTGTCAGTTATTGGTATTGAGTATAACTAGCTGTGCGCGCAATTTCAGTGAAATCTGCCGCTAAGTTCCTTAGAAATTCACTTTTTTTGTTTTTTCTTCGATCGTTCCTATCTCTGAAACTAATGAATATTTTTTAATTTCTCTTTTATCAAAATGTGCATCTCAACGAGCTCCAAAGAATGGTTGAATAACATCTAGTACGTTGCTCACAAGAAATTGAAGATATTACAATTTTTCTGTTTTTTTTTCGCTTTTTGCTTTTGTACGCACTCTCGCGTGTCAAAAAATTGAGATAAAAACTTGAAATTTGAACCAAGGATTCCTTTTGTTGTGGTGAAGAACCCTGTTGAATAGCGATTTGATCATATCATTAGTTCTCTAGATTTGAATTTTTTCGTTTTCACGGTTTTTATTTTATTTCTCGATATCTATTCAATCGATTCTATTGTCTTTGTTTCAAACTGTGTGCCTTAACGAGATCTATAATATGGTTGCAAAACATTCAGTCACTTAGTTTGGGTACAATGAGACATTCCTATTTTTTAACTTTTGACTTTGGTTTTACTTTTTGTGTTTGTTCGCACTCTAGCATCCGCAAAAATTGAAATAAGAACTTGAAATTTGGAACAAAGGTTCCTTTTGTTGTGGTGAAGAACCCTATTGAATGGCGATTTAATGGCATCACTAGTTTTCTAGATTTTAATTTGTTCGTATTCACGGTTTTTATTTTATTTCTCGATAATTATTCAATTGATTTTGTTGTTTTTTTTTCAAAATGTGTGCCTTAATGAGATCTATGATATGGTTGAAAAGCATTGAGTCAATTAGGTTGGGTAATATAGGATATTCTTGTTTTATAACTTTTGACTTTGGTTTTACTTTCTGTTTTTGTTCGCACTCTAGCGACCGCAAAAATTGAGATAAAAACTTGAAATTTGGAACAGAGGTTCCTTTTATTACGGTGAAGAACCCTATTGAATAGCGATTCAATCGCATCATTATTTTTATAGATTTCAATTTTTTCATTTGTACGGTTGTTTCATTACTTCATTTCTCGATAAGTATTCATCCCATTTTTTTTCCAATATGTGAGCTTTAACGTTATCTATGAAGTGGTCGAATAACATTGAGTCAATTACTTTGGGTAATATGACCTATTCCTGTTTTTGATTCCGTTCGCCTGGAAAAAGCTTTTTCAATACTGGAACATTTTTATTTTGTGTTCAATTGGACCATTCGGAAGCTTACCACCAATGAAATTAGGGGAAGTAAAAAAATCCGGTGACATATTTGACACATTCGAATGGGGGGACGCGAGGACCGTCTGTTTGTTTCGTAATCTCATTGATTTGTCGAAAATCGCTGCAAATACGGCATTTCCCATTGGGTTTACGAACCATAACTATTGGACTTGATCAGTCATTTTTCGATGGTCCGATGATACTATTTTCGAGCATCGAGTCGACTTCTTTCCACATAATCGGCCGGATGGCAGGACTCACAAAATACGGCTTTTGTCTAATAGGGGCGTTATCCCCGACGTGGATACTGTGTGCCATAAGGGAGGTTGTCCCTGTTCTCTTTGGAGTTGGTGGGAGATGCCTTTCCAGGAATTCCGTTAACCCTTGTTCCCGCGTTTTCTCTAGGACACGTAGGCCATTGCGCACGACGATGCTTAGGGCAGAGAGCAATGGCACGAACTCATGACTTTCTTCCGGTTTTCCCCGGTAATACCACGACTGCCCGAAAAAGTCGATGACCATCTTGGCCCCGACTAGGAAATCCATTCCTAGGATAAAATCCTCCGACAAAGTCGGCATTAGTAACACATCTATACGTGTAGATTGGCCGGCCAGTTCAGCAAAGCATGTCGACATATATCGAATTCGCTCCAGTTGGCTTCCAGCAAGTATGATACGCCTCTCTGGCACTTCATAGGCTGTATTGCCGGCCTTCTGGAATAATTCTAATCCAACGGCTCCCGAAAAACTCCGGGTAGCTCCGGAGTCTATTAATGCTCTTACGCGATACCCATCAATTATGATCTCTACGCGAAAAGCAAGCTTTTGTTCCGTGGAACTATTAAGCATACTAGACGTCTCCGTAGGGATTTCTTGGACGGTTAATTCCAGAGGATTCGATTCTACCCGATCAAGATTAATCGAGGTTACGGTAGCAGGGCGGCAATTTAGGGGGCCCGGGTGGGGTTGAGATTTCTCGAGAGACGGACTAACCGGGGCGGTACGCCTCAATTCCCGTTTCCCCCGTTGCAGTTATGGCGAGTCCTAACGGAAACTTCGGAACGTCTGCAGCGATAGCAGAATAGTCTTCTGGCCTGCGGGCAGTCTCGATGGCGATGGCCTTGTTTGTTACAGTTCCAACACTATCTTCGTGCAGGGCGGCGGTCCTGGGGTTCTCGGGTCCGGCGCGGTCAGCGCATGGGCAATCAGGTTAGCTGGTTGCACTGGGGTACTCATTGGACGGCGTGGTGTCTGAGCAGGGCGTGAATGTGCGATGGTACCCCGAGGGCGTGAAATCTGGTGTCTTAAGGCTCCTTGCCACGCAAGTGGTGTGGCGGGACTGGGTGCTCGTACTCGTGGTGGTATGGCATTCCTCGAGCGATACCGAGGTGGAAGTGTCGAGGCGGCTGCATCTAGGGCTAACTCCTCGAAATACTCTTCTAGGGTTTCCTCAGGCTGCTCATTTCCAGTTTCCTCCTCGTCTTCGAACTTTACGTTGTTGACAGTTGAGGAGTTGGCTCTTCGAAAATTCGCACGAACAGGGGCACGAGGTACACGGTAGGTCAAACTTGGGCAAACCGATCCCTCGGGCTTAGGTGGAGGTCGACGATCGGCCCAGATAGATTCTTTCAATCCTCAAGATACCCATCTCCAAATCATCCATCATCAATTCATTCCTGAGGGGAAAGTTGATTCGATACATGGATACCAGATTGCGGTGTGGTAATTTAACCTGTTCTCAGTCGCTCATAGCAGATCTCAACCGAGCGAAATAGCCCCGTAGGCAGGCGAAGTAGTTCCTCGCAGATTCACTCTCAGCTTGATTTCGTCGACTGACTTCGCCTCTAAGGGCCATCTGGTAGTCCGGGTCGGCGAAGTGACTTCGAAAGGCTCCTCGAGCATGAGTCCATGACTGGAATTCTCGGACGTGTCCACGATACCAAATAAGGACGGGACCGTCCAGCACAAAAGGGAGTGCATTTAGTAAGTCGCTTTCTCGAATATTGAGAAAAGCAAGTCCTTCGTCTACTCGAGATAATAGTAGCTCGACATCTTCGTGGGGGTATCCCGACAATTCGACACCCCACTTCTTCACGTTGTTGAGCAACGCAATTGGCGCAATGGGACGACGTAGACTTTGATGCGGATAGTAGTCATCCTCTTCGGATAGGTCGGACCCGGGGTCAACGGTAATTGGGCGACGATGAGTCGATCCTCGGGTTGTATGGGCAAGGTTTGGAGGAGCGCGGTTCGCTCCGCCAGTTGGCTCCACCACCTGGGAATCTGCGACTCCTCTTCAACAGGTCGTTCTTGTCGTCTGCCTTCCCGACCATCTGCAAAAAATCCTTAATTGTTGCAATCAGTAAGGTGAGGAATCCATCATCTGCTAATCACTCTTCTATGCTTTCTATCAAAAGTATTGGAGAGGCTGGCTGCTGGGCAGATGATAGGTTTCCTTGCAGGTCGGGCCATCTTGGATTGGGCTGCAGACAGGATTTCGGCCTCACAATAGTAGTCAGACGGCGCTGCTCAAACTCACGGTTGACATTCGATGTTGCTTCTGTTTGACTTTAGCAAGGCATTTGAGACTGTCTGTCACTTGCTGTTACTCAGGGAGCTCGTTGCAGCTGGCTTCTCGCCTAATGCCATCACATGGATAGCATTCTAGCTTTGTGGTCATTCTCAGGCGACACTAGGTGGTGCAACTAACATGTCATTCTTTCGTGGTTTAAATCGTGGTGTGCCACAGGGGTCCATTACTCTTCCTTCTCTTCATCAATGATGCTTGTGAAGGTCTAGCTCATGGTGTTGATCACCTGATCTACGCTGACGACCTGCAGGTGTATCTTCGATTTCCGCGTTATGAGCTTGAGTCTGCCATCTCTATGATGAGTGAAGTGGCTGATGGCATTGGACAGTGGGCTCGTTGCAACCGACTGAGGCTGAATGTTGCTAAAACAAAAGCAAATGTTTGAGACCTCGGTACGCAGTCTGGGAGTGGTGCTGGACAGCAATCTTACATGGAGAAACCATGTGGCCTCAATTTCTCAGAGGGTGCACTCTATGATGTACCGACTCAGGTTCTTCAGGGCCAGCAGAACTTTGGGACTGCGCAAGCGCCTTGTCCAGGCATTAGTAATCCCTGTAGTTGATTACTGCTGCCTTGTGTATGGTGGACAGTCTGACGAGCTATCTTTCTTTTTCTTATGTCCTTTTTCCTGTTTTTTCTTGTTTTTGTGTTCTCTAATTTGGGTCATCTGCCGGCTCCTGCTCTACTTATGCGCTATTGCGCGGAGTCTAATATCTCTTCCTCGTATTGCTATTTGTATTTTCACTACTACGCCTCTTGTCACTTTGCTGTCAGCTTTGCTGTTAATGAATCATTCAATCTAGTGCTTTTGCTATTATTAATATGTGGACTTTGATCCGATTCTTTTGTACAACTTAATGTACAGTAATAAAACATCAATCAGTCAATCAATCAATTTCTTTGTATGGGTATAGCTCTTCCATCGGGATCGCAATACACGGGGTGGTGGGGTAGCCTTATTTGTTAATGGCTGCTTCAAGATTAAAGTTCTTCGCTCCTCTTATCACGCCTGGACCGGGAAGCCGGGCTTGCCTGGGTACTTGTTTTGCGAAATCGCTTGTCATAGAGCTTTTCCGATCTTTGTAGCTCTAGTATACAGACCACCGCATGCCCTCTTTGTGGAGGGCACCGACTTTCGGTCGTCATTGCTATCTCATCTACAGGACTATAGCTCCAAAGTGATTCTTGGGGTTTTTAACGTGGATCAGCTTGCTCTAGTATAAGTAAGTTTGTAAGTTTGTAAGATCGATGTATACTGATAATGGCCTTTCGTTGGTGCCGCAGGGGCTACTCACCACATCGCAGAATTTGAGACCTGGTTGGACCTATGCCTTATAGATGACGAGGACACATCTGGTAGACTGTGATTGGTTGGTCTCTGTGAATGACATCATCCTTGGAGGAGATGGGCTTCTGCCTCACGTTAATGGGGCCATTGAAACCGCTGTACCCATAAAAACTGTAAGGAGACAGTTTGCACGCATACCCTGGTTTACAGCGGGTCTTCATCAACTTGTTATGGAGAGGGATCACCTCTATAGACTATAGCCGAGTGCGCACTGACTGTGCACTCGCTAGTTATTGGTTAGCTCGTGATAAAACACATTTGGAGAGAGAGGGGGCTCGTCAGCAATTTTCTCAGGAAGAGCTGATGTCCTGTGCTTCACCGGCTCAAGTTTGGAAGGAACTGAGGCACCCTGGCGTGATTCCGGTTGATGGGGAGTCCGGGGATTTTGATGCGGAGGTGCTGAATGCACACTTTGCAGGAGTTCCGTTCGACCCTGGAGAGCCATCTGTCGCTGACTTTTTCGGGTCAACTCACCAGACCAGTTCCACCTCAAGCGGTGCCAGTTCTTCCTTCAGACCAGTAACAGCTGGAGAAGTGCTGAGTACAGTTATGCACTCCACCATTGAAGCCACAGGATCTGACGGTTTCCGCAGGCGGTTGTGGTGGCTGCTCTACCCGTACTCGGATCATTTCTCCGCCTCCTCTCCAACAGGTCGTTCACGTCCTCTTCCTTTCCGGCGACTTGGAAGAAATCCTTGGTGGTGGTTGTTGCCAAGGTAAAGAAGAAGCTGGCTGCCGTGCAGATGATGGGTTTCCTTGCTGATCGGGTCGTCCTGTATCCGATGCAGACAGGTTTTTGACCATTGACGGAAGTACGCGTACTGCGGACTAGCACGAACGGCTAGTTTTCGAGAGGATGGAACAATGCGTCTGAAGTTCATGGACACTCGAAAAAACGAGCACAACCTCCCAGACCCAACACAGCAGCAATGAAGTTGCCCACTACACCTCACTCGGCTACAATCCAGAATCTGGAAAGGAACACCCATTTCCTTCAGTCTCGTGCAGTCTCTGAGCCAACTCCAATCTCTACTGCCAACATGTCCGGGCCCACCTACGCTTCTTCCTTTGCAACGGCGGAAACCTCGAGAAAGGATGTTGACGCACCCACTGCCGAACCCAGGACCATCCCACATGAGACACATATCCCGGAATCTGACTTAAGTAGCACTAAAAACTATGTTAACACAGCGAAACTAGCCCTTGAACAGTTAAAATCCCTCAGAATTCCCGAAATTCTCTCAGAGATTGAATACATTATCTCTAAACTCTAGAAAGCTGATATCCCCATCAATAGGATCACAATCATCGTATCCTATGCATACCTTTTCGTACCCACCTCTGAAACACGCAGGATCCCCCTACGAACACAATCAATAACTTAGCCATCAACATATTTGCCCTTAAACCTAATCGGGATGAATTGTTACACCCTGTTCATTGTAATAACGTAAATTTTTTTCTGATTCCAGAAACTAAGCTAAACAGCAAAACGAAGAAAATTAACATACCAGACTTTTCGCTGATAAGGAAAGATCGAACGGCCAACGCAGGTGGTGGTGTTGCGGTGGGAATCCATAAGACCTTGAAGTATAAAACTGTTCCGCACGATGTCTTGTCGCTCACCGAATACGTGGGATGAAAGGTCCAAGTTGATAATAAAAACACGGGAATCTATTACTTATACAATCCACCTGATGTCTCAGTAGATATGAACCTATTGCGACCCATACTTTCTGATAATACTCCAGCCAGTATCGCTGGAGACTTCAATGCAAAGGACACTGCTTGGACCTCCGCTAGGACGAACAAATCAGGTAAAATTCTCGCAATTTTTTTGACGGTACAAAAAAACTATCTGCTCTTGCCAAACGTTCCAACATACTACCCCCATAATTTTAACACTCCTAGTACTATTGACCTCCTGTTAACTAACAACCTCTCTATCATTAAAAACTTCACCACTCTTTCCGAATCCCTCTCAGACCAGCTACCACTGTTGTTCTCCCTGTTTGGCAAACCAACCTCACCAGAACCATCTAAAATATTAAAGTACCCGAAAACTGACGGAAAAAATTCAAGGACATCTTAAATGATGAGATCTCTACACCAAACCCCTCCTGTAACAACATTGAAACAATAGTTAAACAGATATCAAAATTCACTAAAATTATTCAAACACCCCTGGATTCCTCTACCCCCCTCCGCTCACCTAAATCCTCACATACCCCTCTCCCACCCGAAATAGCCTCCTTAATAAAACTCAAAAACTATATTATGTCAAGATGGCAAAAAACACGAAATCACTACCTTAAATCCGAACTCAATCAGCTGATCAAAGAAATCAGACTTAAAATAATCGAATAGAAGCCAACAACTTGGGACAACTAACTCAGAAACATCAACCTCAAGGATCACTCAATATGGCGCGTAGCAAAATATTTTAATAACACCACCAAAATCGAAATTCCCACACTCAAGTCAAACAATAAGATCCACACAGAAGAGTAGAGCCCATACAAAGATTTATGTAATTGACAAACATGATTCTCTTTCCAGTGAATACCATCACATACTTTCAGATGAATTTCTTCTTTTGATTGACTGTTTAAAAACGCGGTCCTTACATGCATATTATAAAGCATACAATTGAATTGATATGCGAATGCAACTAAAAATTTAAAGCTTGAGATTCTCGTAACAGGAGCGAATGTTTCATCATACTCTTCTAAATATTGTTGACTAAAACCCTTCGCTACTCATCGGGATTTATATTTCATTGGATTCCCGAATTCATCATTTTTCAGTGCAAATACCCATTTGCAACTTACTATGTTTTCACCTTCTGGTCTTTCAATTAGAGTCCACGTTTTATTAACTAACAATAATACAAATTTAAAAAAACGAAGAATGATTGTAATTCTTTTTTAATAGCACACTTCCAGAGCTCTTTGTTATCTCTGTTTTCCATCTCCTGACAAGATTTTGAAATTTTACAAATGACCGATTGGCCGCACATTCAATAATCATCTCGCAAATTTTCTTCACCGTAGGATATGTTCGGAAGTTCCCTAATCCGCTCGCTTCGTCTAGGTTTTCCTAGTGCCACGTTTACCTTTCATAATGGGGCTTATATTTTTCTTTGAGTTTGGAAAACTACCCAAATTTTCGTGTTGAATGTTATTGGACTATTCTCATAAACATTTTTTTGCAGCCTTTGTGAAATATTATCAGATGTTGAACTTATATTCAGAGCATCAGTTTTTTGCCTGCACTTTTGGGTGCTTTGCTTTGGTTTACTGCATTAAATTGGCAATTACTGCTGAAATTGCCAAATTCCTCCCATTAAGGGGGCATTCTCCGTGAAACCGGACAGTCATTTTTCATGATGTCTCAGAATGTCTCGCCAATTTTTCTGGATGTTCTGTGACTCCAAAAAGTATACACATTTTTTCAAAATTTTTCGACTGCTCATTCTTCTCCTGTATTCAAATCCTCTTGTCTAATGAAAACACCTCATTTCTCTGGTTCTAAACGTCGGAAGATGATGACTAAAGAAAAAAAAAGTGCATTTTTTTCGATCTTCAAGATGGGAAAATCATCAAAAACCTCAAACCATTAGAAGATCGATTTTAGGACAATTACGGACGGAAATTTTTGGTTTCTCCACTTGGACAATTAATTTTTTTTGTATTCTTTCATATTATTTGCCAGACTCCTAGGACACCACAAAAAAATGGCAAAGTGGAAGAATAAAATTTCATAGTTCAATTAGTAGAAAAATTCAAGTCGATACAGTCCTCCAATGAGTTTTGTGGCAATATCTCCACAACTAACAGAGATAACAACGTTTTTGTAATGACATTGTTATAAGTTGGATGTTGCTTTTCTGATTTTTGTCGGTTGAGTTTTGTAGAGTGGATGGACGGGAATGAATAAAGGAGCTGGGAAGTGTGGAAACAAATTCCAGTTAAACACGTGAATTCAGCGGCAAGGTAAACCGTTAATATATTGGGATAAATGCTTCGTCTAAATTATTTACACTTTATACAAAGTTAATCGTTGGTTGTATGCGATGAATTAAACACGGCAATTGTCTGATGAAATACGGTGGGGTACGGTTTGTGCCGCGTTGGTGTACTGTTAAATGGCGACGATCGCGAAATAATTACGAGTATCGGTGAATTTTAGCTTGGTCGAATTTAGTGCTCGATTGAACACTACGTTGAATCGCGTTGAAAACTATTATTAGACAATTCAAGCTCTGAGGCGTAAAATCAGAACTTAAATCTATAACATACAAGTGAATTTAGTCACTTGAACCGAAGTTGGTTGGCGTTGATAAACGGTTGAAACTCAAAACAAGTGGATGACGTTTTTGCTAATCCATTAGCAAAATGCTTCCGAATGGTTTTCCTCATCCAGGTTCCGACTGAATCCGTGGCAGAACGTGTTTTCTGCCCGATTTTTGATTTTCTATTTCAGGAAACTGATGGAGCTCCTACCTTTCCCGGATAACCAACTAACCTACCCAGTACCTATCACCAGACCCATACCATGGAACTATGTCGAAAAAGTACCTATTCTCTTCTTTGTTATTTTCCATCACTTCTGAGTAATTGTCCAGCGATTCGGCATTTTTGAAAATTAATATCTTCAGAACTATATCACCAACCGAAATTTAACTAATTCGGATAATTAGTTCGGAGTTATGGAAAATGGGCAGTTTATTTTCATCCCGACCGTTGTTCCAACAGGGTGAATAAAGGGGGAAGAGTGTTCACCAGTAATGGCATTGTCCGAACTAATTAATATAATTAGTTCAGAAGCTCCGAATTTTTGGTTGAAAAGGTTGGAATTTATCCCCGGTGGATTTGTATTCGGTCCTTTTCTGCCTTTTTATTCGGCATAGGCAGTCCCTGTCCCACGCGGTGATGGCATACACTTATAATGTGTATGGAGTAAATAGTTCCGAATTCGTGGAAATTCGGTTGATATTTACTACGCGTTTGGTGGGTTTGGGCTCCGTCTCTCTCTTTCTCCCCGTTTTGCCTATGCCATCCTTGTCCCACGCATTGGTATGGGTTACCAGTTCCGGATTTCAAGTATTCAGCCAGATTAGTTCGAATTTAGGAATTACCGGAATTCCGAAATTCGGTCTTCCGCACATTTGCTGCATGGCTTTAGTTAAGAGTAATGAGATGACCCGGACCTTCAATTGTTTATAACAATTGGCCCCGTTAGTGCATAAAGACGGGAAAAGTGTCTGAGTATTTAGCGTAATTGTCCAATTGTTTATGACAATTGGTGATTAGGGTAAAAATTCCAAGTCTAGAGAAAAGTCGAGAAATTCGAAAGGGCCTTGGGAGTAAAATTAATTGGGATAAATGTTTATCCAATTGTTTATAACAATTGGTTGGTATAATCCAAAATTCCCTATTGAGACCGGAATTTGTGCCTTTTAGGTTAGTTTGGGGTGTTAGAACGAATGGCGGACATGCCTGAATATCGTACACAATCCAATTGTTTATAGCAATTGGGTAGTCTAGCCCTAATTTTATAGGGGTATCCAGCTGCTGATGGGTTCGCCATCGCATACTCTTCCTCGACAGAGGCTAATGACGCTCCCGTTATGTAATGGGTGATTAAGCGTCCGTATGTGGGGGCCTAAGACTATGGCGAATAAAGCGCATTATTAACTATTGTATTAGTATTGAGTTATGTGAAATGTGTTATTCTCCATATCGCGAATAAACTATTTTTGTGTTATTATCATTATCGGTTTGTTTAATTGCAGAATTCGATTGAGAACAATTTTGATTGAGAAATTGCTGTTAAAATCTTTTGTATTACATTTTTATGGGTATGATTCAATAGTGAAACAAGTAAGGACAATGTTTGGTCTTGTTATTTTATTTATTTATAGTGTCTTTGTTGATAACTATTAGGGACCACCTAATTGACCCATTTCCACCAGAAAATCCACCCCTTTCTCCACAACCAACCCTCTGAGCGAACCGGCAACCGCGACCTTTTGCCTTTCAGTCTAACCCCCATACGTTATGAGTAGATTCATTTAAGTTTTAGGTTATGTTTTCCGTTTTGGTAGTTTCGGTTAAGAAAGAAAAACTATCTGGCGCCCAATTTTTTTAAGGTGCATTTTGACCCCCCTAAAACTGTCACGTTACAAGACGTCCAGAGTGGCATTTATTTGCTACTGCACGTATATGCATTATTTCAATGGGCTGTTAAGCATTTTCACACAACGAAGATCATGTTCAGTCCTACAGTTGACCACCTTAAAGCGGCTGAATGGCCCCCACATTGATTTAAGAACCCATCCCAGGCCTCCAGAAAATCCAGTCATTTGTGGTCAATGATGAAAATCAAGTGTCTTTAAGAAAATATTCGTTCTCTACGGGTTTTGCTCTATTTCCTAAGAAGCTGCATCAATCCAAGGAAAGGAAGAGATGATCGTCGTATTGCCTAGTGCAGAATGAGGTAGTTTCATTGGGTAAAAGGATTTAATTACAGGAGAAGCATGAGCATTCGAAAAAATCTGAAAAAAATTCAGTACACTTTTTTCGAGTCACAGAACACTCGGAAAAATTGGCGAGACATTCTGAGAGATCATGAAAAATGAGTATCCGGTTTCGCGGAGAATACCCCGAAGGTGTTTTTGCTGTATCTGAGGGGTGAGTCATGGACTCCAGCTTCGTCAATTGCATTTTTACCCTGCCATTTTTCATTGCCAATATTTCCATTTATCACTGAATTTAGAAAAAGATTCAGTTTTCCTCCGTGCCGCAATTCAAACATTGTTTTGTTGACCTTCAACGCTTTGTTCGCGTTTTATTTATTAAATAAATTGCAGTTAAAATTGCATCTGCACAGGATAGGTTATCTAGCTTAGCGTCAAACATCATGGCGCGAGCTCTCTTTGTTGTTGCACGATTCATTCGCTCAGCAACTCCATTTTGCGGCGCAGTTCCCGGTACTGTTAAATGATAAGTTATCCCCTCTTCAGTACAGTAATTTTTCATCGCATTGGTAAATATTCTTTACCATTAATCACAATAAATATTTACTACTTTTACAGTGAACGATATCACCTGCTTTATCACCGATCAAAATTTCACATTTGAGTAAACGATACTGCATATCCAAGACTCTCAATCTAGTTCCATTACATAAACCGTGATTAATAGATAGATTTCCAATGAGCATTACATCGGCATTGACTCTTAATCGTAATTCCTGAAGAGGTAGTGATGGTGGATTCGAAGTCTCCAAATATTCTGGAAGAAGTGCATTACTTATCTCACCGTTATCAGAACCAGTAGTCGAATTTATGCTAATATATATTTTCTTAGTCGGAACATCTAACAACTCGACGACTCTCCTGTTGATATCTTCGACATCTACGTTTCTTACTGATAAAACGACCCATTTTGTGAATTTCCTGCAATCTTCATTTTCAATTACATCTTTGTATAAATCTTTGGCGATATCTGCATCCGGGTCAGCTAAGCAATCTTCATGCAAATGTAAGTCGGAATCATTAACGTTGATATTGCCATTTCCAACTGATAGAAGAAATTGACGGAATTGTGCTTCCTGTGGTAAAATACGCATATCTTGAGTTAGAGCAAATTGGGTGAAAACCGACCATAAATTGCTAAATTTTATTGAGAGATTTACCAGTTCTGTGCAAGTGGCATTGGGCTTTACTGGTAGTAATTGTCGAAAATTACCCCCATGTAAGATTATTTTTTGACCAAACGGTTTGTTATTATTCATGATGTCTTGAAGAGCTCGATCCACTAATTGCATTGCATGCCTAGGGGCCATAGGAGCTTCATCCCAAATAAACACATCAACACTTCGCAAATATTGGGCATCTTTTGATTGTGCTTTAATTGTTTGAGATGAATCACTATAAAGTGCAATGGGCAACTTGAGAGGTCGATGGACGGTTTTACTAAGTGGAAGGAGTGTCGCAGCAATTCCTGTGAATGCCATGTTACGAATGATTTTCTTTTTACTTCTCAACAGATGATACAACATCCTGTAAACGAATGTTTTACCTGAACCACCCGGACTATCAATGAAATAAGATCATGATTGGGTATTCAGGTTAGGGTTCACTCTTAGGGTTACTCTTACGCAAATTGATAATAATCTGAGATGAAACAATTCGGTCTGAGTTGGAGTGACTGAGTACATTCGACCAACTTGTTGTGATAGCGTTGACGTTTCTTCCAGACATTCTGCGTCGCGTGAAATGTATAGTGTTGTGGTATTAGTGTATATGTAAAGTTTCGTCTTCCGCATCTTGTTCATTCAATTTGAAATACTCCACCAACTTTGAAGTCTTAGTCAATGCTCGTTGGATTGCTTCTGGGTTGTCAATGTCATCAATCATAACGGATTGTTCATTTGGTAAATGTATTAGCAGCCTTATAACTGCGTGACTTCTGCCGCTGAGCGAATGATTGAGAAGTCGCGCGCATGCCTCAGGAGGACAGACATAACAACTTTCAACAAAATTTCGAATTTCATCGTGATCAATAATGTTTTGAGCACTTGGATTGGGATCTGATCCTTGAATAACGATCGTGGCGGCGTCTTGACCTTTATAAATGTGGATCATGTTATTTTTCACTATTTCATGCAATATCGGACACTCGTTTCGATCGGGAATTTCAGCAGAAATATACTTGTCCGCAGCGGTCGGAGTTGTAATTTTGGAATTGGGTGCCAATGTCCACAGCGGTCGGAGTTGTAATTTTGGAATTGGGTGCCAATGTCAATAATAAATGCATGTGAGGCAAACCACGTTTTTGATACTCAATTACCCATACGTAGGCTTGAACTTCACGAAATAGTTTCTTTTTTACTATTGTATGAATTAATTCCTTTCTTTTCAGTTCAAAAACTCGTCTAACTAAATCTGGCCTATCTGACGCAATCTGATTCTCATAATGATTTTCGGCATTTTCTTTCCATTTCGGATTATAGGTCATTGTGATGACTAAATCTGGTCTACCAAAAATTTTAACGATGATCATTGAATCTTGGTAGCTTTCCATCTTATGACGTGGTGATCCAATAAGAGATGAAGGAAGAATTACAACTTTATCTATGCGACCGTTACTCTCTTCTGCTCTTTTTCTTAAATATTCTGTTAAACCTGCATACGAATCGACCCGCAGAGTTTTCTGAATGCTCCGGGAATGCTCGAGATGATCTTTTCCTACTTTCACGTATTGATCTACTAACCATTGTTAGAGTAAATGACGTACCATCAGTAAATGATTTGTTATTCTCTCTCGGATGGCCATTCCAGACTTGATGTATACTCTCCGATTACTATTAGCCATTGATATGTCCTGAGACCAACCGAAAGTTCCATGTGGGAATAATAATGGATATGTCCAAAATTCAATATTAAGGCTCATCGAACTAACAAATTGTAATAAATTAGCCCCTGAATTTTAAAACAGTACGGTTCTGGACGCCGATTATTAAATTGCACTAAATTTGCGTTGAAAGAAGCAAATGAGAATGAGTTGTTATAATATCGAATATTATTGTAAAAATGATTCAACATTAGATGTGTACCATCGAATACTTCTTTCAAAATCAATGGAGGTTTTGGTAATGGAGCCAACATAACTTTTCCGTGACTGCAGCAATCACGGAACGAATTTCCTTTATTAGCGATTTTTTCACGGCTAAAATGTTTTGAATCGCAATGCACGCAAAGGACATTCAATGGACCATAATAAAATATTCATCAAATAAATTGTGATTGGATGAAATTCGATTATTTATATTCCGTCCATTTCGATTTCTGACATGATGATTCGGACCATTAGAATTTCCCAGTTGCCTAGGTAACAGATTGAACGTTATTTGTGGTTGATGTGATGATGAATCGTTTCGAAAATATTGATGATCATTAAGAGCCTGTGAAGATGATGGAATTTCACACGCGACAACATCTTGCCTTGTAGAAAGTGCAGCTGGAATATGAATAATGTTGGGTGTTTGAGCTAGGGATACTAAGAGGTATCGTTGCTGGATAGAATTCATTGGAATTCTACCACGTGGATGACTTGAATTTCTCGCATCATCAAAGAAATTTTCATCGGATGAAATCCGATTATTCATGTTTTGTACATTTCGATTTCTGAGATGATGGTTTCGATCGTTGGAATTTCCTAATCGCCTAGGTAACACATTGAACGTTATTTCTGGTTGTGATGATGGATCGTTTCGTAAATACTGATGATCATCGAGAAAATGTGAAGCTGATGGAGAGTTATTCATGTCGATACCATGTTGCTATGATTACCGTGAGAAATCCTGATTGTTCATGGAATTGGACATGCAACATCGGGTCTTGTAGAAAATGCCGATGGAATATGAGTTATGTTAAGTATTTGACCGGGGATACTAATACGTGTTGTTGCTGGATGGAATTTATTGAGCTAGAACCCGCGTATGAGCTGAATTTCCCCCAGTTGAAAATTGATTCATCACGAAATTTGTTCTTTGATTTGAAGTGGGGGATAGTAGTGCCTCATCATCATCAATTGAGAGAGGTTCATTTGAAGATTTTCTAACGTAATCATGATCTTGCAATGGCATTGTGAACCCTTTTTCAGTACTTTTTGAATTGAGATGTAGTGTCCGGAAAAATTCAGGCTGAACATCGTACGTGTTTATGCCATTGATAGGAAAATTAGCAGTAAAGCCTTGGTTAGGATTAATTCGAGATGTAGTAAATTTAACTCGCTTCATTTCAATATTTTTATTTTCACTCAATATCCTTTTCGCATTTTTCATGCAAATTTTGTCAACTGAAAACTTGAGAATTCAATGAAGAGAAGAATTTCTATCTAAATATATGTATATTAGAAACTTATGTACATTATATATTTATGGAACATAATTTCAAGGCTTGTAAAATACATAATTGGACTTCCTTATATCTAATAATGCAAGCCATTTGTCATTAATGTAAACCTCGCCTTGTAAAACTTGATCATTTGCTGAATTGAATAGTCTTGTTTTTGAACTACTTAATGATAATGCTTTTATTCTTCCTTCACTAATCTTATGACAACCTTTTCAATCTCATAAAAGTTCTTTCGAATCCTATAAGATTTTGTTAGTATTGTACTGATCTCATTATACACTGGTTAATCTCATTATAAACTGGTTAATCTCACAAATACTCAGTATTAATCTCATAAATCGTAGTGATTCTGCAATGAATTTCAGTCTGTTTATGTAGTTATTAAATTAGTTTTTTCAATTGTCTTGCGTGCCCCTTTCCTTGATGTGGCACCTGAAGCAGAGAAAAAATTATCAAAAAAATTGGCGTGCAGTTCCTGACGCGCCAGAGAAGTGAATCCCTCAAATGAAATTATTCATTTGAAATAATACTTTTCATAAAACGATGACGGTGTAGAATGGTAAAAGATTTGTAGGTCAGGAGATTAGAACATTTGATTTCATTTTATCATCTATTTAAAAAAACGACCGCGCCGTTCCGCTGTCAACCCCCGGCATTTTGCCCCCGCCACCCCCACACTCAACCCTTTTCTTCCCGCATTCGGCTCGCACCACCCTCCGCATACAGCCCCCCCCCCCACATTCAACACTCACATCCCCTCACATTCAACCCTCATATCCCTTCACATTCAACCCTCACCCCGCCGTATTCAACCCGTACCCCCCCCCCCCCCCGACCCTCACCCCCCGTAAGTGTCCGGACAGCGTAACACCTTCACATAGTCCCATAAGAAGTTTCACTTCAATAATGAGCACCGAACAAACAGCAATCAGTCAAGACATACCCCCTCTATGGCAATTTGATGTATCACAACGAAATAACTGCCTAGCAATATGTTTAGAAAAAATTATTATTACATAAATAGTATATTTTACAAGTATTAAGATTGAACTTCGAAACTTTGTAGTACTAACTGTAATAATCTTATTCCAAATTTCAATATTACAAAAACAGCATGTTTACAAACACATCGTAGACGTCCGTCGCTGATTAGCAATTCGGTAGAGAGCATAAATATAGCGACGTTGAATAAAAAAATAAAAAAAAAAACCCAAAAACAAAAACAGCAAATTTCAATAATATTTTTGTAATAAAATTCCCTAGCGATTGATATACCAGACAGTTACCTGGCTGTTGTCTGGCTAGTTGTTTTTGGCTGAAAGAAATGCAATTAGACCACTTTTGGGTATCATAATTGCGAAAATAATAAACGGGATGTGGGTATGAACCTCTACGGGTCGAACCAATAACTTCCCGATCGTTCCGCCGTATATGTTATATCCACAATTTCCGTCCATGTCTCAAATTATGGTCTTTATAAAGTTTTCGAAATTTCTAAATATTAAAAAAAATATAATTCTTAATATGAAGTAGTTAAATAAACAATACAATTTATTACTAACAATTAACTGTGGGTGTTGGCAAAAAAGGCTTGGAATATCAAGTGGGTATTTGTACGTGGGAACGACTTGCATTACACCCTTTGTTTCGCATCTCGAACCGTTGTTGCGATAGAGCGATCTAAACAATTGACTTTGGTAATAACTATTAACTATCGGTGTTGGCACGAAAAGTTATACGAGATCAAATATGTATTGTTGTGTGTGGAACAATTTTCATCAACTAATTGGTTTCGTATCTTCAACTGTTCTCATGCCGCTGCGATACAAACAATCTTTTTTGTTACTAGCAATTAACTACGGGTGTTATCAAAAAAAGTCATAAAACGTCAAATGTGTATTTCGTGGCGGGGAACAATTTTTATTGGACCCTTTTTTTCGTATCTCAAACCGTTCGTGCGATAGAGCGATATAAACAATTGAATTTGTTAATAACAATTGAACGAATCATTTTTCGCATAAATCGTTCCTTTCAGCCCTGGAGAATAATAAATCGCGTCGAACGAAAAGAAAACGTAAATCGCTTCGTTGGTGTCTTCGGAACCGTTTAACACAGTTTTTGCCTACACACGAACACACATACAGTCACTTCTCTGAAATCGTGTCAGGATGATGTCAAATGTCGAGAAACGTGAAAATTTCATCGATCTGACACTTTTCATTTTCGGGGTAATTACAATACAATTTCATAGGAAACATTCCGAAATTATGATTTTCGCAATCATGGCACCCAAATGTCGCCTAATGGCATTGTTTGTAGCCAAACTTAAGTTGAAAATTTATGACCAAATGTATATAATATAATGGGAATGGCGCACGAAATACGGCCATTGAAATGAGGTTAGGAATGTCTACTACATTTTTCTTGACTTTTCTTTAATAAATTTGTTTTTTTTTTCACAATTTGTCTGCGTTAGTGACGTTTTATTTGCCTTACCTGACAGTGTAGCCGCAATCGAGGCTCTCAAAATCAAAATTTGAGATAACTGGAGTCCAGTGAGCGGTTATGTTTTGCCGTTGCACGTGGAACATGTAGATTGTTTGGTCCCCAAAATTGAAACAAAACACATGCCGAGATCTTCGCGTTCAAAATAATTACTCAGTCGGTAAATTAGGTTCCCTAATTCCCATACGGTCAGAGAAATGCCTCAAGTGAAAAATTTTCAATTAAAAAACTCACCCGCGTTGATTTAAAAAGTGCAACATTGATTGAGAATGAATCTGTTCTAATCAACAAGAATGTAGTTATAGCGGTCCAATAGCGGTATCTTTGTCCTATGGTAAAAAGGAGAAGCGAAGAAAAATCTCGAAATATCTCGCTCTCGTAGGCAAAAAAAATTGTCGTTTCTGCAGAAAATGTAGTATTCCTGACCTGAAAGACAAAATGACCGGGAGAAACAAGTACACAATTACAAAATGAAGGTAATTTTTATTAAGAAAAAGTCACAATATCAGTTTTGTGCATCGTATAGTTTCATGTATCGTCATACAAAGAATATAGTATCTTTTGATGAGAGAGGGGGCGGAAGTCATTGTAACCCTTAGGGGATCAATAAACATATACATACATAGTATCTTTTGAACTTGGATCTCATTCATCGTTTTTAAATTCTCATTTAAATTCTCGAGATCTCGTCAGATATACATATATTATAACATTTATCAAATAACATCTATATCAGACCATATGGTAATACACAATAATACTTGAACGTGTTGAACACTGTAACACTTTTCCTCCTTTCTATCCCGAGAACCAAGGAGAGTTGTTACCTTCACCCATTCTGGCATACAGAGTCTAAAGATGGCGGTGCCAGCTATCTTTTTGTGGACCAAAGGTAACGAAAACCAAAAACAACCGAAAAAAAAAAAACTAGAGGACAGACTGATGTCAGTTGGACATCAGTCTCGCGACAAACAACACACAATCCGGCGGGCGAGGAATCCGAACATCCAATATGGCCCCGGGACCGATCAATCCAAAATTTCCGAATTGCATTATTGTGGATCCAAAACACCAAAGTGATAATGCCGGACCAACTAAAATCTAACTTTAAAATCAATTCATCGATGGGAATCCGTACATCCAACTTGCTCGATGAATTGAACTACCCGCGAATCAGCAATGGCTGAGATGCCAGGATGGAAACGGAAGGCGGGAAGGCTCGGGTCGCTCAGTATGCTAGGTCGTGGAGAGGATGGGGGTCCCAAAATCGCGTTAGAAACCAAGAAAACCTAGAATCGCGTCGTGGTGGAGGGTACGTGATTCTACAGGGTCCTGGTGTACAGTGACCGAGAACATGGCTGCACATTCTCAAGGTGACTCCACAGATCGCATGGACTAGAGACCAGAGTGCCGTGGAGAAGAGAGGGTTGGAGTATCCAGACTCCCGGGGCGCACCCTATAATCGGTATTACCGGGTGGCGAACCGAAGTGGCTCTAGACATAGAGAGCTCCCGCCAGAGGGCATATCGGCATCCTCTGACCGAACGCGAACCGACAAAATGTCGGGAGGCGACGACGGTGCCTCTGCAGATTGAGTGATTGATTGATTGCACGGTTTATTACTGTACATTATGTTGTACAAAAGATTAGGTCCACAGATTTTCAACAGCGAGAAAACAGCTTCTCTCACGCATACTTAAAAAAATAGCTTGAATAAGCAAACAAAAACAGTAGAAGAAAAAATAAAAATAATAAGACGAATACAAATAGAAAAAGTTAGACTACCGGGCCCTCAAGTCAGGGACACCATACTATTTCTGCTACAACTCGGGAACGTACAGGCAGGAGCAGGTACAGGATCACGTTGATTGGGCACAAGAGGAGAAGAATCAAGAAGAAGAGAATGAAGAGGAAGAGGATCAAGAGGTACAGGTACAGGAGCAGGTACGGGATCCCGTGGATAAGGGGCAAGAGGAGGAGAATCAAGAGGACGAGAATGAAGAGGAAGGGAACAAGAGGAAGAGGATCAAGAGAAAGGAGATCAGGAGGAGGAGGAAGAGGGTCAAGAGGGAGAAGAACAGGAAACTATTTTTCACGGGTTGCCTCTCAGCAAAGTTCTCAGAGCAACTTTGCAGGCCGGGAAGGAGGGGATATGTCGGACAGATGAAGCCAGCGCATTCCACTGGTAGGCTACCGTGAGGTGGATTGAGTTACGTAGAGCTTCCGTCCTAAATGGCTTAATATGGCGAGGGAGCAACTCATCCCTCATCGGTCTCACACTCTGGCTGGCAACAAAGACGGCCGCAAGGTAGCTGGGTTCATGGTTGCGCAAAATACCATAGGTAGAGCAGCCACGAAAATAGCTCCTACGATCCTCCGATGTGAACCAGCCCAGCTACTCACGATAAGGTGTGATGTGTTCGTCTCTCCTAGCCCCTGTAACATACCTAACTCCCACATTGATGAGCCGCTGAATCTTGGTGTCCAACTCCTCAGATAGCCCGCCATACACGAGACAGCAGTAATCAACGACTGGAAAAACAAGTGCTTGGACGAGGTGTTCGCGTAGTCCAAATGTAGTGCTAGCCCTAAAAAATGTGAGCTGATACATTGCAGAGTAGACCCTCTGAGCAATGAAGGCCACATGGCTCCTCCAAGGAAGCTAGTTATCAAGCATCACACCCAGACTACGCACCGAAGTCTCGAACGGTACCACCTGCCCCTCTATAGTGAGTGACAGCCCAGGCAGAGAGTATACATCGTTTACATAGGCTTGAGAGCCAAAAATAATTGCTTTAGTTTTAGCAACATTCAGCTTCAAACGGTTGCATCGAGCCCACTCAACAATGCCGTCAGCCATATCACTCATCACCGAGAGAGCAGACTCAGGCTCACATCGCGGGAAACGAAGATATACCTGCAGATCGTCAGCATAAATGAGATGCATAATGCCAGAGCGATCTCAGCACAAATATCATTGATAAAAATGAGAAAAGTTAGTGGACCTACCACTGACCCCTGCGGTACACCCCGATTCAAGCCACGAGAGGATGACATGCCAGCTGCACCACCCAGTGTCATCTCAGAGCGATGACTAAGGTAGGATGCAACCCACATGATGACACTAGATGTGAAACCAATAGCGAGGAGCTTCCTAAGTAGCAGCAAATGACAAACAGTGTCAAATACCTTGCTAAAGTCAAAGACGGGGCTTTGGCGTAGTCGGCAGAGAGTCTGCCTACTATTCTAAAGGTCCCGCGTTCGAATTCCGCTCACTGCAAAATATTTTCTCACGGACTCCGACCGATGGCAGGAACATTCCGTGTGTGCTATCGGCGGTATCCATGAAGTGAGACCGTGAGCCGGGACCGAACGCGACCCGTCGCGCGGGGGGGGGGGGGGAGGGAGGGTTCCATCGTAGACGCCCGCCATCGTATCACAGGGGTTTCTGGAGGTTTACCCTGTGATTAGAAATACGATGAGCTGAAATGGCGAAGTCGGCCCCAGCCGCAATGGGTGGGTACTCTGATCCGTAGTATTGCCCATGAAGTAATGCCTACCAGCGGTTACGTGGGTGAATACGAATAGAGAAAGAGTGAAAAAAAAAACCTTGCTAAAGTCAAACAGAAGTAGCATCGTCAGTTGGCGCGGATCTACGCCAACACGAATGTGTTTCGTCAGCTTGAGTAGTGCCGTCCGAGTACTGTTGAAGGGCCTAAAACCCGCCTGCAATGGATCCAAGTTAGCATGATTAGCAAGGAAACCCCTCATTTGTACAGCAGCAAGTCTCTCCAAGACTTTCGATAGGAAGCACAGAAGCACAGAAGAGACGGTCTGTAGTCATGCGCAGACGATGGATTTTTGACCTTGCCAATCGCTACTACCAGTGATCTCTTCCAGAGGCCCGGGAACGAAGAGGACACCAAGAACTTGTTAAAGAGGAGACATAGAAAAGCCTTAAGTACAGGCAGAGCCGCCACTACTACCGCCCTAGGAATGCCGTCAGAACCCTTGGCTTCTGTGCGGAAGTGCATTACGGCCTTCGACACTTCATCAGACGAGACTGTTCTGAAGGAGAAATCAGTGACAGTAGAGGGGCCACCCTGTTCGATTGAAGCAAGACAATAGAAGGTTCGTCCAGGTCAAACGATACTCCTGCAAAGTGAGCATTTAGCTCTTCCGGCTCGAAATCCCCCGACTCCCTATTAACAAAAGAAACTCCAAAATATCTCGGTTCCATCTAGACCTCAGCTGGCGAGTTACAGGAGATCAGCTTATCATGAAACAATTTCTGCCGAGCCCCCTCTATTTCTCTATGAGGCCGATCCCGAGCGGAGCGACAATTGAAAAGTGCAGTACTAGAACGCACCCGCCTATATACCCTATAGAGGCGATCCCTCTCCGCAACAAGACCATTCAAACACGCCGTGAACCAAGGTTTGCGAAAACAACGTTTTCTCGCAATCCTCGTAGGCACAGCGATCTCAATCGCCTCGCCGAGATGAGAGGAAAGCCACAAGGCCATGTCGTCTGAAGAATATGTACCATTCATGAAGACCGACCAGGCACATTCTGTCAAAATCCTCGAATTCAAAATCATTCTCGCCGCGCATGGCGATCGACTCACCGTTTTTATGTCACCGATGAGTCAGAGTCACTCACTCAGAGTGGTGAGTGCCTTCACCTCGCTGCTGACAAGAACACGGTGAGTAAATCGCCAAACGCGGCGAGACTAGCTCCCCTGAGTCGACAAAAATTGGCGTGTAATTCCTGACGCGCCAGAGGAGTGAAACTTCAGAAAAGGAGTATGAATTTTGTCTTATCCATTTGAAATAATGCTGCGGGTCGAATGATGAAGATGTAGAATGGTAAAACATTTGTAGGACAGGAGGAGATTAGCACATTTGATTTTGACTTATCATTGTAGAAAAACCTCCGCCCTTTCCCGTTGTCAACCCCCGGCATTCGCCCCTCCACCACACTCACCACTCCTCCCCCCCCCCGCATTCGACCCTCACCCGCAATCGGCAGCCGTCGCAATTCTTACGGAATACTTCGGCCATCTTTGGCAATCTTCGGAATCCTTCGGCACCTTCCGGAATGCCTCGGAAACCTTCAGCAATCTTCGGCATCCTTCGGCAATCTTTGGGAACCTTCGGAATCCTTTCGGAATAATTCGGCACCCTTCGCAATCTTTCGGAATCCTTGGATCTTCCACCCTCGGCCCCCCCCCCTAACCTCGACCCTCACCCCCACCCCCCGTAAGGGTCCGGGCAGCTTAACACCTTCATATAGTCTCATAAGAAGTATCACTTCAAAAATATAAATGTACGATTTCTTTCGTAAATATCATAAGAATAAGGACATTAAAAGTAATTATTGTAGAGATCGATTTTGTCGAGAATTTCAAAAGCTATAAATATTGTCTGTTTGAAGTGGAGATATACCACCATGAATGGTCGGTCAACTCCGGTCGAACTCGGAACCAATCGGCATTTTGGGCGGCAGCGACGAGCCCCACCCCAATAAAATCACCATAACGTGCAAGTTAGAGTAAAAGTAGAAGTTATCAGGGCAACACGTGTCTCTCAACAATTAGATTTTTTATCAAGTCAATTATCTTCAGTAATTAAGAAACTTATCCAGTGCAATTCACCTAGAGACAGTTATCACCCATAGTACAAGTTCAAGTCAACCGTGAAAAGGACGTTTTTTGCATATCAACAATTTAATTTCTTTATCAAGTTAATCATCCTTATAATTGAGAAAATTATCCATTGACATTCAGCTAAAATCAGTTATCAACTAGTGTAATTTAAATTCAAGTGACTGTGAAGGAGTTTGTCTATTTTTGTTATTGTTTTGACAAAGCCAGCGGCGATACTCAAGCCGGTGGAATAAATTTAAGACAATTATCCGCGTATTCATTTTATACATTCCACTAACTCTCCGCCAACCTGCAACCCCCTAAAGTCCAGGCCCTCTCCAAACATTGTCCTATAATATTAACCACTAACATTTATAGTTTTTGAGATATACGTCATTTTAATTTTTATTAAACAAAAACCAATCACATCGTAGGAAAGTTTATTTATGTGCTCGGGAAACAATAAATTAATGTCATATATTCAAGTCTAACCTATAAATAAAGTTTCTGGACCAATCAAACTGATTTCTATCACATACCACTGAAAAAACTCAAAATTTTCGTTTTTTTCAATGAAAATTTCAAAAATTTGACGGGACCTTATAAAAAAATCTGATTAGGTTTTTCTTTTGTACGGTTTCTTTGTAGACCTAGTGCATCAGTTTAAGGCTGGTTTGACGAAAAAAAAACAACTGAGTCGGTTTAGTAAGCATCGGCACTGTCAGCTAACTGATCAGCATTAAAATCCCCTAAAATAACCTTGGAGCTATAGTCCTGCAGATGTAATTGCAGTGAGGATAAAAAGTCCGAGCCCGCCATGAAGGGAGCATGCGGCGGCCTATAAGCTACGAAGATTGGAAAGACCCCATGACAAGAAATTTCACAGAAAAGGTACTCGGGAAGACCCGGTTTCCCCGTCCAGGTGTGAGTGGAAGTACAAAGAAGCTTGGATCTAAAGCAAGAATTTATAAGGAGAGCTACACCACCAGCCCGCGCATTGCGATCACGGCGAAAGAGCCTGTATCCCTCCAGAGAAATAACGTCATCATCAACATAGGAGTTGCGCTTAGTTTCAGACGTAGCAATCACATGAAAAGGCGGACGGGAGCTCGGAAACAGCTTGACACGCTCAATGTGAGCTCTGAGGGAGTTCACGTTGAGATGGCAAACCCTGAGACCGTCGGACGACAGCAAACCAGTGGATAGCATGGAGCCGGGAAAGATAAGAGCGTAAGTAGAAGGAAGCGAGGGAGAGATTGCAATAGAAATAGCTGGTGTTACCTGTGTATCAAAGATTATAGAGTGCCCTTCAAGAAGTTTTTTAAGTCTTCAAGAGATGTGGTACAGGTAGCCTGGTCTTCCTTCCTCTTCCTTACGAAAACTTCACCACCACGGATAAATGACGAGAAGCCATGTTTCTTCGCTGCATCCCTCACATCACTGCGCAGTTTGTGCAGGTTCGCAGGAAGAAACTCATTGACGCTGATGAGAGGAGGTTGTGGGGAACATCGAGCACCAGAAGCCTCCACTAGTTGGAGGTCAAAAGTGGAGGTGTGTAATTTCCCATGCGGAATCTTAGCCATGATGAGACTACGCGAGAGTTCACCCGACAACATAGTCACCACTATCGAGGTTGGAGTTACCCGGACAGCCGCATCAGACTCTGCCACTATACCCGAGGAAGGATTCTGGATCCACGCCTTCACTCCAGCATGTGCTGGCCTTTTCCGAGGGAGGAAGGTTCTCGCAGCAGTGATGTCCGACAAGCTCAATGATGGAGACAGGACAGAAAGAGCCGCAAATGCAAGGTGCTTGGCATCGGTCGTAGAACTCACCTCGAGTCCAGAAACCAACAGCTCTGATAAGAGCCGAACTCTGTCTTCATTGATCCTCGCCACAGACGCAGCAAGTCCCGAAACAGTAGCTTCAATTGGGCCAACAGCATTGGCCAAGATCCCAGGAACATTACCCTCCACAGAAGGCCCCGATGAACTCACCTTCTTAATCAAATCGGCCATAGTATGCTTCAACTCAGCAATTGTCCTGCCCTGTTCCCCCACATCAGCTTCAACAACCCCTACTCGAGCAATTAGTTCCGGCAACTGGTCCAGGATGGTCAATTTGGATGTCACGTTGGCCAACTCAGCTTGAACCGAGTCCAGCTTGCACGACAGTTCCGTGATAGCCTTAGTTCGAGCGTCAATAGCACTGAGAGTGCTCATGAAACCCGCTAACGTCGCTTCAGTTAGCCCACCTGAGGATGGTCCGTTTGATGGGGGAGGCATCTCATGTCGTGCACCCAGGGTATTCACTAGTGAAGAACTTGACGCACCAGATGTGGAGACATTAGACCCAGTTGAGGCATTGGAGCTGGCTGATCGAAGGCGTGTACGCGGAGGCACCGGAGTTAGCGAGGGACCAGATGCCACTAGACAAGGCTCACACTTACGGAGGTTCACACCATTCTCATTTTTCAATAGTTTTGTTTTCGTAGAGGTGGCATGGAAATGCCCATCACAAACACAGCAGTGGTAGATCTTAGTCGTGCCAATACATCCACACTTGGTGCACATAGGCTTATCATCATTACCAAGATTGCTCATGACTGGTGAGGGCGGAGCTGGTTACAGTTTAGAGGGTGTGGCTTATCAGAAGAGCCACCGTTTCTGTAGTAGAAGCAGCAAATGGCCTGGAGATGGCGCGGCAGCCGTTCCAGAGAAAAGAGTCGCCACAGAGAGAGAGAGAGACAGTACCAGCAACATTGAGAGGTTAGGTGGTCCACAGAAAGTCCAAAAGCGCAGGAAAAGTAGCAAGAAAGCAACCAACAGCCGGGAAAATTAAGTCCATCAGTCGATTGCAATAACGCGCTTGCAATGATGTAAGAAAGAGAGGGAAAAATTCCACGGTAGGCAGGAAACTGAGCTCAGAGACGGTACGTTATCCACTGTCGATAACACAGCGAGCGTGTGACGGAGGGTAAGCAGCGTGCTGGGGGTGGTACAGGTGTTACTCACCAGATAGAGCTCCAACACTCAGGTAGAGAGAGACACCAAGCCAAAATCCAACGAACATGTAGGTTAGGAACTCGCCAAGAAATGTTTTAAAAAGGCCATAAAAAGGAGAGAAGCAACCAACAGCGAGATTTGATATCTTCAATTGTCGGTTGTAAATGGGAGCGTGCAACTAACCTGCAACAAAAGACGCCCGCAGGCGAAAAGAAGCAGCAAAGGTGGCCAAATAGAGGGCAGCTAAATGTGCGTGTGTTTATCCTTACAGAGCGAGGGAGAGAGAGCGAGGGAGCAGCCACTAATGATTAGCAGAGGGACGCGGGAGAGAGCTGACGAGTGGACTGCACTAGGAGCCTGCCTAAGCGGCTCTGCCCGTTGAGTGATGAGTGCGTAGCGATAAGCCTGGCGACTCCCCACTCTTGACCGGCACCGTGGTGGGGTAACTGCGTGGAGAATGGTAGACCCTGTGGGGTATGTCAGAAACCCTGTATACCTTTCCCGGTGGGGAAAGATTTCGTAATCGAAATCTTTCCATTGGAGTTACCCCCGTGGAGATTCCCATGGAGTGTTGATGCCGTAGACGCTGTACGGGATTTCCAAAAAATCCCGTTACAATACTTATTCAGGAGATCAAATCGAAAGTAATTCACAATCATGAGTCTACGAATATTCCTATTTGAGGAACTCTATTTGGCTTGATTGTTAAAGTTAAAGTTATTAATAGATATGATTATATACGTATATGTATATCACATATTGATAATGCAATCGATCTCATACGATTTATGACTAAAATATATTAATAGAAAAACGACTCTCATAATAATAATTATAATACTAACAAGAATTATTTTGATACAATCAGCAGTCTTATTTTTTTGTACTATGCAACATTATTTTGACAATTATTCTGTCAATTACCATCTCTCAAATTTCATGTTTCAATTACGTTGTAGAAACTCGATAAAAAAACCTATACGGGAACTTGCTACAACGAAATCTATTCAATTTCGATTCATTAATCATCGTCAGAACAAACAATTTTTACACTTGTTATGTCAAGAATGTTGAAAATTGTAAGGAATTCTGGGGAAATTCCTTCGCTCGTCGCGGAATTCTAAGCCCATCTACGAGGCGGAGCGTAACTGCGCAGAGTAAATGACCGTGGATTCAAAATAGTTATTTCATGAAGAGTCCAGTCATTAAATTCCGAGTTAAATTAAGAGTGTGGAGATATGACTAGGTGTAAGTGATAAGTTTAGAGTTAAGTTGAGTTTGTGGATCTAGGTTAGATTTAAGTTATGGGTTTAGAGTTGTTGGGAGTTTGCGTTTCACGCCTTAAAAGAAGCCCTTGTGGTCCCAGATAAATTAGTTATATAGGGCCCATAAGATTTTCGTGTCAAAGGCCAAGATATTATCGAGCTGCACCTTAATTTTTGAGTTTCCCGGTCATGGATACTTCGCGGATAGATTAGGAGCAGTTGAGATACTGTCACTCAGAAAAAAAAAAGATTTCGGCAAAAACGGTTTCGTTTTAGGTGGAAGGCCACGTGATCCCAAAACGACCATGGCTCTCACGTGAATTGCCAAAGGTGGTTTAGTTAAGGATAAGTTACGGGTTTTAGGTCCATTTTTGCTCCGATATTTGTTTACGTTTAAGTTTCACCCGGAATCTCGGGGATGTGGCCGCGAGGAGAAGTTATAACTAATTTGTTTCTACGGAGAGTGAGCATCTAACTCGCGAACAATTAATTAATTTTATAATCGTGTTACCGTTCCGTATTTTAAATTGTGATTTTGTAGTTACCGAGTAGGGGAAAATAGTACGGAACCCATCCGTACGGCGCGTCCCGGTCTCTGTCGTCGTTGCGCGTAGTGAGAGCAGACACACTCAGCTTCCGGCTAACCACGAGGAAACACTCTCCTTTCTGGACAACGACGAGTTGCATACACCAAAAAGATTAAGTTTGGTTATTCAGAAAAGGGTCCCAATTAAGTCTTAGTTCCCCATTAGACAAAAGGAAAAACAAGCAGGCGGTCCTCTGGTCCCCCCATTCGAATGTGTCAAATTTGTCACTTTTTTTTTCCATTTCCCCCAATTTCATTGGTGGTAAGCTTCCAAATGATCCGATTGCACACGAACAGTCTCTCAATGCTGTTGAACCAGCTCATAGATCTCGTTAAGGCTCATATTTTGTAAACAAATCGGATGAATACGTATCGAGAAATGAAGTAATGAAAAAACCGTAAAAATGAAAAAATTGAAATCTAGAAAACTGATGATGTGATTGAATCGCCATTCAATAGGGTACTTCGCCATAACAAAACGAACCTCCGTTCCGAAATTTCAAGTTTTTATCACATTTTTTGCAAACGCTAGAGTGCGAACAAACACAAGTAAAACCAAAGGCAAAAGGTAAAAAAAAGGAATATAGCATATTACCCAAACTAATAGACCCAATGTTTTTCAACCATATCATAGATCTCGTCAAGGCACACCTTTTGAAAGAAAAGCAACATAATCGGTTGAATAATTATCGAGAAATAAAATAAAAACCGTGAAAACAAAAATATTAAAATCTAGAAAACTAATGATACGATCAAAGCGCCATTCAATAGGGTTCTTCACCACAACAAACGGAACCTTTTTTCCAAATTTCAAGTTTTTATCTCAATTTTTGCGGACGATAGCGTGCGTACAGAAGCAAAAAGCAAAGAAAACTGTAAAAAACAGGAAAATTGAAATATCTCCAATTTCTTGTGAGCAATCTACTAGATGTTCTTCAACTATTCCCTGAATCTCGTTGAGATGCACATTTTGATAAAAAAGAAATGAAAAAATATCCATTAGTTCCTGAGATATGAGCGATCGAAGTGTTATGCGATTCAGTACAGCTATATGTACTCAATACCAATAATTGATAATTCTTTCAGATTTTATTCTCGAAATTTAGTCCGATTTATGTTACATTTTCTAGGTGAAGATTTTCGAAAAAAATTGATACATACAGACACTATGCTCAAACTTCGTATTTTTACGTTTCAAACCATTATATATCGTTTGCAAGCATAATTAGCGAAAGTCAAAATTGACCGATTGCAATGCTTCCTTTCGGAAGCAAAAAACAAGGAAATCGTGGAACCGGTTGTGAAGTTTTCGAGAGGTTTTTGGTAGAGTAATACCAAACATATTATGGTGCCACATGCCGGCACTGAGTTTTGTGTGTATAGTCAGTGAGTTATACGTCTCTGGGCGTCATGCAAATTATTTGCCTTTACGCTGATTTTATGAATCAAAATTACACTATTCTCATCTCATTGAGTCTGGTTAGGTTTATGGAATTTCATCGAAACTTGCTCTCTGTGATAGAGCCTAAATAACGCCAAAATTGCAGTTAATGTCTTACCACCTTTTTACTGTGGGTTTTCGGCCAAATAATGCCCAAAACTTGCTCTGTGCGATAGGGCCTAAATAACGCCAAAATTGCAGTTAATGCTTTACCACATTTTTATCGTGGGTTTTCCGCCAACTAATGCCGAAACTTGCTCTGTGCGGTAGAGCCCAAATAACGCCAAAATTACCGTAATGCGTTACCACATTCTTATTGTGGACTTTTCATTTGCGGAAACGCCTTTCCTGAAATAATAATTAGTGGATATCGGGCAGCCCTCGATTCAAAATTGATACGAGGGTGATCATTTTTTGGAGTAAATAAATCATGATATGGTAATTTTCTGAGCACTGTGTCATGCGAAGAATTGGGGGTTATTCCTGTCTTTTTTTTTAGGTGTTGCGGATGGATGGGTTCAATGCGAATTTTCGCTAAGGTCATGCACCTATGCTGTCTTCCGCCGCCTTCGTTGTGCTCGGTTACCACGTGCTCCGTGTTACATAACCTAATATCTCATGAGGAAATTTGCGCCTTGACGCCATATTAATTCGGATAGGATAACCGGTTTTTATTTAAGTTATTAGGGTTGAAAACTGTCATGCGTTCACGCAGGATGTATAATAGAAAGACTAGTGGGGTGCAAATGTGGTGGATGGGGAAACAAATTAAATTAAAGATAGATCGAAAATTTAAGAGAAAAAAAATCCCGATAGTCCCAGCCGGGATTCGAACCCGAGACTCCCAGTTACGCGCCAGGCACTTTTCCAACTAAGCTACCAGGCATATAGAGACTTTCCATTCTCAAATTCGATCAGTAACCACCACCTCCCCGTCAGAAGGCATTTATTAAGTTAAATTAAAGATAGATCGAAAATTTAAGAGAAAAAAATCCCGATAGTCCCAGTCGGGATTCGAACCCAACACTCCCAGTATCGCGCCGGGCACGTTTCCAACTAAGCTACCGGGCATATAGAGACTTTCCATTCTCAAATTCGATCAGTAACCACCGCCTGCCCGTCTGAAGGCATTTATTGAATTAAATTGAAGATAGATCGAAAATTTAAGAGAAAAAAAATCCCGATAGTCCCAGTCGGGATTCGAACCCGCGACTCCCAGTATCGCGCCGGGTAATTTTCCAACTACGCTACCGGGCGAGACTCTCCATTCTCACGCAGGATGTATAATAGAAAAACTAGTGGGGTGCAAATGTGTGTGCCATATACATGAACAATTACGATTGTTAATTACGCTGCATATACTGCACGAATCCCATCCAAAGTGTAATCCACTGGATTTTGCACGGAAACGCTTCGACTGGGACCGTTATGATAGCGCTATGTTCATTCGTTCACTCATTACAGACATAATTTTTGAGACGGGCATTCATCCTTAATTATGCAAATTGTCGAAAAAAGTCATTACACATAAAATATGTATTTTTATATGGGGAACCACTTTTCTTGTATGAATTTAGCGCTAATTCTAATAGTTTATGCAATAGAACGTGACAAATAATTAAAATTGTTAATAACAATATACATACTAGACCAATTGCACCCAAAATCTAATCCCCTGTAAGTTACATGAAAACGCTTCGACTCCAGTATTGACGGTCTCGATAGCTTCATTCGTTCGTGAGAAACCCAGGATTAAAATTTCAGAAACACACATACATACAGACACACACACACAAGCCCAGTCACAGGATGAAAGGAAAAATATCGATTTCGGGGTCATTACAATAACTTCCCGAAAATCGGGAAGTTAAAAAGACAGAAAAAGTGGCGTATTGACTTGGATTAACTTTAATGCTGATTTTAGCTAAAATTCCGAAAAGTAAAAATTCGGTAAATTGTTAAATTGGTACGTGGTTCAATTGAAATAGTGCATCTTAAGAGCGTTACGTAATTTTAAGGAAAATCATTAGTTTCTGCAGTTGTGCCAAAATCTTCTGCGTTTTACGCCAAAGTAGTATTAAAAATTTTTCCGACGATAGGCTTAGTTCAATTTTGAGGTAAGGGTTGGGAACTAATTTCTGTGAATAACCTCGAGAGTTAGCTAGTTCCGTTATTGATAAAAGTTATTATTTGAGTTCTCTGTTTCGGAGAAAAGATTGTGACAAATGGATTTTTGTAGTTAAGAATAACCGAATTATTATGTAATTTCTTTTTGGGTCTCCCTGCGTACTTCGCCTTGGGTTTTCATGACTAATTATGTTTCCTTTTCTGGTTAACTTTTCGCAATACTATTTTTGATGTAATTAATGAAGCCAGAATATAATTGATATGCATTTCAGTGTACAATCGTGATTTTGTGGTCTTCTTTTGTGCCGATACGAGCCCCGATGAACCATTTTCCACCCCACCTTACCCTTCTCTCCACAACCAACCCCGTGAGCCGCGCGAGCAACCCATCACGTTTTCCTTGAGTAGTTTAGGTTAGTTTTAAGTTAGTTTAAGTTACGGTTTTGAGAGTTCAGGCAGATTATTCGGTTGTAAGTTTTCGGTTTGTTGTTTTCGACGGTAAATAAAAACAACTAGCGCCCTATAACCGAGTTTTTTTTCTGACGTTGTCTGACGCGACCAAGGGAAAAGGGCAAGTTAACGTCTAATGTCACCCCCATAAAACATTAGCCACGTTACAAAATCATCCGTAGACTCAAGATGCAATGGCTAGGACAAAGTACGAAATCATTATAACATCAAACTTGTAAATCTTCAAATTTAGAAAATTAATCAAATTTCAAGAATTTTTAATGTTAAAAAAACGTGAAATTTAAAATATTTTCAGTGTAAAGCTTTGTCTAAACTTGATATGCCAGACATTTCAAAATTAAAAATAAACACATGCCAAAAAATTTCAATTTCTAAAATTGTGCCTTTTCAACAATTTCAAACGTTAAGAAGATCAAACTCCAAAAATTTAAAGCTCTGCTTTTTTTTAGACATTTTTGATTGTAAATTTGCAAAAAATTGACTTGCAACCATGTTAACTTTTGGAAGTTATGAAATTAACTTTAAATTTAAAAAAAAATTAAATATCGCAAATTTTGAAATATGGGGTGCCATTTTGGCGGCTTTGTAGTGCAGACATGTGTGTTGCGAGTCGCTATTTTTTTGTTGTTTTAACTGTGTTGTAAGTTGTAACGTGACATTTTTAGGGGAGATCGAACGTACATTACCTTCGCCCTACTTTACCCTCAGCCTACCCATAACCTAATTAAAATTGTTGGACGCCAGGTACCCTTTATTTTCGTCGGAAGTACCAAACCGAAAAACGTAAACGTAACCTGAAACTTAAACCGAAACTGAAACGTAAACTGAACCTAAAACGCACCCTAACCTGAAACTTAAACGGAAACTGAAACGTAAACTAAACCTAAAACTCAACCTTTATTGGGTTAACCTAAACCTAAAACCTAACCTGACTTAACATTTATGGGGTTAGACTGAAGGACAAAAGGGTAGCGGGTGCCGGTTTGCCCAGGGGGTTGGTTCTGGAGAGAGGGGTGGATTTCTGGGAAATGGGTCAATTAGGTGGCTCTATAAACTAAAATACAAAACTAAAAGAAATAAAAAAACTCACACCAAACATTGTTCTTACATGTTCCACTATTGAATCAATCAAAATATAATACACAGGGGTTTTATACAAAACTTTTCAATCACGATTTTCGCCTTAAACTAATTCCTCAAATTATCGATACCCGTAATGATAAGAATACGACATGGTTCCCCGTAAGATGGAGGAAACTCATGTTACAAGACACAATCAAAAATCGGGTACTAATGGGTCTGATCTGCTTCGATCAAATACCTATGGTAAGGACCCAAGACCCTAACTTCCCTTGATAGGGGACCAAAGTCAACACGGTTCATGATACGGAACTCAGGAACCGTGAATGTCCCATAATCGGAACCGAAAACTTAACCAATTCCTTTTGGAGCGGGCACCCAACACTCAATACCTTACTATCAGAACCAAAAAAAAATGGACCAGTTCCATTCGGAACGGACACCTAACACTCGATATTGTAATGTGGGAACCAAAAATATGCCGGGTTCCCCTCGGAACGGATACCTAATACTCCATATCGTAATATCGGAACCAAAAATATGCCGGGTTCCACTCGGAACGGATACCTAATCCTCCAAATCGTAATATGGGAAACAAAAATAGGACGGGTTCCACTCGGAACGGATACCTAATACTCCATATCGTAATCTAGGAACCGAAAATATGCCGGGTTCCACTCGGAACGGATACCCAACACTCCATATCGTGATATGGGAACTAAAAATATGCCGGGTTCCACTCGGAACGGATACCTAACACTCCATATCGTGATATGGGAACCGAAAATATGCCGGGTTCCATTCGGAACCGGACCCTAATACACAATATCCCTCATGGAGAATCCAAAGTCAACCGGGTCCATTCGGAACCGGGCCCTAACACGGAACCTCACCCATGAGAACAAAAAAAAACAACCGGGTTCTATCCGAAACCGGAACCCAATGCACCATGCATAGAGCCCGAACACATTCCCTCCGCATAAAGGTTGCGGAGGACCGAATTTTAGAATTATAATAATTCTACACTTCGGAATAATTTTGAATGGAATTTCCAAACACACCAACCGATCGATATTCGCTTTGATGTGTTTATTGTCTACCCATGGTTAGTGCGTGACGTCACTGGGTAGACAATAGACCCGGCGCCGAAAAGACGGGCGGGACAAAAGGCATGAAAGTCCTTTCGAAGCGAATTTCACACCTGAGTCTAAACTTTTACATTTTTCCGACCTAATTAGAGTAATTAGGTCGGACGCGTCGCAAAAAAAAATGAACCCCAAAAAAACTTAATTTAAGCACACCAAAAAAAAACAAAAGATACTCATCCCCGAGCTGATTATCCGAATTAGCTCGGACCACGTCTTTTAGCAACACGGAAAATTATCTTCTTACATAACTACGTTGTTATTCTTAATTTTATAATAAAAAAAAACTCACCGGCATTGAAGCTCCGGACTTACGCGGCATGGCTCGCTGATACACCCACACACACTTATCTCACCAACAAAAAACTGGGTGGGATTTAGACACCTGTTGGGTGTTGGGTCCAAGCGCGAACTACTGACCTACTGCTTGTAGGTCAGTAGGTCGGCTTCGGATTTCCCCCTCCCTTCGATTGATTGATCGAAGGGGGAAGTCGGGGAAAATCCGACTGCCGATCCCCTCAACAGTCATCCTCCCCGATGACTGTTACAAAGTTATCTAGTACCATTTGGTTGATCGTCCAAGCCGCGTGAGTGTATGTAGAGCCTCTTGATCTAAAGGGTGAATCTGGGTGTCAATTTGTTCTCTCACAATTATTAACTTTGAATCGTGGCTGTGACTTTTGAGGTTACCTAGTGAGCGGGGGGGGGGGCAAAAACAAAAACAATACGAACGGAAAATCAGTGGTAAAAGCGGGTTTATAGAGCCCTTCTTTACCCTGCGAACCGAGTCATATGAATTCGAGTGACATCTCTGGTTCTAATCGACCAGTAACGCTCAGGATCAGCCCCTCGAGGGTAAGGAAACTTTCATCAGGCCCGGGATTTTGACAGCAGGGAAAGCTATTGATACACCCGCTCCAGGCCGTGGCAGACCTTCAACCGCAGCTTCGTGGGCAAAACACAAGGATCCCTCTACACCGACCTTAGATGCCATTTACCTCAAAAGGAAAAGAGATCCGTTGCACTTCAGTCTCCAAAACTTTTAAAACCCATCCAGGACGGGGCCGAAGTACTCCAGAGCGACCAAGACTCTTCTACTTCTAAAGTGGACTTCAGTTCTTGCCCCTCATCACCATTCGCAGCCGACACATCTTCCGATCTTCAACCCAGCCCCTTCCCAACAAATCTAGAAATAATGTCTCTCGAGTCGACTATCTTGCAGAAACTAGGGGAATTAAAAGTTGAGAATCATAAGGAGTTCTCAGCCTTGAGACGACAAAATGATGAGAAGTTCAAACAAGCCGGCGGTCCTCGGGTCCCCCATTCGACTGTGTCAAATATGGCACCGTGTTTGTTTATTTCCCCCAATTTCATTGGTGGTAAGCTTCCGAATGGTCCGATTGCACACGAAATCAAAATGTTTCAGTACTGAAAGACCTTTTTCCAGACGAGCGGAAATAAAAACAGGAATATCTTATATTACCCAAAGTAATTGACTAAATGTTGTTCAACCAGTTCATAGATCTCATTAAGGCTCATATTTTGGAAATAAAATGGGATGAATAGTTATCGAGAATGAAGTAAAAAAAAACCGTAAATATGAAAAAATTGAAATCTAGAAAATTAATGATGCGCCATTGAATACGGTTCTTCGCCATAACAAAAGGAACTTCTGTTTCGAGTGTTTCTTTCAATTTTTGCGAAGTCTAGAGTGCGAATAAACACAAAAAGTACAACCAAAGTCAAAAATTGAAAAATAGGAATATCTCATATTACCCAAACCAATAGAGTCAATGTTTTTCAACTATATCCTAGATCTCGTCAAGGCACACATTTTGAAAAAACAACAACAAAATCCGTCGAATCATTATCGAGAAATAAAATAAAAACTGTGAAAACGAAAAAATTGAAATCTAGAAAATTGATGATACGATCGAATGGACATTCAATACGGTTCTTCACCACAACAAGAGGAGTCTTCGTTCCAAATTTCAAGTTTTTATCACAATTTTTGTGGACGCTAGAGTGCGAACAAACGCAAAAAGTAAAACCAAAGTGAAAAGTGAAAAAACAGGAATCTCATATTACTCGAAATAATTGACGCAATGTTTTTCAGGCATATCATAGATCTCGTTCAGGCAAACATTTTGAAAACAAACAACAATATGGGTTCAATAATTATCGAGAAATAAAATAAAAACCGTGAAAATGAACAAATTAAAATTTAGAAAACTAACGACACGATCAAATCGCGATTTGATAGGGTTCGTCGCCACAACGAAAGGAACCTCTGTGTTGAATTTCAAGCTTTTATGTCAAATTTTGCAAACGCTAGAGTGGAAAAAGCAAAGATAACTGTAAAAAACAGAAAAATTGAAATATGTCCGATTTCTTGTGAGCAACCTACGAGATGTTCTTAGGCCGTTCCCTGGATCTCGTTGAGATGCACATTTTGATAAAAAAGTAATTAAAAAATATTCATTAGTTTCAGAGATATGAACAATCGAAGAAAAAAAACAAAAAATCGATTTCTAAGAAACTTACCGGCAGTTTTCACTGAAATTGCGCCCACAGCTAGATGTACTCAATACCAACAAGTCACAATTTTTTCAGATTTTATCCTCAAAATTTAGTCCTTTTTATGTTCAATTTTGTAAGTGAAAAAAATTGATACATACCGACACTAGGCTCAAACTTCGTATTTTTACGTTTCAAAGCATTATGTATCGTTTACAAGCATAATTAGCGAAAGTGAAAATTGACCGATTACAATGCTTCCATTCGGAAGCAAAAAACCAACAAAATCGATTGAATAGCTATCGAGAAATAAAATAAAAAACGGGAAAACGAAAACATCGATATCTAGAAAACTAATGATCCGATTAAGTCGCCATTCAATAGGGTCCTTCACCACAACAAAAGGAACCTTCGTTCCAAATGTGAATTTTTTATCTGAATTTTTGCGGCCGATAGAGTGCGAATAAGCACAAAAAGTAAAACCAACATCAAAAGTTAAAAAACAGGAATATGTCATTGTACCCATACTAATTGATTCAATAGTTTGCGCCATTTTATAGATATCGTTAAGGCACACATTTTGAAAAAAAAAAACAACAAAATCTATTGAATAGATATCGGGAAATAAAATAAAAACCGTGAAAACGAAAAAATCGATATCTAGAAAACTAATGATCGGATCAAATCACCATTCAATAGGGTTCTTCACCACAACAAAAGGAACCTTTGTTCCAAATTTCAAGTTCTTATCTCAATTTTTGCGGACGCTAGCGTGCGTACAAACACAAAAAGTAAAACCAAAATCAAAAGTTAAAAATAGGAATATCTCATTGTACCCAAACCAATTGACTCAATGTTTTGCAACCATATTATAGACCTCGTTAAGACACACATTTTGAAAAAAAAACAGAACAAAACCGGTTGAATAATTATCGAGAAATAAAACAAAAACCGTGGAAACGAAAAAATTAAAATCTGGAAAACTAATCATACGATCAAATCGCTGTTTAAAAGGTTTCTTCACTATAACAAAAGGAATCTTTGTTTCAAATTTTAAGTTTTTATATCAATTTTTGGGGACGCTAGAGTGCGTACAAAGGCAGAAAGCAGAAAAAACAGAAAAATTAAAATATCTCCAATTTCTTGTGAGGAATCTACTAGATGGTTTTCCACCATTACCTAGATCTAGTTGAGATGCACGTTTTGAAAAAAAAAATTAAAAAATATTCAGTATTTTCTGAGATATGAACCATCGGAGGAAAAAGCGAAAAAAGCGATTTCTAAGAAACTTACCGGCCGATTTCAATGAACTTGCGCTCACAGGTAGATGCATTCAATACCAATAACTGACAATTTTTTCAGATTTTATTCTCAAAATTTAGTCCTTTTTATGTTAAATTTTGTAAGTGAAGATTTTTGAAACAAATTGATACATACAGACACTATGCTCAAACTTCGTATTTTTACGTTTCAAACCATTATATATCGTTTACAAGCATAATTAGCAAAAGTCAAAATTGACCGATTGCAATGCTTCCATTCGGAAGCAAAAAATGGAAAAATTGATTAGTGAATCCTCAAAACTTCAAGAGGGAAAATTCAACGACTTCAAAGCCGAAATTAAAAAGTCCATGAGGATTTAGGTGCCGAATATAACAAGCTGGAGGGGGAAGTGTCGTCTCTCAAAACCTTCGGACCCCCGTCTTCAGTGGTCATGGACCGTTTGGAGGACCTGGAAAAATAAGCCAAGAAAAATAACGAGATTGGATCGAGAGGCCCTACCCCTCTGATTCAAGCTGAATTTGATTCGTTTGATTCCAAATTTGCCATCTAGGAGGCAAAGAGGGCCTACCCACTAAAAGATCTCTTTAGAAGCAGGGATCTGACCGTTAGAGAGAGACAAGTCGACAAAAAAATCAGAGACGAAGCAAAGGCTTTGAAGTCACAAGGGCATACAGTGAAGTTTGCATATCACAGTCTAGTGATGATGGATCGAACTATCAGTGGGATAAGAAGAGCAATTCTCTGATACCCGCTAAACCCAACTTGCAAAGATCCCAAAACAAGTTAGCAAGCCGAGTCTCTCCCCTTAAACCGGCCAATGTACCACAAACATCTCCTACTCCCTCGGAGACCCTAAATTTTCAGTCACCCGGTCTCTCCAACCACAATCCAAAATAACTAAATAAGGTCTGAAATGTGCCTTCTGGAACGTAACTGGATTTTGTCACTTGGAGGACCTTGTTTCTGCTAATTACGCTGATATTTATTGCATTTCGGAAACTATGAAGCACAAGCCTCCACAGCCTCTTCCCAAGTTTCTTGAGGACTTCAATTGTTTCTGGGCGGATGCCACCAAGGACGAAGTACGTGGAAGAGGAAGTGGGGGTCTGCTCCTCTGTGCGAGGAAGTACATCAGGATGGACCTGCTTGAGACCTCGCATTAGTGGATGTTCACCAAGGTCCACAGTATCGATGTTACCTTTATTTTGGGAGTTGTATATTTCCCCTCAGCCGAGATGTCAACTACAAACATGCGCTCCAGATGCTCAAAGAATGTATTGAGGATATTGAGTTCTCAAATGTTGGCTCCCCTATAATCCTGGGTGGTGATTGGAATGTTAGAATTGGAAATGTTACCGACATAGACGAGACTTTCTTGAAGGGCACTAGTCTCTCCGGGAAAATGGTTAGCCTGGACTATGAGCTGAATGAAAGGTGCTTCCCCACTCTGGATTTTATGGCGGCTTCTGGGTTTGCAATTATCAATGGAAGCACGGTGAGTGATTCTCCAACAAATTATACGTACTGGAAATGGGGTGAATCGATGAATGACACAATCTGGTGGTCGGTCTCCAGACTTGATCTTATTGAAGACATGAGAGTTTTACCCGATATTACTTCCTCGGATCATTGTCCTCTGGTGCTGTATTGTCCCCCCCTCTCCATCTCACTCATCCAGCCACCCTTCAGCACCGACTGTTACCTCTAAAATAGTTCGCAATGCCGATCAGTTGGGAAACTTCCAAGTACCTTTCGAGGCTCTGAAGGAGATCGCCGAGTATTCGCTCTCGGAAAATACAACACAAATGCAAGACGAAATTATCAACGCTATTTGTAATGCTGCTAAGCAAATGGGGTTGGTGGTCAATACAGCGCACCGTTTCGCAACTGGCTATTTTGGGGTCTCCACCTCCAGGAATAAACCGTGGTTTGATGAAACTAGCTTGGACATCAAGGTACAACTCAAAGAGGCTTCCAAAGCCTGTTTCCGCTCGAAATTCGCTCCTGATGATAAAACAAAACTTACAGTGCCGAAGAAACGGCAAAGATCAGTTTTTGAAGCCAAAAAGAAAGCATATGACCTCCAAATAGCAGATAGTTTCGCTAATCTCTCTGCTCCAGTGGCATTCTGGGCTGCTGTTCGCAAATGTCGGGCTCGCCTTAGCCTTCATGCTGCTGGTTTACCTGTCAATAACTGGAACGACTTCTACCGGGACCTTTATCCTGCTCGTCGTGCCATTAATCTTGATTTCCTGGAGATATTGGTCCCTGAGCTTGACCAACCTTTCACCTTGGCAGAGACCAACTTATGTATCAAAAACCTGAAATACAACAAAGCACCTGGATCTGACGGAATCACCAACGAGGCTATCAAAGCACTCACTCCTTATTGGGCTGAGAAATTATTGGCGCTCTACAATGAGGTCAGAGTAAGTAGTTGCACTCCGGTTAGCTGGTCCAACATAATCATGACCATGCTTTTTAAAAAAGGAGATAAATTAGACCCTGCCAATTGCCGGGGGATTGCTCTTATGAATACCACTACCAAACTCTTCACAGAGCTTGTAAGGAAACGAGTGGAATCCTGGGTGGAAAAACGACGCATTCTCCCTGAAAGCCAACACAGGTTCCGACGTGAGCGCAGCTGCACGGATGCAATTTTCACCCTGCTCTCCGCAATTCACGCCCAGTTGAGATTGAGGAAGAGGGAGGTCTTTGCGGATTTTAAACGGGCCTTTGATAGCATCCCACATGATGCCCTGTGGAGCAAGCTTCTGGATATAGGTATAAAATCTTGGATTGTTCGTATTCTGGTTTCAATTTACTCGCGAGCAAATCTACAAGTCAGAAGTCAAGGGCTTTTATCTGATAAATTCAACGATAAATTCAGAGCCATTCTGACCAGATTGCACGAGTACTGCTCCTTGAAGGATCTCACGGTAAATACCTCCAAAACCCAGATAATGATTTTTAAAGAAGCAGGTCTCCCGAAGAAAATGGACTCCCGTTTCACGGTCTTTAACGGAACTCCCCTAAGCATTTTACGTACCTATACTTATCTGGGCATTCGGATCTCCAGCACAGCCAGAGGTCGGGACACGCTTGAAGCGGCGATAGTTAAGGCCAAAGCTGCGGTCTCCACCATCCTATCCATCATCTACCACTCCAAATGTGATAATTGGGCGTCTTACCTCCAGTTGTTTGATAGTCTAGCTGCATCCACGCTTTTATACGCTTTTCCTTCATGGGGAGTAAGCCACGTCTACGACATAGAGTCAGTTCAGCTTGACTTCCTGAAGAGAATGCTGTCTTCGAACTGGGCAGTCAGGATGGAGACTTCATCACCTCATCTAGCTCTGAGGGCAATGTACCAAGTTTGGAACTGGTTCATTAGAATTCACAGAATGAATGATGACCGCATGCCTAAAATCTGCATGGCTAGATCGATCAAACTGGCTGAGCACATAGAGTCACCTTCTGCCTACAATTGGTTCTCTCATCTGAAGCATTTCCTATACCTCACAAGTGGTGACGACGTTTTGGACAACCTTGATCCCGCTGAATGGGCCCGCCATTCTCATTGGCTCGTACTGAGACCCTATGTAAGGCGGATCGACAGCCCCCAAATCATCATTCAATGACGAGCAGTCCAACAGTACGCTTCGAGCAAGGAAGCCCTGCCAAAGGAGCCGACACAAGCGGACCAGAGAAGAACTTCAGCAGCACCATCAGCAACCAACGACCTGAACCTAACCTGTACTTTTCAGTACAACAGTTCATTCACCCGTACTTCTTAGTACGACAAACTACGCACATGTACCTTTAAGTGCAAATATATCAATTCAATTGAACTTCAGTGTCTCCTTCTTCTCACACCTACCCTTCACACCCACAGTAGTATAAAAATTTGAGAATAATACAAAACTCAGAATTATGCAAAACAGTAGACTTAGCAGAACAAAGAATAAATTCGGTATAAATCTGACCAAAAACGCGTAAAATTTATCCAAAAAAAATCTGATTGCACTCCAGGTGCAATCAAAAACGACTTTCAAGCTGAAAAAAACATTAAGTTATAGTTGAGGTTTCTTGATGACTGATGGTTCATCATCATCAGAACTCGTATAAGCTCCAGCTGCAGCGTGCTGGACAGGGTCTCCAGGAACGTCGACGAATCCAACATCGTTGGCGGGGCGGCGGTGAACTCCAGGCGCATTGTGAGTACCATTGAGCGCGACCCCTGGAGCTCTAGGGTCCTGAACAGCGGCCTCAGGGATACCGGCATGACCAATCATAGCAAGACCACCAAGTCCCTGTGCAGCAACTTGCGCCGGTGCGACTGGTCCTGGAGCTGCAGGAATTTGTGCATGTGCAGGACCCTGCGCAGGTGCGACTGGTCCAAGAATTGCAGGAACCACTTGTCCATTGCCGACTCGACCATTTCCTGCCTCTGGTGGCATGCGGAACCCTGCCTGGAGGCGTGCTGCATTTCAGTATTTCTCTAGGGAGAATTTGGATGCTGCGCATATCCGAAACTTGGAGAATACTGGTTTTGTAGCGATTCCTGCGGAGTCCCCTACAATTGTAACTGGTGTGCCTTCGGTAACATTTTGCTGGGGATCGAAGGCGGTGATATTCACTACCACGCGCTAATATAAATCAGTTAATGTACCGCTCGCATAGCCCATGTTACCGACCACTTGACGAACAAATGTTGGTCGTATCCATCCATTAACACCTGCAATCAGCAAGATGGAATAACAAACATTAAAAGGGGAGTCCTAACAGTTTAGTATCTAATATTTAATTGCATAGAATACTCTTGTGAGTAAGAATTCACTTTCAACAGTCTGAATTTTAAAATTCTTGTAAAATATACGTAATTAGGAACATTAGGTACATTGAAAGTTGAAAACAAAAAATACCCCTATGCCCTTGATACAGGGACCTTTATCCAGGGTGACCACAAATTTGGCCGATTGAAATTGTAGAAACTTGAAACTAAAATTTCAATTTTAAAATTTAAAACTTTTGAATTGAAGATTTACAATTGTTGGAATTTGATTTTGGAATTTTTTTGTAAATAATGAAGTTTGAGATTTTTTCATTTATTGAATTTTTTGAAGTTCGAAATTTTCAATTTTTGACATTTGAAATTCTTATAAATTTAAAAATTTTGAAATTTGAAATTAAAATTTTTTATGTGAAATTTACAAAATTGTCCATTTGAAACTTGAAAATTAAAATTTGAAATTTTTTAATTGAAGATTTACAATTTTTGGAATGTGATTTTGAAAATTTTGTGTAAATAATGAAGTTTGAAATTTTTTCGTTTTTGCAACTTTTGAAATTCGAATTTCTCAATTGTTGACATTTGCAATTCTTATAAATTTAAACATTTTGAAATTTGAAATTAAATTTTTTTATGTGAAATTTACGAAATTGTCCATTTTTTTTCAATTTTTCTGGATTTTTTTCGAAAGAGACAATTTCAGACCAAAAATGAAACCCTTAATTGCACGTTTTCCTAACCTTGTTGCCACGCTGTTTGTGGTCATAAGGTTGGCAAAATGTCAACTTTTCAGATTAATCAAATTGAATAAACAAAATGAAAACAATACTTACGAATAGTGGCACCAACTGATTGCGCAATGTCCATCAATGCCACATCAGGTATCCGGATCGGCGCAGGTACAACATCTTCCGGTATTGGCCCTAAAATCCTAATAGTAGTTCTAGCTTGAATGGAGAGTTCTACTCTCAAACGACTGAGTGTTGGGTCAGCAAAGGAGGGACTCGCCAACACGACTCCTGGCCTGTTTATTTCAATGGTCTGAATGACACAAATTCCCGGGGGGGGGGGGGCAGCATTCAGATGACGCCTGGGCTCGATCATCCTCGTAACCCTATCGACGATAACACTGACAAAAATAATTGTCAATTAAAAAAAAAGTAACTTTCAAAATTTCTGAAATATAAAAGATTGAAAAAAATAATTTTTTTTTTGTTAATATCTTACATTATAAAATATAATTTAAATGGAGGATAAGAATGTAGGTGAAAGTTCCATATTACAAACATACCAATCAGAAAATTTTTAATTGATCGAGGACCAAAAAGTAGCTAAACGACGTTTACCATAAAACAAAACTCGCGAGTTTTTCGGAAATGGAGAATGTGGGTGAAAGTCCCGCAATGCCAGGTTCCTGACGGATCTATCGATTACTCCTCGATTACGCATATGAGACTGTTGTGATAATAATAATAACTAGTGGTGTGCAAATGTGTATGCCCCATACAGGGCACAAACAACAATTCCCATTGGGTATTTCAACACAGCATAAGCATGCAACCATGCTGATAAGCAAACTCAACAGTGATATCAATAATTGACCCCTGTGACTAATAAAACTGCACGCGATCGATTTAGTTTGCTTTTTAAGCCGCATAAAAATATTCAACTGAAATTCGTCCGCCTAGTTACCCTCTTTACCTCTGTACGTTCCTAATTATCCCGCTCTTTGACATCCTTCCCGCAACTGTCGACATTTTCATTCCGCAAGTATATTCTAGTTCAACTCGCGATATGTTTTAACCTATATTGAAAAAAGTCATACTGAATGTGCATTGTTCTGTAAGGAACGACCCTGGTGATATGCATTGTTCCCGTATTTCAAATTGCTCGGACGACCATACCTCCTTAATTATGCAAATTAAAGAAAAAAGTCATTTCACGTAAAAGCTGTATTTTTATATGGGGAACAACTTTTCTTATATAAATTTTGCGCTAACTCTCATAGTTTATGGATGATCGTTGATTACCCCGATTTGCGATTTTTGGCCTTTCGATTTTCTGGACATTATTGAAAACTGCTGACTGGATTCCTTCCAGAATCTAATCAGCACGAAGTTACATGAAAACTCATCGATCGAAAGTATAACTAGTGGTGTGCAAATGTGTGTGCCCCGTACAGGGCACAAACAAAACTTCCCGATTTGGTATTTCAGCACAACATAAGAACGCAACCATGGTGATGAACAAACCCAACAGTGATATCAATAATTGAACTGGCATCTAATAATTACTGCACGCGATCGATTCAGTTTGATTTTTAAGCCCCATACAAATATTCAACTGGAATTCATCCGCAAAGTTACCCTTCCTACCTCTGTACTTTCTTAATTATCACGTTCTTTGACATCATTCCCGCAACTATCAACACATCCATTTGCCATGTATATTCTAGTTCAACTCGCGATATGTTCTAACCTATATGGAAAAGTGTCACATTGAATGTGCATTTTTGTATAAGGAACAACCCTGGTGATATGCATTGTTCCCGCATGTTGAATTGCTCAGCCAACCATACCTCCTTAATTATGCAAATTATGGAAAAAGTCATTACATATAGAAGGTGTATTGTCATATAAGGAATGATTATCTCTTGAGAAGTTTCCCGATACATTTAATATTTTATCCAGTGGAACAGTATAAACAATTACAATTGTTAATAACCCTGCATATACTGCCACAATCTTATCCAAAGTGTTAACCGCTCGATTTTGCGCGGAAACGCTTCGATTGGGATCGTCGTGACAGCCCTGTGTTCATTCGTTCACTCATTACAGACATAATTGCTGAGGCGGTCATAACTCCTTAATTATGCAAATTGTCAAAAAAAGTCATTCCACATAAAATACGTATTTTTATATGGGGAACAACTTTTCTCAATTTTACGCTAACTCTAATAGTTTATGCAATAGAACATTATAAACAATTGAAATTGTTAACAACAATATATACACTGCACGAATTTCACCCAAAATCTAATCACCTCTAAGTTACATAGAAACGCTTCGATTGTGACCTTAATAACTTTCATCGTGATATTCGTTCGTGAGAAATCCAGGATCAAAATTTGTACACATGTGGACAAGCAGACTCACACATACATCGTCTCAGACTGTGTTGGGGATCATTTTGGTATACTTAAACCACCATTTCCTAGGCGGGAACAAAAATTTTGATTTCGGGGGCAATACAATAACTTCCCGAAAAATCGGGAAGTTAATTAATGGAATCGGAGCATTAGTTTTCAAGAAATCGTTGACGAAAAATTTGGGCACATACATACGAACATACACACACACACATACAGACATTTTTCCAAAAATGGTCTAGAGTGATTCGGGAGACCTTCAAACGTGGAGATCTAGTGACAATCCGATTTTCGATTTTCGGGGTGATTACAATAATTTCCCCATATCGGGAAGTTAATAATGATAATAATTTGATAATGATAATGTGTGCGTATGGTTGATCATTAGTTGATCGCTACTTGACTACTTATTCGATCAACCTCCATGAAGAATTGATCGACAGTTGAGCGCGACTTATCATTGAAACATTTTACCGAAAAAAAAGTGAAAAAGAGTAAAAAACATCATAAAGTCATGTATATTAAGAATCTCGAAATAAATGACTTTTGGCCCACATATATATTTTGTCATTGGACCAACGATCAAGTAGTGATCACGTGCGCACAAGTTGATTCCCCGAATCAAGTTACAATCAATGGGTCCGTCAGGAGTACGAATTACCAAATTATTTCAAAATAGAACAAATAATTTTATCCCAAAAATAACTTAGGCTGAATTATCCCCGGGCTGTAGATTTTCCAGTTCTTCTGTGGAGGTATATTGGAATGGAGGGATGGTTTCGTTCATGGTAGATTTTCGTCGATTCACCACTCAGAAAAATGGACGGTAGCGTGACCACACTCGTCGAGCTGCCGGAACGGAAAGACCGACATTGCCACGTTAACCGACCCGCAAGACCGATGCGCATTTCTGCGCATTCATGAGAACCGAAATTTGTCTTTATGGAAAGCGCGGCGGGGTTTAAAAATCGATTATCTATTGAGTGTTCAGTTTCGTATTTTGCAAACGTCTTTCTATTCTATCTATTCTTGGTTTGGAAATTTCCATTCTTATGTTCGTTTCATTTTTTTTCAATCAAGTTTTTGCTTAACAAAAATGAAAGGTTTTTCAAACCAAAAACACACAGAATTCGGTAACCTATTTCATTATTTTTTTTCGAATATTTTCTTTTTTCAAATTCAGTTTTGGATTGTTTGTTTGCAACCAATATGAGCAATTACAAAGGTTTTTCTATCTTCTTTTTTTGGATTTTTTATTATTTGATTGTAATGTTTTGCAGTTGTACGATGAGCGCGCGGTGTATAAAGGATTCAAAAAGTTTTCTTTTCCAAATTCCTTTATAATTAATTGATTGATGAAAATTTTCAATTGTTTGATTGATTTCAATCATGAAACAAAAAAAAAATTATTTTTTGTTATTTCCGTTAAAAAAAAAAAATTTAATTTGATTTGATTTTTCGTGTTCTTGTTTTTATTTGTTTGTTTTTAAATTTTAATTTGAGTTTTTGTGTACTTGTTTTTGATTTTTTATTATTTGATTGTAATGTTTTGCAATTGTACGATGAGTGCGCGCTGTATAAAGGATTCAAAAAGTTTTCTTTTCCGAATTTCTTTATAATTAATTTATTGATGAAAATTTTCAATTGTGTGATTGATTTCAATCATGAAACAAACAAAAAATTTATTATTTGTTATTTCCGTTAAAAATGTTTTTTTTTATTTGATTTGATTTTTTGTGTTCTTGTTTTTGTTTTGTTTGTTACTTTTCTTCTTGAATTTGATTTCCATTAATTTGATTTTTTGTCTTCTTGTTTTTTAAAATTTGAACGATGAGCGCGCGCTGTATGAGAGACCAATGCAAAACTAGTCAATGAAAATATAAAATGAGTAATGTCGGCGCTCCAAAACCAATCAAAATGTAAGGTGAATAAATAAATGAACATGGAGGCGCCCTGAGCATCACGTGACCTCCACCGTTTTTAACTAATAGGATAATCAACGTTTGTTTTTATTGGTTAGCTTTCCCTGGAATGCTTCTTATGCCTAATGGAGTTAGTTAGTAAATTATGTGAGTCACTTTGTTGTTGATAATTCTTATTTTTAGGATGATTGCTGTCAAAGAGCGATAGCAGTGTAGGTCGTTGAGCAGAGTGGACAACTTTTCCTCACCAGTATGAATCGTTAAATTAATACTTTTATGGATACTGATTCGAGAGAAATGAGGGATAACTTCTGGGACTGGTGAGGGATTTTTGTCTGGTTGAGCGGAATTTGAGGGGAACTGAGTGATAGGGGAGCGGGGCGGGATTGAGCCGGATAAATCACTGAACACGCGACAGTTCAAGTTGATCACCACTTTTAATAGAGATAATATCCATGTTTTTGTTACAAACTATTATAAAAGTGGCAATCACTAATGGTTAAATGAGAATAACTGTTTTACTATGAGCTGAATAAGTAAAAGGTATGAATAGTCAGCAGACACAGAGAATTCAATTATCGATGAGCGAACACGCATGTATTGTGACGAGTCAAGAGCGAATGCACGAATGTACGAGCAACCGGTGGTTGTTTCGCACGCGGTCCAATCCGGGCTTTCTTCTCTCGAGCCAGCGTGTCCCGCACTGGGGTTAGTCTCCGTCAGGGGGCGACCCGATTGATCAAGCCGGGTAGCTCCCGACGTGTGAGCAGTCTATAATCTCCGGCGCGTAACTCGTGGGATTTTAAACATTCTCCCCGGCCGTCCACAGCTGAAGGTGTTGACGCAGAGCATATGAGGTATGAGCTGTAACACAAAGCAAACAAATTAAGGTGGTCCTCAGCAGTGTGATCTTGTAGTACCCTTGACTTGACTGATGAGACTCTTCATGCTGCGTTGGCGAAACATGGTGATGCCAATAGTCTTGGGGTTCGTACATCCCGTCCAAATCTGACATCATCAATCTCTATCTGGACCCCATCGATTGGTCACAGGCGTAAACCCTTCGAGATTGGCAGAGTCCAGGGTAGAGAGGCCGCTGAGTTGTTCTAGTTCTACTCCATTGATGAGGTGATATCACTAGCTTGGCTATTGGCCTGGTGAGTGTCGTCTGAACTGTGCGGCCTGTGACTACCCTTGTGAGTTCCTGGATGAAGGGCAGTCACTCGTGCGAGAGGCCACTTGGTTGGTGGGAATCTCTCGTCCGTCAGTAGAGCCAGTGACCCTGTCTTGATCTGATGAGTCGGGTGGTGCCACTTAGATATTGCTTGCAGATTCTTAAAATATCCAGCGGATCACCTTTTCCAGAACCCGTGGGTGAGTTTCGTGAGGGGGTGAGATTTAGTAAATTTCTCACCTCTTGCTATGAGTCGGAGTTCTTCACCTCCCTAAAGTTAGCGGAGCAGGGTCAGAAATTGGCACTTTTTTTTTCAAAATTACGTGTTTTACGTGTTTTTTAGGTACCGCATTAAAAAATTTCGTGCTCCACCCCTAAGAGAGGAAAGGAGTGAAAACCCCAATTCCATAGATAATGCATATGTTGAAGCGGCATAATTACGTGCTTTTTATGTGCTCCACGATAAGCAGGGTGAAAATGGGCAATAAGTCATATATATACGGCATAAAAGTCATATATACCCTTGATTTCGCGTATTGGGGATAAGGGTAGTAAAAATGGGATTAGCAGTGAGACCATAATTGGAAACCCCATAATTGTGTGCTTTTTATGTGCTCCACGGTGCGCATGGGGAAAATCCAAAAAAAAAATGTTTTGCCCGAAATCTTCACTGCGGTACTTTAAGGGTGGGAAAAATTAATTGAAAAGTACTCGAATTATTAGATAGGCCATAATTATGTGCTATTTATGTACTCAACGGTGAGCATAATCAAAGGGGGGGGGGGGAACGTTTTTTTCAAGACTTTTCATCAAGTGATGCAGGGGTAGGGGGGGTACATAAATAAACGAGCACTTAAATAATTAGATACGCCATAATTATGCGCTTTTTATGTGCTCCCCGGTGAGCATAGTTAGAACGGGGGGAAACGTTTTTGTTCAAGATTTTCCATCAAGGGATGCAGGGGGAGGGGGGTACATAAATAAACAAGCACTTAAATAATTGGATACGCCATAATTGTGTGCTTTTTATGTCCTCCACGGTGAGCATAATTAAAAGGGGGGGGGGCGTTTTTTTTCAATAATTTCCATCAAGTGATGCAGAGGAAGGGGGGATACATGAATAAACGAGCACTGAAATAATTGGATACGCCATAATTATGTCCTTTTTATGTGCTCCACGGTAAGCATAGTTAGAATGGGGGGAACCGTTTTTTTTCAAAATTTTCCATCAAGTGATGCAGGGGGAGGGAGGGTACATGAATAAACGAGCACTGAAATAATTCGATACGCTATAATTATGTGCTCCACGGTGAGCATAGTTAGAATGGGGGGAAACATTTTTTTTTCAAGATTTTCCATCAAGGGATGCAGGGGGAGGGGGCGTACAGAAATAAACGAGCACTTAAATAATTGGATACGCCATAATTATGTGCTTTTTATGTGCTCCACGGTTAGCATAGTTAAAATGGGGGGAAACTTATTTTTATTAGAAATTTCCATTGGAGGCCTGAGGGGGGGAACAATAAAATTAATAGTACAGAAATAGTCAGATGCTCCATGTGGTGATTTTCCTTCTTGATTTTCCTCCTTTTTTCAACGTTAAACACTGTTCAGCCTCAAAGGATTTGTTTGGATCATGAGTCGTTTCTTGCTGGCCACAACGCATCGAAATGTGTACTTGGCGTAATTTTTTTCAAAAAAGTATTTTTTTATTTTTTGTTAGATTTATTCTTTTTTTTTCATCTGAATTCTCCAAAAAATGTCCAGTCTCTTAAGACAGGATTCTAAAATACGTACATTCTGACAAACCACAAGTATGGAAACATGTACTTGGCATATTTTTTTCAAAAAATTATTTTTGGTTTTGTGTTAGATCAAAATATATCTTTTAAGAAAAGTTAAAATAAATATGTCAACCATTAAGAAATTAACTTCCCGATTTTCGCGAGATTATTGTATTTACTCCGAAATCGCAATTTTTATTTGTGTCTGGTGTTTTAACGGTACGAAAAGGGTCCCCACCAAATTTTGAGTCAATTTCGGTGTGTGTGTGTTTCTTTTTTTTCTCCGTCCCGCTCATTTGTACGCCCCGGGTCGCGGCCGTGTAAGCACTCCTTCAGGCGGCGTACCGGACACCCACCTATGCGGCTGGAGCCGACTTTCGCCATTTTAGGCCATCGTATTTGTAAACACAGGGTAAACCTCCAAAAACCCCTGTGCTACGATGGCCGGCGCCTATGATGGAATCCACCCTCCTCTCCCCTGCGTCGGGTTAGGTTCCCCCTCGGCCGGGCGATCTCATTTTATGGGTACTGCCGATAGCACCCACGGAAGTTCCTGCATCGGTCGGAATCCATGAGAAAATATTTTGAAAAAATATTCTCCGGTGGCCGGGCGCGAACCTAGGAACTTTGGAGTAGTAGGCAGATACTCTACCACTACCCCAAAGCCCCGACTTATGTGTGTGTGTTTTTTTCCACTCTTTCTCTATTCGTATTCACCCACGTAACCGCTGGTAGGCATTACTTCATGGGCAATACTACGGATCAGAGTACCCACCCATTGCGGTTGGGGCCGACTTCGCCATTTCAGCTCATCGTATTTCTAATCACAGGGTAAACCTCCAGAAACCCCTGTGATACGATGGCGGGCGTCTACGATGGAACCCTCCCTCCCCCCCCCCGCGCGACGCGTCGCGTTCGGTCCCGGCTCACGGTCTCACTTCATGGATACCGCCGATAGCACACACGGAATGTTCCTGCCATCGGTCGGAGTCCGTGAGAAAATATTTTCCAGAAAAAATATTTGCACTGAGCGGGAATCGAACGCGGGACCTTTAGAATAGTAGGCAGATACTCTACCCACTACACCAAAGCCCCGTCAGACTTATGTGTGCGTGTGTGTGTGTGTGTGTGTGGGAGAGTGAGAGAGTGTATGTGTATATGTGTTTTTTTCCCTACTCGTTTCTATTCGTATTCACCCACGTAACCGCTGTCAGGCATTACTTCGTGGACAATACTACGGATCCGAGTACCCACCCATTGCAGCTGGCGCCAACTTCGCCATTTCAGGTCATCGTATTTCTAATCACAGGGTAAACCTCCAGAAACCCCTGTGATACGATGGCGGGCGTCTGCGATGGAACCCTCCCCCCCCCCCCCCGCGCGACGCGTCGCGTTCGGTCCCGGCTCACGGTCTCACTTCATGGATACCGCCGATAGCACACACGGAATGTTCCTGCAATCGGTCGGAGTCCGTGAGAAAATATTTTTCAGAAAAAATATTTGCAGTGAGCCGGCATCGAACGCGGGACCTTTAGGATAGTATGTAGACACTCTACCCACTACACCAAAGCCTCGTCACTATGTGTATGTGTATGCGTGTGTGTGTTTGTGTATGTGTAGGTGCGCGTGTGTGTGGGTATGCGTGTGTTTGTGAGAGACAGACTGTATGTGTATATACAAAATACTACTCTAAGTCAAGTCATATGTGGTCATCGCCATGTCCCATAGTCCCATTTGCTTTTAATCAGAAATAGTCTTCAGCCCGAAATTTGTTCCGTCCGGAATTGATTGTAAGTTTCTATCTCAAAGTTGATTCCATGAATAAGTAAATAGAATTCTTTTGATTTGCATGGAAATGAAATTTGAAATGAATTTTTCGAATGTCATATTGACTGAAATTTGTGATTTTCCATTTTCTGTCAAGTTGCCGTAATCTATGATTTAGTTACCACATATTTTTCTACTAAACGAATACACATTCATTTCAAATATATGGCATCTTACGACGACCTTAAAGTTTTCGCATAACAATATTCGTCTTGATTTGATATACCAGTATGTCAGGCTAATTATAATTTATTGGGAACAACTTTTTGAAATTGATAGATATTATAATCCATTCAGTCATACTGATGAATTTCGTTCTTGAGAAAATCTAAGAATTCTTAAACGGAGCATAATGTGACATCGAAAACAATCAAATATTCTGATTATTGTAGCGAAGGGCGGTGACTTGAATTTTAGAAAAATTCTCTCTCTTTCAACTAAGTACACGTTGCAACCAAGTATCGCGTGTTCATTAGAAAGACATGTTAGCTTGAAAATTATCAAGCTCATAATATTTGGCTAAAATAAAAGAATCTTGACAGAATTAGTTTTTTCTGTCAGTGTAGGGGGAGAACTTTTACTGTGGGGAAAAATACCCCGGGAAGAAAATTCCCCGATGAATACAACTTGCGAGGGCAAAAGGATTCTTCCGCAAGTAAGAAATCCCTCACTGCAAGACAAATCTCCCAGAATTAGTGTCCCCTGGAGCAAGACAATCCTTAAGGAGAAAAAAATGTCACGGCGGAAACAAAATTTCCTTGGAAAAAACAGATGAGCCACACAGACTAAACTTAAAATTAGTGCTGAAATGTTTCAACTATTTCAACTCAAATCTTTTCGCAGGCTGCCCTGAAATTGCAGATGGAGCACGAATTTCACGGTACAGTAGACTATCCCTAACCCTCCGCGGCTTCGGTCAAATATCTGAAAAACTGGAGGAGATAGCAAAATTTAGAGCCAATCCTTGTTTGTTTATCTCATTGAACGTTACAAGAAAGGTACTGACGAAAACCTTGCTGGCTCTTAGATTTTGATATATCTGATGGAAAGGGCGAAGAGTTAGGGAGAGTCTACTGTACACGTAGAAAAATTCCAATTAAAAAGCTCCATGAATTCTTACTAAAAATTATAGAAACTCCCGCAACCTTGGGACATTTCAATTGGTGTACGATAAAGTTATAAAAACCCTCAGAAAATTAATAAAAACCAATCAAAAATTCCTGTCCATATTAGTGGAAATTCATGTCCGTCTATGAATGTTTTTATTGGTTCTCATTAATTTTTCCTGGGTTCTTATGACTTTTTCGTACACCCACCGAAATGTCCCAGGGTTGTGGGAAGTTTGGTAAATTCTAGTGAGAGTTCCCGCCACTATTTACTGGAAACTTTCCTCAGTGTACCTGACTCTGAAAGCACATATTTGCCAACACAAAAAAATTATGGCACCGGCTGAACAGGCATTTCACCTACCCCGTGCTCAGCAATATTTAAGCAACAATTTGTTTGCACGGGTACTATGGAGCAAATAATTTTTCGAGTAATAATTTTCATGTGTAGAAATCACTTCCCCCCCATTCGAACTAGTTATGTAAGAAGCACATAATTATGGAGCATCTAACCATTTCCGTACTATTAATTTTATTGGTCCCCCGCTCCAGAGGCCTCTAATGGAAATTTCGAATAAAAATAAGTTTCCCCCCCCCCCCCCCCCATTTTAACTATGCTCACCGTGGAGCACATAAAAAGCACATAATTATGGAGCATCTAACTATTTCCGTACTATTAATTTTATTGCTCCGCCGCTCCAGAGGCCTCTAATGGCAATTCCTGATAAAAGTAATTTCCCCCCCCCCCTTTTAATTATGCTCGCCGTGGAGCACATAAAAAAGCACATAATTATGGAGCATCTAACTATTTCCGTACTATTAATGTTAATGTCCCCCCCCCCCCTTTTTTTGGATTTTTCCTATGCGCACCGTGGAGTACATAAAAAGCACATAATTATGGAGTTTCCAATTATGGTCCCACTGCTAATCCCATTTTTACTACCCTTATCCCCAATATGCGAAATCAAGGGTATATATGAATTTTGGCCCATTTTCACCCTGCTCATCGTGGAGCACATAAAAAGCACGGAATTATGCCGCTTCAATATATGCATTATCGATGGAATTGGGGTTTTCACCCCTTTCCTCTTTTAGGGGTGGAGCACGAAATTTTTAAATGCGGTACCTAAAAAACACGTAAAAAGCACGTCATTTTGAAAAAAAAGTGCCAATTTCTGATCCTGCTTCGCTAACCTTATGGAGGTGAGTTCTTCCTTGAAGTGAATTGATTACGTGACTTTTATCCAAAAGATTCGAACCTCTTCAATGTCACCAAGCGAGAGTGGGTACCTGAGCGATGAGATTGGAGTTCTCTTGAACCGTGCGATGAATCGCCGACAGATTTCTGTTACTCTGAATAGCCGATTGAATGATGAGAATCTGTGGATGAGATCCCAGATAGGTGTGGGTCGAACTGTTGTGTTGAGCAGTGTTCCCGGCTTCTCCTCGAGGTCGACGTCGAAATTTAATTTCAATGGATGACTCGGCCAAGTTGCGTCATCGTGATGCAGCCATGACGGTCCACAATAGCTTATGAGATACCAATTGAGGAGCTGATAGACCTCGAGAAGCGCAATCTGCTGGGTTCTCCTTGTCTGGTACCAACCTCCAGTGAGCATTTTTGTAAACATTTTTTGTCGATTCGTTACGAATTCCTTCCAGCGCGAGGAATGCGAGCTGATCCAAGTGAATGTTACTGATGAATCCGTCCAAAGATAGGTGCCAATGTTGTCTAGGTTGAGTTGATCTTTGACAAACTTAATGAGTCTGGCAAGGAGAAGAGTTCCAGCCGTTGAATCGTCAGTCGGTTGAGCGGCGCCACCTTAGTGTTAGAGCAGACCAGCGTGATTTTAGGGGGATTGAGTCCATGGAATGTCATGAGGTAGATGACGGCTGAGATCGCCATCTGCGATGCGTCGGAACATCCATGAATTTCGACACGTGAGTCCTTGAGCAGTCTAAGCCCCCTGGGTACTTTGACCTCGGACAACTGTCAGCGCTCGGTCCTGAATTGTCCCCATCTTTGAGCAGTTGTCAGTGAGACTTGTTTGTCTCAGCCCAATTTTTGAATCCAGAGAGCTTGTAATAAAATTTTGGCACGAATGACTATCGGAGCCATGCATCCCAGTGGGTCGACGAGTTGAGCGGTTTCTGAGAGGATAATGCTCTTCGTAATTGAGCGGGATTCGACTGCAACAGTCGAGAACGTGAAGCAGTCCATGCCAGGATGCCATGATACCCCCGAAATCTTGATGAGTTATTTCTCTATTGGCCGATTTTCGCAAGAGGCACTATTCGAAGTAATTGAGTTGAGGAAATATAAGCTGTTGGAATGCCCTTTAGCTAATGGGAAGCCGCCTGACGAGCACAATTGAGTCACTTGTTGAGCAGTCCTGGTCAATTGCTCTGGAGTGTCGGCACCTCCACTGATATCATCTACATATGGGGCATTCGTTGTCAAACCGGCCACTCATTTTTTCGACCATCAGCGATTTCCTTCAAAAATTTTTCCCAGGTTTTGGGCATGGAAAAAACGATCCCTGATTTTTTTTAGAATTTTAGTACACCTCTCTCTATTTTTTATAGGGGAATTTTGTTTTTTCACTAAAACAACGAATAACTCCGGTTCTATGCGTCACAAAAAAAAAGTACGTCCTTTTTCTGAGCATCAACATAAAAATAACGTCACATATGGGAAACCAGTGCCAACCCCATTTTAGCGATAACAAAACTAAAATATTTTTTTTCAACCTTTCGGACGCTCTCGATTTTTAAAATTTTTTTATATGTTTTGTGTTGAGGTTTCAAGAGGTCACACAAAAATTTTCATCATGGGACCTCGAAATTTGAATGCAATACGTTATTTTTTCAACTATCGAATCTAATTAAATTGAATATTTCAACATGTTCACCATAATCTAAGCACAGAAGCCAATCATTTCATATTTCCATGTTCATTAATATCTTTCTCAAATGATCATCGATACATAATTTACATAATACGTAATTGTGAAGCTAACATTGTTATTTCCATAATTATATTCGTATTTGATACGCACAAACATTTAGGAATGGATCAAAAAATCTATAAACAACTTATACGAGAACTTTATTTTCTATTTTTTCATTCATTCTACTAACCATAATTTCTACTGGTATCTCCTGTAGACCAGGAAGTTACCGGGAAGTATGGCGGCGATTTCATTTGAATACCCTCATTTTATTCACAACATCCCTGAAGGTGTTCCGCAAGGGTTAGTGTTATTTTAATAGAATTTGACAGAATCCGAATTATTATTATACATAATTTCTTAGTTTGACAGCATTTGTTATGGAAAATGTCGGATTGAGAATGTTTCATGGTGAATTAATATTATGCCTTATCATTTTCAATGGATATTTTGGAACGAAAAGTGTATTGTCAAAAATCATTGTACATAATCTATCGATGGAAGTGAGAAATCAAACAGTATTGAATCGGAAGCAGTCTATTCGGAAGCAAAAATTTGAACAATCCAAACCACTTGCCCAGATAGGTACCAAATGGAAGATTTGTGTAAAATTTCAAGTCTCTATGACGAGAACTGTAGAAGGAGATGCGCGAACAAAAATTTTAGGTGAAAAACATAACAGTTGAAATAACTCGAAATTTTCCTACGGACTGTCTAAAAACTTTCTACGGACGCATATCTGTTTTTGGGTTTCCTCTTATAGATAGCGTGATGAGGAAGATTTGAAAAAAAAAGAAATGAATCGGTTCAATATTGAAGGATATATGGAGCAAAAACCAAAAAATAAATGAATCAAGTTTCCTCAAAAACTTATGTTTCCATTGAGCTGAAATTTGGTATGGTGTAAGAGGGGCTCAATACACGAAATTTTCAAATTTCGTGTGGAAATGATCTAGAATGGTCTGAAACGTAAAAATACAAAAAAAAAACATGTCATTTTTGGCACCTCGATTTACCAATTTGAACCTTTACACGGGTAAAATTGATGTATAAAATCTCAAATTCTCCCCAATAATTGGTCCCTCTTACACCATACCGAATTTCAGCTCGATCGAAAAATAAGTTTTTAAGAAACCATGAGTCATTTTTTTCGGTTTTTGCTCCCTATCTCCTTCAATATTGAACCGATTCATTTCATTTTTTTTAATCTTCTTCATCACGCCGTCTATAAGAGGGAACTAAAAAACTCATATGCGTCTGTAGAAAGTTTTCCAGTTATTTCAACTTTTATGTTTTTCACTTAAACTTGTTGTTCGCGCATCATCTCCTACAGTTGTTATCATAGAGACTTCAAATTTTATACAAATGTTCCATTTGGTATTTATATGTGCAAGTGGTATGCATTTTTGAAAATGTTCATTAGTTTCCCAGATATTCAATTTTTACTACAAATTCATTTTATTCAATATCTCAAAAACGAATGAACGGATTTTGATTTTTTTTTTTCAAAACTTTCAGCTCAATAGTGTTTATGGAACGTAGGTGGAAATTATCTTGCGGTACCCAAAAATATTCGAGTTACTTCAAAATACTAAAACAACGTTATCTTCACAATTACGCAATATGTAAATTATGTATCGACTAGCGAACGGGCGCTTCGCGCCTATTCCAAGTTCATACTTCGCGCAGATAATTCAATTTCTGTATTAACAGTATGTGTCATTTATCTTCGGAGTGAATGCGCGGAACGGCTGGAATCGGGGATGTTATATTTTGTGTGGCTAAGGGTCAGTTTTTGGCTAAGTTAACCAGCGGTTCAAGTTAAGGCTGAGGCCGCTGATTGGGCGGCCATTTAACTCCAGCCAATCAGAGCTCTCAACTTTAACTTTAACTACTGCTTAACCACGGTTAACTTAGCTAAAAAGGCAAAGAGGAGAGAACTTGCAGAGGGGGGGAAAGATCAGCTCACGTCCAAAGTTGATTCGACCTCAATTATCGAAGTAAACAAACAGGAAATTTGGGTTGAAAATACTATTTTTTAAAGAACCGAACATATCTCGGTATTATTATATTATATATATCAAATTATGCACTGAGAGAATTTTTCATCAAGATCAAGAAATTCTGTAATGAACTATGGAGAACCTGGACGAGTTTAGCTCTAAATGGTTAAACTGCAACAGTCCAGTAAGTAAGATTATTTGAAAAATTCAGACATTTATAAAATATCTTAATATTTTTCCAAATATTGAAATAGTTCTTAAAATTCCTGTACCTCGAACCTCTCATTTCCAAACTTGCAAATGGAGAAATCATTGGTGGGCTTTTTTATTTCAAAAAATTTTTTTTTTACCTATAATATGGGGAACATACCCACATACTGAATCATTTTCTCTATCATTGGATAAAATGTATCGAAAGAATATGCAAAAAGCCAAATCCAACATGAAATAAAGATGGCCATTTTTATCGGATTATATTGAAATACTTCCTAAAATTCCCGTCCCTCGAACCTCTCATTTTCAAACTTGCAAATAAAGAAATAATTGGTGGGCTTTTTTGGAAATTTTATCCATTTTTTCAAAAATGAACGAGTTTGTACTTTTTGGCCAAGTTTGGTCAAGTATGTTTCTTCTTCAGATTATCATAAAAAGATGATATTAGCAGATGATTTATTGTGATCATTTATTACGAAAAAAGCGACTACCTATTACAAATAACTCTATGGGAGGACATGTGATTAATTTTTCGATGTCTTCGGGAACCCTACAATTCCTCGTTTTTTCTACATTACCTCAAAAATAGCCTCATATTAATTATTTTTCAGTGTAGTACGATGAAATGATGTACATCCAAAAGTTATGGAACCATAAAAATGAAAGATGAAAAATTTTAAGAATGTCATTTTAAAACTCTAAAATTCAACTTTTCCCTATTTAAAAATTTTTTTTTTACTTAAAATATGAGGAAAATACCAAAATATTGAATCATTTCCTGTATCATCCGATAGAATGCATCGAAAAAATATAAAAAAAAGCCCAATCCAACGTGAAATGAAGATGGTCATTTTTATCGGATTGATACATGTGTAACGTCCACAAGGAAATTGAAAACTGTTTCCGTCTAACAAACTGCGAAAATCCCCATATATTGATTTTTCAAAACTGAAGTACGATACAATTGATGGAAAAAGTATGAGACAATTGAAAAAATAGTGAAAGTAACTTGGCAGGGAAGGAATAAATTTAATTTTTTTATGTCCTCAAAAAACATTGAAATTAGCATTTTTTTCCAAAATGCTGGTAAAATCCTGGAATATTGAATCTATTCCATTGCAGTTCGATATAATGGATCGGAAAAATATGAAAAGATTCAAAACTTCGTGGAAATTACTCCTTAGGAAAACAATATAATTAATTTTCCAAAGTCATTATAGGACTCTAAAATTCACTTTTTTTCTATAATACGGGGAAAATACCCACATATTGATGTTTTTCCAGTGCAGTCCGATAGAGTGGACCAGAAAAATACGAAAAAATGAAAATCAGAGGTGGAAATTTTTTTCGCAATGTCGTTTGGAAAGCATTTCAAAATTTTTTTTTACCTAAAATATGGGGAAAATACCCAAATATTGAATCATTCTCTCTATCATTCGATAAAATGTATCGAAAAAATATGCAAAAAGCCAAATCCAACGTGAAATAAAGATGGCAATTTTTATCGGATTAATATATATATAATAATATATAATAATAATCATAATGATAATGACCATTTGAGAAATATATCAATGAACATGGAAATATGAAATGATGACACTTCCGGTAAATACATAGTTACTGTATTTCAGTTTACCTGTATGAAATAACTTATGTTTGACAAAGATCAACGCTAAATATTGTGGAGTTGAGTACTGAATGGAAAACAACAATTGAAGAAATAGGACTTCAATTGTAATGAGGAACCTTTTTCAAATGAGTTGTATATTTCCCTATATCGGGAAGGCATGATATTGATTCAATATAAATCAATGAGCATCTAACTTATTGCATATAGTGTTAAAATAAACCGTTGCCAGATTCTTCTTCCTCACGAAGACGTTTTCAATGGCGGTTCCAGACACCGGGTCAATAAGAATGCAATGCATAATTTGTTCCACTCAGTAATATTCAGTGTTCCATAATAAACAGAGATATGCAATATTTCCCAAGAATCGGCTATGACAAAGCCGGTACCATTCGGAAGCATGCCACCAATGAAATTGGTGGAAATAAAAATGCAACGTTCAACGGAACAAAAATAACCGTTATGCATTCGAATGGGGGCATTCGATGACCGTCTGCTTGTTTTCTATATTTCTATTCTATATTTATTATCATCGGCTAGATCGTTCTACCCAAATCCCGATTTACTCAACTTGTAAAATAAAATATTTAACAGTTGGCGTTGAGGACAATTGGAAAAAATGTGTGCCAGTTTATCCGGACAATTCGTGATTTTTGGGGGTGTCCTAGTACAATAACTTTTCAATTCTAGACATATTTTGGCAATTTGAGATGAGACAAAAACTTTGTTTTGTCTATATAATAATATGAAAAAATGTCAAAGTTGAAAATGTACATACATTTTGTTGTTTATATGGACTGACCTGGTGCGCGATCGGCAGCCATTAAAACTGGACACTGTAGAGATGCGTGCCAAAAAACAGGAATTCAAATATTCATAATTAGCTACGACTTCAAATTCGGTGTTCAATGGGTGAAACCATTTCTTTCCTTCCCGTCAGTATATAATAGTTAACCGTTAGTATATAATAGTTAATGAGGGGGAATCAAACAAATTATTCAGTTCATAAAATATATCGCGAATGGTAGTTATGTGCCCATACCCGGACGTGGGCCGATACTGAGACCTCCACGGTACATAAGAAATATGAAATGCATAGTGAGAAATGTGATCGAGATACGCAGGAGCGTATCGGCCAAGCTCACGACCACGAAAGATCACCCAGAGCGACCAAGCATCTGTACACCACACAACTTCCGCCTCCGCAACCTCCAATCTTTGTTTTCTAATAATCAATTTACGCGATCATTTAGATAACACTGGTCTTAGTTACATCACATAAATCGCGTATGAGCTTTCCACTGATGCAATCATCGGTTAAGTTAGTGGAACATTAACAAAGATGGGCTCATAGTTGTTTACGGGTCTATAACATCTAATAATCAATGTTTGATAGATGTAAGTTTTATGATTATGACTTTTTCGAAAGTTTATGAAAATTGCACGGAAGTTAGCGCCTTTTTTTGCTAAATTCCATGATAGGAAAGTCAATGACCCATTAAACGATACAGAATCGTTTGTAGGTCATTGATGGATGACTATCAACGGCTTTCAATGGATCTATTATAGAATTAATTGCGAAAAAAATGTTTGGTGTTATCATGGTGGGCTGCAGCGAGTGGGGCGTCGGCGCCACGTGCACCAGGAAGTTATCAACCTATTTGATTAAATTAATTATTTAAACCATCGGAATCGTTTGAAGGTTGTTTACAGGGCTGTGACAGACAAAAATCAATGTTAAATAGATGTAAGTTTTATAATTATGAGTTTTTGAAAAATTAAAAGAAATCCCACCATAATCAAAAAAAACTTTTTTGAAAGAAATGGCCAAGTCCGAGTTTTAATGCATTGTGTTTTGCAGAATTTCGTTAAATCTACTTATTTGAAAAAATGCTAAAATGGAAAAAGAACGCCAAGCTTGTATAAATAAAATAAAAAAATTTAAAAAAGCGTCGGGACCAACGTACTTGGCGCGGTTTCGCATACTAACGTGGCCTTAGCTTCGAAAGTTCTGCATCCTGAATCTTACTTCAGGATCAGAAAGTATATTGCCACAAGAGATATTTACAGATTATGAGATTATATATTTTATTCCGATCAGTCAGAATTCCTTCATGGATTAAACTCAGAGTTGTCCAGAACTGTAAGCCTGGGATCAGGGAAATTATAGTTGTACCATTGGCTAATGACGTTTCCACAGATCAATAAGTCTGCTATAGTGCGTCACCAGTGATTTTTTTCCGAGGACAGAGACTCAACCTAGTCTTATAATGTAGGACCTATATCGACAGTGAATAGCTACTCTTACCTCACGGGGCGTTTTCTGAAACCGCGCCAAGTACGTTGATCCCGACGCTTTTTTTTTACTTTTTTTTCAATTTTATTTATACAAGCTTGGCGTTCTTTTCCATTTTTATCATTTTTTCAAACCAGTCGAGTTAACGAAATTGTGCAAAACACAATGCATTAAAACGTGGACTTGGCCATTTTTTTCAAAAAAATTGGTTTTGATTTTTGTGGGAGCTGGAATTACTGGGCAGAATTCTAAGCTCTGCCAGAACCGCAGATGGGTCTTGAACTGAGTTGGAGTCGGAAGATGCATGGGGATGGTATTCCATAGCTTAGGTCCACAAACCGCGATAGCAGCGTTGTAGGTGTCAGTGCGGAAGTTAGGCACAACCAAAGCTTGCTGAGGTAACATCTGTCGACGAGGCCTGGTGGTGGTGAAGGTCACGAAGAGTGCAGCCAGGTAACTGGGGATTCTGGACTGCTGAGTCTGGTACATCAATGTGCCAAGGAATAAGGCTCTGTAGCCAGCAATGGAGAGCCAGCCCAGCTTTCATCTCGACGCAGATACCGGAGCATCACGCGGCAATCCAACAACAAATTGGACTGCCCGGTTCATAAGGCGTTGAAGTCTATGGTCCTGGGTAACACCCACGCCCTCCAACACTGCCAGACAGTAGAAAATGTGGGGAGGAATGAGGGCGTTGACAAGCAACTTCCGCAGTGGCACACCAGTGTACTTGCGTAAGCTGTAGAGCTGACAGAAAGCTGAGTTAGCCTTTGATGTTGCCATGCAAATGTGGTCAGCAAAGGTTAACTTATTGCCCCTATACGCCCAGATTCCTCACCCTATCGACAAACTCAATTTGATCTGCACCAGCGACACCAAGCGGCGGAAGGTTGTCGTAGACTATGGTATTAATGTATCACCGTGCCCCAAGAATGATCGCCTTATAGCCCAGGCGTCAGCGGTCGAAGGTCAGCATATATTTCGAATAATTCCTAGGGAAGATTTTTTTTTCTATCGCTTGTTTTTATGTATAGGTCGATAAATATTAAAAATGGGCACCAAAATTTGGCCCGGAACATATTGTTTAAAGAAATAAAAGGATAGATTTTAGTGTTTTTTGTACATAACTGCGAAAATATTTATTTTACGAAAAAAATTGTAAAAAACTAAATTACCTGGCACTCCATTGCCCACAAAAAAGTATTTACATTTTTTTCAATCGGAGCGATAGTTTCGAAGATATGACCCTGCGAAAGGCCTCTCGTCCCACTGTGTAGCTGTGGTGCCGCGTGGATGCCACAACTTATGCTATAAACTGTATAGAAACAGCTGCAGCTGTTCGTTTCTTTCTACCTAAGCCCCTTTGGGTCCCTTTCAAGGGGGGAGAGGAGACGAAGGACACGTTTTGACTACTTTTAGGCAGTATCGAGCGAACTACTGCAACGTACACAGCAGTTGTTGAACGAAATGGATCTCCAAAAAAATTATTTCATTTGTGAAAAACTATTATCTAGTGGTGAAATAGTGACAGTTCGTGAATGAGGGATAAAAACCTTCATTTCATCGAGCATTCAGCGGAAAGATAATAAACATAAACTTTTGGCCACACTATCAGCTGTCTAAGTCCACGAGTCGTGTAGAAGCACGTACAACAGAGAAAAACATATTGCTGCAGCAGTAAATGCATTGGGAAAACCCGGGACGAGTCGATCGGGAAGATCAAACGCCTTCAATTTCAAAAACTATTGTTTATTCTGTGCAAAAGATGCTTCGAGTCAATACATCCAGAATGATAACAAAAAGACATCCAAGTAGCGAGATCCAGTGAGAAATGTGAGTACTGTCGATTTCAAGAAGAAGCTGCTTGCTACAGCAGAGAGCAGAAATGATGACTGGGGGAGAGAAGTAATGCACCGAGTTTGTGATGTCATTGATTTGGTGTTTAAGTAAATCCAAGATCCATGTGAAGTCTGAAAAGCCTGTTGGCCGACCTGTGGAGCTCAGCACCAATAAAACAATTGATTTCATATCCACCTACCTCGAAGAACATCGCGAGTAATGTCAGCTCTCACTGCAGGACTTAATCGGGAAATATGGAGATGAGACCCCTAGTGTCGAGACACCTAAACACAAACTGGAGGAAAAATATGGGGATGAAATATCTATCACTTCAAATCATAAGAAGGAACCAACGATTTGCTTTCGAGACATAGGTCATAAACTTCTGGCTGACGGATTTTACACTAGAAAAAGTAAAAATATGCAAGAAGAACGGAAGAGGGTGGTCAGTGAGGCAGCTAATATAATTTTAGATGACATCACGTCAAAGGTGTATGAACTAGATAAGTATCCATCATCCCATGAATTCCTGAAAAATGTGGAAAGTGATATACCCGAAACACTGAAATTTTTCCTTGACACGGTGATTCTTAAACATAAGAAGGGAAATCCGGCACCATGGGAGCCAAGCATCATATCGATTGCACACGCCATTATCGCAGCTACTCGCCGAAGATCTTTCCTTTCTGCATTGCAAGTGGGACTGGGATCAGTATTAAATCGGAAATATGGTTCTCGAGTACTCTTGAGCTTGTTGTCCTCATTAGGAGTCTCAGCAACGTATGAAGAAGCAGTATTATTCGAAACCAGTCATTATACACCCTCAAACTCACATCATGGCCGATTCGTTTATCCAATTTGTCTTCGATACTGCTGATCACAACGGTGCTACGATTGATGGACTCAACACATTTCATGAAATGGGTGGAATCCAGTGTGTAACTCCAAAGGCCTCGGTGGTGACTGAACGGAGTATCCCAAGACTAAAGAAAATCCCTGCTGCGTATAGCATTGGGAAGTATGGGACCACTCCTTTGAAGACGTTGGGAAGAGACCCCCCGCGGAGTCTCTCACTGGTAACAGTAACAAAACTTGACGACCTACATCCAATTGATGAAGAGTTCAAGTTATCACCAACTGAATTTACCTGGGTGTATGGAAAGTCAAAAGATACGTCTCGAAGTCTGCCAGGATGGCACGGCTTCATGGAAGGAATCACTTCTCATCTCTCCTACTCATCTTCACGGATAATTTTTCTCCCGTTCATTACAGCTCCGCCGAGCAATTACGACACGGTTTCCACTGCTCTTCATCACGCATTCCATGAATGTATATGACGAAAGCAAAAGGTTTGTTTTGTTACATTCGATCAACCTCTCTATCAGAAAGCTAGGGAAATCGTGGCTCTGAATGTATTCAACTCAGATTTATGTGACATACAAATCAGACTTGGAGGATTCCACCTTTTGATGTCATACATTGGAGCAATTGGATTCATCATGGATGGTAGCGGTCTTAAAGAACTCTTCAGCATTGCCTACGCTGCATCGTCCGTGGACAAGATGCTCAGTGGACATGCTTATTCACATGCTATCCGAGCTCACCTGCTTGTCCATTTGGCATTGGCGAAAATCATTCTAACAAAGATAGACTTGACTGCCGATGACGACGCACAGATACAGAATTTATTGTCTTCTGATAAGGTTTTTGAAGAATGTCAGAGCGTCGCTATTCAAACTATTGTGGATCAATTCATGGGCACCGTGAGTCAATTGGAGAATCAGGGATCTACTTCAAAGCTGTGGATTCAGTATTTCAAGATGGTGACCATAATGAAGCAATTCATCAAGGCTGAGAGAATGGGGAACTGGTCATTACATTTAGAGTGTATCCAGAGAATGTTACCGTTCTTCCATGCAAGTGGGCATTTGCAATATGCGAAGTCAGCTCAATTATATCTTCAAGACATGCTTCAACTTGAACAGAAACTAGCTCCTGATGAATACCTGAAATTCGTCACAGAAGGTTTCTTTACAATCAGACGCTCAGAGAAATTTTGGGCTGGTATTTGGTCTTATAGGTCTATCGAGCAGACTTTAATGAAGGATTCCAAAAGCAGTGGAGGGTTCACCCGAGGTCGAGGTACAACAGATAGTATATTGGCAAAATGGATACTTGGCATGCCTACTATCATCGAAGTGACCGACAAAATCAGTCAATTTTGTCAAGTTGATACGACAGAGCAACACACAGACGCCAGACCTGCTGTGATAGAACGAGATAATGAGGATCTCCAGAAATTCTCCGACTGGTTCTCTCTTCATCCTTCTTTCCCGGAAATCCATGAAATTATGTCCTTCAGCACAGGAATAAAAGGTTCCAGCATTATCAACTGCCAGGATGCTCATGAAGTGGGATTGAAATTGATGGAAGAAGTGGTTGGAACGAATTTCGCTGAAATCAAGCTCTCCAGAAAAGCCACAGTGAAATCACTGGCAAATGTTTATACATCGATAAAAGTTCACGATGAAGTCGTTCCGGTGGATCCTTTGCTGTTGTTCCAACGAATATCACTAGTGACTAAAAGCGCCGAAGAACTCAAAACGTACTTAGATTACGAATTATCACCATATCCTCTCTCATTGTTCAATGAATTGAGCATGCGTAAAAATACGAAATCCTCCCTGTATGACAGTTTTGAGCCACGACACGTGAGTTTATCTTCTAGAAATTTCCTCCAGATTGTTGATGGCGGTTATTTGCTGCATCGAGTATCCTGGCAACAGAAAGAAACTTTCGAACAGATTATAAATAAATACGTGGAATGTGTCCAGAAGTGCTACCAGCCTCAAAGCATCATCGTATTTGATGGATATCCGGTTGATGCGACAGGGAAAAGCACAAAAATCGCTGAAAGGCTACGTCGACTGCAGAAAAAAACATCCGCAGATACTTTGTTTGACCTGAGTATGGTAGCGACGGTTTCGCAAGAAATTCCTCGCCAGCGACAACAAGAAGACCAGACTTATACAATTGCTGACTGTATAAGGAATCACTGTCAGCGCTATCACTGCCGCATGAACCCCAACGAAAGAGGAGAAGAAATATTAAATAGACGAACAGTTTTTGCGTAGTTTATATTTTGAATAAATCGAATACTACTCATTATTCTACTTTTTTTTCCTTCAACATTCCTTTCCAAAAAATAATTGGTGAAACTGTTTTTCATATTTTTCATCCGAAGCACTCTCCTCCACTGGCGTGATGCAAGAGTTCGAGCGCCGTATGCCTCTTTCGCAGGCTGATATTTTTTAAACTATTGCTCCAATCGAAAAAAATGTAAAAAGCTTTTTTGTAGAGAATTTAGTATTGAACAATTTCATTCGTTACGATTTTTCTGTAGGATCAAAATTTTCGGATATATTCACAAAAATAATAAAAAAAATATTTCGATTTGTTTAAACAATATGTTCCGGGCCAAATTTTGGTGCCCATTTTTAATATTTGTTTACTTGAGCACAAAAAGAAGCGATTAAAAAAAAATCTTCCATAGGAATTATTCTGCCAAGAAAACCTCTGACGCCGGGGCTATGAGCCCTCTTTACATTCAACTGTAGTGAATCCACAGATGACCATTCGTGGATCCGAACGATGCCGACGTTCAGGAGCTCGATGCAGCGATGGAGGTCAGATGAATATGAGTCCAGATAGATTTGGAGGTCATCGGCGTAGAAAAGATAGAGTGCATTCAGGATGCACTCACTCAAATCGTTGGTCAATATGGAGAACAGGAGTGGGCTAAGAATCGAGCCTTGGGGCACACCGGAATTAGTGAGCAGAGCCTCCGACAATCCGTGTGTTCCTTTCACCACCTGAGAACGTCCTGTCAGGTAGGACTGGAACCAGGACACAGTACCTTCGGAGAGACCCAGGAGCCGCAGCTTACGAAGCAGCAGTGGATGCGAGACTGTATCGAAGGCCTTAGAGAAGTCAAAAAGGACCACGACAGTCATCATGCGGTTGTCAGCATGATACCTGGCATCGTTCACGAGACGAAGTGAGGCAGTTTGAGTGCTATGACCAGGTCTAAACCCAGACTGCCGTGAATCAAGCGAGTCGTGTTCCAGGAGGAAGGTTGACAATTGGCGGAAGGCAAGACATTCCAGGACCTTGGCCAGGAATGGCAACAGCGTAATAGGGCGATAGTCCGAGGGAATTTTAGGTAGTCTCACCTTGCCTATTGGAACTATGATGGCCGTTTTCCAGACGGCTGGGAAAGTGCATACCTGGAATGAGCCATTAAAGATGGAAAGCAGGCTACTCGACAAGGCAGGCAAGGTGGGAAGCACCATCTTCCTAGAGATACCGTCAGGACCGATTGCATTCGATTTTATGGAGGATATGATCGGCAGGACATCGGCCCAAGTCACTGGAGAAAAGGAGAAGGAGAATGAGTCCAGGGGGCAATTGCTCACATGTAAAGTGACAGCATGGGATCCTCCGGCATCCACTCCAGGCACTGTCGAGACGCCAGCGAAGTAAGCATTAAGATCATTGATAGGTACAGCGAAGCTGTTTTAACAACCAGCAACTAACGCTAGTTTGCGGAGCTCGGTCCAAAGAGCGGCACCAAGTAATCCCGATAGCCTGGTAGTATAGTGCCGGGTCCGTGCAACAGAAAGCCTCACCTGGTAATCACTTCTGGCTTGGCGCAAAGGCTGTAGACACTGGTTGTTACGGCGTCTCTTGAAGCGGCGATAGAGGTATTGCACCTCTTTGGCAGTAAAACGAATGTCAGCCGTCATCCAAGGGGCAATCTTGGCAGAGTTGACTACTATTCTCCTGGCTGGGGCGTCAGCATCGACCAAGTCAACAAACGAGCGAGTAAATGTATTCACAAGTCCGTCCACATCGGACAAGTTACCTTCGGTGAAGCACGTGAGGGCATCAGCAAAGTCAGCGGTTACTTCGGGTTGGTGCGGCCGAGATAGTTGACGGGACAGTATAGTGTCTGGCAGGGACCTAGTGGCTTTCGTAGCAATAGAGGCAGCTATAAGGTGGATTCCAGCTGTCGTGGGTACTACTGATTTGAACCCGTCGATAATGGTGTCAGAGTCATCAACAAGGCAAAGATCAAGCCAAGTGGAAGAAGTAGAAGTGCTGTTGGTAGCATCATGCGGCACTAGCTTCAAAGATAGATCCCTCAAAAGCTTCGCATGAAAGTCGCGTCGGTATTGTCGGCAGTTGGTCAGTATTGAAGTCACCCATGATGATTTCCTTACTATAGCCATCCATCAGAGCATCCAACAGATCAGTGAAGTTAGTGGGTATGTGGAATGGACAATGGGAGGCCGATAGACGACAGCAACAAAAATAGGTGCACAGTGGCAGTAGATGGCGACGCCGCCCCCATGTACATTACGGCCATGATGAACCAAGTGATAGCCTGAAATATTCAAGATGGAGCTAGGGATGTCCGCTGATAACCAGGTCTCGGTGAAGCCCAGAATGTGGAAACTGAGCCTGTGCGAGGTTAAGAATGCTTTCACGACATCCAGGCGGCTGCGGAGAGAATTAACATTCAGGCAGCAGATATTAAGTTAAGAAATAGACGCGGTTGAGTTTGTTTGAGCAGTAACAATGCTGCTGCCTGGAAGGGGAACCGGTGGCGCTGGAGTATCAGATGAAGCAGATGAGGACACCGATGTAGTGCTAAGAGGCTCTACGTTGGATAGTCATGCAGACGGGAGTTGATGCAGGCTGGCTATGCGCTCAACATCAGCCTGTGACGTAATTGTGTAGACAAGGTCACCGTCTTTGAATTTGGCATAGACTACCTCACTTCTGGCCCAGATATAACGAAAATCTAGCGGCTTAAGCGCTGACCTGGCCGAGGTAACAAGACGAAAAGTCTTCGAACTATAGAGCTCATTAACATTGATCTGGAAATCCACGCCACCTCTCGGGTCAGGGGTCGAAGCTGGGGGAGAGCAGACACATCAATTGAATAGTATATGAATTTCTTCTTTGCTCTCTTGGCACTGATAATAGAGTGAAGAAGCTTGCGAGCTTAAGACCAATGGAAACACGCGCAGGACCTGAGGTACCAGCTACTGGACCAGAGACTAAGGTCACCGGCGATGGTCTCAGCAGATTTTGGCGATTCCCGGATTTCCTCAGGAAACGTGCATTGAAGATCAGGCTAGGGTCGATGTCAGGTTTCAGCGCCTTGAGTATTGACAAGGCCAAGGGAAGAGGTTGGCTGTGGGTTCACTATCCGGGAACCCGGGGATGATGAGCTCCGCTGATGGCAGCTGCTGTTGCCTTACAGCATGCTGCATGCCAATAGAACAGTTGTTGACAGCGGTGACTATACGCTGGAGTGTGGTATCATCTATCGGACCCATTGGAGGCAGCTGTTGTTTCTCGATCTTATCCTTGAGAGTAGCGACCGTTTGTTATAACTCTCGAATATCGCCGCGTCTCCACTTCATCCATACGTGTAAAGAGTGCAGGTAAACTATCAAGAACTCCCAGTTTGTCGGTGATGCTTGAAAGCTCCTTTTGCAGGGTATCAACCTTTGAGCTTATCCAGACGTGCCATAATAGCTTCCAAGTACCCAGCGATCATAGTGAGCGAGGGATCAGGGACTGGTGGCTGAACCTCATGACGAGAGGGCTTGAAAGAAGGTTGCGTGGTGGTAGCTGCAGGGCTAGGAGTCCCAATATTCGAACCGGAGCCTACAGAGCTGGACGAATGAAGCCGAGTGCGCAATGAAGAGGCAGGGGATGGGAGACCCTTACTTGTGTAGCATGCTTGGCACATCCGGGTCTTGGAACCATTTTCGTTTGTGAAGATTTTCGTTTCATTACACAATGGGTGGAAATTTGTGTCACACCCATCGCACTGGACTAATTTAGAATTCCCTACACGACCGCAGACTCCACAAGGATCATTTGGAGGATCACCCATTGTGATAGTAGCAGAAGAAGATGGTGTCGCAGTAACAAACCCGGTATCGGTAAAGTAGAACGTGGAAACTGCCTGCAGGACGGGCTCTCTCAAATCACTAAGACGTGACTGCTTCAGTATGCGGTAGATGTCGCCGTTGTGGGCCAGAAGACCAGAGAGGTTATGTCCAATTGACGGTTATGTCCAATTCCAGAAAATCTCCAAAGTGCAATAATTACTCGAATTTGCAACCGAGTGGAAGGAAAAAGACGTCCAACGATCGGTTGCAGATGGGGGCATGCAATAACTACAAGAAGAAGAAGCGCCCGAGGGCGAAAATATGCTGAATTTTTGTTCAAGCAGGAGACAGAGAAAACGTGAATGTTTGTACTCACAACGAGACAGAGAGGTATGTAGAATTAGAAATAGACTTATTTTTAAAAAATCAGACCAACCACATGCTCAATTTTTTAAAAATATTATAATTAATTAAAATTCGTTTCAGATTATATCAAATCCATTACATTTCCCTACTGAGTAATTAGAATCAATGGACCGTCGAAATGTGTTGAAAAAAGACATTATTATTCAGAATTGCATCCTGTTTGAATTCTAACAGAAAGTGCAAGCAGGGGGAGGGGTGGAGAGAGTACTTATCTAGCAAAACCTCTACGCAGTGTCACTGGTATCTTTATATTCGCCCGGATAGCAGAGCATACCGATTTGGGAAAAACAGTATGCCATGTCGGTATAATACTTACACTTTATTGCCACGGGGTGGTGTTGGTACCGCCCTACCGCAAGAATACCACTAAAGTACTGGTACACCCTACTGGTGGTCCAACATTGTAATAGTATTAGCTACTAGTTAAACACGCGCATGGTAGCAGTATTACCTACCGGTATTCTGCTGGTTTCGCAGGAAAGTATTAGGTCAGTATCATAAAAGTACATCATAAGAAATGTACACGGTATACTGAGCCTTCCATTATCCTGGAGAAATCCTTAATTAGGAATCAAACTATGAATTAAGCGTAACTGATGCCTCATTTAAAACGGAATAAATAAGCAAATAAGTAATATCAACATCAAATGCCATCTAAGCAGAAGGTATGTTGACGAATATTGAATAAATCTAGCGGATGAAGAGGCAAACCGGACAGGGGGACGGGTCAAATGGACACCCCCCAGAAATGATCAATTTTCCATTCATATCAGTTTTCGGAGCTTTCAAAGTCCCAGAAATGTTTGAAATTAGAAATTTTTGGAACTTTATAAATTATTTAAAGTGCCTAGCATTTCAAAACTTTTTGAAACTTTTGAATTTTTTACAACTTGAAAGTTGCAATTTTCTAAATTGTTTGCAATTGCTGAAGTTTCTAAAATTTTAAGAAATTTTTAACATTTCGAATATGGTTTTAATCTTTCGATTATTCATTTTTAAAAAATTTTTAAATTTCTGAACCTTTTTATTTTTCTGTGGAATTGTTGTGTTCGCAAATAATTTTCAAATCATCAGAAATTCTTTCTGTTCAATTTTTTCGTGAAGGCATCCATTTTGGCGGTTTGTGCAATGTTGTGGAGTTATTTTCCATCATGGCGATTCCCGCACTTCCTTTTCGCAAAACGCTTCCACCAACTTAGTCGTGGGCTTTTTCTGTTTTTCCTACTTTTTTAGCAAGAAGTAACACCTGTGAATTGTATCTTTTCATATAAACGAAAAGAAACCATAAATGACATTTACTAAAATTCCATAAATTATTGGAAACGCAATTGAATGACTTACTACAGTTTTTTATCGAAACTTGTTAAAAAAATGATTTTCTCACATAGCGCTTGTGAAAAACCAAATTACAACATGTTCAGGCCATCGATGCTGTGGCACAGTTGGATCGGCGCGCTACCAAATTTGCAACAATTTATGGAATTTCAGTAAATGTAATTTATTTCGCCCTATTCTAGTTGCAAGTCCAGACTGAAAATTTCACAGAATATGTAAGAAAGTATATACTTTATGGGAATGGTATAAAAAAGGCATTTGTTATTAACGAATAGGATTTGTTACTTTGAAAAGTCATCCTCATCCCAACATTATAATTTTTTCGCGAAGGTCAAGGTATTTGGAAAAGAAAAAGTCGAAATTACAGCTGTGAAAATGAATTTGATCGAAAATTGGTGAAAAAAATAAATTGCGATTACTCAGCTATACTCAGACTTAAATACTTGAAACTTTACGATAATACTTCTCTAAATATAGGTAACCGATGCTAAAATTGGTGGCTCAGTACTAAAACATAGTGGTCAAAACCTCGACGGAATTCGGGAGAATGAGCCACAGGTAGGTATATAACAACCAAAAAGCCGGCATATGCTTAGTGGAAATGGGGCCGCTAGATTATGTCAGAAAATGTCAAATTATAGCATATTCTGTCAAAATCGATGGAGAAACACGTCATACTATGTCATAATTTGTCATTATATGTAATTTTGCCAGAATTTGGCATTATATGTTATGTCGTCCATTCGACATATTCCAGCATAATTTGTCGGAATATGATATACAAGTTGCTGACATGATCTTTCTATTATCACGCTATGGTATATCCGAAAAAGTCATATTATGTCATCCCAATATTTGTCATATTGTGTCATTATTTGTCATATGCCATATTCTGACATAATTTGTCAGAATGAGACATCTGATTCTGCCATATTCTGTCAAATTTGTTATTTTCTAACATAATCTGACCGCCCGATTTCCAGCAGGGATAGTTAGATATTGTCATATGTTGTAAACTTTGTGATGTCCTTTTTTCTTGAGCTTAAGGGTGTTCTAAAAAGCTGCAATTTACAATTTATCATTGTTCATTTACAATACTGTCGACAATGCAATCTGTCGAGTTAGTTTGTTGTTTAAAAAGTATAAAAAAAAAGTTTCTGAATACTCCAAATTATAGGTGATCGAAAGTTATAGAGTGTAAAGACGGTGGTTAAGTGCAGCAAAAGATCGTATGTAATTTCTGTTATCTCCGCAACCATTCGTCCATTTTTAGTCATTTTTCGGACACATTTTTACTCTTCATTCTGCCGTTATTATGATATCCTAAGACCAAACCAGTTCGCTTAACTCATCATTATTTTATATCACCATTTTACGTTCCTATTTTTTTCACTCATCCCATCTATTAGTTAGATTATTATGAAACCATGTATTAGTTGAGAATCAAACGCAGCCGAAAACCAATTGATCAAGTTTGTCGTGAGCATAGGAAACGATGAAATCGGATTCGAGATAAGGTGCGTCGGGAACGTCAACAAACCCATTCAACTGATCCCCCTATTCCGCAGAATGTCAGTCGCACCCCCTCAAATACACATGTCTCTCGATCATGATAGCGAAGTGCAGTTAAGCAATTCAAACCTTAACAGTATCGCATCATCTAATGTAAACTTAGAGCCAATTGCAATGGACGTAATTTAGGATTTGAATCAGTCAAATGCATCGGAGGAATAAAACGTTTTGCCTGCGCCAAACGAGGCACATCCCCTCTATGTACGGGCGGAAAGAGACGATGTGAATCCCATAAGCGTGCCAGATATAATGATCGATGTACCCGAAGATGCGTCTTTGAGTAAGCGCTTAGCAAAAACTTTCGTTCACAGCGAAATGACACATCAACAAATGAACAACATTCTTCGCACTCTCAACCTTCATTCCCGTTTTCGGAAATTGCCCACGGAGTATCGTATACGACTCAAATACCACGAGACTCTAGTTACCTTCTTGACGTGGCGGGCAGAGAATATTTACACTTAGCCCCCCGGGAAGAAATTGTTGCCATATTACAACGAACTCCCGTGAATATCATTTCTGATAAATTGAAGATGGACTTCAGCGCGGGTGGCGCAACATTAGAGAAACAGGGAAAAATTCGAATGTGGCCTATTCAGATTCGTATAGTAAACATTTGTCATTGCAGGCCAGAAGTCGTAGGCATATGGAGAGATTTTTCGAATCCAAGCGATGCACACGAGTTATTCACTTCTTTCATCGAAGAGTCCTGGTAATTTCACAATGTTGGAGGTGTTTTATTTCAGGAATTATATCCCTTGAGAATTCCCTGCTTCATTGTTGATGCACCTGCTCATGCGCTAGTATTAGCACATGTAGGTCATAAGTCCTTGTGTGCATGTTCCAAGCTCGAGGTATATCGATTCGGCAAGGGGTAATGGCATATAGTGGTGTGAATCATAGACCTCGTACGGATGAGGGATACCCCGATCGTATCAACGGCGAACATCACTCTGATGTCGATAGTTCACTTCTTCGTGTCCCCATCGGTTTGATAAGGCAAATGACTTTTGATTATATGAAACACAGAAAATCCTTAGTGTTGTTGTTGTGGGCAGAACGCATACTCCACATCTAAAACTAAGTCATGCTTCAATTTCTTCTAAGTCATGCTCTCAATGATCTTGCTATTATAAAAAATCATTACTCGACTGAATTCGCTCGGAAACCAGACGATATAATGATATTTAAAAAGTTTAAAGCAACTGAATTACGTCAAATTCTCCTCTATTCTGGGCCAATTTTATCCCACGGAATTGTTGATCCCGTGGTTTATTTACATTTCCTAACTGTTTTTACGTAGCGATGCGTATGGTCACACGTCACTCGGACTCTTCTGCTCGAGATTACGCGCGCAACCACAATGTCACATGTATCTTCGTCAAAAAGCTGAAGCAATCCACGGCCCAGAGTTACAACGCACATATTCTTCCTCATGTGGTTGAGGATGCTCAATGTTACGGCCCCTTGACGGATTTCCAACTTTCCCATACGAAAACAACATGATGTTCTTCAAGGAAGCCTGTCATCAACCTCATCGCAATAAATTTATCAAAGAAATGTTGAAAGAAGTATAATTTCCGATCGTACGGTCAGTATTTATTTTCAGTCGATACCGTGCGGACGCATGTCTACCGCTTGCTACGATATATAAATTCCAACGCACTCCGTTTACAGTACAGTGAATTGAAAAGTCTTGTTGAGGTTCTGACACCAAAGTGTCGAACGTAAAATCTTTCAAACTTCCTTTGGCGGCAAAAAGGAAAGCCACGATGAGTCCTTCTATAGAAGACCCAAAACAAGCAGGCGGTCCTCAGCCCCCCGAAAAACAAAAAAACAAGAAAAGTCGATTTCTAAGGAACTTACGGACAGATTTCATTGAAACTGCGCCTACAGCTATATGCACTCAATACCAATAATTGAGGATTTTTTCAGATTTTATTCTCAAAATTGAGTCCGTTTTATGTTAAATTTTGTGAAGATTTTCGAAAAAAATTGATACATACAGACACTATGTTCGAACTTCGTATTTTTGCGTTTCAAACCATTATATATCGCTTACAAGCATAACTAGCGAAAGCGAAAATTGACCGATTGCAATGCTTCCATTCGGAAGCAAAAAAACAAAAAAATCGTTATGAAACCGTCATTCAGCGCGAGCTCTGACCCCGCTCGCCCAAACAATCCTCCGAACACTCCTAACGAGCCCCAAAAGGCTCAAAAACAAACCTCAGTGCCTCCAATCATTATTGAAACCGACAAATTGGAGACCAAAAAACTAATCAACCCCCTGCAAGTCAACGCGTCGGACAAAAACTTCAGGATGGAGTTCAATGGAAACACCACGATCGTCTATCTGCAAACGACGGAGGATTACAACAAAATCGCAAGTATCCTGAAAACGCAGAATTACAATTTTTACACCTTCGGTCTAAAAAGTGGGCGTCCGAAGAAATTCATCATAAAAGGTCTTCTCGCCAATTTCACTGAGCACGAGATTGAAGCCGAAATATTCAAACACGGCATAAACGTATTATCGGTCCGGCAATTTGTGAAACCAAACAAAGATAGAGACAGCAAGGGGAATAGGACACTACCGGTGTTTGCAATAACGCTTGGGCCCGATGTACGCTTGAGCAGCATCGCTGCTATTAAGACCATTTTCTATCATACATATAAGATAGAAAAATACATTACAACCCAGCAACCAACACAGTGCTTCCGGTGCTAAAAATTTAGACACGCCGGTCAGCACTGCAACTTAAACCTCAGATGCGTGAAATGTGCAGGCAATCACTATATTAAAGACTGCACCAGCAACTCTGTCAAGTGTGCAAACGGCGGTCTAGCTCACACAGCGAGCTATCGAGTGTGCGCCGCGCGAACCAAATTGTCCTTGAGCCAACTACTATGTCTACTGCCAACACGTCCAGGCCCACCTACGCTTCCTTCTTTCCAACGGTGGAAACCTCGAGAAGGAATGTAGTCACACCCACTGCTGAACATAGGATCATCCGAGTGGAAACACATGTTCCGGAACCATATTCAAGTACCAATAAAAATTATATTAACACAGCGAAGCAAATCCCGGGCGAGCAAAAAACCCTCAGAATTCCCGAAATCCTCTCAGAGCTTAAACAAACCTATTGAGGCACTTACTCTCTGATAGTACTCCTCCAATGATTGCTGGAGACTTCAATGCGAAGGACACTGCTTGGACCTCTGGTAGGCCGAACCAATCAGGTAAAATTCTCACAAATTTTTTGACGACACGGAAAAACCATCTGCTCATTCCAGGCGTTCCAACACACTACCCCCATAATTCTAACACTCCTAGTACTATTGACCTATTATTAACTAACAATATTTCTATCATTAATAAGTTCACCACTCTTGCCGGATCACACTCCGACCACCTACCACTGCTTTTCTCCCCGTTTGGCAACCCAACCTTACCAGAACCATCTAAAATATTAAACTACGTGAAAACCGACTGGAAAAAGTTCAAGGACATCTTAAATGACGAGATTTCTACACGAAACCCGATATGTAACACCACTGAAGCAATAGATAAACACAACAAATTTCACTCGAATTATTCAAACAGCCCTGGATTCTTCCACTCCCATCCGCTCATCCAAATCCACCCTCTCCCACACGAAATAGCCTCCATATTAAAAATAAAAAAAGATATTAGGTCTAGATGACAAAAAACACGAAACCACTGCCTTAAATGCGAACCCAATCAGCTGATCAAAGAAATGAGACTTAAACTAACCCAATGGAAACAAACAACTTGGGACAACAAACTCAAAAACATCAATCTAAAGGATCACTCAATATGGCGCGTAGCAAACTATTTTAATAACACCGGTAAAAGCAAAATCCCCACACTTAAGTCCAATAATGCGATCCACGCAGAAGACCATGACAAGGCAAATACACTTTGTAAACACTACGCAAATATCCACGAATCATCGGCTATGTGTCACAGGTCATGTGAAAAAAACTAGCCTGAAAGCCAATTGAAACTCCCATTAACTTTCTCACAAATCCCCGTGAAATCATTTCCGGCATGAAAATACTAAAAAACAAATCAGCTCCGGGTATGAATAATATTCCCAACATAGCGCTAAAAAACCTCCCGATTAAAGCAATAAGCCTACTAACAAAGATATATAATGCATGCCTCCTCAAACAATATTTCCCGGAACTCTGGAAAGGAGCGGTGGTCATACCCATACTCAAGCCTGGTAAGCCCCCTTCGTATCCGGTGAGCTACAGGCCTCCTACCAATATTGGCCAAACTTTTTGAGCGAATAATTTTAGCTGGTCTCAAAAAACCCATTGAAGAGTTACAACTAATGTCTACAAGTCAATTTGGATTCCGATCGGAACACTCGACCTGCCACCACCCGGTCAGAATTACCAATGATATAAAATCCGCGACAAAAAAAACTAGAAAGAAGATACCGTTCTTCTTCTGAACAGCGAGAAAGTCTTTGATTCTGTTTGGCCCACAGTAGTAGTAAGGGAGCGGTTTCAGCGAGAATGGAATGCGCTCCCCCCTTCCGCCCCCCTAAAGGTAAACAAAGGAAAACACTTTGGACAAGTGTAGACCTGCCGACTCCCTTATCTTGGGGTCCCATCTCTGGTTGGGCCCCCTTTCCCTTCCCCCCCCCCCCCTTCTCTCGTCCATCAGCGGCGGTGTGATTGACGTCACAGCCCTGTGGAAAATCCCCCCCCCCCCTCGTCTCTTCTTGGCGCGTCGGTGAAGCGCACAATTTGGGGGTCCGGTTTCCCTTTACCCGCTCTCCCTTCTGCCAAGCTGTGATTGACGTCACACTATGCTGGTGGAAAATTTTTGTCGCCCCCCCCCCCCCCCAACTTCTTAGCGCAATGCTCAAATGCACAATTTTGGTGCTAGCCCCCCCCCCCCCCCGTCCTCCTTCTGCTAAGGTGCGGATGACGTCACAGGGTATGGTTCCGGGATGTCTAGTGCCCTTACGGAAAATTTAAAAAAATGTTTTCGCAGGTATCCATAAGGCGTCTCTGCGGAAAAACGTCAGCGCACGTGGTCGATTAAATAACGGCGTTATTTATCGAACAGGTTTATTTTTAATTATTGTCCCATTCCAGTTTTTCAATATTTATTGTGATTGTTAAATTTAATTAATATTAAAAGTTTTTTTAAATAGTGTGTATTTTCAAGTGTTTGTAACCACTAGTGGGAAAATTCAACCTTGGTAAGTACACATTCATTTAATTATTATGTATAGCTTCAATTTCGTTGTTTCAAATCCGGAATTATTAGCTATTGAATAAAATTTGTATAACTATTCTCAATTTTTTCATCATTTTGCATCATTTTTTATTTTTAAATGTTTTTCCGGTCGCGTTTTAGTTTTTTTTGCGGATAGACATTTTATGTTTCACAACTCTCTCCGTAGTATCAATAGTTCAAAAGATATTGTCATATAAACATTTCAGTTGTTTATAACATTTAATCTCGAAAACCATTGGTCGTAGAGGAAAAAGTTTGTATTAACATATGTGCGCCATATGATTCTACATGTTTTATGTCTCACAATTTTTTCCGGATCACGAATAGTTTAAAATATATCGTTGGTTAAATATTTCAATTGTTTATAACATTTTATCTCGAAAACCATTAGCCATACATGAAAAAGTTCCAAAGAAAATGTGTTCATCATAAGATGCCGGACATTTTACGTCTAATAATTTTTTCCGTACCACGAATAGTTTAAAAGATATTAATATTTAAACATTCCAATTGTTTATAACTTTGTATCTCGGAAACCATTGGGCGTAGAGGAAAAAGTTTCAAACAAGATATATTCCTCATAAGAGCCCCCGCGTGTTACCTGCAATAATTTTCTCTGTAGCACCAATATTTTAAAAGATATCGTTATTGAAACATTTCAATTGTTTATAACATTCTATCTCGGAAGCTTCTGACCGTAGGGAAACAAGTTTCAAATAGAAGATGTTCCTCATGTCATCCTACGCATTTTACGTTGAACAATTTTCCCCATAGCATCAATAGTTTGAAAGATATTGCTGTATTAAAAAATTTCAATTGTTGATGACATTTTATGCTTTGAACATGCATTCAATCGTAAAGCGGAGTAGGAGTGGATAAGGATGAAATAAGTTTAGGAAGGAGGATATTCCTATTGGAAAAAAACTTATAATCTACCAAACCATGTTGATGGTTTCGATTTAATAGCACATCGATTACATTGTAAACTACCTTTACCAGATAAGTTCTGGAAAGATCTACTTATATCTTTAGAGTTACATTTTTTACGAACAATTTGTTTGAACATTCTTACAATAATGCGATCGTTACGTTTTGTGTCTGAAGTAAACAATTTATGAAAGGACTGTAAAGACCAATTATTGAAAAGCCAGTGAAGCACAACAATACAGTACTGGCCACAAACATCTGACGATATATTTTGGAGTCTTTTCTGGTTCCATTCATATATGCGGCAATTTCTTCTAAGGTATTGAGTGATTCTGGTGTTGAAGGGAGGCAGCCCGAAACTGTCGAAGTAGATCCCTCGTCCATTTCAATTGAGGTATACGGCGACCCAATGTCTTCCTTGCTGGTTGTGATTGTCGGTATTGACGACAATTGCACAGGGCCGCGGCCATGTCCAGGGGACCCTATCGGCAGGATAAACACCTCCGATGGCGGCATCAGTATTGGGTAGCACTTTCAGAATCTGAACCGTATTCATATGTTTTCTGCGATCAGCGAGAGCCATAACTGCGTGATAACAGGGAGACGAGTGGGAACCTACTGCCAATGGTGTTCAATATCGCACATAATATAAAGGAATACGAGGGCATCCAAGAATGACTTGTCTTGTTGAGTCAATCTCTAGCAAATTATCGTATTCCGCGTACAATACACAGTTTATGTTTTGCGTTGTAGGGCTATCGAAACGCACTTCAATGCGAACGCTTTCACTTCCGGCCGAAATTATTGTACATTTTTATAACCCCTGCACCACCTCCGGCCTGATTTTCGTAGTATGAGATGTAAGTATTCATTTTTCCTTCAGTCAACTCTCTTAAAATGAAGTACTACGTTTAATGGTCCGTACTCGAATGGTATCAATTCGCCTGTATGGCTCCTTATATCTATTTCGATTGTGCGAATAGATTGCTTCATCAAGTGAATGTAGTGAGGGGCCGAAAATGTTGTACATTGCAATGCGCCGTATGTATATCCTGCAGAATTGAAGGGTACTACACGTTAAAGAGACAATTGTACATCACCCGTTATGTACGGTGTGCATAATATAATCCTCGGGTTAGACTTGCAGGAGTGAACGCTTCATGGAATGGTCTCTGTTCGTTGAAGGCGAGATCTTCATCTCTTCTGTAGCCTAGTATATGGCACATTTTATCTGACAAATCCAGGCCGTGAATTACACTACCACATTCTTTAAATTTACAATGTTTACGGATAGTTACGTACCCTTGGATTGAATATTCAAACTTAAAATGGTCTTTCAATGTCTTTTGATCATTCAAAACTTGAATCAGATCAGGTAGAGTTTTGAAACTACCGGTACCCAAAATACATGTATGTTTTGTATACTTATTTATAGTTGTTGAATCTGGAGGCCCCTCATGGGAATAATTGCCAATATGCATACACGCATCGTTTCTGTCACGTATGTGTAAGAAGTTACTAGGATATTGTATTTCGCTTAGCCCGACAACCCAGTCTCCTTCCAAGTCAATCTGCTTAGGAAGCAGTGTGGTATATCTTGATGCTGTATTATCAGGATAATAATCCATACTACTGTTACTTGGTAACATCATATAAAAATTATTTATCCTCATTTTTTCCAATGTCATGTATATCTGACGCTGGTATCCACGAATTAAATTTACTAGGATATCCTTCCCACTTGTAACGGACAATTGGGGATGTCCGTTATCGTCCCAACTGAGGCCCAAAACGAACAACACCCACAGTAGGCCCAATCCGCCGATATAGCGGTTTCGCCTTCCATCTTACAGTGGCGGGGGGTTTCAAATTTAAGATTAGGGTTAGGATGTTTAGTTTTCCTGCTTAGTGGGAGCCCATCAGGCTTTTGAGGGACTCATAGGATTATCGCGAGGAAGGGCCACTATGGAGAGCCATCCGGTAATTCTATGGGGGAAATCCCTGAGTTAATTTGGCGGGAATCGGTTAGGTCTAGCTGAAATGCTAGCACTCCAAGTTAGTGGATATTTTGGGGGTTAATTGGTTATGTTTGGGTTTAGGTGGAAGGTCGCGTGGGCCGAGCGCAATCCTCGTGTCCCGTGAATGGCCCGATTGCAAATTTAGTTAGCGATTATTAATTTTCCGGTTACGTTTGTTTAACCCCAAGAAAAATCCCGGAGATTCGACCCGTCGTAGGCGCCAAAAGTTTAGGCAAAACAGTTTATAATTAAGAAGTTTCTAGGAAATTAATTAAGTAGAGATGTCCCCGATTCAAATTTAAATTGCGCGGGTCCTTCCATAATTTCCCTTCTCAAGGCCGTTAAGCGGATTGGCTGGTCAAATCGGATTGACAGCCAATCAAAATAATTCAAGGGGGGGAGCCCTTGAAAGTCGCGAAGGCACTGACCTACAGTGTCCAGTCTCACGCGAGTAGTGAGAGAAATAGGTGTTTAAGGAAGTGACAGTGGAGTAATATTTATTGATTTTTTTTTTTGGACCTAGATTATTAGTTGAACCCTATTGGTGTCACCATGGTCCAAAAAACGGGAAGGAAAGCTGCTAGAAGGGTTAAGGTGAGTGTTTTCAGTTAATTTGAATACTCACAGCCGTTTTTCCGAACATCCGTAACGGATGCGGCTTGTATGCGTATTGGGTGGATTTTCCGCGTGTCCCGCGGCTTCTTTTTAAGGAAAAGCGTTAAGGATTTCCACTCACGAGGTGGTTTTGCAATTTTCGAGTCTTTTATTATAATATAACTCGTCGAGCATGCATTGGTTATGCCACACAATAGGGTTATCTATACACTCTTTGTGCGGCTTAAATACTCCCGAATTCGTGGAAATCTAGTTGGTATTTTCCACTCATTCGGTGAGTTTGGACTCCGTCTCCCTTTTTCCCCCCTGTTTCCTACCTATTGTCTTTCTTCCACACAGTGGTGATCTATATATACACTTTGTGTGGCCGAAATACTCCCGAATTCCCAGAATTGGGGAAAAATAATATTATTTTAATTCGAATTTCGGATTTACCGAAATTCCGAAATTCGGTTTTCTGCGTATATAATACGCGGGTTTTATTTATTGATAGTCTTATTGTTGAGCGCAAAATTCCAATTGTTCAGAACAATTGGCGACCCCTGTGGAATATCCAGTTGAGCTAGGACTCCTGGAGCTCTTGGGGAATTGTTGCTCAGAACATTAGAGGTGTAAATTCTCTAATTGTTTAGCTTCAAAATTCAATTGTTTATAACAATTGGTCATCCCTGTCTGGAATTTCCAGTTGAGCTGAGACTCCTGGACCTCTAGTAGGATTTCGCTAGAAACCATAAAGACTTGATGGTTGTCTGATGGTTTAGCGCAAAAATTCCAATTGTTTATAACAATTGGTTATCAATGTCTGGATTTCCAGTTGAGCTGAGACTCCTGGGCCTCTATGAGGATTTTCGCTAGGACCCTTGAGGATATGAATTCTCTGAACGTTTAGCGCAAAATTCCAATTGTTTATAACAATTGGCGGTTAGAGTCGAAATTCCAGGTCGAGAGGAAAGTTGAGTCTCTCTAGAGAACCTTGGTATTAGATTGGAGTGGTATGAAAGTTGATTCCATTGTTTGTAGCAATTGGTTGGTATGATCCGAAATCCTCCATTAACATTGAACTTTGAGGTTTTTGAGGAGTTTTGGCGTTAGAATGGATGGAGTTGTGAATGGTCCAATTGTTTATGACAATTGCTTGGTATGGCCAATATTTCATGGTGGTATTGAGTGACGGTGGAATATCCATCGCCTATCGTTCCTCGTTTGAGGTTGACTAATTTCCCGTTAGTTAATTATTAACTCAGAGCCTCCCCTTTTGGGACATAAGAAAACGACGGATGGAAAATTATTATAGATCACTGTGATATTGTTAGTCATCGTTTAGACGACATTAAGTTAGCAATAAGGTTACTGTACTTTGCACATTTTTCCATTGTCAGAATAGAACATTGGTTGAATTGAGTAGATTGCGTTTATTTATTTATACACAATTGCTCCCAGATTCCTCTATTCCACCTGCAATCCACCCCTCTCTCCATAACCTGCCTCCTGAGCGACCCGGGACCTTCACCTTTCCCCTCCGGCTAGGTTTCCCGTCCCTTTCGAAGCATATGACCGAGGAGGTTATGCTTCGGACTTCCGGTTTGGTAAGTCCGGTAAAAATCTACCTGGCGCCCAATATAAATTCCCGTTTTCGGGGTTAGGACCTAGCCGGGCATTTCCCATCCCCCATCCGGAAATGTCACGTTACACACTTCACAAGAAGCTGCTTATTCTTTCCTTTTCCTTTCGTTCGTAAAATATGCTCAACTATAAACTCTTCTTTAGCTGTTTGTTTATTCACGAGAGCCAACTCAGGTTCGTAGAAAAATCGCTCGATAACTTCACCAGCTAAATCTTTCAATTCATATATCGCTAGTGACTGCTTCACTACCCGATTTATGATTTGAAATATTTCTTTACTCCAATTATACTCATATCCTTTCTCGAAGACACCTTTAGCTCTACTGATGCGTACATAGTCCCCAACATTGTATTTAGAGTTTGTTGAACCAGTTTTCGATGAATTAAAACGGCTTCGCACATTACGCCATGCAGATGAAGCATTTTCTATGGTAACTGCAGCAGGCGCCATCTTGCTTGATGAGTGTTTTGAATTATTATAAGCATTAACGATGTCTTGCAATATTTCGATATACTTGTGCGTCCTATTGCGCGTGAAATACCTCCAGATACGCTCTTTCAATGTTCTATTGAATCGTTCCACGATGGCAGCTTTTATGTCACGATTACGCGCGGTGCGAAATTTAATCTTTTTGTCAGAGAAAAATTTTTGTACGATATTAGCCACAAATTCTTTTCCTTTATCTGTTTGTATGCAGATAGGGATGCGAGGATAACTCCTTTCTAAGACACGCTTGAATCCATCTGACACAATGGACGCCGATTTGTCTTTTAACGGTTCGACCCAAGCAAACTTGCTAAGAATATCTATGATTACAAGTAGATATGATATGCCATTGTTGTAAGTCTTCAACGATCTCAATTCAACCAAATCCGCTTCCCAGACATCATCAATATTATCTACCGTATAATGCATACGAGGAAATTTACCGTAATAATTTGTATTGGTTTATGTAGAGTGTAAGCGTCCTGAGCATTTAACCAATTCTTCATATCAGCCTGAGAATCATTCTTAAGTTTTGAGAGAAGATTTCGTGCACCTGTATATGACACAGACTCTCGAGGATCAAAATATACAGTTGATAGTTTGTTATCTAGAAGGGAAGCCATGATGACAAGTTCAGCGATGTCCGTCTTTCATAAGGAGAATGTTTCCTAGCTTCTTTCATCATTCGTTGTCTATGAGCCACAAAAGATCTGTCCGGTGATAACATCTGATATCCGCGGCCTGCCCTATCTAATTTTTCCCCGTCATTTAGCAAATCGTCATCATCTTCCGAAATCTCTGGGTATTGACCAATACTGGGAATGCTAGAAAGCTGATCAATAGGACCACTTATTGTAGGTCTTCCTATACCTTGAAATTTAGGATTACCCATGAATTCACGTGATGTGTTTATATCTTGTAGGAAATCAGCAAAGGTTTCCCAACCTGTAGCACTATGATTTTTTCGGGTTCGAATTACATCTTGTACCAAGTCAACGATATTTGCACCAGGAGGTGCTTGACCATCCAAAAAAACTTTCCCCTGTGAATCCCAATTGAAACGTGTTCCACCATCGACCTTGTCAATGTATGCGAGAATCCCTGCTGCTTTCCTTTGAAATGTCTTAGGTACCGTAGCTACAATAGAGTTAGAATCGAACCGTTTTCCTTGACTCTGAGTATCCCTCTCCCGACCGGTTATTGGTTGACTTTTATTTTGATTCGTGTAAAATAAATAACGTCTTAAAACATCATTATATACTTTCCACTTGTCATGCTCGTCTCTAAGCTCTTTAGAGTTCAATATTTCCAATAATTGAGCATCTAAACGACTTTCAACAGTCCCAGGGGTTTGTGCTGAAGGTTGAATTTCGTTCGTCGCCTCCGTAAGACCTTTTTGTATCGGCTTTTTGAATTTTTCAACACTATCCTCAGGAATCAGAATCATCTTTCTTGCGTGTTCCAGGATTAAATAATTGCCGAAATAAGAGCACTCATTAGAGGACCTAATAAAATCGGCAGAAACGCTCCACCTTTTTGATTTAGAATTTTTTTCTTATTGGCTAAACTGTATTTTCTATCGTCCAGTTTTCTCAACATTTTCTTATGTTTGCACAGCTTAGATTTGTCACAATCCTTCGACGGAATATTACCATACAACAAATTCAAAGCACATTCACATATACACCGAATTAGATCTTTATCGGCGTGTTGTATCAACGCTTTACGAAGCTTCGGAGTTGCGTGGATGAGAGCCTGCAGCAACGCTCCATTTTTATCTCCAAATACTTTGCGAACAGAGCCGCTTCCTGAGCGACTGGATTTACCCATTACAAACGTACAACTGGGACACCCCGCGATGCACCGCCTCCTTTTATATTCAAATCTTTCCGTGGCACGTAAACATAGTGGTAGGTGTCGCTAGGGAAGACGTTGGTACGAATTCGGCAATTTTCTGGTGTCGATTGCTTCAAATCAAGTAATAAATATCCGTGCGCCTCGGATGTTGCATCAAAATATGCCTCCTGTAGGAATTTCGGATCTTCAGGGAATATTTGACGAACCAGATGGGAAATTTGGGCACGATCGCGGGGGTTTTTAAATACGACAATATAGTTGGTGTTTAATGAGATATCTCGCTGACCTTTTCCCTGGTGAAATAAATTTTGAGATATAAACATAACACTTAGATTTTTATGATGACTTCCTTTTGTAAACAAATCTACGATTGCACCGTTTGAGGATTCGCGCATTAAATCATCAACTACCACTAATTTTGCCTTATTGTCGTCAAAACCATTAGACTTTGGTAATCCCTCCCGAAATTCCACAAAATTTTGATCGTAATCCGAGTATCCATTCTGCCACTCCGCATAATAAAAAAAACCTTTTTCGATTCTTGTATCGCACATTGATTCGATTTCTTTTAAAAATTTTTTAACGAAAAATGTTTTTCCGCAGCCTGTTGGGCCGCAGATCATTGCGGTAAAGGGATGCTTCCACTTCATTTCCATGCTCATGTATGGATGAATGTTAATTGGCAGTAATCATTGCATTTATACACTGCCAGATATTGGAGCCAATGCCCCCACACCGTCACAGATAACATCTATTTGTACACATACCACCTGAGTTAGCCGGCTACCTGCGAAGGATACCCAACCCCCCACCCTTCGCTTTTCCTGAATAGGACTATAACAAGCTTTTTTTTTAGGAAAAACCTACAGTCTTATACACGATGTCACGAAAACAAGATCAACACAATCTATCCGGCTTTCAAGCTTCAAGAGTTTTGAGCGGCATATCAGACATGGAGGAGCTCATACCTACACTGGAGACTGATTTCGACTGGAATCGAATCGATCTCAATCTTTTTACCCAGTGTTTTTTATTAGGCGGTGAATTAGAAGAAGTTAGAAGAATGATGGATGCCGATGAACGACTTCAAGATGGGCATGGTGAATGACCTATCAATACTCAGGAAGAAGCCGTCCTTAATGACAACGCCTTGAACTTAATCAATCCAACCGTTGCTGACCAGTCGGCTGATGGTACTTACAGGTTTTCATAACCATTGTTTTCATAATAATAATATGGGTTTTCTCTAATTTACATATCATCTCCTCCAATTGCAGAAATATGGCAAGAAAATATCAGTGCAGATCCATCATCACCCTTGAGAATGATACGCAGATCGAAGGAAAGGCTGCCCCACTTCAAACTTGATACACATGTAATGGAATTCAGAATGCACCCAGTACCACAAGATTTCCCTCCTGGGTTGAGCAAGCTTTTTGCGAGGTGTATTCCAAGATCATAGAGGCGGGAGGGTCTGGAATGAACCGTACGTGTGTATCGTTCAATTTCGCGAGCATGCGGCAGGACAATGCGTGGATAAGCCCTCGTGCCATTAATGGCTATGAATTCCAAGATCTGTGGAACCTGGTCAGCTCTATCGCTCAAAGTGCCAAGGGTTTCGACTGTGCTGATACATTTTGGATCAAGCTTCATGTAGCTGAAGCACCCGTGGGTAGGGAAAGTTATCTGCCTAGAACATCGAGACGGAATCTGAGTTCGAAATGTGTCATTAACATCAATAACGATGATGAGTTAGGTTTGCCTCGATCACTTCTTGTCGCTCGGGCATATGCTAAAAAAATGGGACCCCGAGCTGTTGGCGGTGATTTAGCCAAAATGTGGAAGTCAATGACAGATCGCAAAAGTTCCAGACAGTTGTTGGAGGCAGAACAGCTGACCCAGGCTGCTGGTGTGAATGTACCTGTTGATGGCTGTGGTCTGAATGAGATTCGCGCATATCAGCGGTATTTGGCAAGAGAAGGGTGTGTGATCAAAGTCTATTCCCTCATGCAGAATGGCAAAGATCGGCCGGTCCTTTACCACGGAACAGCAGAGCTGACTAATCATAATATCCCTTCTCAGTATACATTATCCATTGTGTACTATGACGACCATAAGCATTATGAGCCCATTCTATGTTTATCGTCATTCTTTGGATGCAAGTATTATTGTGTACACTGCCAAAATCCATACAGTTCAATGTGACGACACTCCATGTGACGATAGATGTCCCGAAAAAGTAGTGTGCAATGATTGTAGACGTGAAGTTCACGGACGATTGTGTTTTGATGAACACAAACGACAGGGTTCCTATACAGGAACCCTAACCGTTTGTAAAAATATGGAAATGTGTAAAGGGTGTAATGTGCTCATCAAATCTGGGAAGTATCACAAGTGTCACACGTACTATTGTACGATATGTCAGAAACATAGAGACTTCGGACACTTGTGTTATATGCCTGTCGTGAAACCTAAGAAAATACCAGTAACGGAGCTCAAAACACGTGTAGCCTTTGTGTTTTATGATTTTGAAACTCGGCAGGATCATAAAATGGTAGGGAACGAAGAACTGTATATACATCAGCCGACCCTGTGTGTTCTCCAGACGGTTTGTGACAAATGTGCGTATATGAGCGATGAAAATATTGGAGCGAATGCTGATCACATGCAAAGTCCTTGTCGCCATTGCAAACATAGGGAACACGTCTTCTACGAAAACCCTGTCACAAAGTTTATGGGGTACATCACGTCAATGGGTAAGATATATAAAAAAGTTATATGTATAGCACATAATGCAACAGGGTATGATGCACAATTTATCTTAGGAAACGCTTTGAAGAACATTAATAGTCAAATTAATACTATTATTAATGGTACAAATATACTTTTAATGGATTTTGGGAATAATAAATTTATTGATAGTTTAAATTATTTTCATATGGCCAAATTACCAAAAGCTTTTGAACTAGATGATATTATGAAGGGCTATTTTCCACATTTTTTCAATCGAAGCGATACACAAAACTATGTAGGTCCTATGCCTGATGCGAAATACTTTGGTGCAGGCACAATGAGTGTGGAGGCTCGAGAGAAGTTCTTGGAGTGGTATAACGCGCGTGTCAATGAAAATTACATATTTGGTTTCCGAAAAGAAATTCTTCATAATTCTTCCACCTGTATGCGTATTTTTCAAAAAAAAATTTTAAAAGAAAAACAAATTGCAATCATGCCACAAGGAGTTTACCGTCTCAGTAAAACACAGTCAAAAGTAGCTATTGAATGGTTATTATGGCGTGAGCACTGTGATAATCATACAATACTGCATGCGGGGCGAACTCGTGAGTGTCGAACTGAGTCGGGTGTGCGTCTGGACGGTTATTGGGAAGATATAGCAAACAACAAAAAGTGTGCTTATCAATTCCATGTCTGCTACTGGAACGGGTGTGCGTCTTGTTTCAAATGCAATAGAGACAAAAAGTTAAGCCACTCCGAAACATTAGAAAGTGGTTTTGAGAGACTGAAGGCATTGGGGTATGAAGTCAACCCCAAACTGAAGGCATTGGGGTATGAAGTCATTAAGATGTGGGAGTGTGAATTCAATCGTCAAAAACGGGCTGATCCATTTTTGGGTAGCACGTTTCATCACAACAAATGTTTATGGCTTTAGATCCTAGGGATGCGTTTTTCGGTGGCCGTACCGGTAATACAGTAACTCACTATGACGTCAAAGAAAATGAAAGAATTAAGTATGTTGATGTTTGTTCGTTATATCCATATATTTTAAAAACTGGAACTTTTCCAATTGGCCATCCTCAGGTTCACATCGATGATGATTGCAGAGTTTTGTGTCCTAATAACGATATTTCCCATATAGAAGGCCTCATTAAATATCGAGTATTGCCACCGCGTCAATTATTTCACCCTGTTCTACCAATGAAAGCCCATGGAAAGCTCACGTTCCCTTTATGTCGCTCATGTTGTATTGATTTGGTCCAAGAAGATTGCCCTCATAACGACTAATCTGATCGTGAATTGTTAGGTACTTGGACTGCCCCGGAGCTTCGTAATGCCATTGAAAAGGACTATACAATTTTGCAAATTAGTGAAATCTGGGAATATCGAGAAACCCCGCGGTATGACCCCACAACAAGAACTGGGGGGTTGTTCGCAGAATATATCTATACATTTTTGGAAATTAAACAGGATGCTTCGGGGTGGCCACCAAATTGTGTAGATAATATTTCAAGAGATAGATATATTGAGGAATATGAAACTCAAGAAGGAATAAAGTTAGACAGAACCAAAATTGAGAAGAATGAAGGATTGAGAGCGGTGGCTAAACTTTGCCTAAATTGTCTCTGGGGTAAATTTGGTCAATGAGACAATTTATCCAAAAAATCTATTATTCGATCTTAAGAGGAATTCGCGAAAATCATGTTCGATACTGAGATTGAAGTTACAGGTCTTATACCAGTTGATAACAATCCCATTTTCATCTCCTGGAAACATTTGAACGAGACTATCGAGGAATCTACGAAAACAAATGTGGTTATTGCTGCGTACACGACAGCTCATGCTCGTTTAAAATTATATTCCTATTTAGATCAATTACAAGAACGCGTATTATATTATGATACAGACTCTGTAATTTACGTCAGCGATGGGAGTAATGAATTGCCAATTGGAAATTTCCTAGGAGATTTGACAGATGAAATAACCAAAGATTATGGCAATGATAGCTTCATTTCTTCATTTGTTTCGGGTGGTCCAAAGTTTTATTCTTCCAGTGTACAGAAACCAGACGGGGTTGTAAAGGTTGTAACGAAGCTTAAAGTGGTAAGATTAAATTACGAAACAACTGAAAAGATCAACTACGATTCGATCCGTGCTCTTGTTGTCAAGAGATCCGATCCTTTTGAAATTGAATAGAAGGGAATACGTCGTACGATGTATCATGACGTCGTAACAAAAACGGAAAAGAAGACAATACGAGCTACGGGTCCGAAACGACGAGTTGATGAAACTGGGAGCAGACTACCCTATGGACATAAAAAACTACGTGTGGTATGATACAATTGGATTTTCAATGAAAAATTAGTTGAAAATTTTGGGTTCTGTATGAAATTTTTTTTGTCATGGCAGCGATACATAAATTATTTTTCTGATGAAATAAAAGCGAGATTTTTTTGTGGAAAAATAAGCTCATCATTTTTTACGTCATAAGAAGAAAAAAGTAGACGTAAGTTTTTGTAAATTTTTATTTTGTAAGATTGTTTGTAAATTTATTGTATATTTTTTGATAGCTTTGTGTAAAATATTTATTTCATAAGTTTTTTGTAGAATATTACTTCATAAGTTTTTGTGTATATTTTTTGTAAGTTTTGAAAGAAAAAAAAATTTTTGTTCGTTTGTGAGATTTTTCTTTCTCAAAAAAAAAAAAAAAAGTTGAGAAATTTCTTTTTTTTTTTTTACTATTTCGAATAAATTTTTTCTATTGAAATGAACACGCTATATTTTCTTTTTATTAGCTTACAAAATGGAAAATGCAAGTGAATACTGCCAAAACAGAAGCAATCATACTTACTGGCTCCAAGGTCAATCGTACCTTAATTATTCGAAGCGATAAAAGCACCCCATCGAACTCTGTTAAATACTTAGGTTTACATATTGATTCCAAAGTCCTGTGGAAAAAACACATAGACGAAATTAAGTTGAAAACAAAAATTATTCTAGTAAGATTATATAATTTGCTAAAATCACCTGCGCTTAGCCAATCCCTAAAGCTCACTTTATACAAAGGGTTAATCAGACCCATTACGGATCTAGAGGGCCTGGGTTCAAGCCCAGGCACCGTGGATTTTTTCTGTATTATTTGATTTAGTCAAATAATGAGTACCGCAAAAAGTAAAAACAGTTCACCCCAAAACTTCTACTAAGAGTACCAAAAACAGTTTACAATCGAACGGTCCTACCCTCAATGTGAGCGAAGGACATCCGTAATTTTCAATTACACAGGAAAAAGTCGTGAACACCTAACGACTATAACAATCCAGAGCCGTTGCTTATGACCTTGGTTCTTACACAGCGACGTTAAATAACATCATTAAAAAAAAAAAACAGTATAATTTGCTCTACCGCAGAAATTGATATGAATGAAGTTCGAGAAGCAATACCTGCAAGAATTGTCGGTCGACCTGTTCAGGTCCCTCACGTACCACGAGATTGGTACCAATATCGGTCTTTGAAATTCAAAACCATTCCTATTTCATTGAATGATCGTGACAATACGTTGGTTTTGATAGACTCAACGATTTACATTGCACAAGACATTGTCGAACTGGACAAACAATACTTACTGATCGTACAAAAGTTCCAAAGAGATGATGAATTGTTCAATGTGGGCTTTTCTTCAACTGAGATAGGAGTTCACCTATGTTCCTTACTCCCGGATGATTTTCGTACAATTTCTATCCATCGTGGTCGCAGCGAATGTTTTAGGATGCCATATTGGCACCGAGACTGTCCTATTTCCTTTCCTGGTGTCCTTATTATAGTGGAGTTACCGTGTCCTCAGACTCCGGATGAATAGTTATACTTTGGCATTACAACCATTGGCATCCGAATCAGAAAAATGACAATGTAATAAGTCTGTACTTCCATCCTTGGTGCCATAATCGCAATTAATTTTTGTTAATTAGTGACGAGAATTTTGGTTTCTATGCACACAGTCATTCAGCTACAAATGAATTGAATGGAATTTTAAATACGAAATGTTATCTCACATAGAAAAAATATATATACTTATAAGTCATATATACGCCAGTGATACGACTTATGATGCAGCAAAATGTATACTAAGTTAAAAATACCTCAGATATAAGCGAAGCTTTTGTTCGACATATATGTTGCCATATTTACCAGGAATATCTAATGTACTGGATACATATAAGCTATATATATGTCAACATATATCTAGGGTATTGTTCTAGGATTAGGATATAGTCTGGATATATACCAAATGTAATCCTATATATGATTGAAAAATTATTCTTTTCATATAATGTTTAGAGATTCATTTCCACATGCGTACATAAGCAGGAACTTTTAAATTAGAAAGTGGATATAAGTTTGCATTATTTACCAACTCATTTAAATTTGTAAATGGTGTCGACTCTTCATGGAATTATTACAGAATCAATGATGAAAAAAGCATATTATTCAAAAACCTAATTGGTCTACGTCATTGATTGGCATAGTTCAAGCTTTGGATTATGTTTAAGTTAGTAAAAATGTATCTTCATTTGTGGCATACCACTTACTGTATTGATAGCAATGGCATATAATGTAACAACAGGGTGGAATAAGATTATTAATATGCTTATTCATGAAATCATTAATCGTACTTATTTGCATCATTATATAAAGTAGGTAGTGGTGCCAATAAGTACGATATAAACCGACGTCAATAACATCTAAAATATAATGGCCGAGTGGACTAAGCCCGCAGCCTCAGCACTGCCCCGTGGATTCCTACATTCAAATCCCGACAGGGCGCGATGTTTTTTCGGAGTGTTATGAAAAACTTGTTATGTATCCGAGCAAAAGATGGGTTCTTATTAACTTGCATTAATCGCACACAATTCACCAAAGATAATCTTTATCAAAAATCGAAATTCAAGAATAATTAAATAAACTAAAGTTCTGATTGATACGGAAAATATCAGGAGAACATAACTGTCAAGCGTTGTCTAATTAAAAGGCATCGAGGTATTCCAGAGCTCAGTATTTAAACTACTCAGCTCTGATCGCAACAAGTCATACACCGTGTAGCGGGTGTGCGGTTACAACCTCAAGCAAGCCTCGGAATGCTGACATTGCAACCTTGTAAGTTATGTATGATTACGTTTCTTATAACATTTCATTACCAAATGTGCGTTTAGATATTATGTGCCACTTTCTTGTTATCATAATATCTGAATTGCATTGGGAAATAATGTTAGCCTTTTTTAGGACATAACATCCCTTCCGGGTAGGGAAGAATATTACCGTCTCTATCAAGACCCTCTGTCTGGTCACGGTTTGCGACAGCAGCAATAAGGGGATAGGCTCAGGGTCACCGTAAGGAGTATCATCACAACGGTGAAGATCGATGAGGGGTGCAGCATAAATTCCCGATAACCGAAATGTTTATGGACATCCAGCAGATTCTCTTTCGCAGCTTTCAAGTCTACATGGAGTTTGTTTAACTCCTTCATGTTCCCTACGACGTTGATCAGATGAACTTCATCTGGTTTGAATCACGGTTGTTACAGTTACATAACCATGTCCTTATCCAATGTCAAGTTCAACATTGGATCTACGTGAGTATCGGATTGTATCCAATGAGTCGCTTCAGTTTGCTTTTTTGGGCTTTTTCAACACTGTTTGGTTCCCTAGTGATTGTCCTGAATTGTGGCGCTGTTAGATTGGCGGACATGTTGGCGTTGTTTGATATAAAACTTCCCGCCGTTGCCCTTATGTGGCCTGCCGGACCTGCGGTGCTTCAAATGCCTCTGCTTGTCTGCACACATCCGCTGCTTGTCTGCACATATCCTCTGTTATCATAGCTCCATCTCCGTTGTGTATCCCACAACTCGATTTATTACTATGTTTCGCCTATTTTCCGGATGTCGTAGCTGACCAAGTACCCCTATCAACCGCGGCAAGTGTTGGCCCCAGATGTCACAATTGACGGAAGAAGCAATGCAAGGATCTGAACGTCCTGCGGGAACAGCCTGTGGGCATCCGTGTATGGGATTTTTTTTATATAGACCTCTAGATATTGTTTACCATTATAAACGAATGCGAAGATTGTCGATACATTTTGCTTGCAAAATGCATTATCATTGCCATTAAATAATTCCAAGATTTCTTGATTATTTTTCCGAGGCTGGGGTCCATGTAGTCATGCTTCAATGAGCAGTCGAAGCCTGTTTATGTGAACCTTTTGAGTTTTTTGGTTATGTCCATACCTGATGGTCTAGTTGACATCACTGTTCTTTTCAACAACCTCATGAGGGCCTATCCAGGGCTGCATAAGTTTTTTCCAACGTCCTCGACACAGAACTTCATTTCTAAGGAGGACTTTGTCTCCGATATCATACTCCATGGATTCTTCATCCTTGTCATATTGAATTTTGTCCAAAGCCCCCTTTGCCTTTTGAAGAGCTGCACGTAACCTCTCCCGAAGCTCCTGTGCGAAGTCATCATATGAATAGATGAGCCATGGTGCCTGTTCGACTGCTGTTGGTAACTCGACACGTCTGCCAAAAAAGCAACTCAAATGGTGTCTACTTTGTCGCGGAATGAAGCGTGGTATAATATGCAAATGTTGCATATGGTCCCCATGATGGAACCCCTGAGGAATTCTGCCAACGTTCTCTGCGACCTCTCCTCACTCCCATTCATCTGTGGATGGTATGCTGTTGTCTGAATCTTCTTAATTTTCAGCAGCTTGCAGACATTTTTGAAGGTGTCCCTAATAAATTTCCTCCCTTGGTCCGTAAGAAGTGTCTGCTGTGTTCCGAACTCAAACCCAATTTTTTCTGCAAAGGCACGTCCTACTGTATTGGCCTCTTGATCCGGAATAGGTACGGATGCTACTATAGGCACCCTGCTGAATTTGGTGAGTGCATCTTGGAAAGTCAAAATATATTTAATGCCTAACTCTGTGACAACTGAAGGCCCAACTAAATCCATGGCACACTGCTCAAAAGCTGTTTCAGGACTTTCTCCAATTACAATCCGTACTTTGGTAATTTCACCCAATTTTTTCATCTGGCACTCCTTACAACATTTAATATAGTTCTCTACATCTGCCTTCATCCACTTCCAGGAGTATTTTAATTTCAGTTTTGCGTACATTCGTTATACTCCTGAATGACCTGCAATCGGTGTATCATGATACTCCCGTAGTATCGTAGAAATGTCTGCGTCTGCTGGTACTATGACCTCAGTGTTCATTGACACATTCTCCCATTCTTCTATCTCTGTCTTCGCTTGTGCTCGAGTGACAACATTTATACGATTCAAGGCATCGACATTGGTATTCAATTTTCCGGCCTTGTGTACTACTTCGTGTCTATACTCTTCTGATAAAATTCTCCAATGAATGAGGCATGATCCGGGATCCTTTACGTTGAATATTCATTTTAAGGGTATGTGGTCTATAACTACAATGAACTTCCGGCCATATAAGTAGGGTCTGTAATGCTCAACACCCCAAAAGATAGCCAAAAGCTCCTTTTCTATAGTGCTCTAATTTTGCTCAGTCTTGTTGGGAGTCCTGCTGTATTATACGTAAAAAATGCGTAAAAAATACGTATTTTATGTGGAATGACTTTTTTTGACAATTTGTATAATTAAGGAGTTATGACCGTCTCAGCAATTATGTCTGTAATGAGTGAACGAATGAATACAGCGCTGTCACGACGATTCCAATCGAAGCGTTTCCGCGCAAAATCGAGCGGTTAACACTTTGCATAAGATTCGCAGGGTTATTATGCAGGTTTATTAACAATTGTAATTGTTTATACTGTTCCACTGGGTAAAATATTAAAGTTATCGGGAAACTTCTTGAGAGAGAATGATTTCTTGTATGAAAATATACCTTTTATATAGAATGACTTTTTTCCATAATTTGCATAATTAAGGAGGTATGGCCAGTTGAATAAAGATGTATGCAATCAGTGTTAGGCGAACACAAATGAGAGCGGAACTCCGGTTCGATTCCGGGTACCGTGCTTTTTTTTTCCTTATATAGAAATCTTAACTTCCCGATTTTGCAGAAGTTATTGTAATGACCCACAAATCGATGTTCAACTTGCCGATTTCTCGTGAAGTTATTGTAATGGCCCCAAAATCCAAATTTGTCATTTCATTATCAAACTTTAACCCAGGTGGCCAGATCGGCCAAAGCTCGAAGCCAATATCGCCGAGCTTCTGGGTCGAGATAGGCCGATTTTAGTGCCGAGGCCTGGATGATAATGCCGGTCCGATGCTCGCTATCGATCGTGGCCCAAGTTTACGCCGTGGCTCAATTAGCTAAGATTTAATTTAAATTAATTACAAAAATAAGTTATTAACGCTCGATTTTAACTTCAGCATGCATAATCATAGCCTAATTTTCATCTCCAACTCGAAAAAAATGCCTCGACGAGAATCGATCCCATGTTCCCCCAATCTCTAATCTCACACATTAACCACTCCGCCACCGCACTTGCCTTCACTTGAAACTTGGCGATTAACATTTGTCATATATACATACTATATATAGTATTAATATCTTAAATGCTACGCTCTAGATGACCAGCCATTGCCTTTATATCTAATTTGATCCAAGTTTAACCTAATTGTTCATTATTACAGATATTTGTGATTATTTATATGATGACTCGATATACGGAAAAATGACTTACAAAAAACCCTATAATTGATCGGTGCACGAGGGGCGGGGGAGGGCGGGATATGCGGAAAGGTGGGACAAACAGGTGGTCAGCGAGACCAATTTGATTTCTTGTCAAGATTGATGTTTTGGAGCTGGGGATTAGGATGGGATTGAAGCTTAAATTTAAATGTCTCGTTTATTCGATCGACAAAGTCACCTGTGGTTGACATGCCCAACGTATCGCGCATTTCCAAAATCGTGGTTCTTCTTCGAAAATTGCCTATTATTCGCGAAGATTTATTTTGGATAAGTTGAAGATGATTCAAGTGGATTTTCGCGGCATTGTGCCAGGCAGGACAACCCTATGTGACAATAGGTTCAATTAAACGTTTGTATAGAATAAGTTTTAGTGCTTGACTAAGTGCTGGTGATTTTACCGAATTATAAAATCTTACTAAAACAATTTTTGTTTTCATCTTGATTTCAGATATATGTTTTCCGCAGTAGTTTACAATCAATGTGTAAATCTAAATAATCCACAGCATCGGTTGGGGTAATCTTATTGCTACGAATAATTAAAGTCGGTTTGGCCTTGGTTCTAGTAAATAAGATTGCTTCTGTTTTGGCAGTATTCACTTGAATTTTCCATTTCATAAGTTCACTGATTGTAAGAGCAGCTGCGTTTTCGACTGTTCTGACAGCTTTATTTATCGATTTGCTAGCTGAGTACAGTGCGATGCCATCAGCATAGCCAGCGATAGATACATTTCTAGGAATTCTGCTAAAAACAGAAGCAATGTTCAGAAGCAAAAATGCACATTTTTCTTTTTTTTTCCTCCGTCCCTCTCATTTGTACACCCCGGTAGCGGCCGTGTAAGCATTCCTTCAGGGGGCGTACCGGACACCCACCCATGCGGCTGGGGCCGACTTTCGCCATTTTAGGCTATCGTATTTCTAAACACAGGGTAAACTTCCAGAAACCCCTGTGCTACGATGGCCGGCGTCTATGATGGAACCCTCTCCCCCCCCCCCCCCCGCTCTGCGTCGGGTTAGGTTCCCTCTCGGCCGGGCGGTCTCATTTTATGGGTACCGCCGATAGCACACGCGGAAGTTCCTGCATCGGCCGGAATCTATGAGAAAATATTTTTGAAAAATATTCTTCGGCGGCCGGGCGCAAACCTAGGACCTTCGGAGTAGTAGGCAGATCCTCTACCACTACGCCAAAGCCCCGGCTGATGTCTGTGTGTGTGTGTGTGTATGTACGTATGTGGCCAAAATTTTGGCACACGATTTCTCACGAACAAACGACACGATTCAGGTCGTCGATATCGAAATCGAAGCGTCTTCATGTCACTTAGAGCCCATTAGATTTTGGATAAAATTGGTTCAGTATATATATTGTTATGAACAATGTCAATTGTTTATAATGTTCTATTTCATAAACTATTGGAGTTAACGTAAAATTTATATAAGAAAAGTTGTTCCTCATATAAAAATACGTATTTTATGTCGAATGACTTTTTTCGACAATTTGCATAATCAAGGAGGTGTAACCGTCTCAGCAATTATGTTTGTAACGAGTGAACGAATGAACACAGTGCTGTCATGACAGTCCCAATCGGAGCGTTTCCGCGCGAAATCGAACGGTTAACAATTTGGATGGGATTCGTGCAGTATATGCAGGGTTATGAACAATCCTAATTGTTCATACTGTTCCACTGGGTGAAATATTAAATGTATCGGGAAACTTCTCAAGAGAGAATCATTCCTTATATGACAATAGACCTTCTATATATAATGACTTTTTCCATAATTTGCATAATTAAGGAGGTATGGTTGGCTGAGCAATTCAACATGCGGGAACAATGCATATCACCAGGGTTGTTCCTTATACAAAAATGCACATTCAATGTGACACTTTTCCATATAGGTTACAACATATCGCGAGTTGAACTAGAATATGGCAAATGGATATGTTGATAATTGCGGGAATGATGTCAAAGAGCGTGATAATTAAGAAAGTACACAGGTAGGAAGGGTAACTATGCGTATGAATTCTAGTTGGATATTTGTATGGGGCTTAAAAATCAAACTCAATCGATCGCGTGCAGTAATTATTAGATGCCAGTTCAATTATTGATATCACTGGTGGGTTTGTTCTTCACCATGGTTGCGTTCTTATTTTGTGCTGAAATACCAAATCGGGAAGTTTTGTTTGTGCCCCGTACGGGGCCCACACATTTGAACACCACTAGCTTCTTTTTTAATTTTCGGCAAACTGTGACCTCATGACCCGAATATTTGCAATATTCACAAACATTACCAAAAGCGTTGATACTGCGACGCTCGGTTGCGACTGGTAATGTTGATTTACGCTGACCTCCTTGAGTGTTACGGCAATCTTTAGCAATATGACCGCTTGTTTCACAATTGAAACAGTTTCCGATGGGTTGTCGGCCCATGGAAGGTCTGTTTGAGGAAGATCCCCCTGTTGAGTGTTTTTTGTGGAAAAAAACCCTCCACTCTTCCCTTTGTGAGAGCCAGAGATTTTTCTTCAAATCAAGGGCGTCCACACAAGCATCATGGAGTGTTTTGAAGTTATTGGCCCTTACCAAAATCTATAACTGACCTCGTAATCCTTGCTCGAACACAAGTTTAGTCATACTCATTGGAACCTTTTTGGCCACCATTCTCTCTCCTTCTGAATGCTCGGTTTGAAGACCCAATAGACCGTTCAAATAGTCCAACGTCAGTTCCTCAGTTTGGGCTACGAAGCGCGTGACATCCTCGTTATCCTTGTGCTGCAGTTTACTAAATTCCACTTGTAACCCCACCAGACTTTTTTGTTTTACCAAACAATGTTTCTAACACCAATTGTAATTCAGCAAACGTTGTTATTTACCTATATTTCACCTGTTTCATAGCAGCAGCTTCTAACTTATTGCCTAGAATCCCTTCAAGTAAACAGTCTTGAAGTTCAGGAAAAATTATTTTTTTTGCACTTTCAAGAGATCTTAAAAAACAATCTAACTTGTCATAATTTTCCCCACCAAAAGTACGAACCATTTTGAGTACACCTTTCAAATCCAGATATTTTTGCACGTTTCCAGTGGGTCTGGTTTGATCTTGGGCTGCGTTCCTTGTTCCTGATAGCAGCTCTTGTGCAATATTTCTCTCATTTTCCATTTCTTCCAGGCAACGCGACTCTGCTACTAGCCGTCCATCAGCTTCTCGTTTCGCGCGCCGTAAATCCATCATTTCCTCACATAAATGATTTATCTTGTCCTTGAGAATTTCTGCTTGTCGCGGCAGACGTTCCTCATCGGTTATTCCGTCGGCTGGTCCTCGAGTTTGATGGAAAATATTCGAAGGTGTGAAGTACTCCTGAATGGGACGTTCTTCACCGCCTTCTTCCACTACTTCAATGTCATCGAATGAATTTCCAGCTGCATTATCATTATGATTATTACCTTTTGGGGTCTCTCCTTTTTGCGTATACTATTAGCCTGCTCCGATGCTGGTAAATCATCCGGCGATATATCCTCATCCTTCTGATGGAACTTAGCTTCTACCATTTGGCGAAGATTACCAGCGATCATGCTCGAATGCTGTGACTGTGTATCATCTCTGCCTATTGATATTATTAGCGCCGGAGCCGAATAATCTTCTCCTTATGCCTGGTCTCATGAAGGAAAAAGGGCAATTCCTCTTGTTGACTATTCCTACTCCCTCTACTCATATGCGATTATTTACGTGTTGGCCAAAATAAATAGTCTACTTACGTAGCTACGTTCTCTCTATACTAGCCCTTTTGATGCTATCATTCTATAGATGCTATGCTCACTGCAGACCTGCATCCCTCCGGATACTGGAGTTCTATGATGTCCTTTGCGACATTACCGATATGGTAATATTTCTACTCTCTTAACGAGATGTAGATGTAGGTGCTGGGCAGTTTACCCCTAGGTAGTTTGACTTGCAGGTTTATCTCTGATGTCCGTGTGTGAAAAGACGATGGTTGATCCGTCCTCCCTAAGTCCTACCACCAATTTTGTTATGTACCCGAGCGAAAAATGGGTTCTTATTAACTTGGATTAATCCCAAACGGTTAATCAAAGATGATCTTTATTAAAAATCCAAATTCAACAATAATTAAATAAACTAGAGTTCTGGTTGATACGGACAGTATCAGGACAACATAACTGTCAAGAGTTGTCGAATTAAAAGGCGTCGAGGTATTCTAGAGATGAGTATTTAAACTATTGAAAAATGCCGGAAGTGGGGGCCAGGACGCCCTAGTTTTCTAAATGAACTATCGATTATGGTTTAGTCCTAGAAGGAATTCGGTTGTTGTACGCTTCGACAATTGAGAGTATCCCTAAAATTCTGCTTTTTCACTATGGTCAGATGTAAAGAAGACATTACTTGTTTCATGCCCACCATTCGGGAAGAAGAAGGTGGAAGATGGAAGAAGAAGAAAGTGGACAGAAGAAGATATGCCAAGGAACGTATTGCCATATATTTCTGCTGTAATCCACGTGTTGAACAGACAACGGCAGTTGTCATAACAAATCGACCAACCCCAAAAACTCCCTCCTGATAGATCCAGTATGTCGTCATTCTCGCAATATTTAGACATGAATTTTAATAATCTGGATGAATCAGAAAATGAGCCCCAATTAGAACCCGACACCATTTTCCCCACCTTCACGAAAAAGAATGATAGGTGCATACACAATACAAGATGTGGTAACTAGTGCACCGAAGATGGACGAAAGACAAACAAAGGTTCAGAAGTTCGTTGAAACGGAAAAGACTATCCGAAGATAATCGAGACAAGGAAAGAGAGAAAAGAAGGAGGGCTGAAGAAGGAAAAGAGCTAAGCTGGAAAATGCAGACCGAGAGAGAAGAGAGAGTGTTATGACCGTAAAAGAACGAGTCTGGTTTGAAAAAGAAGAAAGGGCCAGGGCTCAACCAGAAGGGGATAGAGAAAAGAGAGCGAGCTAATAATGAACGAGAGCAAGAGGAAAGGGAACAATCCAGAATAGAAATACAAGGAAGGGACAGAGCACGAAGCAGAGAGAGAGCGAAGTAGGCAGAGAGAAAGAAGAGAAAAGGTTAGAGAGAAGAAAGGACAACTAGAGAGAAGAAAAAGAGTAAGATCAAAGAGCTAGAGAACACGAGAATGCTAGAGTACAGCAAGATAGAGACGGGTGAAGGAAGAGATACAGAGGGTAACGCGACAACTACACCTTTTATAAGTCTACCATTCGATTTGCCTACCAATTACAACCCTACCACGACAAGTACACCATTTACAGGCCCACCAATGGAATTCCCTACCTAAACGCCATTCAATTGTTACATCTCTACGGAAAGAATATCCTTACCGAAATATTCTTAAAATTGACATCCCTATCGCCACGCAAACCTACCGTTGGCCTCACTTATTGAGCGATGAGTCAACCGCGACAACTGCACCTTTGTGCAAGGCTACCATAGCACGACAATGCCCTCACAGCCCTACCGCTTGGCAGGGTTATCGCGACAAGTGCACCGTCTGACATGCCCACCGGAATCATTTTATTATGAACATCTCCACCAAAAAAAAACCCCCACCTGCCCACGTGTCTACCCGTTATAACCCTACCAAAAGTACATGTCTACCAAAATCACCACCCTACTAATTACTCCACACTGTATTGACATTTGTTAGAAAAAAACAAGCAGGCGGACCGCGGGTCCCCCCATTCGAATGTGTTAAATCTGTCACGGTTTTTTCATTTCCCCCAATTTCATTGGTGGTAAGCTTCCGAATGGTCCGATTGCACACAAAGTGAAATGGTTCGAGTATTGAAAAAGCTCTTTCCAGGCGAACAGAAGCAAAAACACCAATGTCCCATATTACCCAAAGTAATTGACTCAATGGTGTGGAACCAGTTCATACATCTCGTTAAGATTCATGTTTGGAAAAAAATGGCATGAATACTTATCGAGAAATGAAGTAATGAAGAAACCGTAAAAATGAAAAAATTGAAATCTAGAAAATTAATCATGCGATTGAATCACCATTCAATAGGGTTCTGCGCCAGAACAAAAGGAACTTCTGTTAGAAATTTCAAGTTTTTTCACAATTTTTGCGGACTCTAGAGTGCGAACAAATACAATAAGTAAAACCAAAGCCAAAAGTTAAAAAATCGGAATATCTCATATTACCCAAACTAATAGACTCAAGGTTTATCAACCATATCATAGATCTCGTCAAGGCACACCTTTCGAGAAAAAAACAACGAAATCGGTTGAATAATTATCGAGAAATAAAATAAAAACCGTGAAAACGAAAAAATTGAAATCTGGAAAACTAATGATACGATCAAATCGCCATTCAATAGGGTTCTTCACCACAACCAAAGGAATCTTTGTTCCAAATTTCAAGTCTTTATCTCAATTTTTGCGGAAGCTAGAGTGCAAACAGACACAAAAAGTAAAACCAAAGTCAAAAGTTGAAAAATAGGAATTTCTCATTGTACCCAAACTAATTGACTCAATGTTTTGTAATCATATTATAGATCTCGTGAAGGCACACACTTTGAAAAAAAAACAACAAAATTGGTTGAATAATTATCGAGAAATAAAATAAAAACCGTGAAAATGAAAAGATTGAAATCTAGAAAACTAATGACACGATCAAATCGTAATTTGACAGGCTTCTTTACCACAACAAAAGGAACCTCCTTTTCAAATGTCAAGTTTTTATCTGAATTTTTGCAAACGCTAGAGTGCTAAAAGCAAAGATAACTGTAAAAAACAGAAAAATTGAAATATGTCCGATTTCTTGTGAGCAACCTACTAGATGTTCTTCGACCATTCCCTGAATCTCGTTGAGACGCACATTTTGAGAAAAAAGAAGTTAAAAAATATTCATTAGTTTCAGAGATATGAACAATCGAAGAAAAAAAGGAAAAAATCGATTTCTAAGAAACTTAGCGGCAGATTTCACTGAAAGTACGCCCACAGCTAGGCGTTCCCAATACCAATAACTGACAATTTTTTCAGATTTTATCCTCAAAATTTAGTGCTTTTTATGTTAAATTTTGCAAATGAAGATTTTCGAAAAAAATTGATACATACAGACACTATGCTCAAACTTCGTATTTTTACGTTTCAAACCATTATATATCTTTTACGAGCATAATTAGCGAAAGTGAAAATTGACCGATTGCAATGCTTCCATTCGGAAGCAAAAACTAACAGAATACATTCTTTCTTGTCCCATCTTTTAGAGTTGATTTAGAGCTAATATTTGAACGAAGTAACGAATTTTTGTTTTTTTTTTAACAATTAAACAATTCAGTCACTGCTAGGTTTTTCAAGAGTTAGCAATAACATCTAAGAAAAAATGACCGTAATACATGTTGTTTTGTCCCATCTTTAGAGCTCATTTACAGCTAATTTTTTAGCGAAGAAACACATTTTTAGTTTTTTTTAACAATTAAAAAATTAAGTTACTGCTAGTTTTTGTAAATAGTTAGCAGTAACATGTAAGAAACAATGCAGACAATACATTCCTTCTTGTCCAATGTTTTAGAGCTCATTTAGAGCTGATTTTTTAGTGGAGAAACGAATTAAAAAAAAATTTTTTTAATTGAAAAATGGAGTTACTGCTAGCTTTTTTGGCGAGTGAGCAGTAACATCCAAGACAAAATGAATAAAATACATTTTTTTTGTTCCATATTTTAGAGCTCATTTAGAACTAAGCTTTTAACGTCGGCAAAAATTTTAAGTTTATTTTGAACAATGAAAACATTGTGTTGATAATTCAAAAATCTAGCAAGTCCATTAACTTTCTTTGAAAAATCACCAGTAACATTAAGAGAAAAAGGAACATAATATATATCTTCTCGTTACATCTTCATAAATAAACAAATTTTTTTCACTGAAAATTAACTCTAAAATAAGTGATGAGAATTTAGTCAGCAGTAATTCAATTGTTTAATTATTCGACTAAATGGACTAAAATTTTTTTGTTTGGACTCCGAAAATGAGATAAAAATCAAATGGCGCGAATCAAATTAGCTTGAAATGAGCTGCCTATTGTGCAATTTTGAAATTTCGATTTTCAAAATGATTTTATAGATAAAAATGATATATATGAATCCGGTAAAGATGGCCATCTTTATTTCACGTTGGATTTGGCTTTTTGTATATTTTTTTCGGTACATTTTATCGAATGATAGAGAAAATGATTCAATATTTGGGTATTTTCCCCATATTTCAGGTAAAAAAAAAGTTTTTGAAAGCTTTCCAAACGGCATTTCGAAAAAAATTTCCACCTCTGATTTTCATTCTTTCCTATTTTTCTGGTCCATTCTATCGGACTGCACTGGAAAAACATCAATATGTGGGTATTTTCCCCGTATTATAGAAAAAAGTTGAATTTTAGAGTTTTAAAATGACATTGTTAAAATTTTGCATCTTTCATTTTTATGGTTCCATAACTTTTGGATGTACATCATTTGATGGTACTACACTGAAAAATAATTCATATGAGGCTATTTTTAAGGTAAGGTAGCAAAAACGAGGAATTTTAGGGTTCCAGAAGACATCGAAAAATTAGTCACATGTCCTCCCATAGAGTTATTTGTAATAGGTTGTCGCTTTTTCGTAATAAATGATCACAATAAATCATCTGCTAATATCACCTTTTTATGATCATCTGAAGAAGAAACATACTTGACCAAACTTGGCCAAAAAGTACGAACTCGTTTATTTTTGAAAGAATCGATAAAATTTCCAAAAAAGCCCACCAATTATTTCTTTATTTGCAAGTTTGAAAATGCGAGGTTCGAGGTACAGGAATTTTAGGAAGTATTTCAATATTTGGAAAAATATTAAGATATTTTATAAATGTCTGATTTTTTCAAATAACCTTACTTACTGGACTGTTGCAGTTTAACCATTTAGAACTAAACTCGTCCCGGTTCTCCATAATTCAATAGAGAATTTCTCGATCTTGATCAAAAACTCCCTCACTGCATAATTTGAAGCAAGTCTTCTAACTTGTCGGCATTTCGTTATTTATTTTGAGATATGTACGGTTCTTAAGAGAATAGTTTTTTCAACCCAAATCTTCCTGTTTGTTTACTTCGATAATTGAGGTCGAATCAACTTTGGACGTGAGCTGATCTTTTCCCCCTTCTGCAAGTTCTCTCCTCTTTGCCTGTTTAGCTAAGTTAACCGTGGTGAAGCAGTGGTTAAAGTTAAGAGTTCCGATTGGCTGGAGTTAAATGGCCGAGCAATCAGAGGCCTTAGCCTTAACTTTAACCGCTGGTTAACTTAGCAAAAAACTGACCCTTAGCCACACAAAATATAACATTCCCGATTCCAGCCGTTCCGCGCATTCACTCCGAAGATAAATGACATATACTGTTAATACAGAAATTGAATTATCTGTGCGAAGTATGAACTTGCAATCGGCGTGAAGCGCCCGTTCGCTAGTAAAATAATAATAATAATATTTTTTTTCTTTTGAAATTTTGATTCTACTGGTGTTTCCTGCTAGGTATACATACCTCCCAAAATTTCAACAGGCAGCATAAATTTGCATTACCCCACGGCTTCATTGAAGTTGGACGTCGTGCATTTCCCGAATATATAGCTACTAACTCTTTTTCACATATAGAAACTCTTTTAGCTGGAAGAAGCAAATTTTACAGTGAATTAGAATTTCTACTACCTTTTAATAGTATTATTAATAAACTCTTCTTTGACCATATCAAGAGACATTTGTTGTTTTAATAATTCAATTCCTCACTGTAACAGGTCTGTGTTGAAATTTTCTTTTATCTAGTATAAATTTCTCAACGTATACAAAATGGAAATAGCAATCAAGGAATTTTAAAAATAATCACAAATAATTGACCTTCGGTGGATATTCTCGGGTAGCTTTTCACAACGTGAGGGACCGGAAAACTGATTAGAGCATTATCATCCAGAGGGATAACTCGGGAGTCGAATATAGATGGTATTGCTGTACTCAGTAATTTTTTTTCTGGTTGAGTTGAAGAACTGATCAGGAGAGAAATGGCATCCACACACGAACCGTATTGTGCTGAGATTTTCAATTGGCAAAATTGCCAAGTCCTGCTCTCCGATTCTGAGGATCCACTCTTTACACCTATATCATAACATTGAAATTAAAATTAATAACCGTTCCACTATTGACTAGTTCATCTTTACTATTTTTAACTTTCCGATCGAGGGATGAAATTTTCACGTTTCTCGACGTTTTGCATAATCCTGAAGTGATTTCAGAGAAGTGTCTTTTTTTTTCCTCCGTCCCTCTCATTTATACGCCCCCGGTAGCGGCCGTGTAAGCATTCCTTCAGGGGGCGTACCGGACACTCACCTATGTGGCTGGGGCCGACTTTCGCTATTTTTAGGCCATCGTATTTCTAAACACAGGGTAAACCTCCAGAAACCCCTGTGCTACGATGGCCGGCGCCTATGATGGAACCCCCCCCCCTGCGTCGGGTTAGGTTCCCGCTCGGCCGGACGGTCTCATTTTATGGGTACCGCCGATTGCACTCACGGAAGTTCCTGCATCGGTCGGAATCCATGCGAAAATATTTTTAAAAAATATTCTCCGGCGGCCGGCCGCGAACCTAGGACCTTCGGAGTAGTAGGCAGATACTCTACCACTACGCCAAAGCCCCGACTACAAAGAAGTGTCTGCATGTATGTGTATGCATGGAAACAAAAATCTTTTCTTTTTTTCCTTTTTTTTCTTGATTGACGCGTTTCAGTGGTGTCCAGGTCTGAAAGGAGTGCTTTTTTCAACAAATTTCAAATTATTCCTTCACTTGTTATTAACAAATTGAATGGTTCATGTCGCTCTATCACGACAATAATTACAGATACGGAATGAGGTGTTGAATGAAAGTTCTTCCATACGTGAAAGTACACAGTTGATTTTTTATGACTTTTTATGCTAACACTCATAGTTTTTCACAAACTCAATTGTTTATCTAATTCTATCGCAAGAAAGGATATATTTTTTGAAAATCTCTTTATGTTTTAAGAATATAGACCCGTAGAGGGTCAAACCCACATCCCGTTTATTTGAAAGAGCAATTACCTATTGGTTTCCTTTGGGAACTTCACCAACATACATCTGGGATCTTTCAGGTATATGTGTCCGCACAGCGGGACCACGCATTTGGCATTTCTAGGCATAATCTGAGAAGAAAATAGTTAATTTGTAAGTATATATGGAAAGAGCTAACCGCAATTCTGGAAATTTATATAGTTGAGAATTACTGAAAAACAGTCAGAAGTCGATAGTTTCCTTCTCGACATCATTCCATTGATTTAAATAAATCATAATTCATAATATTTCTGGCAAACACTTTGGAAATATTATCATCGAATTTTGAACGGACATGCACTTATGAGTATATGAAAGTGAAATATTTCTTAATAATACTCATGGTACGTTGGAACACCTCAGTCCTTTCTTTTACCCTTGCAAAATCACTGTTTTTGCAATATATTCCCACTTTTTTATTGTTTTTTTCACCGGTTTATTTTCAGTCACTACAGACCTCGACAGATTGGGGAAAACAAAATATTGCCGGGCTGGCGCCTAGTTGTAGCTAGTAGGGTGGGGGGTCATGGTTGCCACAGAAAAAAAATGAAAATTGGTTGGTAACGTAACCGCACTTGGTCAAATAAAAGTGGAGGGGGAAGCCTGAGTTTCCACCCCCTGGGGTACACCAGACCTTGTTTGGATTACTCTACACCTGAATCCAGAGCTGAAAACGCAAGTAGCTTCACAAAAATGACAAATGATATAACAGGCATCAGGGCTGAGATGCTCAAAAGCGACCAAATATGGGAATATAAATAGAACGATTTAAGTGATAGGCTTGCTAAATTAGAAGCCACACCTACCACAGCGGATGTTGTTGCAAGGGCAGAGGATCTGACAGCAATTGATGAAAAGATTGCGGACCTTAGAAGTAAGTTAGCAGACCGTACTCCCGAGGACACCAAACTATTGCAAGAGAAACTGGACAGCCTAATTGAAACACAAGAACAGCAACTGAGCAGACACAACCTTATTATTAGGGGTCTAGATGTCCCTGATCAGAACACGGAAGACCCTGCAAAGGGACCGAGTAAAATGGTCAGAAATTTTCATGCGACAGCATTTTGCTTCGAGGGGGTTTTCTCGAAACCCAGACGCATTGGCAACTCGTCTACAGTTCTGATAACGCTGAACACGAAGGAACACAAGAATTTAATTATGTCAAAAAAACGTCAAGTTCTTGCTGCTACGGACATTTTCGTCGACAATGATCTGACTCCAAGGGAATGCCGCATATCCAAGATTATCAGAGACCGCTTCAAGGAGGAGAGAAACAAAGGTAACAGCGTCAAAATAGCCCATAATGAAATCATGATAAATAAAGAATGATGGTATTGGGACGATAATACGCAAGCACTAACCCTGTCTAGATATAGACCAGCACGAGAGGATAAGAAGCGTGGTCCTACGCACCTGCAAACCGACCCTGGACCTAGTGAGCCAACAGAGGTGTATGGGCCGCCTCAACGACACTAAAAGCACGCCAAAAACAGCCAACACTAGCTAACCAACTGTATTACCACTCCCCCCCCCCCCCCCCCACAACATTGACAAAATTTACAATAGGTTTTTGGAATTGCGATGGTCTATCAAATATTTACGGTAAAATAGTGAACAATGACAACGACATACTATGTATATCGGAGACTTGGATGCTTGGTCAACCAAAGAAACTACCTGCCGTTTGGGATGAATATCAACACCATTGGGTACCAGCAGTGAAAGACAAATTACTGGGGAGAGCCTCGGGCGGGTTACTGATACTTTTACGGAAGCAGGCTGGGATCTTTAAGGTCATCTCTGCTCATGAGAAATGGATTTTCATTAAAACAGACATATATGGTCATTCTATCGTAGTTTGCCTGGTCTATTTTAACCCGAGCACTAACCCAGAGGTTATAACCGATCTCTTCCAAGCACAACGGTTATAGCTACAGACCCAGTACCCTGAAGAGATGTTCATTATAGGTGGGGACCTGAATGCTAGACTGGCCAATGAAAATAGTCTCTCAGAGGAAATTTTCGAGGGACTACCTTTGAGAGGAGAAAGGTCGTCAGAGGATGTAGAGTTCAAAGGTCGTGCCGGGGTGGTTCTGGAGGTGATGGAGTGCAACAGTTTCGTAGTACTCAACAGCAGATCACTGACTGACTATCCTGGTAAATACACCTTCCTAAACCATAAGGGGAAGAGTGCTGTGGACCAAGTCTGGGTCAACGCCTGTGCATTGGATTGCATCATGGATTTCGAGGTTTCATACGTCCCTACTGGCTCGAATCATTTCCCTGTCATCGTTTCCATTGCCGCCAAAATCGTTTCCACTACCCCCTCGGAAGGAGCGCAGAGAGTCGCCCAGCCCAGAAGATGCATTTTCTGGAAGCACGAGCTGATGGAAGAATACCACTCTACAATTAGAAACACCGCACATGCGGGGTTGCCCACTATATCCTGGCCACTAAACGAGCTAAATGAAAACTTATGTACTGTGATCCGGACGGTTGCCTTTGCAGTGGGTATGACAAGAAGGGACAAGACTACGTATAAGCCGAAATACAAGCAGCCTTGGTATGATCTGGAGTGCGAACAACTATACAAGAGGAAGGTGAAATGCCTTAAAGAAATGAGAGAGTCTGGGGCAAAACTGGGAACTGATGCTTTTCTTGAGGCCAGAGGCAAGTACAGGGAGACCCTAAAAGCGAAAAAATCAGCCTACGAAGAAGAAATTATAACGAATATGGCTGAAGTGAACAATCACAAGGTCTTCTGGACCACAGTCCGTAAATTTTATCACAAAAATGGGAAAAAACCTTCAAGTATCTCGGACGAAAAGAGGACGAAGTATCTGCCAGCATGCTATCCCGCCAAAATATACCATGAAACTGATTTTTATGATGTGTTGGACAGTACTCTGGATATGGAATCCCAAGGTCTTCTGGACCACAGTCCGTAAATTTTATCACAAAAATGGGAAAAAACCTTCAAGTATCTCGGACGAGAAGAGGACGAAGTATCTGACAGCATGCTATCCCGCCAAAATATACCATGAAACTGATTTTTATGATGTGTTGGACAGTACTCTGGATATGGAATTCAGTGAGGAGGAAATTAGTAAGGGCCTCAGGGGTTGCCAAACTGGCAAGGCGCCTGACTGCGACAGTATGTCAAATGAGTCCTTGAGTGCCCTGCCTGAAAATTGGATATACTATGTAACTGGACTTTTCAACACCATCTTGCGCACCGAGCAAACTCCTGATAGCTGGTCTCAAGTGATGATGACGATGCTATCTAAGAAAGGTGACGAGGCAAATCCGGTGAATTATAGAGGAATAGCTCTCATAAACTGCGTAGCCAAATTGGTTACCAGTGTTCTCAGAAACAGACTTGATGCATGGGAGGAGTGTTTGGAAATAATCCCGGAATGCCAGGCAGGCTTTCGCAGGAGGAAAGGATGCCATGACAACATATATACGTTGTGGTCTGCGATTCACCTGCAGCTTTGATTGGGAAAACGCGCATTTTATGGCCTCTTCGTGGGCTATCACACGATCTACTTTGGATGAAACTTTTCCACCTGGGACTCAGCACTAGAATGATCAGAATATTGAAAGAATTATATGACAAAGCCTCTTTACAAGTGAGGACTGATTCCGGGCTCACTGATCCGATCCAAATTACGCAGGGAGTACTCCGGGGGGAAATACTTAGCCCTCTACTCTTCATTGTATTTATTTGTGAGAGTGACGAGTTAATGAGACAGGGGGGGGGGGCAACAGGGGAACCAACATCGATGGCTTCACTGATATCCGAGCTTGACTTTTCGCGGACCATATGATTTTCCTGGCAGATACCCTCTCAGCCTTGCAGCGAGCTCTCACGTCCCTAAAAAGTACAATGAAATAAATCAGTTCAAACTGAATGTCCAGACGACGAAAATTGTGAAACTCAGTAGCTCGGGGAGGAGCACGCCCTACAAGTATCAGTACGGCAAAGCGGAAATTGACGTGGTCAAAAAGTACAGCTATCTTGAAGTGGATTTTTCCTCATCTGCTCTACGCTACCAAGCTGCTCTGAGTTCCACGAGTAGAACGAGAATAGCCATTGGAACAGCCACTTCGATCTTGGCAAGAACAAAGTCAGCTTACTGGGCCCCAAAGGTAAAAATTTACGATAGGCTTGTGGCATCAGTGATGCTGTACGTTGCTCCAATTTGGGGATTGAGATATGCAAACTTGCTGGAACGAAATATAAAACGCTGGAACGTTTTACTACAAGAGACTTTTCCAAATACCAAGGCATACGTCCAACTCACCACTACGACTGGAAACAAATATTTTGCACATCGAACACGGTCTATTATCACTATCTCTCGTGTGGATTATCAAGGTGGCCACGGACAGACACCTCCACATACGCACACACATACATCATCATAAAAAAGATCGGGGAGTGTGGTGGAGACCTTGAAACGCGAAGATATGATGAAAATTCGATTTTCGGGGTGATTACAATAACTCCCCTCCCGGAAGTTAAAAAGAAATACCAAAACAACGCCTAGCTCAAAATATCAGTATTAAGGTACTGTGTAAGCCTCGTGACTTACATTCTACATGTTGTTTTTTTGTATCCATTGCAAAGAGCAACCTTTCTCACATCTGCTCAAATCTTTCGAGAATTTTTTCCCTATTAATTAAAAAGATATCAGTACATGAAGAAGTACATGATTAGAGGGGAGCCGAGCAAAAATCTCGATTTTTTCACCGGGAGTTACTTGCCTATAAAAAAGTTTGACATTTGACCTGCTGAAAAAAATATACCACTATGAAGAACAAGCTTTTATGTACGTCGCATTGAAAAATTGGATCAATTTGCCTAGCAATTAGTTATGAAAAACGTTCGCAAATGTTTGTCGAATCGCTTTCTCACTAATTGCGGCTTGCTCAAAACATGGCGCCAGACTAGAAATTCCCCGAGAATTTGAGAAGTCACATGGTCACTCACAGCTGTCAAAACAGTACGAGTTGTGGGATGGGAAGATTGAGGTAACGAGGTTGCACGGTCGTAATTTTCCATACTATCGCGAGTTTTTCTACGTCGTTCAAGACGGGATTTTTTAATAACTGCTCCATTTAATCGAGATTTCTCCGCCTGTTGCGCCATTGTTGAGGTGTTGTATTCATAAACATTGCGATGTTCCCACGTTACGTTAATTGGTCTAATGACAACTAGTTTCCAAAATGCTTTCCATTTGAAGAATTCAGAATAAAAACAGATTGAATAAGAGTACAAATCGTATTCTGAAAAGGACAATATGCGATTAAATCGAAAGTCTGTCACGCCGAAATGCGCGCGCAACCGCTTCGTTGACAGTGTAGTCTCTATGTCTCTCTGTCCTTATATATAAATGAGAGCTTCAATCAAGAAAATAACTCGATTATCGGAATCGAACTCGAAATCCGACACGGAACGGCATGTGGCCGCGTAGCAGCCACCACATGAACTATAGTATTCATAAACATTGCGATGTTCCGACGTTACGTTAATTGGCGTAGTGACAACTAGTTTTCAAAATACTTTCCATTTAAAGAACTCATAATAAACACATTTTGAATAACAGTGTAAACGTATCGTTATCTTCCTTTCATTATTTCCTCAATTAATTTGATTATTCAAAAACGTATTTCGCATAAAAAAAAATTTTTTAATCATGAACCTCAGTTGAGGCCTACTTCCGGAACGAGGCTTAGAAAGTACCTTAATACAAGATCAATGTTAAAACGTAAATAAATGGGATTTGGGTTTGACCCTTCACGGGTCGAACCAATAATTTCCCGGTCGTTCCGCCGCATATGTTATATACAAAATTTCGGTTTGTGTCTCAAACTCTAAACGTTTTAAACTTTTCAAAACTACCAAATATGTGAAATTTTATAATTCTTGAAATATAAAGAGATTTTTGAAAAATATATCCTTTCTTGCGATAGAGTTGGATAAACAATTCAATTTGTGAAAAACTATGAGTGTTAGCAAAAAAGTCATAAAAAATGAAATGTGTACTTTTACGTGTGGAACAACTTTCATTCAACAACTCATTTCGTATCTCTAAAAATTGTCGTGACAGAGCGACATAAACCATTCGATTTACTAATAACAATTAACTATGGGTGCTGGCAAAAAAAAGCCATAAAACATCAAATGTGTATTTTTACGTGTGGAACGACTTTCGTTAGACATTTTATTCCGTATCTCGAATTATTCTCACGATCAAGCGATTTAAACAATTCGAATTTGTTAATAGCAATAAACTATCGGTGGCAGCCAAAAAAGTTATACCACATGAAATATCTATTTTTGTGTGTGGAAGAAAATTGATTGAATAATTTTCTTCGTATCTTCAATCGTTCTCACGACGCAGCGATATAAATAATTCATTTTTTACTAACTATAAAATCGCTGTGTCCATTATGTTCAAAATCTAATCAAGGCTAAGTTAAGCGGAAACCTATCCAATGAGCATAAAAAAACCCAAATCGCATAATTTGTCTAGGAGAAATCGTTCGACAAAATTTTGCTCACATACGCACACACACACACAAAGTCGGGGCTTTGGTGTAGTGGTAGGGTATCTGCCTACTACTCCAAAGGTTCTAGGTTCGCGCCCGGCCGCCGGAGAATAGTTTTCAAAAATATTTTCTCATGGATTCCGACCGATGCAGGAACGTTCCGTGGGTGCTATCGGCCGTACCCATAAAATGAGACCGCCTTGCCGAGCGGGAAGCTAACCAGACGCAGGGGGGGAGGGTGCGTTCCATCATAGGCGCCGGCCATCGTAGCACAGGGGTTTCTGGAGTTTTACCCTGTGTCTAGAAATACGATGGCCTAAAATGGCGAAAGTTGGCTCCAGCCGCATGGGTGGGTGTCCGGTACGCTCCCTGAAGGAATGCTTAACGGCCGCTACCCGGGGCGTACAAATGAGAGGGACGGAGACAAAACTAGTGGTGTGCGAATGTGTGTGCCCTATACGGGGCACAAACAAACCTTCCCGATTTGGTATTTCAGTACACCATAAACACGCAATCATTGTGATGACTAAACTCAACAGTGATATCAATAATAATTGAGATTGCGACTAATAATTGAATGATTAAACGAACTTACCTAGTGAAGTTCAATCGTAATTGTATGAAGCGTCTCCTCTGAAGATCACCATTTGTTCCCGTCTTTCGCGCCGTTAGTGTCACAAGGTTTAAAGTAAGATAGAGAATTTTTCCCCTATGCTTACTGGCCCGCCGTCCACTGTCGGTCCGGTCCGCTTTCTTCATTTATTCAAAGATTTGCCGTACACCAGAAGGGACTGAAATTGGGGTAAGGTGGGACTGATCTTCAGAGGAGACCCCTCGTACAATTACGATTGAACTTCACTGGGTAAGTTCGTTTAATCGTTCAATTGTACTCCGCGTCTCCTCCTCAGATCACCATTTGTAGGTGTTCAAAGAAGTACGGCAACACAAATTTTATCCACTGTGTTTGATTATATGAAAAAATACAAATTGTAGGCACGATTCTGTTCTCAACATTTATCACAATATTTTGAACCATTAAGTAAGGTAGTATGTACTATACTAGTAATATTTAAAGTTTTTATTATTTTTATCTTTTTTAATTTTTGCGCTTGAGAATAGCCTTACCAACCATGCTGCGATCCTCCACTATTGGACGGTCGTAAAACCTAGCGAAGGTTTTAGACGATTCAGTCCAACCAGCTGTCTTTCTTATAAGACTTACATTAATGTTGCTTTGTTTCGCGGCCGAGGTGGACGCGTGACGCGTGCTATGCGCTGTGAAAACTTCTGTATCGATAGCGCTTTTCTTGAGAGCATTTCTTACCCAACGACTCAGAGTTTGCGGCGTGACCGCTTTGTGGGGTCTTCTCCATGAAATAAAGAGGTTGTTTATTTCTCCACGTAACTGACTTGTTCTTTGGATGTATGAATTTAGGGCTGATGCGACGCAAATATTCGGGTCGTCTGGGAAAGATGGAATGACGAGATTTGGTTGATACTTATTTGGACCCGAAGTTTTCAATTGTGCAGGAATTTGAATTTCTAGATGGTCATTTAGTGTCGAAATATCTTGAATGTCGTTGGCTGCTAGTGTTTGCATTCGTTGGGCAGCTGTTAATGCTAGTAGCACCGAAACTTTTTCTGATAACAGTTCTAAAGAGATCTCATCATTGGGAATCCATTGAGCAACCTGATCGGGAACAATTTTGGGGTCCCTAGTGATCTCGTATCTGGGCTTAGAAGGCCGTAACCTAAAGATGCCTTTGCAAAATCTACGTATTGTAGGATCTTCTCCAATGTCCGATCACAAAATGACAGCTATGGCAGATCTCAGCGTGTTGATTGAACCGTACGTTGCTCCCTTCTCAGCCTCACTTGTAAGGAATCTCAGAACGTCTGGTATTGAAGCAGAGAGGACGGGCGTATCAGTAAGGTGGCGAATGTCCCCCATTTTGTCAAAGCTGATTCGTATTGCCGAAGTGACCCAGTCGAAAGTGATGCAATGCTAATTTTAATTGTCGCTGGGTCTAAGTTATTCAACTGATGCCTGCTCGGAAAGAGCCAGGAGGGAACCAGGCTTGGGAGGGCCAGTGCGGTACCACTAAAATGCCTATATCATTATCATGAATAACTTTTTTAAGAATCTTTGGAATTAATTTAAAAGGTGGAAAAGCATAGAAAAAGTCATGACCCCAGTTGATGGTAACTGCATCCACTGCCCTGGACCCGGGATTTTGTTTCCACGACACATGTTTTTTGCATTTGGCGTTAATACGACTGGCAAAAAGGTCAACATCAGAGTAACCGAAAGTCTTGCAAAGCTTGTCAAATGCTTTTTGTGACAGACTAAATTCATGTTCGAGCTCTGAACGTCTAGATTCGAAGTCTGCCACTGTATTGTCCTCCGACCGAATATACGAGGCAAAGATCCACAGATTGCGCTCCTCACACCCGGCCCAGATTTTCGTAGACATTTTACTCAACTTCCCAAATCGGACTCCCCCCCATACGATTGATATACGCAATAGCTGTTGTGTTATCTATCCGAAGTAATAATTCGCAATTCCTCGAGTCTTGAGCGAAAGATTGTAAAGCAAAAAATGCTGCCGTCAATTCTAAGTAGTTAATGTGTTCTTTACGCTCCGTCTCATCCCAAAATCCGTGGGTTGCCTCTTCCGCGCAGTTAGCACCCCACCCTGTAAGGGAAGCGTCCGAAAATATTTCAGCTACGAATTTGGGGCATGATATGGGATTACAAATGTAAGAGATGTTGTTTCTCCACCATTTAAGGTCCTCCTCTATACGAGACGTTAAAGTCATTCGTGCATCAAAATTATTTTTGTTCTTTTCTAGTGCAAGAAACTTTTCTCATTCTAGGTCCTTCACGTAAGCCCATCCGTATTTACCTGCGAAACAGCAGGAAGTGAGTGTTCCCACAAGAGGCGAGAAATCACGAATTGTATATGAGGAGTTGATTTTAAATTTGTTTAAAAGTGTCAATATTTTGAGTTTCTTCTCTTGAGGAAGCTCAACCTCCATCTCATTTGAGTTCAGGATGAAAATTTTTGTTTAGTATCTGGTGTCAAGTGGATTTTCTTTTGGTTAATTAAAAATCCCAGTGTTTCTAAAACCTGACAAGTAGCTTCAACATTCTCTGCACATTCTTCAGCCGAGTTCCCAAATATGAGTAAATCGTCTAAATAAATAACTGAAGAAAAGCCCTGCTGTCTGAGGTATGTTATAACGGGTTTCATCAGCTTAGTAAAAGCGTGGGGTGCTGTGCTTAACCCGAAGGGAAGACATTGAAACTCGTATGTTTGACGATTAAAGTAAAATCTAAGAAATTTCTTTGATGACTCAGCGATGGGAAGAAGGTAGTACGCGTCTTTAAGATCGATAGTTGCCATGTAACAATTCGGTTGTACAAGATCTCTGGTTATGCGTTTGTCTTCTAGTTTAAAGTATTGAGTTATAATGAATTTGTTAAGTTTTTTCAGATTCAAAATGAATCTTTGAGATCCATCAGGCTTAGGAGTCAAGAAAATACTGGATATAAACTGGTCATCAGATTCTATGCAAACTTTTATGGCGCCTTTTTGGAGTAATTCCTCAATCTGCTCTGTCATGAGAATGTTCTCCCCAGGTGTACGAGTCGGTTCAATTCGATATACTAATTGAACTGGCTTCGTAAAGAAGGGGATAGAGTACCCCCTGACCCACTCAAGAATATTTTTACCAGGTGAGAGTTTCTCCCAAGCGGATAAAAACGACATGAGACGACTCCCTAAGGTACTTATAGCAGGTATCAACGTCGTCTCTTGGGGGAGTTGTGTCTCGACTTCGAGGATGACTGGGGACACCTGGTATTTGTCTTCGACGTCGGTGGTGTGAACGTCTTGTGATGCCCCCTCGCCCCTGTTGTCTGAAATTTGGGGCGAGTGGGGCCTTTCACGTTTTTTGACGCCTTATTGGCTGCTGTAATCTTGGGTTTGGCCGCTGGTTTCAAGTCTTCTAGTGTCTTATCAAGAGTTTTTGCTGATTTGAGGGTTTCGGGGAAATTTTCACCAAAAAGCAATTCGCCGGGTGTTGTAGAAGATAAGGCGTCTTTCAAGGCTTGATTTAAGTTAGGCATGATAACGAGACGCCTGGTGAGCGTTTCATCTCTCTGCAGATCCACCAAAATGCGTGAGATATCACTTAAAGAAGTAATTAAGTCGATCCTCGGTATCGTATCATCAATAGAAAGCTTGGAGAGAGTGGAGCCTACAGGTGCCAAACAGACTGCAATTTTTTCCTGCTTCTCTATAATACGTTTATCACGTGCGAGGAGAGGCTCTGCCAGCAATTTTCGACTTCTTTATTAAGAGTTGGGGGTTCATAAAGAATGCAATTTTTTGGAGTAGGGTATTTCTCAAAGAATTTTTTAACGTTCCTCCTTCGGGTGGCCCTCTTTGAGTATATCGTTCCAGCGAATAACGATATCCGAATGTATTGGAGGTCCACGCTTCTTCTCCGTTTCACTACGTTTCCCCATTGCTTCTAGGACTTCTGCTGATAACACTGGATCCGTCCGCACCTCAGTACCGCTACTTCTCCCCCCCCCCCTCTTTATCTTTTTCAGGAGCTGGGGTTTGTTGACCATTTCCTGTACTGATACTGCTTTCATCATCTTTTGAGGCAACTGCAGGTTGAGTCGTTTTAGTAGAAATTGGAGGGGTAACTGCAGGTTGACTCTGTGGGGTAACTTTTGTTACCTGAGCCTCTTGTTTGTCATTGTCTAATGTTATTTCTGGCGGTGAGGCTGAATACTGTACAGAGTTATCCCCATGATGTCGGGGAATCTCGCGTGTAGCTACGTGAGTCTCGCCAACTGTCACGACGAGAGTAAGATCTGCTGCGATGTCTTTCGTACGAACGACGGTAGCTTCTGCTGCGTGACCTCGTTCGATGTGGCTCCTTGCTGTATGAACTCCTGGTTCGTGAATGCTTCCTACCACGGGATCCTCCTCTGTATGAGCTGGCTGCTGACTGGCTGCGACCTGCGTGGACCAGGAAAACAGACGGTGAAATAGGTTGGGAACAGTACTTGGCTGTGCCATACCCGATGAGCAGGTTAGTTGGACAACTGCCTGAGAATTGCGCTTTGCACGACACTCTGGCATGTGGTTTTTTGAAAACATCGTTTTCATTTGGAACTTGTCCAAGAAGGTTTAACATTACTTGAACGTTAATTTTTGACCTTCAATTAACGACATTCGAGCTCTGCAGGTCTGAGATATACTCGTGTGAATATCAGTAATAGGTGAAGTGAGGTTAACTTACGACTCTCTGTCAAACGACGAATTTCTCTCTCTTGATGTTTGAATTCTTCTTTCAGTCGTTTAAATTCCTTATTTAAGCGACATTCCTTATCGTCGTCTGAACGTTTTCTCTTATTTTTCATTTTTTAAAAGAAAAAATTTCACAGTTGTAAAACCTGGTGACTTTCCTTGGCGCACAAGGTGAATGAATGAAGAATCCGGACCGGACCGACAGTGGACGGCGGATCAGTAAGCATAGGGGAAAAATTCTCTATCTTACTTTAAACCTTCTGACACTAACGGCGCGAAAGGCGGGTACTACAAACGGTGATCTGAGGAGGAGACGCGGAGTACAATTACTGCAGAGGATCAGTTTAGTTTGATTTTTAAGCCCATCAAACTATTCAACTGGAATTCGTCTGCCTGGTTACCCCATCTACCTCTGTACTTACTTAGTTATTCCGCTCTTCGACAGTTTTCCAGCAATTGTCGACACAATCACTCGCCCAATATATTCTAGTTCAACTCGCGATATGTTCGAACCTATATTGAAAAAAGTCATATTGGATGTGTATTTTTGTATAAGGAACAAACAGGGTGATATGCATTGTGCCCATCTTTCAAATTGATCAGACGGCCATTCCTCCTTACCTATGCAAATTATGGAAAAAAAGTCATTACACATAAAAGGTGTATTTTCATACAAGGAAAAATTCTCTTTTGAGAAGTTTCCCGATAACTTCAATATTTTCCCCGGTGGAACAGTATAAACAATTACAATTGTTAACAACATTGCATATACTGCACTAATCCCATCCAAAGTGTAATTTGCTCGATTTTGCATGAAAACGCTTCGATTGGCGCAGTCATGACTGCGCTGTGTTCATTCGTTAAATCATTACATACATGATTGTTGAGATGGCCATACCTCCTTAATGATGCAACATATCGAAAAAAGTTACTCTACATAAAATACGTACTTTGGTATGGGGAAGAAGTTTTTCCATATAAATATTACGCTATCTCGAATAGTTTATGCAATATAACATTATGAACAATTGAAATTGTTAATAACAATATATATATACTAGGGTGGTCGTTAGTAGGTCTCAATCTCGATATTTCTGGCGCCGCCCCCTAAATCATCTCCAAATAATTTAAAAAATATCTCTTAAAAATTTCAGCCCTCTATCTCAACCGGAAGTGCCCCCCCCCCCCCCCAAAGGCTTACTTTGAACCATTTGAATAACGTTTGCACTTTCTTCGATTGTGATTTTTTTACTGATAAAGTTGTGTCTGAAAAAATTGAAAACTTGGGTGCTTATAGAATAATAGACGTATAAGAGAAAAAAATTATTTCGATTTTTCTCTTATGGAAAATTGAAAATTTGTAATTGAAAATTTGTAATTGAAAATTTGTAATTGAAAATTTGTAATTGAAAATTTGTAATTGAAAATTTGTAATTGAAAATTTGTAATTGAAAATTTGTAATTGAAAATTTGTAATTGAAAATTTGTAATTGAAAATTTGTAATTGAAAATTTGTAATTGACAATTTGTAATTGAAAATTTGAAATTGAAAATTTGAAATTGAAAATTTGAAATTGAAAATTTGAAATTGAAAATTTGAAATTGAAAATTTGAAATTGAAAATTTGAAATTGAAAATTTGAAATTGAAAATTTGAAATTGAAAATTTGAAATTGAAAATTTGAAATTGAAAATTTGAAATTGAAAATTTGAAATTGAAAATTTGAAATTGAAAATTTGAAATTGAAAATTTGAAATTGAGAATTTGAAATTGAAAATTTGAAATTGAAAATTTGAAATTGAAAATTTGAAATTGAAAATTTGAAATTGAAAATTTGAAATTGAAAATTTGAAATTGAAAATTTGAAATTGAAAATTTGAAATTGAAAATTTGAAATTGAAAATTTGAAATTGAAAATTTGAAATTGAAAATTTGAAATTGAAAATTTGAAATTGAAAATTTGAAATTGAAAATTTGAAATTGAAATTTGAAATTGAAAATTTGAAATTGAAAATTTGAAATTGAAAATTTGAAATTGAAAATTTGAAATTGAAAATTTGAAATTGAAAATTTGAAATTGAAAATTTGAAATTGAAAATTTGAAATTGAAAATTTGAAATTGAAAATTTGAAATTGAAAATTTGAAATTGAAAATTTGAAATTGAAAATTTGAAATTGAAAATTTGAAATTGAAAATTTGAAATTGAAAATTTGAAATTGAAAATTTGAAATTGAAAATTTGAAATTGAAAATTTGAAATTGAAAATTTGAAATTGAAAATTTGAAATTGAAAATTTGAAATTGAAAATTTGAAATTGAAAATTTGAAATTGAAAATTTGAAATTGAAAATTTGAAATTGAAAATTTGAAATTGAAAATTTGAAATTGAAAATTTGAAATTGAAAATTTGAAATTGAAAATTTGAAATTGAAAATTTGAAATTGAAAATTTGAAATTGAAAATTTGAAATTGAAAATTTGAAATTGAAAATTTGAAATTGAAAATTTGAAATTGAAAATTTGAAATTGAAAATTTGAAATTGAAAATTTGAAATTGAAAATTTGAAATTGAAAATTTGAAATTGAAAATTTGAAATTGAAAATTTGAAATTGAAAATTTGAAATTGAAAATTTGAAATTGAAAATTTGAAATTGAAAATTTGAAATTGAAAATTTGAAATTGAAAATTTGAAATTGAAAATTTGAAATTGAAAATTTGAAATTGAAAATTTGAAATTGAAAATTTGAAATTGAAAATTTGAAATTGAAAATTTGAAATTGAAAATTTGAAATTGAAAATTTGAAATTGAAAATTTGAAATTGAAAATTTGAAATTGAAAATTTGAAATTGAAAATTTGAAATTGAAAATTTGAAATTGAAAATTTGAAATTGAAAATTTGAAATTGAAAATTTGAAATTGAAAATTTGAAATTGAAAATTTGAAATTGAAAATTTGAAATTGAAAATTTGAAATTGAAAATTTGAAATTGAAAATTTGAAATTGAAAATTTGAAATTGAAAATTTGAAATTGAAAATTTGAAATTGAAAATTTGAAATTGAAAATTTGAAATTGAAAATTTGAAATTGAAAATTTGAAATTGAAAATTTGAAATTGAAAATTTGAAATTGAAAATTTGAAATTGAAAATTTGAAATTGAAAATTTGAAATTGAAAATTTGAAATTGAAAATTTGAAATTGAAAATTTGAAATTGAAAATTTGAAATTGAAAATTTGAAATTGAAAATTTGAAATTGAAAATTTGAAATTGAAAATTTGAAATTGAAAATTTGAAATTGAAAATTTGAAATTGAAAATTTGAAATTGAAAATTTGAAATTGAAAATTTGAAATTGAAAATTTGAAATTGAAAATTTGAAATTGAAAATTTGAAATTGAAAATTTGAAATTGAAAATTTGAAATTGAAAATTTGAAATTGAAAATTTGAAATTGAAAATTTGAAATTGAAAATTTGAAATTGAAAATTTGAAACATGTAGAATGTGAGTGAGGAGGCTTACACAGTACTTTAATTCTGATATTTTGAGCTAGACGTTGTTTTGGTATTTCTTTTTAACTTCCCGGAGGGGAGTTATTGTAATCACACCGAAAATCGAACTTTTATCATATCTTCGCGTTTCATGGTCTCCACCACACTCCTCGATCATTTTTACGATGATGAATGTGTGTGCGTGTGCGAAGGTGTCTGTCCGTGGCGAAAAATTTTGTCGAACGATATGTCGCGAACGGACGATGCGAGCGAAGTGCTTAACAGCGCAATCGAAGCGTCTCCTTTCAACTTAGATCTGATTAGATTTTCGGTGAAATTGGTGCAATATATGTATTGTTATTAACAATTTCCATTGTTTATAATGTTCTATTGCATAAACTATTAGAGATAGCGTAAAATTTATATAAGGCAAACGGGATTTGGGTTTGACCTTCTACGGATCGAACCAATAACTTCCCGATCGTTCCTCCGTCTATGTTATATACGAAATTTGGGTTTGTGTCTCAAATTGTCAATGCTTTAAACTTTTCAAAATTACCAAATATGTGAAATTTTATAATGCTTAAAATATAAAGAGATTTTTGAAAAATATATACTTTCTTGCGATAGAGTTAGATAAACAATTCGATATGTGAAAAACTATGGGTGTTAGCATAAAAAGTCACAAAAAATCAAATGTGTATTTTTACGTGTGGAGCAACTTTCATTAAACAACTCATTTCGTATCTCGAATTATTCTCACGATGAAGCGATATAAATAATCAATTTTGTTAATAACAATTAACTATGGGTGTTAGCCAAAAAAGTCATAAAATCGAATGTGTATTTTTACGTGTGGAACGACTTTCATTTGACTCATTGTTACGTATCTCTAACCGTTCCTGCGATATAGCGATCTAAACAATTGAATTTGTTACTAACAATTAACTATCGGTGGTAGCCAAAAAAGTTATACACCATTAAATATGTATTTTTGTGCGTTGAACAAATTTGATTTAATAATTTTTTTCGTATCTTCAATCGTTCTCACGGTGAAGCGATATAAACAATTCATTTTTTACTAACTATAAAACCGCTGGGTCGATTATGTTCAAAATCTAATCAGGGCTAAGTTAGGCGGAAACCTATCCAATAAGTATAAAAAAACCCAAATGGCATAATTTGTCTGGGAGAAATCGTTCGACAAAATTTTGCTCACATACACACACACACACATACACACACACACACACACACACATACACACACTGGGAGAAACCTAACTCCCGAAACCAAGGGTGCCAAGGGTGGGCTCCCTATAACAGCCTACATATTAAAGAAGAAACCATGGCCAGTACAACCATTGGAAAAATGATTACGGTGCAGGGGAGGGATACCCCAGTACCGGCGGGTGAGAGTGCCGAAGCAGGCTCGAGCTCGTCGAGATCCGACTACTGCAGCCCTCAAGAGGTGGACCACTTGGCCTCTGATGGGTCTACTACCCCAAGTGAAGAACTTCTGAAGAAAAGGCAAGCTGAAATGGTTAAGATTGATAACCTTTTAAAAGACTTGTTGGAGTTGTGACGTGACATTTCGAATAGGCAAAACATCATTCACCTTCGCGTCGCTTTTCCTTAGTGAAAAATAAAATAAAAAAAAACTTACTTATCCTAGACTCAAAATTTGGGCGCCAGTTGGTTTGTACGCCGAACCAACAACGCGAGAGTTTCTAACTTAACGCAAAATACTCCAGACGCGAAATTTCTCTAAACGCAAAGTCTCAAAATATTCAAAATTAAAATGGAAAAGGAGTGAACGTCACTTACCGTAACCGCAAACTCGACTTATCTCGAATACTTAATCTAACTTAACTAAACTAAACCTAAGGGAAAGGAAGCGGTATGTCCCGCGCTGCTCAGGAGGGGTTTATGGTAGATGGGGGTGGGTCGAGATGTTAGGGAATAATTGGTCTAAAAAAAACACCTAAATAAAGCATAAACTCGAAAGACTCAATTCTCAAAATTCTATATTTACTTCTCGCCAAAATATACAAACTCAAAACTTTTCAATTCCGATTAATTGAAGTACACGAAGCTCACGTGATATCCCATAAAACCAGGTCGAATCCAACCCGAAAAAGCTAATTCAATCTAAAATCGCGATCAAACTTAAAACTACTAGTTTATCGACATCGCGGTCGAAATTCATCCTTCCATAATAGTTAAAGGAGACGCAAAAGAAAACGAAATCAGGGCCGCACATAGGGCGATAGTTTACCGACTTTGCGGTCGAGACCTTATAACTATCCTAAATCCCAATAAAATCAGTAAATCTTATTAATTCACTGAATTTTCAGTCAACCGAGACCGATAGTTTATCGACTTTGCGGTCGAGATTTGTCTCAATTTTACCCCGAAATTTATCCCATAATAATCCAAAGAGACACAACAAAATGCAAGAGACACAGCTCGGAACTGCACATAAAGCGATAGTTTATCGACTTCTCGGTCGAGACATTTATCCCAATCCAAATTAATTAATTTCAAAAAAACTTAGTTGCCCCTAATCCAATAATTCGTCGACTTTTGGTCGAGAGGGTCATAAAAGTCCTAAATCCCAATGAAATCTGTAGCTTCATTAATCTATGGAATTTCCAGTCAACCGGGACCGATAGTTTATCGACTTTGCGGTCGAGATAATATAATTTCGCAATAAAAAAAAAGATGTTAATTTTCCCTAAAATAATTTTTCGACCTCCCGGTCGAAGTTTCATAACCTTGTAACGAACAAAAAAAAATCCAATAATGAACCAAATGACATAATGATCTAACCCACAAAAAAAGAACACTCAATAGCGAAGATAGTTTATCGACATCTCGGTCGAGGTGCATGAATTTTCCAACAAGGAAATTGTCGATTATTAACCTCATTAGTTTTTCGACTTTCCGGTCGAGATTATTATTTTACGACAAACTCACAAAAAATCTTGAACAATAGTTCGAATTAGTTTTACGACGTTCCGGTCGAAATCGCGTAATTTTATAACAAAAACTTTGTCCCTTAACAACTCATAAATTCCCGAAACCCAAATAATTTTGATTTTCCATTATATCCACAGTGAATTTACAGAGTCGCGAGCAATCATCTTTCTTCCTATTGTGTGACTCGATTATCGACCCGTCTATTTTCGCACCCAAATTTCCCGGAATTTGGACGAATAATACATTCCAAAGGAATGACGTAATCACTCTTACACGAGTGAATATTTTCCCTCCTTTGTCCCGTACCGATAACTCCCCATTTCTAAGTTTTCAAAGCCAATTTTCCTCACCCAAAAAAAATAAGAAAATCTACTCGTACTCTTCCGAAATTCGCGCCGCGGGATTTGAAGTAAAAAGTACCGCTAGCTTACGCCGCGATACTTTCGGGCTGCCGATCAGCGAGATGCGCAGTCGCCCGGCGGGATTATTCGAATCCCGTCACAGAGTATATCACTCCGAAGGCAAACGTTCACAAGTACATTAAGTTGCAGGTCAATAAGATGAAAAGCAGTTATGACCGTTTCGTGGCACTTGACAAAAAAGTGATCCCACAACCAATGGTGCAGACTGCTGACGCCCAAACTTCACCTCACCTAAGTGGGCAGCCGAAGAGAAAAGATATCTCACCTCTGGAGGAGAGAAAACTTCCACGACAGGTGAAAAGAAGGAAGGAAATGACCTTGGAGAACTCTGAGACTGCAAACTCAACCGAGGCCACGGAGAATGACCGAGTAGTTCGAAACCCTGCTATCCAGAACGTTACCTCGGATACGGGCGAAAGTTCCAGTTGGACAAAGGTCCAAAGGCAGGGAAAAGTGGCGAAGACACACCAGAATCAGCCTCGGACGAAGAAGAAAGCAGTAATCCGCCCTGATGCGCTAATTATTCGTCCCACGGGGAAGGATACGTACGCTGAAATATTAGGACGTATAAAGAAGGACCAAGGTGTCTACGCGGCTAGCTCATGCGTGGACAAAATCCGTAAAACAGCCTCCGGAAATGTTCTTTTAATTCTAGCGAGAGGAAAGAAGGACGAAGGTGTTGAGCTGGAGAAGGCACTAGTAGGAGCCCTCCAAAACGAAGCTAAGGTGTTCAATAAGGGATCTCAACAGGAACTCGAAATCAAAGACCTCGATGACGTCACTACCAAAGAAGACATACTTGATGCCCTGAGGAAAGCTGATGGCGCAGATAGTGATATCTCATTGAGTGCCATCAAGTCTCTTCGCAAGGCCTACAGAGGAACACAATCTGCTACGGTGGTACTCCCTGACGCTACTGCAAGAAATATACTGAGTAAGGGTAGTAAAATACGAATACGCCTGGTATATGCTCGCATCGTGACAGTGGTAAGGCCCATCAAATGCTTCAAGTGTTGGCACCACGAGCATCTTACCGTCAATTGCAAGAGCTCCATTGACCGATCAGACCTGTGTTACAAATGCGGCGAAAAAGGGCACAGAAGCGCCGATTGTAAAGCGTCTCCAAAATGCGTTCTATGCGTAGAACTGGAGCCCACGAAAGACAATGCCCATGTAACTGGTAGTATCAAATGTCCAGTCTACCAGGGTGCACTCCAGAAGATGCGTACACAGTCATAGTGCGGGTGTTACAGGTGAACCTGGCTCACTGCACCACAGCACACGATCTGCTGACGCAGACGGTTCGAGACCTGAAAATTGATGTTGCCGTCATTTCGGAACCTTACAGGAACATATTTACCCAAAACTGGGTTACTGATACTAGCAATAAAGCCGTCATTTGGTCCTGCGGTGCTCTGCCGCTTGAAGCATATGACGGAGACCAACAGTCTGGATTCGTTGTGGCCAAGGTGAATGGTATCTATCTTTATAGCTGCTATGCACCACCAAGCCTTTGCTATGAAGACTTCACAGCGTTCCTAGATAGACTCGTCGTGGATGCAAAACAGCATTCCCCAGTGGCAATTGCGGGAGACTTCAACTCTTGGGCAGTCGACTGGGGCAGCAAGGAGACGAATCAACGAGGACGGGCTTTACTGGAAGCCATGTCGACCCTAGATGTTGTCCTATTGAACGATGGAAATAAACCGACATTTCGCAGAGGACAAGCGAGCTCATGTATAGATCCCACCTTCGTCAGCAGCAGCCTGATGAAAGGAAACTGTGCATGGTAAGTATCCGAGATCTACACTGCCAGTGATCATCAGGCAGTACTCTGGGAGGTGTCGGTTGATTGGAGATCCGCACCCACACCGGAAAGAACAAATGGAGTCGGCTGGAATGTGCGAAAATTTGACATTGCCACCTTCCTTATGGCACTGAAGACTGCCCGATTAGACAGTAAGAATGCCACAGGAAAAGTAGACGAAACCATGCGGAGAGTCACCGACGCCTGCGATACCACTATGCCCAGGAAATTTAGTGGAAACCGACGGCCACCGGTGTATTGGTGGAGCGGTGAAATCGCGACCCTCCGCACTGAATGTTTCGCAGCGAGGAGAGCTTGGCAACGCGCAAGGAAGAAGTCCAACCCCGAAAGTCTCGAAGTGGAGTTTAAAGCCGCTAAGCGTAAGCTTACTAAGGCCATAAAGCTTCGCAAACGAGACTGCTGGAACGAACTGTTGGAGGAAGTGGAGAAGGATCCTTGGGGCAGACCGTACAAGGTGGTTATGACGCGGCTCAAGAGCCAGCCGATGCCATCACCAACCTGTCCTAGGCTTCTGGAGAGAATTGTCTCAGTCGTATTCCCCCAGCAAATGAGTGTGACTGAAAAGCAGGTGGAGGGTGCTATTATCGACGGAATACCGCCGATTACAGCTGAGGAACTATTGCAGGCCTGTAGTAGAGGGGCAACAACAAGGTCCCCGGTCTCGACGGTGTGCCAAATATAGCATTGAAAGCCGCCATCAATGCAGCACCCGGCATGTTCCTCGAAATGTATAATACGTGCATCCAGGAAGGTATTTTCCCCAGCAGATGGAAGCAACAGAGACTCGTGCTTATCGCCAAGGGGAAAAAGCCAAGGGACGAGCCATCATCATATCGTCCACTCTGGATACGTCTACCCTGGACATCAAAAATGCCTTCAACTCGGTACGGTGGGATCCCATCCTCGCGGCATTGTCGAAGCTGCAAGTACCGGCATATTTGCAAAAGATGGTAGGTAATTACTTTACCGACAGAGTACTCAGATATGACACAGAGGTTGGTCCTAAACCATATAGGGTGACTGGGGGGGTACCTCAAGGCTCAGTGTTGGGTCCTCTTTTGTGGAATATCGTATATGACGACTTGCTCAAAATAGCATTACCGGCGGGGGCCAAACTCGTAGCTTTTGCGGATGACGTAGCCATAGTCATCGTGGGCAAACACCTTTCCACGCTCCAGCTCATTTTCGAGAATGTTTTTAACAAGATATAACAATGGATGGACTCGATTGGGTTACAACTTGCGGAGCATAAGACCGAGGCACTCCTCATTACGAGCCGGAAGAAAATAGAGACAATTACACTGCAAGTCGGTGAGCACGAAATAATTTCCCAGCCCTACATACGGTACCTGGGAATTATGATTGATGCCCGACTTAGTTTTAGACAGCAAGCTCAACCTGCAAGCAGTAAGGCAGGAGTAGTGAAGACTGCTCTTGCAAGACTTATGCCAAATATTGGAGGGCCAAAACAGAGGAGAAGGCTCCTGCTATCATCAGTTGTCACGTCGGTATTAACATATGGTATTCCTATATGGAGTGCTGCATTACGAAGCCAAGCATCTCGGCGGCAAATTGTTCCAGTCTACAGGCTGAGTGCCCTTAGAGTGGTCAGCGCATACCGCACAGTATCGAACGATGCTGTGTGTGTCATTGCTGGGATGCTACCTTTTGAAGTGCTAGCGGAAGAGCGTAGGCGACTCTACACACGCAAAACATCAACTGAGCTGAGCTCAGTGGAACTGAGGACAGAAGAACGAAACCACAGCATCCAGCGATGGCAGCTGCAGTGGGACGCCTCGAGCAAAGGCCGGTGGACTCACCGACTTATTCCGAAGCTAGATGTTTGGCTTGACCGAACACATGGACAAGTCAATTACTACCTAACCCAGATGCTCTCAGGACACGGGTGCTTTCGGGAATATCTTCACAAATTTAAGCATGAGGATTCTCCGGATTGCCCAAAGTATCCGAGAATGAAAGAAAACGCGGAACATGTTCTCTTTACGTGTCCGCGTTTCGACGTCCAACGAGCTGTATGGGAAATTAGCGCAGGCAAACCCATCAACGGTGGAAATCTTGTGGAAGTTATGCTGTCATCAGAGGCGGCATGGAACGCGACAAGCGACTTCGCAATGGAGGTTTTGCAGGAGCTGCGCCGCGAGGAGCAGTTGCGGAAAAATCCAGAGTAAACGGAGGATCTTCTTACCGTTAACGAGCGGAAAGGATTCGCTACTGAGGAAGCCAAGGCTATCGCCCCCTACACAACGAAGTATTGCTCAGCAGATGTTCCGTCGTGGTCTGGGGACCAATCGAACTGTATTGTATGTGACAAGGGGTATTGTCCTTTGCACGTTGTTTTATTTGTTAATTTTGTAAGTTTGCCTAATAAAGGAAAAAGTAAGAAAAAGAGGAAGGAAAGAGAAAGAAGGAAGTGTGAGGAAGGAGGTTGACTTCCTTCTTTCTCTTTTTCTTAAAAAAAAAAAAGAAAAAAAAAAAAACACACACACGCACACACATACACACACAGATACACACACGCACATACAGGGGAGAAACCTAACTCCCGAAACCAAGGGTGCGAAGGGTGGGCTCCCTATAACAGCCCATGAAGCAAACATGAACAGCGATGATAAGACAATAGTATCCCACGCGGACAACCGCCAAAACGGAAATTCCGCCGTCGGTTCCTACCAGGTGAAAGCCCTGATGGCCGGCGCTGGCTTCTCGGATTGTGGGAAGAGCCAACCATCACTGGATTGTCCCCGGGTGGACCACTTGGCCCCAAATGTTACAAGTGGATTCCAAAGTAGTGGAAAATCAGCATGGGATCAGCAGGAAAACGATCTGGCAACGCTGGTGAACCTCCTCACGGATAAAAATCGGCGAACCATCAACGAAGCGATCCGGAGTCTAGCTAGAAAGATCCAAATATCGACCAAGCGGATAAGAACCATGACGGAAACCGGAAGATCGGACTCGCGGTTGCCAGCAGCGGCATGGCTCACCCCCCGGGTCCTAGATTGTTGCAGGTGAACCGAGGAAGCGGCCATAATGCCATGGAAGAACCGGGAACATCCCATGAAACGCCGACCAGACGCGAGAAAAGAAAGGAAAGAACTCCGCCCGATAACATCGCGGGCAAAAAGTACAAGAGTACCGAAGATGAGGCATCAGCAACACCGCCTATTCATATGGAGGGGTTGATGAGAAATGGGACCCGGTCAGATGGAAACAGGGCCAAAGAGCAAACCTCGAATTCTGCTACAGAAGACGATGGAAATGCTTGGGAGAAAGCCAAGAGACGGAGGAAAAAACAGAATGCGTCCCAAAATCTTCCAGGAGCTACGCAGAATCAACCACGGTCGACAAAGAAAGCAGCAATCCGACCTGATGCGCTAATTATTCGCTCGACGGGGAAAGATACGTACTCGGAAATATTGGGACGAATAAAGAAGGACCAAGGTGTTTATGCGGCTAGCTCATGCGTGGAAAAAATCCGTAAAACAGCTTCCAGAGACGTTCTCTTAATCCTTGCGAAAGGAAAGAAAGACGAAGGTGTTGAGTTAGAGAAGGCATTAGCTGGAGCCCTGCAAAACGAAGCTAAGGTGTTTAATAAGGGACCTCAACAGGAACTCGAAATCAAAGACCTCGATAACGTCGCTACGAAAGGAGATATACTCGATGCCCTGAGAAAAGCTGACGGCACGGACAGTGATATTTCACTGAGTGCCATCAAGTCTCTTCGCAAGGCTTACAGAGGGACACAATCGGCCACGGTGGTACTCCCTGCCGCTACTGCAGGAAATATACTGAGTAAAGGCAGTAAAATACGAATAAGCCTGGTATATGCGCGCATCGTAGCGGTGGTAAGGCCGCTAAAGTGCTTCAAGTGCTGGGACTACGAGCATCTTGCTGTTAATTGCAAGAGCCGCATTGACCGATCAGACCTGTGCTATAAATGCAGCGAACAGGGGCACAAAAGCTCTGACTGTGAAGCGTCTCCGAAATGCCTTCTATGCGTAGAACTGGAGCCCACGAAAGACCATGCCCATGTAACTGGTAGCATCAAATGTCCAGTCTACCAGGGTGCACTCCAGAAGATCCGTACACGGCCATAGTGCGAGTGTTACAGGTGAACCTTGCTCACTGCGCAACAGCACACGATCTGCTGACGCAGACGGTTCGAGACCTGAAGATTGATGTTTCCGTCATTTCCGAACCCTACAGGAATCTACATTCCCAAAACTGGGTGACCGATACTAGCAAAAAAGCTGTCATTTGGTCCTGGGGTGGTTTACCGTTTGAAGCATACGACGGTGTCGAACAGTCTGGATTTGTTGTGGCCAAGGTGAATGGTATCTATTTCTATAGCTGCTATGCACCACCAAGCCTTTGTTATGAAGACTTCACAGCATTCCTAGATAGACTCGTGATGGATGCGAAACAGCATTTCCCGGTGGCCATTGCGGGAGATTTCAATTCCTGGGCAGTCGAGTGGGATAGCAAGGAGACGAATGAGCGAGGACGTCCGTTACTAGAAGCCTTCTCGACTTTAGATATTGCCCTATTGAACAATGGAAGTGAACCAACATTTCGCAGAGGACAAGCGAGCTCAATTATAGATCTCACCTTTGTCAGCAGTAGCCTGCTCAAAGGAAATTGTACATGGGAGATATCTGAGATCTATACTGCCAGTGATCAGAGAGCAGTACTTTGGGAGGTGTCTGTTGACCGGAGGTCCGCGCCCACATCAGAAAGAACAAACGGAGTCGGCTGGATTGTAAGAAGATTCGACATTACCACCTTCCTTTTAGCACTGAAGACTGACTCCATAAACGGTAGCAATACGACAGAAAAAGTAGAGTCACCATGCGGAGAGTCACCGACGCCTGCGATGCCACTATGTCCAGGAAATTTAGTGGAAACCGACGGCCACCGGTGTATTGGTGGAGCGATGAAATCGCGACCCTCCGCAAGGAATGTTTCGCAGGAAGAAGTCCAATCCTGAAAACCTGGAAGTGAAGTTTAAAGCCGCCAAGCGTAAACTCACCCAGGCCATAAAGCTTCGCAAACGAGACTATTGGCACGAGCTTTTGGAGGAAGTGGATAAGGATCCTTGGGGCAGACCGTACAAGGTGGTTATGGCGCGACTTAAGAGTCAACCGATGCCATCACCGACCTGCCCTGAGCTCCTGGAGAGGATTGTAGCTGTCTTATTTCCTCAACAAACGAATATTACTGGGACGTATGTGAAGAATGGTATCAACGACGAAATTCCACCGATTACAGCTGATGAACTATTGCAGGCCTGTAGTAGAGTGGGCTACAACCAGGCCCCTGGTCTCGATGGTGTGCCAAACATAGCACTGAAGGCCGCCATTAATGCAGCACCTGGAATCTTTCTCGATATGTACAATGCTTGCATTCAGGAAGGTACCTTCCCCAGCAGATGGAAGCAACAGAGACTCGTACTGTTACCTCAGGGAAAAAAGCCTCCGGACGAACCGTCATCATATCGTCCACTCTGTATGCTGGATACTGCGGGCAAGATCCTGGAGCGCATTATACATCAGAGAATTGAGGCAGTGGTGGAACCCCTATTGGCCGAAGCCCAATACGGCTTCAGACGACGACGATCTACGTTGAATGCTATAGACCTGGTGGTGAAAACAGCGAAGAGAGCGATTGAGGGCGGACGATGGAAAGGAGGTACGAAACAATACTGTTTGGTTGTTACTCTGGACGTCAAGAACGCTTTCAACTCGGTACGGTGGGATTCTATTTTGGCGGCATTATCGAAGCTATCTGTACCGGCATATCTCCAAAAGATGGTAGGTAACTACTTCACCGACAGAGTTCTCAAGTATAACACAGAAGTAGGCCCCAAAACATATAAGGTGACTGGGGGTGTACCTCAAGGCTCAGTGTTGGGGCCCCTTCTGTGGAATATCGTGTACGACGAATTGCTGAAACTGGCACTGCCGACGGGGGCAAAGGTCGTGGCGTTTGCAGATGACGTGGCTATAACCATCGTGGAAAAACATCTCTTCACGCTTCAGCTCATTTTCGATAATGTTTTTAACAAGATACGGAAATGGATGGACTCGATTGGTCTACAACTTGCAGAGCATAAGACTGAGGCATTACTCATCACGAGCCGAAAGAAACTGGAGACAATCACGCTGCAAGTTGGCGATTACGAAATAACTTCCCAGCCCTATATACGGTACCTAGGAATTATGATTGATGCCCGACTCAGTTTTAGACAGCAAGCCCAACAGGCAAGCAGTAAGGCGGGTGCAGTGAGGACTGCACTTGCTAGACTCATGCCGAACATTGGAGGGCCAAAACAAAGGAGAAGACTCTTATTATCATCAGTTGTCACGTCGGTATTAACGTATGGTATCCCTATATGGACGAAGCACTACGAAGTCAAGCAGCACGACGGCAAGTTATTCCAGTGTACAGGCTGAGTGCCCTTAGAGTGGCTGGCGCATACCGGACAGTATCCAGCGAAGCGGTGTGTGTCATCGCTGGGATGATACCTATCGAAGTGTTAGCGGAGGAGCGTAGGCGCCTCTACACACGCAAAGATCAACTGAGCTGAGCCCAGTGGAACTGAGGGGAGAAGAACGTAACCACAGCATCAAGCGATGGCAGCTACAGTGGGACGCCTCGAGCAAAGGGCGATGGACTCATCGTCTTATTCCGAAGCTGGATGTTTGGCTTGACCGACCACATGGACAAGCCAATTTCTACCTAACCCAGATGCTCTCAGGACACGGGTGCTTTCAGGAATATCTTCACAAATTTAAGCATGAGGATTCCCCGGATTGCCCAAAGTGTCCGAGAATCCAGGAAAACGCGGAACATGTTCTCTTGGCATGACCGCGTTTCGCCGTCCAACGGTCTATATGGGAAAATAGCGTAGGCAAACCCATTAATGTTGGAAATCTTGTGGAAGTTATGCTGTCATCAGAGGCAGCATGGAACGCGACAAGCGACTTCGCAATGGAGGTTCTGCAGGAGCTGCGCCGCGATGAGCAGCTTCGGAATAATCCAGATTAAATGGAGCATCTTCTTACCGTGAACGACCGGAAAGGATTCGCTACTGAGGAAGCCGCGGCTGTCGTCCGCTACGCAACGAAGTATTGCTCCGCAGATGTTCCGTCGTGATTTGGGGATACTGGGATATAGAAGGTTGTCCTTCTACTAGTGTAGGCCAAGGGGTATTGTCCCTTGTTTTTGTTTTTTTTTCTGTATTTGTACTTTTAATTTGTAAGTTTTTTTTTGGTTTGTTTTCAATAAAGATTTTAAAAAAAGGGAGGAAAGAGAAAGAAGGAAGCGTGAGGAAGGAGGTTGGCTTCCTTCTTTCTCTTTTTTCTTTAAAAAAAAAAAAAAAAAAACACACACACACACACACACACATACACCTAGGTTCGCGCCCGGCCGCCGGAGAATATTTTTTCAAAATATTTTCTCATGGATTCCGACCGATGCAGGAACTTCCGTGTGTGCTATCGGCGGTACCCATAAAATGAGACCGCCCGGCCGAGCGGGAACCTAACCCGACGCAGGGGGGGGGGGGTGGGTTCCATCATTGGCGCCGGCCATCGTAGCACAGAGGTTTCTGGAGGTTTGCCCTGTGTTTAGAAATACGATGACCTAAAAATGGCGAAAGTCGGCCCCAGCCGCATGGGTGGGTGTCCGGTACGCCCCCTGAAGGAATGCTTACACGGCCGCTACCGGGGGCGTACAAATGAGAGGGACGGAGGAAAAACAAACACACACATATCCACAGATACACACACACGCTCGGGGCTTTGGCGTAGTGGTAGGGTATCTGCCTACTACTCCAAAGGTCCTAGGTTCGCGCCCGGCCGCCGGAGAATATTTTCCAAAAATATGTTCTCATGGATTCTGACCGATGCAGGAACGTTCCGTGGGTGCTATCGGCGGTACCCATAAAATGAGACCGCCGTGCCGAGCGGGAACTTAACCAGACGCAGGGGGGGAGGGTGCGTTCCATCATAGGCGCCGGCCATCGTAGCATAGGGGTTTCTGGAGTTTTACCCTGTGTCTAGAACTACGATGGCCTAAAATGGCGAAAGTTGGCCCCAGCCGACAATTTGCATAATTAAGCAGGTATGTCCGTCTCAGCAATTATGTCTGTAATGAGTGAACGAATGAACACAACGCTCTCATGAGTCCCAATCGACGCGTTTCCGCGCAAAATCGAGCGGATTACACTTCGGATGGGATTCGTACCGTATATGCAATGTTATTAACAATTTTAATTGTTTATAATGTTCTATTTCATAAACTATTAGAGTTAGCGAAGCATTTATACAAAAAAAGTTGTTCCACATATAAAAATACGTATTTTATGTAGAATGACTTTTCTCGACAATTTGCATAATTAAGGAGGTATGACTGTCTCAACAATTATGCCTGTAATGAGTGAAGGAATCAATCATTATCGGTCCCAATCGAAGCGTTTCCGTGCAAAATCGAGCCGATTACACCTTGGATGGGATTCGTGCAGTATATGCAGGGTTATTCACAATTGTAATTGTTTAGACTGTTCCACTGGGTAAAATATTAAAGTTATGGGGAAACTTCTTAAGAGAGAATTATTCCTTGTATGAAAATGTACCTTTTATATACAATGACTTTTTTCCAAAATTTGCATAATTAAAGAGGTATGGTCGGCTGAGAAATTTAACATACGGGAATAATGCATATCACCAGGGTTGTTCCTTATACAAAAATGGACATTCAATGTTAAATGACTTTTTTCGGTGATTTGCATAATTATGGAGCTATGGCTGTCTCAACAATTATGTATGTAATAGGTGAATGAATGAACTCAGCGCGGTCATGAAGGCCTCAATCGAAGCATTTTCGTGCAGAATCGAGCGGATTACATTCTGGATGGCATTCGTGCAATTGTTTATACTGTTGCGCTGGGTTAAATATCAAAGTCATCGGTTGTATTGTGGCTGCATCGCTATTGGCGACTCACTCTCACTCATGTGACGCGCATAAGTCGCATCTTCATGCTCACCATGCGTCTACTCAAATATTCATAATTATCTGCTTCATAAATGAGCCAGTTTAGAATTGTCCAATCTGCAACCGTTCATTATGACACTAAGAGCGGTCACACTGATTAACCAAGGTATATTGCAGAAGAATAAGTTTAGTACGCTGTGCTGAAATACCAAATCGGGAAGTTTTTTTTGTGCCCCGAATGGGGCACACACATGCTCACACCACTCGTTTTTTCAAATGACCAGATGAACCTGAAATACAGATCAGAATGATTACTTGGCCTTTTTCCAGCAACAAGTTTTTTTTAGGCACACCATAATGTTGCATATGATGTAGAGTTAACTATGCAATTATTATCATTTTTTGGCACTGCTGAGTTTGTATATGTTGGTAATGACGAAAACTGCTCACTGAAGGTTATTTGTACCTCTCAACAATCATGGACTAGCAGGCGTGGTGAAATCTGATTTTTCACATCGAAGTTCTCTGAAGAATATTGTATAGTGGGCTTACAAAATACTTGCCCTAGTGTAATGTGTTTAAGGTATTCGGGCGTGAAATGTATGATTTTCTAAAGTTTAGCAGCCAATTTTCTAAATTTTTTTGTATGCATTCTATAAATTATCCAGAAGCAGTATGCAAATTTTCAGAGTCCTGAAGAACATAGGTTTAAAATCAATTTCGTCGTTCATAACCTTTTCCATCGATTTCAAAGATTCCAATAATTAATTTGAAAAAAACTGTGCTCTTCAGGATTCCCAAAATTTGCACACAACTTCTGGACATTGTATAGAATGCATACAAAAAAATTTGAAAAGTAGGCTGCTGAACTTCATTTCACGTCATTTCACGCCCGAAATACCTTAAAGCTAGCGACCTACATGGAAGTACCCACAGGTATTCGAGGTGCTTGATACATAATACGAGAAAAATATATCGGACAAGACTGACAGATTAAGAGGATTTTTTTGCGTTCCCGTCGCCGCACAAAGATATTTGGCTCACTAGTTTTCCTTGAAACAAGACTGTTTTTATTTTGGAATTTTTCCAAAAATTTCGATAGGAACTTTCCTGTTCTCTACTTTGCCGACCCCATTGCTGTGGCGAGTTCCCAAAAGACAAAGGGTTCAGTGACGACTTCTTTTCGAATTTTTACCGACATATATTCGATGACGTAGTCCCCTCTTCCTAGTGAGTATGAGTATGAACCCCACTCGCCTCACCATCGAGTGCCTAGCGTAGTCTGTAACAACCAAGAAGGCAGTGATCACTGCGTCGTGTAGTTGTGAACAACTGATTAACAGGAATTCGAACGTCAGTAAATTTCATACGCCTAATACATACTTCAAATATTTGAATGATGACTGGTTGCATGTACTGATCTTTACCTAAATTTCAATACCATTAAAATAATATTTATCACAAACCGAAATGAAATATCTAATAAGCAGCTCTACCATCTACTTCCTGCTATTAGTGCGCACAGGTGAGTTTTAATTTTCATTAATAAGTGTTCCACGGTGTACGTGAAGACTGAGTTATTCGGTTTTAATTATGAGAAGTATCACACGGTAATGGATGAATCACTATCTCGTCACTCTCACCTGTGGAATCTGAGACCTCACTCGGTATGACGTCCCGTCTAGCTAAAGGCCTTGTTAAAAACGAACACGAAGACGCGTTCTACAGAATGGTGACAAATTTATGGTGGTATTTGCAAAGCATTCACATCCCCCTTTTGATTCTACAACAATCATATTTGGTTAACTATTCTTCAAAATCACGTATTGAATCATGTGAAGCATAGCGGAATAATTTATCCTTAGCTATACATGGAAATGGGACTTTTATAATATATTCATAGGAAGAAACTTCATCCGTTGATTACAGATACATTTTAGATTGAATGTCATAGAACGCAAGGTTAATTGAAATATAATCCAGTTGAACTATAATCAACGGGTGTGATGATTTGACTAGTCACACTATTTCTCAAATCACGCGCCAACTTTGTTGTTAACGGCACATTGTAACAGTGTGTGCACTCGTCACTCGTGTAAGTTCCATTCGGGTTCCCTCACTTTAATGCCATAAAGGATTTTAGAACTTCCAGTCATATCTTCAATCCATGAAGTAATCACTTAAATTGAACTTGCAACAGACAGAGTCATGCTGTATTATTGATGAATTCATATAGTTATGCGTAACTAATTTTGTTTTTTAACTTTACCATTTTATCGGGAAGTTCTTGTAATAACCCCAAAATTAAAATTTGTTGTTTCATCATGTGACTAGGGTTTTAAGTATACCAAAAGGATCCCCGACGAATGATGAGTTGTGTGTATTACTGTCAGGTTCGAAGCCTTCCCTTATAACTGAGAACTGATTAAATTTTGGATGAAATTGGTGCAGTATATATATTGTTATTATCAGTTTCAATTGTTTATAATGTTCTACTGCATAAACTATTATAATTAGAGTAAAATTCATGAAACAAAAATTGTTCCCCATATAAAAATACGTATTTTATGTACAGTGACGTTTTTCGATAATTTGCATAAGCAAGGAGGTAGGGCCGTCTCCACAATTATGTTTGTAATAAGTGAACGAATGAACGCAGCTGTTATGACGGTCCTATTCAAAGCGTTTCCATGCAAAATCGAGCAGATTACATTTCGGATGGCATTCGTGCAGTATATGCAATGGTAGTAACAATTGCAAGTGTTTATACTTTACCACTGTGTAAAATATTAAAATTATGGTTTTTTTGCGGCGGCACCCCTACCCAGGTAGGAGTTGACGTACGAAACAGGGCTTATTCAGTCCTTAGTAAGGCTGAACCCCGATTCACGAGGGAGACTCGAAAAATTAGTGAAATAGCCCTGAAACAAGCCTCGAAAAATATTCGTTTTAGGGGTTGCAAAGCCCTCAACTAATGGGATTAGTACAGGCTTGAATGAGGCCAATCCGTTTTTTCCAATCCATTTATTACACGTTTTTAATGTTTTTTTCTTATAAAAACGTTTTATCGTACAGATCATGGATAAATGATTGAACACTTGTTAATTGCTTCTTAAAACTACAAATGAATATTCGAAGAATAAATAGAATTCCCCATTCAAATGAAAGGAGAATTTGATATAACTTATGTAACCATAGATATAACTTCGTTATATCTAGCTAATTCCAAAGTGAATTTAAATAAAATGAGCGCAATTGCTAAGGTGAAACATCGTTAGTAATAAAGGACACAACGGAAAGCCGAAGCTTTTGGAGGAAAAAGCAAAATTTGACCGTTCATTTACGAATATTGCACTTTTATCGCCTACGAATATTGTATTATTAAAACATCTTTAGAACTTTATGTTGTAATTGCTGATTACCAGCTGATGAGTATAATTTTCTAACCAATCAGTAGTCAAAACTCATTTAGTTTAGAGTTTCTATAAAAAGTATAAATAAATAGAAATGAACTATAAAAGTAGAAATAAATATCCTTTTCTCTATTTCAAAAATCATCTCATTTGTTAAATCGAGTCGGTTTCATTTTGGAATTAACATTAATACAGATTTTTCGAATTTTTTCAGTCACACTGGATAAGAATCTTAATCGTTATAATAATTGGTTTGTCGCCGATATTGTGCATATATCTCATTTCGACACTACGAAATTAGAGGAAACATCGTAAATATTTTTAACATCATAAATATTTCAAAATAAAACACATTTTAACATTCATAAACATTTGTGTAAATGCGTTTGTAAGACTAATAATACCTTAAATATAAAAGCAATGGCGTCGCGTAGTAGAACCTTTGGTATTGAAAAATTGCCTTATTTCGCTTTCATGGCGTGATATGGCTCTCACTGCTGCCCAAGTTGGAATCAACAGAGATGTGCTTACGAGCTGGTGCATTTGCGAGAAAATTGCTGGTGGCAGTCAACACAGTAGATGGAGGTGTGGGGAATTTCTCAAGAAGCACGGCTGTAACAAAAATGCGTTTCAAAAATTTTGCTACTTAGGACTTCCTATCAACGATAAACAGAAAATGTAAAAGTGAATTTACCTTTCATACAACTAAACGATACAGTCTTATTGTAGGCGAGCTTTGGGACATTGTTCTTGGTGACCCTACCTTGACCACTATATAATAATTGAACATCTCGGTGAAGATGTTGCGTTATTATGGCATTCACACATTTTGAGAATTCCCCTATTTGTCCGAGTTGGTTTTTGAACCGTTTTCTCTGAAAAGCAAGCAAAACGATCAATTAGGGTTTTCAATCTATCTGGAAATCTGGATTAATCAGAGAATTATGGGCATTATGAAAAAGTGCAAGAAATATCATGAATTCTCTGGAATTTTTCAGTAGAGACATTTATTTTTATGCGGGAAGTTCATCAAAAATATTTAATTATTTTTCGTGCACGACAATTTTGAAAAAACTATTCTCTGGAGACGATAAATCATTGATTTTCTGATTCATCATTAGCTCTCATAGAATTAATGGCAACTATATAGGCGTTTTCGGTATACTCACCAAACTAGACTGCTTTTTCTGAGCTTCTGCTTTTTTGGAGTCATCATTTTGTTTACAAATATTCATGGCTTCCTCGAACTTCTGGAATTCCTCTAAAGTTTCAATTGAGAAGTCAGTATCAAAAATGTCTGCCCACGATGTGATTGGTGCATTTGATTCAGCTACCACCGCCAGGTTTAGTTGTTCTACGTTATTGCGGAAGTCATACGATAAACTTCTTTTCGAGTTTCCAATTTTATTTCCCATCAACTCGAAACCCGAATCATCTTTAGTAGCCAAAAAATCGGCGAGGGCACCTAGAATGAAAAAAAAAAATGACGCATTCCAGGGATTGCGAAGGGAAACAACGGGTAACATTACCTAGACCAGGATCTAACATTTTTTCACGGAGTTCATCGATTTTTTTTTCTCTTGAAAACGGCTCATACTGGAGGCATCTATGGAGAATTGGGTGAAAATATAAATAATATATGCAGGGACACAAACGCACACACTCGCAAAGTTAAAATTTACTCATTCAATACGGCAGTAGCATTTTCAATCGACGATAAATGGGTTGTTGGGGTTACCGGAAACGAGATCTTGCAGCGATCAGAGTGTCTGGAGGAGTGTTCTTCAACATGATCGAGGACTGCTGATCTCATGCGAGCATCTTTCGAAACGCAAAGGCGATCTTGTTGGCTAAACGGTGGGAGTATCGAGGAACTTCTGACGCTTAAATTAATCTCGGGGCTTTTCATCAATCGGTGTGACGGACTTTGCTTGTCGTTGATGTTGGCCATGTCTGGAATGATATTCATATACAAGTTACGAATGTATGCAGCCGCTCAATGTATTTCAAAGTGAAGATAATAATGAGTACTACCTTTGAAGCCAGTAAGTGACATATTTTCTTTGATGGGATAAAAATGTCGATGTTTGGGGCTTCGTTTTTCAGGTGATGGCGATTTGGACTTGCTAGTATCTTCGTTCGCTTCAGAACTTGAAGATATACGTGGCAGAGTCCATTTAAGGATGTTTGACCGCTATTTCTCACTTTTGTCAATTTTTTGCTAATTTATCCCAAATTATTGGTTTGATAGGCGGGAAAAAGTGTATAATTTTTCTGTAGCTTAGACTCGCTATCGACTCCTAAAATTTCATTGTCGCAGACCCATTTTTCAGCGTTTTGTCTAAGGTTTTATGAATTTTCATACAAGCGTAGAGAAAAAAGCTCAAAAATAAGTTTACGGTGATAAAATTTTGAGAGTCCATAAATAATAATGTTATGCACAAATTGTACATTTTTTCCCGCCAAGAAAACCAAAAAGTTGGAATAAATCCTCAAAAGATTGAAAAAAAATGACGAATAGCGGTCGAACATCCTTAACGTGCTTATTCATTTTCTTCTCCTCTTCTTCCTCATAACAGTTCCTACATCATCGCCACTTGATTCCGACAACGAATCATGGTTCTTCAATACATGTCGTGCTCTCTTCCTTGGCAGAGTTACTACGGTACTTCGTTTCCTGACACTGTCGGGATCAGTGACGATATTTTCACTTTAGACGAGAGGCCTGTTCAGCCGACGAAGTCTAGTCTCATAGGTGTCTACGGATAATGATAAAAAAAATTACTTAACGAGCTGCTATGTTACAGGTGACAATGAATTATTCGCACCAAGCCTCATGTGTATATAATTCTTTTAATTAGATAAAATTCGTGGAGGATGTAAAATTTTCGGCTATTTTAGATAGCCATCAATTTGGAGAATTTTTAAACTTTGTCAGTCTTGATAATTACAAATGTTATAACTCCCTTATATCATTCGAATTTTATTTGCTATATTATATCTTAAATTGGCTCCTGCGAGACGTTCAATTCCTAATACTAACTATGCGATATGCAAAACAATTGAAGTATACAAATCGTTCTTACCTACCCATCCAAGGATTCTTAGATGTTCGTACATCTCCCAATCTTTCTCTGGTGTCTATCTTTTTTTTCGCCCACTCAGATATTAATCCAGAATTCTTTGCTGGTGGCCAATAGCACATCCATTTATTGTCATTTTCCATCATCCATACAACCGGTAAAAGCTCGACTACGCTTTTCCCATCTGGAGTTTCCTCTTTGAAAAAATGCACTTCGAAATCGACTTGTTAATCGACTTCGAAGTGTAATTAATTCAAGTGATGTGAACTATATAGAATGATTATCTGGTAAATTGAATTCCGACATTACGTCATTCATCCTTATATTTGCAACATGAGGTAGCAATCCACGATGCCTAAATATCGAAAACTTTGTCCAAAAAACTCCGAGCTTTGAAAAATCGCGAGCAGTGACAATTTTTCGAAATTGCCACGTTGATAAATAATCGATGAAATCAGATGATTCAAAAAAAAATACAAATCGGATAGGAATTTAATTCCTAAACGAATAGACATAATTGAGAAAATTAATTAAATTCAAAAAAAGCACTTGAGAATTCATAAAAATGCGGAACAACTGTATAAATTATTGAAAAATTAAAAACAAACTGCCGGTGCAGAGAATATCAAGTCGAAACAATGGGTTTAACCTCAAAATCTCGCCAATTTTGCGGATCATCACACGCAATTTATAAATTGTTTGGTGGCTTCTTAAATATATGATCATTGAATTTTACTTACCAAACTCAGTTGATATCACGTTCCTTTAAACTTTTAAACCATTAAATTCTTAATGAGCAGGGAAAGAAAGTCCGTTGGGGTGATGCAATAGCCTCCAAAACAACCGGCATGAACTGGCATCAGTACTCTCCTCTGCCCGCTTCCCTGTAATGCGACTCCTGCTGCCTGACGCCCCGCCACACAGCGAAAAATACCACGTGACTTCCCGCGTTTTCATTGAATTTTTTTGACATAGTAGATTACATACCTAGGCCAGCAAAGTAAGGAATGTCTCAGATCACATTTAGTTGTTGACAATAATGTGATCTGAGGCTTTCTTACTTGCTGACCGAGGTGTATATACTATTTTTCTGCTCGACAAAGCCGGAAAGCGGTAATTTCGTTTAGCGCAGCGGCCCGAAAGTTACCGCTTTCTGGCCGGAGGGCAGAAAAAGATTTTTCTTTCCTCTTCTCACTTTACACATCGCACAAGATACGATACGATATATTTATATAGCCAAAATGATTATTTTACACGTATGAACAATTTGCGTGGAGCAGAGTTATTGTGTAAAACTTTATGTTGAGGAGTACAGATTTACTGCGCACATCCGAAAGTTTGTCGAGGTTTTTCGATTTCGATAAACGTAGTTTCAGAACTCCTACTTGGTCGGAGGGACAAGGGACAGTAAATACATTCTCATGTGTTTTATTGATGTACCCTTCAATGAACACAGTCTCTGGTCTTAATTTCTCCTTCATATTTTGCCTTCACGAAAATTCGCTTGATCCACAGGATTCACCCGTTATGGAGTTGGACGACATTGTCTGGGGATTTTCCTCTAATTACCATATCTCGGTACCTTACAAAAGTGACATTTAGGACTTTGCATCCATTTTTATGAGAGTATTTTGATTGTTTTCGTAGAATGCATGCACATAATATTTCTTTTTTCTTCATTTTGATTACTGATTCACAATTCTCTCGGGCGTTCAAACGATTCACAATTTGAGCCAATGGTTGAGCAGTAGACCTCACCAGATTTTGGAATTTCCCTATAAAATTTTCCCCCCAAAATGCGGATAAATTACTCAACGAAGTTCCAAAGTGTCCGCGATCATCAGGTAGATGTATAAGATTGCGAATGTGTCCCACCTGTGAGTCTTCACGGTTGTAGGTCGGCATACAGTTTACGATTTTTTTTAAACATTCCTCAGCCCGATCACAACCATTTTCTGGCAGTTGAGTACTACACAGAATTCGACACCCAGTATACGAATATACGAAGTGGGTATACTCGTCTTTAGGTAATACACATCGTAAAACGATGGGGCTTATATATAGGACCATAAAAGAGCATTGTGTACCTTTCAGCGAGTATACTCCATGAGGTTAATTTTTTTCGCTGGAATTCACACGGAACCGATGCACTGATGTTACTCATAAGATTCTTCAAAGTAGCCAATTTATCTCGTGATATACTGCAAATCCAGTAACTCATCAGGTTCTTCAATAGATTGATGAATAAGAGATGCATATCTAAGGGGAAATGCTTTCCCGGATCGAATCCTGGGAGCTATTCAGAGCAGTGGGTTGATGTTCCCTATCCGTACGAGACACAAGACTTTCTTTAGTTCATTTTGGACAATCTGTTTCAGGGTAAACTCGTTTGCCATTAATAGTCACCCTTGGGGCTGTACAGCGCTCACAGTCAGAGAAGCCTTCAGGATTCTTGATGCACTTTAGATAAGCTCTAGCCGGTCCATCTGCAATGATCGCCACGATTTTGAACGAATACTTTTTATCATTGTCTATCAACCCCTCTAATATTAATTCTGCAGCCTCCCGTACAAAATCATCCACATACAGTTCCACAAATTTTGGCTTGGCATTCCCATAGTATAAACTTACTACAAATGGAGAACTCTCATAGTCGCCATGGATGATCTTCATAATTATTGGCCACACTTGACCTTCAGTATCATTGTCCAGAGCGACACCATCGATATGTACAAGAACACGAATTTCACTTTCAGTGTATATGGCAGAGCTCAATCGATTCCTCAATAGTACTTTTCGTAACCACGGCATAAAAAACTTTTTTGGCGATTGTGATGTTGCAGTCCGAGGCGAAGCCGAGGATTGCATTCACAATCGCCGAACAAGTTTTTTTGCCCGAGTAACGAACATTGTTTTTTGACAGGAAGGGCGTGGGCGGGTTTTCGCGCACGCGGAGCGTCACCCAAGGTTTGATTTCCTCTTTAAAACTTACGGCTTCATTTTGACGAGGGGGCTCATCAATTATGTCGCTGGAAAACTCATCAGTACTTCCATATCCTTGTACATTATGGTAATGGAATTGGCCGTGAGCATCATCACTATCTCCAGATAATTATTGGCTCTGATTAGCAGGTAAATTATCACTGAAACCTAGGGTGGCTCCGAACTTTGGATCGTTTGCAGTATTACTGTGGCAATTGCGTCCAGGAAGTACATTCTCGGCACCACCTCCATCGTCAACGTACACATCATCACTAACTGATTCATCACTTCTTAATCCATGTTCTCGTGTTAAATACCTGAACTTTTTCACTCGGGAATAACAAGACTACTCGAGTCGAGGCATTTTCTTTGCAATTGATTAGGTATATTATCAAGTTGAAGAAATCCAGTCCATTATTATTAGGATGGCGCGAACAGGTAATGTCGTAGCAACTCAGGAACGTTGATCAGATCAAAGTAGTTCATAAGGTCCGGCGTCCATCGTTGAGTATATGACAAATTATTTCACGTCCAAATATTTCAATCCAACTTGGTGTTTTTTTGAACACTAGGGCCACCCCAGCTGCAAGCAGCCGGCCTGTTGACCAACTTTTCACATGAATTGTTTTCTCATTTCAATGATTTGGGGTTTGAAATGAAATTTGAAATATTTTGATTTTCAATTTTTGTGATAGTTGAATTTGAGTTTGATTTTAATTTTTTTAGAATTGAATTTGAAAAGAAATATAAATGTTAGCATTGGAATTTGAATTTGAATTACATTTGAATTTGAAAAAAAAATCAACGTGCAATTGTATTTTAGAATTGGAAAAATGAAATTGTGAATTTTCAACTTCCCGATAGGAGAAGTTATTGTAATCACTCCGAAAATCAAAAGTAAAATTTTCACTTTTCTCGATGTTTGACGACATACTGATAAGGTTTCTGGAACATGTTCGTATGTGTGTGTCATGTCCGTCTGTGGATATAGAAACTTTGTCGAACGTTTCCGGAAGAACCAATGAACCAATTTGGTTTTTTTTATCCATGCGCCTCCATGGCGCCCAGGCCAGAAAGGAGTGTCACAGTGAAATAACAATTATTTCCATTGTTATTAACAATTTCAATTGCTTATAACGCTGTATCGCACGAAACATTATAGCTACGCAAAAATGTATTTAACAAATATTGTTGCTTATAACAAAATACATATTTTATCTCTTTTGACTTGTTTCGTATCTTTAACCGTTTCAGCGTTAGAACGTTATAAATAATCCGTTGGTCAGACATTATACACCCGCATACACACACACATACACACACCTATACATTAACATGGGAGAAACCTAACTCCCGAAACCAAGGGTGCCAAGGGTGGGCTCCCTATAACAGCCTACATATTAAAGAAGAAACCATGGCCAGTCCAACCATTGGAAAAATGATTACGGTGCAGGGAAGGGATACCCCAGTACCGGCGGGAGAGAGTGCCGAAGCAGGCTCGAGCTCGTCGAGATCCGACTACTGCAGCCCTCAAGAGGTGGACCACTTGGCCTCTGATGGGTCTACTACCCCAAGTGAAGAACTTCTGAAGAAAAGGCAAGCTGAAATGGTTAAGATTGATAACCTTTTAAAAGACTTGTTGGAGTATATCACTCCGAAGGCAAACGTTCACAAGCACATTAAGTTGCAGGTCAATAAGATGAAAAGCAGTTATGACCGTTTCGTGGCACTTGACAAAAAAGTGATCCCACAACCAATGGTGCAGACTGCTGACGCCCAAACTTCACCTCACCTAAGTGGGCAGCCGAAGAGAAAAGATATCTCACCTCTGGAGGAGAGAAAACTTCCACGACAGGTGAAAAGAAGGAAGGAAATGACCTTGGAGAACTCTGAGACTGCAAACTCAACCGAGGCCACGGAGAATGACCGAGTAGTTCGAAACCCTGCTATCCAGAACGTTACCTCGGATACGGGCGAAAGTTCCAGTTGGACAAAGGTCCAAAGGCAGGGAAAAGTGGCGAAGACACACCAGAATCAGCCTCGGACGAAGAAGAAAGCAGTAATCCGCCCTGATGCGCTAATTATTCGTCCCACGGGGAAGGATACGTACGCTGAAATATTAGGACGTATAAAGAAGGACCAAGGTGTCTACGCGGCTAGCTCATGCGTGGACAAAATCCGTAAAACAGCCTCCGGAAATGTTCTTTTAATTCTAGCGAGAGGAAAGAAGGACGAAGGTGTTGAGCTGGAGAAGGCACTAGTAGGAGCCCTCCAAAACGAAGCTAAGGTGTTCAATAAGGGATCTCAACAGGAACTCGAAATCAAAGACCTCGATGACGTCACTACCAAAGAAGACATACTTGATGCCCTGAGGAAAGCTGATGGCGCAGATAGTGATATCTCATTGAGTGCCATCAAGTCTCTTCGCAAGGCCTACAGAGGAACACAATCTGCTACGGTGGTACTCCCTGACGCTACTGCAAGAAATATACTGAGTAAGGGTAGTAAAATACGAATACGCCTGGTATATGCTCGCATCGTGACAGTGGTAAGGCCCATCAAATGCTTCAAGTGTTGGCACCACGAGCATCTTACCGTCAATTGCAAGAGCTCCATTGACCGATCAGACCTGTGTTACAAATGCGGCGAAAAAGGGCACAGAAGCGCCGATTGTAAAGCGTCTCCAAAATGCGTTCTATGCGTAGAACTGGAGCCCACGAAAGACAATGCCCATGTAACTGGTAGTATCAAATGTCCAGTCTACCAGGGTGCACTCCAGAAGATGCGTACACAGTCATAGTGCGGATGTTACAGGTGAACCTGGCTCACTGCACCACAGCACACGATCTGCTGACGCAGACGGTTCGAGACCTGAAAATTGAGGTTGCCGTCATTTCGGAACCTTACAGGAACCTATTTACCCAAAACTGGGTTACTGATACTAGCAATAAAGCCGTCATTTGGTCTTGCGGTGCTCTGCCGCTTGAAGCATATGACGGAGACCAACAGTCTGGATTCGTTGTGGCCAAGGTGAATGGTATCTATCTTTATAGCTGCTATGCACCACCAAGCCTTTGCTATGAAGACTTCACAGCGTTCCTAGATGAGCTTGTGGTGGATGCGAAACAGCATTTCCCAGTAGCAATTGCAGGAGATTTCAATTCCTGGGCAGTTGACTGGGGCAGCAAGGAGACCAACCAGCGAGGACGGGCTTTACTGGAAGCCATGTTGACTCTAGATATTGTCCTATTGAACGATGGAAATGAACCGACATTTCGGAGAGGACAAGCGAGGTCAATTATAGATCTCACTTCCGTCAGCAGTAGCCTGCTGAAAGGCAATTGTGCATGGGAGGTATCCGAGATTTATACTGCCAGTGATCATCGAGCGGTACTCTGGGTGGTGTCTGTTGGCAGGAGGTTCGCACCCACATCGGAAAGAACAAACGGAGTTGGCTGGAACGTGAGAAAATTCGACATGGCCTCCTTTTTTATGGCACTGAAAACTGACCCAATAGATAGTAGAAATCCCACAGCAAAAGTAGACGAAACCATGCGGAGAGTCACCGACGAATGCGATCCGACTATGCCCAGGGAGGTTAGTGGAAACCGACGGCCACCGGTATATTGGTGGAGCGATGATTGCGACTCTCCGCAAGGAATGTTTCGCAGCAAGGAGATCTTGCCAGCGCGCAAGGAAGAAGTCCAATCCCGAAAGCCTCGAAGTGAAGTATAAAGCCGTTAAGCGTATACTTGCTAAGGCCATAAAGCTTCGCAAATGAGACTGATGGAACGAGCTCTTGGCGGAAGTGGATAAGGACCCTTGGGGCAGTCCGTACAAGGTGGTTATGGCGCGACTTAAAAGCCAACCAATGCCATCACCGACCTGCTCCGCGCTTCTGGAGAGGATTGTGTCTGTTTTATTTCCCCAACAATCAAATCTCAATAGAACATATGGGAAGAACGATGGTGTGCCCAACATTGCGCTAGAGGCAGCCATTAATGCAGCACCCGGAATATTTCTAGACATATACAATGCTTGCATTTAAGAGGGTATCTTGCCCAACAGATAGAAGCAACAGAGAGTCGTACTTCTTCCGAAGGGAAAAAAGGCACCGGACGAGCCGTCATCACATCGTCCACTTTGTATGCTGGATACGGCGGGCAAGATCCTGGAGCGCATAATACACCAGAGAATGGAGGCAGTGCTGGAACCCCTGTTGGCCGAAGCTCAATACGGCTTCCGACGACGATGATCTGCGTTGGATGCTATAGATCGGGTGGTCAAAACAGCCCAAAAAGCAATCGAGGGCGGGCGATGGAAAGGAGGTACGAAACAATATTGGTTAGTTGTTACTCTGGACATCAAGAATGCTTTCAACTCAGTGCGGTGGGATTCCATCCTGGCGGCATTATCGAAGCTGCTGGTACCGGCATATTTGCAAAAGATGGTAGCTAATTACTTTACCGACAGAGTCCTTAGATATGACAGAGAAGTAGGTCCTAAAGCATATAAGGTTACTGGGAGTGTACGCCAAGGCTCAGTGTTGGGTCCTCTTTTGTAGAATATCGTGTATGACGAATTACTCAGAGGAGAACGCTCTTGCTATCATCAGTTGTTACGTCGATATTAACATATGGTATTCCTATATGGAGTGATGCATTACGAAGCCAAGCATCTCGGCGGCAAATTGTTCCAATCTACAAGCTGAGTGCCCTAAGAGTGGTTAGCGCATACCGCACAGTATCAAACGACGCTGTGTGTGTCATTGCTGGGATGCTACCTTGCGAAGTGCTAGCAGACTAGGGTCGGTGCATTTATACGCGCAGGAAATCAACCAACCTTAGCCAAGTGGAACTAAGAACGGAAGAACTCATCCACAGCATTGAGCGATGGCAGCTACTGTGGGACGCCTCGAATAAAGGCCGGTTGACCCATCGACTTATTCCGAAGCTGGATGTTTGGCTTGCCTGATCACATGGGTAAGTTAACGATTATCTAACTCAGATGCTCTCAGGGCACGGATGCTTCCGGGAATATCTTCACAAATTCAAACATGAAGATTCCCCGGATTGCCCAAAGTGTCAGAGAATACATGAAAATGCGCAACATGTCTTCCTTGCATGTCCGCGTTTCGACTTGCGACGATGTATATGAGAAACTACTCCACGCAAACCCATAAACGTTGGAAATCTTGTGGAAGTTATGCTGTCATCAGAGGCAGCATGGAACGCGACCAGCGTGTTTGCAATGGAGGTTCTGACCGAGTTGCGCCGCGAGGAGCTGCTACGGTAAAATATTAAAGTTATTGAGAAACTTCTCAAGAGAGAATTATTCCTTATGTGAAAATACACCTTTTATATGTGCTTACTTTTTTCCATAATTTGCGTAATTAAGGAGGTATGGTCGTCTGAGCAATTTAATATACGGGAACAGTGCATATCACCAGGGTTGTTCCTCATACAACTAGAATATACTTGGCGAATGGATATGTCGACAATTGCGATAATGATGTCGAAGAGAGTGATAATTAAGAAAGTACAGAGGTAGGAACGGTAACTATGCGGACGAGTTCCAGTTGAATATTTGTATGGGGCTTGAAAATGAAACTGAATCGATCACGTGGAGTAATCATTAGTTTTCAGTTCAATTATTGATCTCACTGTTGGGTTTGCACATCGCCATGGTTGCGTTCTTATGCTGTTCTGAAATACAAAATCGGGAAGTTTTGTTTGTGCCCCGTAGGGGGCACACACATTTGCACCCCACTAGTTTTCCCTTGTTAACTTTCTGATTTAGGAAGTTATTGTACTCACCCCGAAAATCAAAAGTGAAATTTTCAGAAAATCTTCACTTTTCTCGATGTTTGACGATATGCCGACAAGGTTTCAGAAATATGTTCATATGTGATACGATGGCAGGCGGTCTACGAACCCTCGCACCCCCCCCCCCCCCCCGCGCGACGGGTCGCGTTCGGTCCCGGCTGACGGTCTCACTTCATGGGTACCGCCGATAGCACACACGGAATGTTCCTGCCGTCGGTCAGAGTCCGTGAGAAAATATTTTTCAGAAAAAATATTTGCAGCGAGCTGAAATCGAACGCGGGACCTTTAGAATAGTAGGACACTACACCAAAGCCCCGTCTGTGTGTGTGTGTGTTTTTTTTTTTTTTTAAAGGAAAAAGAGAAAGAAGGAAGCCAACCTCCTTCCTCACGCTTCCTTCCTTCTCTTTCCTCCCTTTTTTTTTTTAAATCTTTATTGAAAACAAACCAAAAAAACCTGCAAATTAAAAGTACAAAATACAGAAAAAAAACCAAAACAAGGGACAATACCCCTTGGCCTACACTGGTAGAAGGACAACCTTCTATATCCCAGTATCCCCAAATCACGACGGAACATCTGCGGAGTAATACTTCGTTGCGTAGGGGACGACAGTCGCGGCTTCCTCAGTAGCGAATCCTTTCCGGTCGTTCACGGTAAGAAGATCTTCCATTTACTCTGGATTTTTCCGAAGCTGCTCCTCGCGGCGCAGCTCTTGCAGAACCTCCATTGCGAAATCGCTTGTCGCGTTCCATGCTGCCTCTGATGACAGTGATGACAACGGAAAAACTTCCACAAGGTTTCCAACATTAATGAGTTTGCCTACGCTATTTTCCCATATACACCGTTGGACGTCGAAACGCGGACATGCAAAGAGAACATGTTCTGCGTTTTCCTGAATTCCCTGACACTTTGGGCAATACGGGGAATCTTCATGCTTGAATGTGTGAAGATATTCCCGAAAGCACCCGTGTCCATGTGATCGGTCAAGCCAAACATTCAACTCCGGAATAAGTCGGTGAGTCCACCGGCCTTTGCTCGAGGCGTCCCACTGTAGCTGCCATCGCTGGATGCTGTGGTTACGTTCTTCTCTCCTCAGTTCTACTGGGCTCAGCTCAGTTGATGTTTTGCGTGTGTAGAGTCGCCTACGCTCCTCCGCTAGAACTTCGATAGGTATCATCTCAGCAATGACGCACACTGCTTCGTTGGATGCTGTCCGGTATGCGCCAGCCACCCTCAGGGCACTCAGCCTGTAGACTGGAACAACTTGCCGTCGTGCTGCTTGACTTCATAGGGCATCTGTGCATATGGGGATTTTGGCCCTCCAATGTTCGGCATGAGTCTTGCAAGGGCAGTCCTCACTGCACCCGCCTTACTGCTTGCATGTTGGGCTTGTTGTCTAAAACTGAGTCGGGCATCAACCATAATTCCTAGGTACCGTATATAGGGCTGGGAAGTTATTTTGTGCTCACCGACTTGCTGCGTGATTGTCTCCAATTTCTTTCGGCTTGTGATGAGTAATGCCTCAGTCTTATGCTCTGCAAGTTGTAGACGAATCGAGTGGTCAGCTCGAAAATGAGCTGAAGCGTGAATAGATGTCTTTCCACGATAGTTATAGCCACGTCATCTGCAAACGCCATGAGCTTTGCCCCCGTCGCCAGTGCCAGTTTCAGCAATTCGTCGTACACGATATTCCACAGAAGGGGCCCCAACACTGAGCCTTGAGGTACACCCCCAGTCACCTTATATGTTTTGAGGCCTACTTCTGTGTCATACTTGAGAACTCTGTCGGTGAAGTAGTTACCTACCATCTTTTGGAGATATGCCGGTACAGATAGCTTCGATAATGCAGCCAAAATGGAATCCCACCGTACCGAGTTGAAAGCGTTCTTGACGTCCAGAGTAACAACCAAACATTATTGTTTCGTACCTCCTTTCCATCGTCCGCCCTCAATCGCTCTCTTCGCTGTTCTCACCACGAGTTCAATAGCATCCAACGTAGATCGTCGTCGCCTGAAACCATATTGACCGTCGCCCAACAGGGGTTCTACCGCTGCCTGAATTCTCTGGTGTACTATGGGCTCCAGAATCTTGCCCGCCGTATCCAGCATACAGAGTGGACGATATGATGATGGTTCGTCCGGTGGCTTTTTCCCCTTGGGGAGAAGTACGAGCCTCTATTGTTTCCATCTGCTGGGGAAAATACCTTCCTGGATGTACGCATTATACATTTCGAGAAACATTCCGGGTGCTACATTGATGGCGGCCTTCAACGCAATATTTGGCGCACCATCGAGACCGGGGCCTTGTTGTTGCCCACTCTACTACAGGCCTGCAACAGTTCCTCAGCTCTAATCGGCGGTATTCCGTCGATGATAGCGCCCTCCATCTGTTTTTGCTCCGCACTCATTTGTTGGGGGAATAAGACTGAGACAATTCTTTCCAGAAGCCTAGGACAGCTTGGTGATGGCATCGGCTGGCTCTTGAGTCGCGTCATAACCACCTTGTACGGTCTGCCCCAAGGATCCTTTTCCACTTCCTCCAACAGTTCGTTCCAGCAGTCTCGTTTCCGAAGCTTCATGGCCTTGGTGAGCTTACGCTTAGTCGCTTTATACTTCAGTTGAAGGCTTTCGGAATTGGATTTCTTCCCTGCACGTTGCCAAGTTCTTCTCGCTGCGAAGCATTCCTTGCGAAGCATAGCTATTTCATCGCTCCACCAATCTGACTTTCCTGGGCATACTCGCGTCGCAGGCATCGGTGACTCTCTGCATGACTCCATCCACTTTTTCGGTGGCATTTCTGCCACCTACTGAGTCGATCTTTAATGCCGCAAGAAAACTGGTGATGTCGAATTTTCTCACAGTCCAGCCGGTTTCGTTTGTTTTGGTCACTGTGGGCGCGGACCTCCAATCAACCGACACATCCCAGAGTACCGCTCGATGATCGCTGGCAGTATAAATCTCGGATACCTCCCATGCACAATTGCCTTCTATTGTTATTAACCATTTCAATTGTTTATACTGCTGTATCGAACGGAATATCATAGATACGCAAAAATGTCTGTAATAAATGTTGTTCCTTATAAAAAAATTCATATTTTGTCTCTTTTGACTTTGTTCGTATCTTAAACCGTTTCGGCGTTAGACCGTTATAAACAATTGCAATCATTTAGAACGAGAAAAGTGAGAGATTGGAAAGCTTATCGTATCTAATTTAATTGATTGGTATCTAATGGTAACCTTATGGAATCTAATTGATTGGTATCTAATGGTAACCTTATGGAATCTAATTGATTGGTATCTAATGAATGTTGTTCCTTACATGAAGAAAGGTGTCTAGTGTGACATTTTTTAACTTCCCGATAGGAAGTTATTGTAATGACCCCGAAAATGAAAAGTGTCAGATCGATGGAATTTCCGCATTGGCATCATCCGGACACGTTTTCAATGAAATGTCTGTGTGTGTGTGTGCGCGCGTAGTATGTGCGTATGTGAGCATTTTTTGTGACAAGGGTTCTCCTGAACAGCTGGACCGATGTGATTTTTTTCTTTTTTCAAAAATTACATCTAGCCGTTGCGGTGAGTATGAAACATAATTCCTTCAATTGTTATTAACAATTCCAATTGTTTAAAACGTTGTATTACAAAAACTGTGGGAGATAGAGGAAAAAGGTTCCAACGAATGTTCTTCTCCATATGACGATACATATTTCATGTTGAATGACTCTTTTTCTGAATTGCGCTAATTTACGAGATATCGCTCAATTAACAATGTTCGTTGTTTATAACGCTGTATTTCGATAACGATCACAGATACAAGAAAAAGTATCAAACAAAAGTTGTTCCGCTCATAGAACTACCTATTTCATGTTGTATTACTTTTTTTGCTAGGTCTCATATTTTACGAGATATTGATAAAAATCGTAATAATCGATTAATAGTTGAATTTGCGTTACTGATATACAACTTGACTTTATACGTATATCGTCACACATAGATCCACTATCAGCAAGTTATAGATGCGACCCGTCGAGGGTGACACTCACATCCCATTTATTTCAACTTAAAATATGAGCCCGCGCGAACAGTAACATGGCGACGTTCATTTCACAACCAATTAGACTGAACACGAACGAAAATATTACGGCGGACCACATGACAGCCCATGACAATTGAAATTAGTGTAATGGGCGCTGTCATGACATGGTTGGTCATTTTTAGGAAGGATTAGTGGTGGATGAAGTCGACGATGCACAAGCAACACTTTTAGCCGAAGACGTGTCTGGAAAAAAACACGGTTATGACACTCAGAGTACGTAACTATCGCGCGGGACTAGAGTACGCGTGCCGTGTAGATGCACAAAAGCAAAAATTTTTTTTTTTTTTTTTCTACTCTTTCTCTATTCGTATTCACCCACGTAACCGCTGGTAGGCATTACTTCATGGGCAATACTACGGATCAGAGTACCCACCCATTGCGGCTGGGGCCGACTTCGCCATTTCAGCTCATCGTATTTCTAATCACAGGGTAAACCTCCAGAAACCCCTGTGATACGATGGCGGGCGTCTACGATGGAACCCTCCCCCCCCCCCCCCCCCCCCCCCCCCGCGCGACGGGTCGCGTTCGGTCCCGGCTCACGGTCTCACTTCATGGATACCGCCGATAGCACACACGGAATGTTCCTGCCATCGGTCGGAGTCCGTGAGAAAATATTTTTCAGAAAAAATATTTGCAGTGAGCGGGAATCGAACGCGGGACCTTTAGAATAGTAGGCAGACACTCTACCCACTACGCCAAAGCCCCGTCACGACAAAAGCAAAAATGTTTCTGCGCAAACGTCAATCAAATATATTTCTTTTATATAGGGAAATTTTATTATCTTCCCGGTAGGGGAAGTTATTGTTTTGCCCCCGACAATGAAAAATCGATTTTCCATCAGATCTCCACGTTTCATGGTATTTCTGACCATTCTAGACTATTTAAAACAAAAGGTCCGTATGTGTGTGTGTGTATGTGTCACGGCGCATGTATGTGGTCAATATTTTTGGTCAACGGTTTCTTGTGAAGGAATCATTCGATCAAGGTTGTTGATGACTCAAACGGAAGAGTTTCATGTAACTTAGACCGGATTAGATTTTTAGTGGAAATGGTCCAGTACTTATATTGTTATTCACAATTTCAATGTTTATAGTGTGCCACTGCATGAACTATTAGAGTTAGCGCAAAATTGATATCAGAAAAGTTGTTTCCCATACAAAAATACGTATTCTATGTTGAATGACTTTTTTCCATAATTTACATAATTATGGAGCTATGGCCGTCTCGACCATTGTGTATGTAATAAGCGAATGAATGACCTCGGCGCTGTCATGAAGGCCTCAATCGAAGCATTTTCGTGCAGAATCGAGCGGATTACATTTTGGATGGCATTCGTGCAGAGTATTGCAAGGAATATAGCAATGTATATTGGAGAAGAATAAATTTGGTTCGTTATGCTGAAATACCAAATCGGGAAGATTTTTTGTGCTCCGACTGGGGCACACACATGCTCACACCACTAGTTTTATTTTTTTTCTAGTTTCTATTGTGTCAGGCAATATTGCGCCATCCCGTAACACTTTCTCTCGAACACTTTTCGACCGTTTTATTCTTTCGTACTAAGATTAGCGGATGAAATGGGCATCAATGAATAGAGAATTCAATTCTCTTTCGCTAAGCGTTGATTTCATCCCTTAAAATTAGGAAAGAGGGCACAGATAAATTGTTTAATCGCGCCCAATTTTTTCAACAATCCACATTAATCGTAGTACACAATATTATATGCGTTGGGAACGATTATCGAGGCTCGAGCAAGCCTCTGTTCAGCCTCGACTTGTTGAGCCTCCAGAATTCTAGCCTGAGCCAGGGCAGAACTGAGCCTCAACGCGAGCCTTGTTAGTCAGCCTCGATTCAAGGCTGGGCTTCGCAACCGAAGTAAGCCTGCCACAACCTTACGTTTTTGAGGCTCGATGAGGTAGGGCTTAGAGAAGCCTGTCATGATCGTCAGCCTTCGACATTCCTACCTGGGTATTGGCAGCCCCTATTCAAGTAACGCGCATAAGTCTCATCCTCTTGCTCGCCATGCGTCTACTGAAGAGCTTTTACAAGTGCTGTTGAAATATTGTGCAATGCGCCATATTAAGTGATCTTTCAGGTTCAAGTTGCTGAGTCTATTGTCCGGCCATGTGATTTGTTTCCAGTCTGTTATTTTACGTTTGATTTCTTTGATCACCTAGTTGGTTTTAATGTAGTGGTTTCGAGTTTTTTGTCGTCTTAGCTTAACATATCTAACTTTCCGATTTTTCGGGAAGTTATTGTATGTATGTATGTATATGTTTATTGTTCCCCTAAGGGTTACAATGACTTCCGCCCCCTCTCTCATCTTAACACATCAATCCTTAACATACGGAATTTTAGGGCTTCCGTCCCCTTTACAAAACTCTTACACATGGCAACCTTAACCTAACCTTAACCTAACATTAACCTTCACTTTACCTTCTAATACATTCCTCTTACCCAACTAAATCAACCATATTCACGCCAGAGCATTTGAGTGGGACTTCGGCTTCCGGTCTTGTCGGGGAAAGTTCTCAAAACTTTTTTTTTTTTTTTTTTTTTCTCCCGCCCTGCAAATCTCCCTCCCACTTACCCTCCATCCCATTCCTTTCTTTCCTCCACCTTTCTCCCCTGCTTCTCCCATTCCACCATCCATTTTTCCCCGGCACCATCCTCTCCGAGAATCTCACACACTCTCTCCCACACACTCCTGCGGCTATCCTCCCCCCCCCAAACATTCCTCCATCACATGCCTCCATGTTTCCCGTCTATTTCCACACTTCCTGCATTTCGCCATTCTTTCCTCCGCCCAGCTTCTATCCCCTCTCATCCCTTCTCCTAATCTAAATCTCGCAACTCTGTTCCATCTCTCCTCCCCCCATTCATTCTCCAAATACTTCGGTATCCTTTCTGACACTACCCCCTTATACCAAATGTTCTTTGCCTCCATTATCCTCTCCCATCTTTCTCCACTCTGCCTTTCCAATTCCATTTTTTCCACTTCTTCTAACTTTTCTAGCTCTCTCCCCCCTCCCTCTCTTTCTTCACCCTTCCTCTCTAGACCCCTCTTCTCTCTGAACACCCTCCTCCGCTCTTCCCACCTCAACACCTCCTTTCTACCCTCCCGCCCTTCAATTTCTCTCAGGCACTCTCTTGCTATCTTACTCCCTTTTCCCCTTCTCTGTTTTACCTCAAACATCCACGCTCTTTTCACCGCTTTCAGCCATAATTTATTCCTTTTCAGCTCTTCTCTTATCATATACCCCGGTGTCCCCCTTCCTACTCCCAATACCCATTTCAAGTACCTTTCCTGTATCTTCTCTACTCTTTCCCACTCCTCCCACCCCCATATCTCTGCTCCATAGCTCATCACCGACCAAATCAGGGTGTCAAAGAGCCATACTCTCCTCTTCCAGTCCTTCCTGAATCTTCTTTTGCCGATACCCCACACCTGACCCATTACCCTTGCTGCCTTCCCTACACGTTCTCTTACTTGTCTTCCTTGACTTCCATTTTCCTGAAACCAGTACCCCAAGTAGCAAAATTCTTTGACTACCTCCACCGGTCTCCCTGCTATCTTCCATACTCTTTCCTTTTTCAATGCCCTCCCTCTATTTTTAAAAACCATCAACTTCGTCTCCTCTACATTTATACCCAGATCTTTTTCCCGCATATACTTTTCTATAAAATCCATCATCATCCCCATCGCTGCTCCATGCCTAGCCATCAACACCATGTCGTCTGCATAGGCCAACGAAAAAATTTTCGTCGGTCCTAGCTCGATTCCTCCTTTCCATTTTTCCCGCAGCTTCTCCTCTAGATCCGAAAGCAAAATGTTAAATAGTATCGGGCTTAGTGGGCACCCCTGCCTCACTCCCCTCGCTTTTCCTTCCTCAGTTGCTTTTTCCACTTCTTTCTCAAAATTCCTCAATTCTTGACCTTTTTTCATTTCACACAGCTTATTATACTCCCTTTTTTCGTCTTTGTACTCTTCCCAAACCTTTCTACCCTGCCTTGTGGCCCGCAGTGTCCTTCTAACCTCCTTCTTCTTTTGCCTACACTCCTCGTCCCACCAGTCCCCCCATCTTTTCCTCCTCACCTTCTTTCTTCTTTGTATATCCCCCTTTACTTCCTCCACTTTTTTCCTTATTTCTTCTACCAATGCATCTACTGATTCCTCCTGCGCCCACCTATGCCCCTCCAATTGCCTCTTCAATTCATCTCTTTCTTCCGCATCCCAAAATGCTATTCGCTTCACTTTGCGTCCCTCCTTTTTCCTTTCCTTCTCCTCGATTTTTCCTTCTGTCAGTGCGGTTACCATTACCGGGAAATGATCCGAATCACACTTATCCCCTACCTTAAACCTCTCCACCTCCCTTCTTCCTCTGTCATTCGTTATTACGTAATCAATCACCGTCCTACTTTTCCCCCCAAAGGTGAATTCCCCCATTCCATCTCCTTCACAGTTCCCATTCAGTATCGACCATCCTGTCTCTTCCACCACCTGTATCAATCGCTTCCCTCCTCCATTCACCTTTTTGTCTTTTGATGCTCTATAACCTTCATTTTTCCCTCCTGCCCCCTCTGTCCATCCCCCTTTCGTTCCAGTTCTTACATTGAAATCTCCTCCAATGAACATTGGTTCATCCCCTCCTGTCCCCATCACTTCCTTCATTCTCTCCAGCTTTATATCCAGGTCCTCATTTACATACACTCCCACAATTCTCCATTCTTTGTCTCCCATGTTCATTCTTCCCACTATCCATCCTTCCATATCCTCCCCCGTTCCTCCCTCCTCACTCCAATTTGCCTTACACCTGCTTTTTTTCACCCCCATCATCATCCCTCCCATGCATCGTCCTTTCTTGTTTCGTTTCGATGCAAATTGTACCTTCCACCTGAAATCCTTCGGTATCTTGTGTTTTATATTCTCCCATCCCTTTTCATCCATCCATGTCTCCATTAATACCACGGCGTCCCATTTACCTATGGTTTCCCAAAAAATTTTATCCTTCTTTCTTACTCCCGCCACGTTCCAAAACACTAATTTTACTTCCTCCTGTTCTATTCCTCCTCTCTCTCTTTGTACTGCTTTCCTCTGCGTATCTGCTACTTCCTCTCCTTCTCCCACTTCCTTTATACTTGATTCCCCGCTACCTCCTTCTCTATCTCTTCCCTCCTATATGCTCTGTTTCCCTCCTCTCTGCCTTCTCGCCTATCACCATTTTCCTCTTCCCACCTCACTCCTCCTCCGTCAACCAGGTTCCCTTTTTTCTCGTCCCATATCCACAGCTTCCTATCTATCCAAATCCTCCCTCTGCCCACTCTAGTTATCTTGTTCCATTCCATTTCCATCTTTGCCACCCTTTCCAGCTCCCACTGTATTCTTCTTTCCCTCCACGTCAAATCATTCTCCAACCTTTCCCTCCTACCCTTCAATCTCCCTCTGTTCAATATCACCGTTGCCTTTTGTTCCTCAGTTTCAAAGCCTATAACCACTGCCTCCCTCCCCTCCCTGTCTTTTCTACCAAGTTTCCTCACCCACTTAACCTCTGCCTCCGTACCTATGTAATCCTTTATCCATCTTTGCACTTCCTCCTTCCCATCTCCCTCTCCTAGTTGTATTCTTCTTATCACCATATTTTTCCTTCTTCTCTGTCTCTCCTGTATCTCTTCTTTCCATTCCAACTCCCATATTCTCTCCTCCAGTCCACTCCCCCTCCCTTGTTCCAATGCCGTGAGTCTCCCCTCCACCTTATTTTTCTCCTCCTTTCTTTCTAACTCCGTCTTTTCTACTTCACTTTTCATCTCATTTACTGTTTCCAATATTTCCTTCTTTTCTTTCTCCCATTTCTCATCCCATTTCTCCCAAATTTCTCTTGTCCTTGCTATATCGCCCCTGGTGAACTCTCCCTCCTTCTTTACAACTCCAATTGTCTCTTCTAATGTTTTTTTCATGTCCGTTTGAAACTTTTCTATCATTAGTTCTACGCAACTCACTATCTTTTTACCCTCCTCACTCGATACATCCTCTTTCCTTTTCTTTATCTCCTCCTCGTCCCTCATCTCTTCATCCATTTCCCTCTTCCTCTTCTCCTCCTTTCTACTTTCTCCGTCTGTATTTTCCCCCCTCCCGCAATCTTTATTCCACAGGTCCTGTACTGTGTTACTTCTTTTTCCTTTTCTCTCTCTCTCCAATCTTTCTCTTATAAGCTTTTGCGGACCCGGCAACCTTCCTCTTTTCTTCCTTCCCAGCAAACTATTCACACTACCTCCACTCGTCCCTCCCGTTTCTCCTTCCGATACTCCCGTGGCTTCCGAAAATTCACCACCCGGCGACTCATACACAGTGTCCTTCTGCAGTCCCTCATCTGCCACCGTCCCCCTCTCCCTACTACCCTCCTCCTCATCCTCAGTGTTCCCCTGCCCTACTTTTGATACCGTACTCTGCCAATAATTCCCTTTACTCATCCTCTCTTCTTTACCAACCTCCCTCCTACCTTACCCACCTTCCCTTTCCTTTACCTCTCTTCCCTTCCCGCCCCCCTCACCGTTCCCCTCTTCGCCTGACTCACTGCTTTATCACCTACCGCAATAACCCTTCCTACACCTTCCTATCTACCTGCCTACCTGCAGTGTCTCCTTTTATTCTGTTCTCATGCACCCTATTAATTCCTTTCTCACTCTTAGTTTCTCCCCCATTCACACATCCCATCCACTCTAACCTCAAACTTTCCACGTGCACTCTCCTTACACTTCTCCTTCTCACCCTCACTCTTTTACCCTTTTCCTTGCCCACCCTTACTTTCTCCACCCTTTACCCTCCAAATTACCACCTTTGCTACACATACGTCTCCTAAAAACACTCGAAATCACTCCGCGCCACAAAACTACTTGTATCTCCTATCAGACCGGAAACGGAAGTCCGAGGGAAGTTATTGTAATAACGCCAAAATCCAGATTTATTTTTTCATCATGTGACTATGGTTTTAAGTATATAAAAATGATCCTCGATAAATTCTGAGTTAACGTTTGTGTGTGTGTATGTACGTGTATGTATGTGTGTGTTTTTTAACTTGGCGATTATTCGGGAAGTTATTGTAATGACCCCGAAATCGATATTTTTCCTTTCATCCTGTGACTGGGGTTTTAACCCATTCCGGCACGAGTGCTGTCCCCACTCTGCCGGTTCGCCGGGATCAGCCGGAGAGGGGATGGCGCGCTCAGGCCCGTATTGAGCTGCACCGTTGGAAAAATTGAGGCCCGTATACATGGTGTGACACAAAAGCCAACATTTGATTTATAATTAATTTTTATTGAAACCATTTGCTTATCTCGAAGAAAATAATTCAATATAACAACAAAAATACATTTTATTTTGGAAGTACGGTAATAACACAGTCGTTATGAACTAGAGATTTTGACTCTTCAATATAGTTTTTGTTGATCAATCTCAAAACTGTCCCCTGATATTGACTCCTGATTGTTTTCATTTTGGCGAAGAACTTCTAAACAGTTCTACATATCGAAGGGGTCTTGATCTTCGGTTAACAATCATTGACGACGTCAATAGAAAATTGGTGGAGTAAGACTCTGTCATCGGATTTTTGTTTAGTCTTCTGAATTTAGGGCCTCGTGAAAACCATGAGCTTCCATGAAACAAATGTCTTTGCATAGCGCCACTTTGCAACCTTTACATTGCCAGGTAGTACGAATCGCTGCATTTTTCTTGGTTTTGATTCCATTGCGTGCGCACTGAACTTTCCAATTCGTGCGACACATTTTTCAAAGAATTATTGTTGATTATAGAATTGGAGATACTCTGTTTTCGCGAAGAATAATCTCCAATCATTTGTGTCACTAGAGTTTGTCGAAAGTCAAGATATTCAGGAGTTTCACCGCGATTGTGGGGTCTCAATGTCATCTCACGTAAAATACAAGCGTTGAAAATGCATACGTTGATAATGAAGTACAGCACGTATTTCCACCACTTGACATTTTTACGACCAACTGAATAGTAGGGTAATTTCTGATCTCACAAATCTACGCCTCCCATGCTTTCATTGTACTTGGCGATGGGTAGTGGGCACTGTATGGACGGTTGTGATCCTCCTTTCTGTCTTTGAATTTTTTCAACACGTACGAGAGGGTTACAATTGTTCGAAATAAGAGGAACATCTCGCTTGTCATGCCAAACGGTGGCTGTAGTGTCACTTTTTTGCATTTGAATACCATCACCAGGCTTCAACTTCTACTTAGCTGGTTTCCAAAATTCATCGGGCCACTCCTTTCGGTTCGTTCTCATGGTGCCACAACTGTAGAAACTGCGTGCTTTGAGAAGACTTACAAGACGTCCAGACGAAAATAAATTATCAAAAAAAACGTGATAATAATGACCAGAGTATGGTTTCGTCATATTCAGCACTACATGTTCACCTCCGAGTAAATCTTTATCTTATGATGGTTCTTTTTTCCCTAGATAAATTGTCATTCTTAGCACGTGCCCACTCTTTGGCTCGGCAACCGTCCATACTTTAATGCCCCATTTGATCGGCTTAGTTGGCGTATGTTGTTTGAACAATAATCGTCCGTTGAAGGCTGAAAAAACTCACGAAAACTCTCTGCCACTTCCAGCACTGGTCGGACCGTTGCTAATAAGTCACTTTTATCTAGGCTCTTTTCGTCGACGAGATGAAGATACCTACTAATCTGCGAAAAACGTCTAAAAGTAATTGCATTCGAAACCAGTGGACATGATACGAACTCTTCAAAGAAATAATGTCTGACAGTTGGTAACTTAACGATACCCATGTATATCTGGGTCCCAAAGTACGCCTTGATTGCCTCTGCTGTGACTGGTCTCCATTCTTTATCAACATTACCACTAACTTTTTCAGAATACTATTTGTTAGTTTCGAGTGCCACATTTTCATAAAACTCATCTCGCAGAAACAAGCCTAAATAATCGGATTCAGAAGCATCCACCGGTAAATCATAACGCGGCCCTCTACGGAGTAGAAAATCTTCAGGAAGGTGATCTTCGACCAGCGTTGACCACTGCTCCGATTTCCGGCTATCAGATGTATCGTCTTCTGATTCAGAAGAGTAATCCCATGGCCGTTCAGATTCATCACTCTCATAATCCTCTGAATCGTCACCGTCAGCTTGTTTCGGTTTTTCACTCGATATCCTTCGATTGGTTGATCTCGGTTCACGTGCAGGTTTTACAGTTGTAGGTTTCGTTATTGATGGTGTTTTGATGGATTATTTTTCGTTGGCGGTTTTTTGGTTGGCTGTTTTTTCGTTAACTGTTTCTTCTTCGTTGAACTAGAATCTGTTGTGTGCGTCTGTGGTAGCTTTTTACCACCCATATTGGATCCAAAAGTCTGTAATTGACATAGGCACTGAATAATGATGAATCCATTGGCCACTTGTCTCCAAAGAAATTGAAAAGGAGGATTGTGTAAAATTCATCGTTTTTCTTGCTTTGAAAAAACGAAAAATCAACAGCGAAACGATCAATAAAATCGAATCATTTTCGATATGGTATGAATTATGTTCGGATATTTCAAAATCCAAAGAAGATAGTGATACTTTGATATAGGCCCTTTTCGTAGTGCAGAAGTATATCTACGAACAAGGTCCTCATACAAATTTAGCTATCTGCCTTTAATTACGAGATATTTGGCAGAAATACTACGCAAAGCTGACTTGCTTTGAACTGATTGATCCCCTCCCATATTGAAATCGAATAAAAAAACAATCCAGACATACAGAGGCTGTTGATGGTTGTTTTCACATTCTCCATTCAATTTAATAGTTCAAAATACTAAAAAAAAAAAAAACAAAAGAAGACTCATGTAAATTTTCAATTGACTTACCTTTTATAACCTCAATTCAATCTTTCATTGGCTCACAGCTATCATAACTCCCCTAAACACATATAGAGGCCGTAATGATGATAAAAATCAAAATTGCGAATGCCATTAAAAAATAAGAATTTTATAAGGAAAAAAAGTTGTGTATTTCTCGCGTAAGACTCTGGATACGTTCCTGAGAGTCACAGCGGTGGGAGCCTCATCGACGCTCTGACATGCAAGTGCAGGTCCAACATACTGACACTACGTGCGCCGATTGGCCATACCCCCACCACGCTCACACGGATACGTTTCATGACTTTCGTGCCGGAATGGGTTAAGTATACCAAAATGATGCCCAACAAATTTTGAATCGATGTGTGTGTGTGTGTGTGTATGTCTGTATGTATGTGTGTTTTCGCAATTTTGATCCTAAGTTTCTCACGAACGAATGAAGCTATCGAGACCGTCAATATTGGAGTCGAAGCGTTTTTATGTAACTTACAGGGGATTAGGTTTTGGGTGCAATTGGTCTAGGATGTATATTGTTATTAACAACTTTAATTATTTATCACGTTCTGTTGCATAAACTATTAGAATTAGCGCAAAATTTATATAAGAAAAGTTGTTGCCCGTATAAAATTGTGCATTTTATGTACAATGATTTTTTTCGCAAACTTGCATAATTAAGGAGGTATGGCCGTCTCAAAAATTATGTCTGTAGTGTGTGAACGAATGATCACAGTGCTGTCATGAAGGCCTCAATCGAAGCATTTCCGTTCAGAATCGGGCGGATTGCATTTTGGATGACATTCGTGGAGTATGTATGCAATGTTAGTAACAATTGCAATTGTTTATACGGTTCCACTGGGTAAAATATTAAAGTTAGCGGGAAACTTATCGGAAGGAAACTATTCCTTATATGAAAATACACATTTTAAGTAGAATGATTTTTTTCCCTAAATTGATTTAAAATTTTTGTCGATTTCTCGAGAATGATTGGAAATTCTCAAATACTCAGTTTTTTTAAATGTTTGAGAAGTTTTTCAAAATTTTACAAAACTTTCCCAAATTAAAAAAAAATTACCAAACATTTTCAAAAATTTTCAAAATTGTTGCAAACCGACATCAGTATTTGTTTTGAGTCGGTGTCGTGCGGAAGCATGTCTACCGCTCTCTGCGAAATATAAATTTCAAACGTACCGCACTTCTAGGACAGTGAAAATATAAACCGAGTAAGAGTTTTAGCACAAAAGTGTTAAACTTAAAAAACCTTAAAATTTTCTCGGCTCTGAAAAGGAAAGCCAAAATGAGTCCTCCGATGAAAGACCCAAAAAAAAACAAAAAAAATTTGTTACGAAACCTTCGACCGGTGTGAGCTCAATTCCCGCTCGCCTACCTCACTTCTAATGGACCTCAAGAGGTTCAAAAGCAAACTTCTGTCCCTCCAATAATCATCGATAATAAGAAACTGGAGACCAAAAAACTAATCAATTTTCTGCAAATCAACGCCGCAGATAAAAATTTCAGAATGGAACTTAATGGAAGTACCACGATCGTTCATCTACGAACCACCGAGGATTACAATAAAATCACAAGCATTCTGAAAAAGCACAATTATAATTTTTTCACCTTCGGCCATAAAAGTGAGCGACCAAAGAAATTTATTTTGAAAGGGCTGCCCAGCAGCTCTTCAAATGCCAAAATTCTACCTGAATTATCAAAACGAGGCATCAACGTACTTTCCGTTCGCAAGTTCGTAAAAGTAAACAAAAACGAAGACACAAAACAAAACAGGCCACTACCAATCTTCGCAAATACAATTGGCCCGGAAATAACCTTGAGCAGCTTTGCTGCTATTAAAACTATTTTCTATCACACGACGAGGATAGGAAAGTACGTGAAATCCGAGCAAGCGACCCAGTATTTCAGGTGCCAAAGGTTTGGCCATGCAAGTCAGCACTGCAAGCTGAACTGCCAGATGCGTCAAGTGTACGTCAAATCATGAGGTCAAAGCCTCCATTTCCAAAATACTTAAGTGCGCAAACTGCGGACAAGCACATACCGCCCGTTATAGAGAGTGTTCCATGCGTCAAAAGTTGATGGAAACGCAAAAAAACCAGACCAACCTCCCAGACCCAGCATAGCACCAATGGAATTGCCTGCTACGTCGCACTCGGCTACGATCCAGAATCTGGGTAGGAACATCCATTTCCACCAGTCTCCTGTAGCCCCTGAGCCACCTCCTATTTGTACTGCCAACATGTCCAGGCCCACCTACGGTTGTTTCTTCTCAAGGGCGGAAACCTCGAGGGAAAAAGTTGACGCACCCACCGCCGAATCCGAGACCATCCCACAGGAGACACATGTCCGGGAATCTTATGTAAGTAGCACTAGAAACTATACAGGGTGTCCCACCGCTGGTTTAGAGCGACCGGAAAAGTTCTGGAACCGGCATGATTGTCTGGAACATGGGTCTGTTCCGGAAGCAATTGCCAGAAGTGACCGTGTACTTGGAACCGTCCCTGAACGTGAAAGAGCGACCGGAACAGTTCTGGAACCGGCATAACCGCGTGAAACAGTTCTGCAAACAGCATAGTCAACTAGAATAATTGTAGTAACTGACCGCGTACGCAGAACCGTTTATGAACTCAAAAGGGTTTCTGGAGCCGTTACGGGACTGGCAAGTTCCCTTGGAACAGTTCGTGAACCTATGCGTAGAACTGAACATACTATCCGCTGAGAAAAAAAATCACAAAAGACCATTTTTCTAATGCAAAAATCATCGGGCGGAGAACCACTGGCCAAGGGGGCGGAGTAACGCTGTGATTAGTCAATTCAAAAATTGAATAGCTCTGCGGGGGTGCCTCTGGCAGCAAAGTGGAAGGGGAACTTTCGACTTCAAATTTCATCCCCTATTCACTACTCTTTTCGAATCCCCATCCAATCACCTACCACTGTTGTTTTCCCTATTTGGCCCACCAGCTTCACCAGAACCATCCAAAATATTAAATTACGCGAAAACCGACTGGAAAAAATTCAAGGACATCTTAAATGATGAGATTTCTACACCAAACCCTCCGTGTAATAACACGGAAGCAATAAAGAAACACGTACCAAATTTCACTAAAATTATTCAAATCGCCCTGGTTTCCTCCACATCCATCCGCTCATCCAAATCCACCCCTACTCCTTTCCCACCCGAAATAGCCTTCTGAATAAAAATACTATATTAGGTCAAGATGGTAAAAAACACGAAACCACTACCTTAAATCCGAACTCAATCAGCTGATCAAAGAAATTAGACGTAAACTAACCGAATGAAACCAAACAACTTGGGAAAACAAACTCAGAAATGCAAAGCTAAAGGGTCACTCAATATGGTGCGAGGCAAAATATTTGAATAACACCGGCAAAAGCAAAATTCCCACACTCAAGTCCAATAATAAGATTCATACAGAAGACTATGACAAACAAATACACTTTGTAGACACTATGCGAATATCCATGAATATTCTTCATGAATATTGGCCTCTGGAGGAAATAAATCATTCAAACAATAAGTCGCAGTTCATGCGAAAAAACTACTGTCAAAGCGCCAATTAAAACTCCCACTAAATTCGTCACAAATCCCCGTGAAATCATTTCCGCAATAAAATAAAAAATGGTGTGTCATGAAGACACGCGATAGAAGTGAAACTGAATGATTGGATCGGCAAGGATTATTTAATTTTCTATGTTTAGAGGGAGAGGAATCATTTTAATCACGTGTCAAACACTTCTTGATAGTAAATATTAATTTATTCATCATAATAATTATATTTTTTTCAAGATACAATAATATTAGTATGAATATGATGAATTAAATCTCAATCAGCTTCACCTTCATTCTCTGGTAGACTCTTCATGAACGAAATGATAGGTTTGTGGTAACTAAAATAGGTAATGAAGACTCTTGACTCCAAATTTTCGATGTAACGTGAGAAAACTGCATCGATCGTGGTACCATGGCGTGTAGTCGATTCGATTGGTGAATTGTTCATTTCCAATGACAATTTCTGTTGCAAGAACTGAATTAATGGCTTGGAATCCTCTGAAGCAAAATTAACATTAAAATCTCCACCTAGAATCATAGGCATTTTGTCCAGCTCTACTCCAACTTCTGCACCCCCCACTGGAGTATACTGCAGCAAGTGAAGGTGAATAAACTCTATTATTTTCGCCATCTTCTGATTTGGTGAAATATAGAGTGCTGTAAGCATAATCCGCTGTCCGCTTTCTGTGCGACAAGCAGCTGCGCACATTTCTCCAACAGATGACAACCCAATTGAAAGCGATTCTAGTTGTTTCAAGTTCAGGTCCATATTGGGTGTCATGATGTTCGTTCCATGAGCAGTATTGCAAAGTATTGCGACACCCCCTGCTCTCACATTATGTCTTTTGAACTGTACGACACAATTAAAATTGGGAACATCAATTTCGTGATCGTTTTCCTTCCACGTCTCTGAAAGTATCAATATATTAGACCGTAGAATCACCGGATCATTGAAATCTCCGCTATGAGCTCCTAAGCTTTGGCAATTGAGGGTTGTTATTGATAAGCCTGGTCTGCTGATGAACTCTCGGGGAATGTCAGTCAAAGTTATTAATGGATTTGTTGATAATCTAAATTCTGATTGTAGCTTGTCTATTGATTGAGCTTTTTTCCGTCCATGATAAAATTTGTTCTTTCCATCCTTCGCAACGATGTACAATTCCTGTATACTTGTGACACGGGACAAGGCTACGTAAAGGAGTTGTTGTGAATGTGTCTTTTCGTATTCATAGACGATTTGATTAAACGTACCACCTTGAGACTTGTGGATAGTAATAGCACACGCTGATACCAATGGCAGATGATTTCTTTTGACGAAAATCGTTTTATTATTGTTCATATATATCGTAGAAGTTCTTCGTGCAATGGGAACTGCCGTGTGGCTGATGTTGTTTGCTTGGATGAACGCAGCAGCTTTTCTCCGGACCTTCTGCCCCGTCTTTGGTGAATCTGGAAATTCCAGCCACACACGAGTTACTGCCCCTGCCTCATCAGTTTCGATATGAACTAGTTTACCAACTGCGCCGTTTGCTAAACCATCCGAGACATCCAGATTGGTTGTTATTATATACCATTTATCTAACACCAGTATTATCTCGTAGGGCAGACCTCCAGTGTCTATTACCGTTTTTTTATGCAATTTTTGTCGTACAAATGATTGTTGCTCAGCATTATGGCAGCCGGTGAATACATCAGTAGCTATTGAGACTGTTTTATTCTCTGCAGAATTAAGAATTGTCAAATTGTATTCGTTTACAGCATTATTTGTCGAATATAGCCGAATTCCATGTGGACAAAGACGATCTGCTTCCTCTCTTGTATAAAAACGAGATTCGATTAGGTGTATCTGTTCTTGATCCAATTCTTCGCCATTTCCAATTTTAGTTAATAAAGAGGAGAAATCAGCATTCGCTTGTCTCATGACTTTATCCAATTCATAGAACTTCAAGTCACGCCAAAGTGTTGGTGCTGCTTTGCGTCGTTTTGTTGCTTGATAGATGGGTGTAGCACGCACTGGAGGTAACTGACGCAAATCACCTATGAAAATGATATCCATTCCTCCAAAATTATCTTGGAAATTTCCTGTTATTTGTTTTAACCGTGCGTCAATTTGAGACAGCAATTCCGCTCCTACCATACTGACCTCATCGATGAGTATAACTTGGACGTATTTGAAGAGCATTCTGTACTGTTGAGCCACTTCAATTGATAATGGTAATAGTTTGGAAAGGGATATTTTCAATGCAGTGTGGATTGTCGTACCAGCAATTGCTATTGCAGCCTTTCCTGTTGATGCACATGCGATGTAAGCATTGCAAAAACCATCATTATCTGTGAAGCGGTTGTAAATTTCCATGAGGAGTCTAATGAGGAATGTCTTTCCATATCCTGCTGGCCCAGTGAAGAAAACTTGGAGTGGTGATCGGTTTGATGAGAGGAGATTAGCAATCACATGCATCAGGAGTGCTTTCTGCCTCTGATTGGCCATTCTCATTAGTTCATAAAATTGTTCATTAGACATTAAATTATCCCTCTTCTTTGCGATAGCACCCAGTTTGTTAAGTGTTGCTAACCGCAGATTGTCGTTCATTATATGGTCGAGATATTCGATGAGAATTCTTTATGTCGCTCCAAAATCAATAATTCGTTGCCGTCGTAAATCTGTATGAATTTAGTTTCTGCAAGAATTTCATTTTCTTCGTCTCGGAATGGAATATACAAAGTCACCATTTCCCGTTTGTATTCATTGAAATCATCGGCCATGTCGTAGTTTCTGTACCGAATAATCCGAGGTTCTTTCCTTCGTGTCCAATTCCCCTGATTATTCAGTCTGTAATGAGCAATAAACTGACCCAAATTGACATCTTCTAGCTCTTCAGGTCTCTTTCGTACTTGTCAAACCAATTTTCTTTCCATATGTTTGTTGCATCATCATCAGCATCCATTTCATTGAGTTCTTTCTGAGTTTTTCGAATTCTTTGTCTTTCGATCGGCAATATTGTTGAAATATAGGTAACAACTGAAGAAGACTTTGACATCGGTTCACGCAGAAGGTACCATGCAGCTTCCTCACTGGTAATTTCGACAGTATTTAGCATGTCAACGCTCATTTTCCTAGTAATTTCGACAATATCGAACTCTGGATGTTCATCCATTGTTTCAGTGATGTTACGTTGGAGATTGCTAATTCCACGGTTCGTTTTATTGACGTATTCCACTACGTATGCAGCACATGAGTATTCTTCGATGATAAATTGCACATCCATGTTTGATTTCAAAATATTGAAAAAGAATGGGTTGAATGGATTATGCCACTTTTCCATGGGTTGACGTTTAAGAAATACTCTGGGACGATTGATGCCAGCTCGAAGCACATTCATGTAGTAATCATCTGATAGTATTCCATTTCCCTGATAGAAACTATCAATATCAGCATAGTCATTGTTCTCTAAGTTTGTTCTTATCGTGTTGTAATGTTGTTTATACGTGTGGAATCCTGGTTCTTCTTTCTGCATTGGTGTCAGTATAATGTTGGAATTTTGTCTCTCCTCAAAGCCTGGTGACAGGTGGTGCATGCCAGCTCATTATTACTTCTGAATTCTGGAAATTTTTGTTGAATACGAATTTTATTTTCAACGGATAGAGTCTTCAAGGCATTTTTAAACCATAATCTATCACATACACAACACGTAAAACCGAATGGATTATTTATAAAATCACGGTGAAAGTTCTTATGTGCAGTTTTAAGCTCATTAAAGTCTGAATATTGTAATCGATCACCACTATGTACATCACAATCAGGAGGAGGATGAGTCGAAGTCGTTGCTAATAGTTCATTCTCTGGATTATTTACACTATCGTCCACACTGTCACGTAAGAGGTTAGCACGTGTTTGCCTCCGTTCCCGGCTATCTCGTTCAATTTCAGTTCTACTTTTTTTCCGTTTTCTATTCTGATCAATTCCTTCACTCGCCCGTTTTTTCTCCCGCCACGTTTTTGTCCTTTCTGCACCCGACTTCGGCATATTTGCACAAGACTCTCGATTTAAGTAATGAAGACACGCACAAAAACAAAATACGTTGCTTATGATCACTGTGTTAGAAACCAACAGTTGTTTTCCGCGATCGCGACGCCGCCTGAACGCAGAGAATGACATGAAAGACAGAAAGTCTTCCGTCTCATTCTCGCACGATACACGAAGGCCTCTCACTCTCGCCCGATAGACGAGACGTAAGGTAGTCCGTCTCACTCTCGCTCGATTCCCGGAGGCCTCTCACTCTTACTTACTACGTGAGAGCGAGCGTCACCAAAAAGGTTGCCGATCGAGATTTCAAAACCCTCCCATAAGAAGTTTCACTTCAAAAATCATTCTACATAAAATGTGTATTTTATATGGGGAACAACTTTTCTTATATAAATTTTGCGCTAACTCTCATAGTTTATGGATGACCGTTGATTAACCCGATTTGCGATGTTTGGCCTTTCGATTTTCTGGAAATTATTGAAAACTGCCGACTGGATTCCTTCCAGAATCTAGTCACCACTAAGTTACATGAAAACTCATGGATCGAAAAAAAAATTAATGCAATCGGACCATTAGTTTTCAAGAAATCGTTGACGAAAAATTTGGGCACATACATACGCCCACACACACACACTTACAGATATTTTTCCAAAAATGGTCTAGAATGATTCGGGAGACCTTGAAACGTGGAGATCTGGTGAAAATCCGGTTTTTGATTTTCGGGGTGCTTACAATAACTTCCCTATATCGGGAAGTTAAAAAACCATACGGCTGGCTCAACACTTTATCTGCTGCACCGTTTGAGATATCAAAGTAAAGTCTTATATTAGACCCCTTTTTTATGTAAGGAACAAGATTTATTAGATACTTTCTTTACGACTTTCCATTGTTCTCATCATAGAGTTTTCTAAATGAGTTCGACTGTTTACAACGCCCCAACGCCGAAATGTTTAGAGATACGAAAGAAATCAAACAAAAAAAACTAGTGGTGTGTGCATGTGTGTTCCCCACTCGGGGCACAAACAAAACTTCCCGATTTGGTATTTCAGCACAGCGTACTAAATCTATTATTCTCCAATATACCCCGGTTAATCAGTAGTGTGATACTGAAAACATGTAGGTTTGAGAATTGTAAACTGAGTCATTAATGAAGCAGATAACTACCGGTGTGTGCCCCGCTCGGGGCACAAACAAAACTTCCCGATTTGGTATTTCAGCACGGCGTACTAAATTTATTCTTCTCCAATATACCCCTGTTAATTAGTCGTGTCATAGGGAAAACTTGCAGATTTGAGAATTCTAAATTGAGTCATTAATGGAGCGGATAATGATGAATATTTGAGTAGACGCATGGTCAGCATGAGGATGAGCCTTAGGAGCGTTACTTGTGTGGCAGTGAGACGCCAATAGGAGTGCGGCCGCAATAAAGACGATAACTTTAATATTTTACCTCGTGGAACAGTATGAACAATTACAATTGTTAATAACTTTGCATATACTCCACGAATGCCATCCAAAATGTAATCCGCTCAATTCTGAGACCTTCATGACAGCGCTGGATTCATTCATTCACTCATTACATACATAATTGTTGAGACTGCGATACCTCTTTAATTATGCAAATTATCGAAAAAAGGCATTCTATATAAAATACGTATTTTTATATGGGGAACCACTTTTCTTATATAAATTTTGCGCTAACGCTAATAGTTAGATTTTGCGTTAACGCTATGCAGTAGAACATTATAAACAATTGACATTGTTAATAACAATATATGTAATGGATCAATTCCATCCAAAAACTAATCAGATCTAAGTTACGTGAAGATGCTTCTGTTGAATCATTCAGTACCTCGATCGCATAATTCAGTCGCGAGAAATCGTGGACGAAAAATTTGACCACATACATATCTAGCCACATACACACAGACAGACATTTTGTTGCAAATAGTCTAGAAAGGTCAGAAATACCATATAATCCCCTCCATATAATACCATCAACTCCCCTATCCGAAAGTTAATCAATATTTTTTTATGAGGAACAGCATTTACTGGACACATTTTTTGCGATGTATAATATTTTATGAGATACAGCGTTATAAACAATTGAAATTGTTAATAACAATAGCAATAATTGTTATTCCACTTCGGCAGTCCTTTCCGGCATGGGCACCATGGAGGGGCATCGATCAAAAGAAAAAAAACCAAATTGGTCCATTGGCTCGTGAGGAAACTCTCGACAAAGTTTTTATGTCCACAGATACACACACACACACACGAGTATGTTTCAGAAAACCTGTCAACATACCGTCAAACATCGAGAAAAGTAACAATTTCACGTTTGTTTTTCGGTGTGATTCCAATAACTTCCCCTGGATCGGGAGGTAATAATCGTAATTATACTATAATAATAATCAGAATAGTAAAATTTTGTCCAAAGAACCAATAATTTATTACGGCAATGAGTTATGATTTATAAAGATACAAGTGTCCCTTGAAATACATATATTCCGATTCTGGGTCATAAGTCGCATAGGAAGTCCTTTCTTTCCTCTCGCGATAAAATTCTTATCAAATTGGTCTCCTTCCTGCTGCCCACATCATTGAATTGAAAGGTCACAGTAGGGGCTGACAATATTCTTCAATTTAGGGCAAAAAAACGTCAATCACTTCTGATGACAAGTGTGTGATAGCGGTAATAACAACAGCATAATTGATAAGCGGTAATAATAATTATATATTAGCACCATAACCCGCGCCACATGAATACAAGTTTTCATTCCACTGGCACATTTCCGGAAGCTCTGGAGCAGTGCAATGAAAGATAAAATTATAGGAGGCGGGTATGAGATATTTAAGTTGAGATTTCCACAGTTCAATCAGCCTTCTTATCTTCTTAACAAATCGACAGTCTCTGTCTGCTCCACCACTTTGTGAGAGAACACCACATGGGCGAGCCGGTAGAGGTGATTTCGTAAGCCATGTGGACGTTTTCCTTCCATATAATTGTGAAAATTCGTTGCATGTCATGCTACGTGAATTTACTTGTTGTAAAAAAATAAGAGAAAGGCCGTCGAAAACTTCGAACAAAGTCATGACTTAATATGCCTTAAAGTAAAAAACCCATTTACCCCAATTGAAGATATTCATATGCGTTAAGGTTCCTCGCGTAAATTTTCACTAGGAGTAGACAATAACGTAATCGTACTCTGGTAGAAATCGCGTCGTCAGATTATGTCAGATTCTGTCCGCATATGTCATAATATGTCATATTACGTCATTTTCTGGCATATTATGATATAATGTGCCATAATATGGAATAATATGAGATATTCTGACATAATATGAGATAATATGATATATTATGACATATTATCACATAATATGAAATATTATGAGGTATGACATAATATGACGTCATATGTCACTTCACTAATTTGACATATTCTGACGAATTGTCAGAACAGGACATTGCTGATTCTGACATAATCTGTCATATGATGTCATAATACGTCACAATATATCGAATTGTGTCAATTTTGATTGTTTTTTAACTTCCCGATTGTCGGGAAGTCATAGTAATCGCCCCGAAATCGAAGTTTTTATTTTGTCCTGTGTCTGGTGTTTTAAGTATACCAAAATGACACCCAACAAATTGTGAGTCGAAGTATGTGTGTGTGTATGTGTGTATGTACGTGTGTCGCCAAGTTTTGATCCCAAGTTTCTTACGAACGAATGCTGCCATCAAGAGTAGTGAGGTCCGAATCGAAGCATTTCCAAGTAACCTAGAGCTGATGAGTTTTTGGATGAAATTGGTGCAGTGTATATATTATTATTACCAATTTCAATTGTTTATGATGTTCTATTGCATAAACGATTAGTTAGCGTAAAATTTATATAAGAAAAGTTGTTCTCCATATCAAAGTACGTATTTTATGTAGTGACGCTTATCGATAATTTTCATAATTAAGGAGGTATGATCGGCTCAACAATTATGTATGTAATGAGTGAACGAATGAACTCAGCGTTGTCATGACGGTCCCGATCGAAGCATTTCCATGCAAAATCGAGCGGATTACATTTTGGATGGGATCCTTGCAGTATATGCAATGTTATTAACAATTGTAATTTTTTATACTGTTCCACTGGGTAAAATGTGAAAGTTATCGGAAAACTTCCCAAAAGAGAATTATTCCTGATATGGAAATACACCTTTTATGTGTTATGACTTTTTCCCATAATTTGCATAATTAAGGAGGTATGGTTGTCTGAGCAATTTGAAATACGGGAACAATGCATATCACCAGGGTTATTCCTTATACAAAAATGCACATTCCGTTTGACTTTTTTCAATATAGGTTAGAAGATAACGCGAGTTGAACAAGAATATAGTCAGTGAATGAACATGTCGACAATTGCGGGAAGGATGTCAAAGAGCGGGATAATTAGGAACGTACAAAGGTAGAGAGGGTAACTAGGCGGACGAATTCCAGTTGAATATTTTTATGGGGCTCAAAAATCAAGCTAAATCGATCACGTGCAGTAATTATTTGTCGCAAGTTCAATTATTGATATCAATGTTGGGTTTGCTCATCACCCTGGTTGCGTTCTTATGCTGTGCTGAAATACCAGATCGGAAAGTTCTGTTTGTGCCCCGTGTAGGGCACACACATTTGCACATCAATAATTTTTCTTTATTTCCTTTAACGTCGCTATATTTGTGCTCTCTACCTAAGTGTTCATCAGCGATGGAGGTCTACGATGTATTTGTAAACAACGCACTTATATAGTACATTGTGCGGCTAAAAGTGAAAAAAATGCCGTTTTCCAGGCAGACGCGGAGATAGCGCGCGAGCCGAAGGTGAGCGCTGCTAGCCCGTCTTATCTGAAAGGGCATATTTCACGGCGTGTCGTACATACTATTTTTCTGGGCGTGGGGCGCGGAAATTTGAAATTATTTTTGCCGCATTGCCTTATAGTTTTGTAAATGTAAAAGTCACTACGGAAGAATCTTGTCCCAACTGTCATTCTGGGAATTTTTTGCTCGCGTCTTTGCCTACTGTCAGCTTCGCCCCGAGCGCAAACTTTGCGCGAGCAAAAATCCGCAAAAATCACAATCCAGAAAAACACTATTGTAAAAATGCTAAAAATTGGAAATAGGAAAAATATGGCAAAACCAGGAGATATCGCCTTATTTTAGAGTTGTATAACAGGCAAATTATCACCAACAACAAACTGGAACTAAAGAAATAAAAACAACAGCCCATACATCTGAAAGTTACATAGATGAGAAATTGTAAAAAAATATAAATATTCTTGTTATTCTGGATATAACAATATTATAAGAAACTTACCTTACTATGTTACAACGCTCAAAATATAGGTACTTATTTTAATTTTCAGTCAGAATCAGGCAATTAGTTTTCCATGGCCAGACCCGAAATATAGTAATCTGTTATAGCAGAACCATTTATTACAACAAATACACAAAGTCCATACGTTTGATCTTTAAAAATATATGATATTCTTTATGAAATACACGCTGAACCAAAACAATTGTTCATACAAAATGATTCAAAGAAGAATGAAAATAGTGAATGATTCAGCTTTTTTTGGGTCTTACTTGTACTCCAAGTCAACAAACTTTGTTTTTTTAAATGCTAGGTAGTTTTTATATTCATAAATTAACGATCTCTATTATAAATATTGACTGCTCCATAGTTGTAGATTATCAATCTACCGTTATCCGGTAGTGTCATTTGTTGTTCATCTCATATAATTAATACTCTTTCCCGCGAATTTGCTGGAGGCCAATTTCCATTGATGGTTTCGTTCTCTTTATTACAATTAGTCTCAGATATAGAATGATGCGCTTCACGTGAGTGATTATTGAGGTCAGTGCTTGATGCGAAGGCGGTTCGTTGAGGAAATAGTACTTGCGGTTCCGAAACCAGCTGAGGGGGTTGATATCGTGTTCTAAGTGCTTTAGGTGGCGTTGAGGATGGTTGAGATATTCTTTGGAACGGAACTCATTTTTGAGAAGCCTGGAGAGAAGAAGCTGGTTGAAAGTTTATAGCAGTCCTGATTTTTGCATTTATTATTCTGTTGGCTCGATTTCATTGGTAAATATAGCCTTGAGCCACCGTGGGGGGCTTCCAACCTCCTGATTGTTGTATTAGACTCATACCGGCTCCAGACTCAGCTAGAATTGACGCTGTGAAGTCACGATGTAAATCGTTTTTAGTATTAAAAAGGGAATCCTTTATTTCCGGAATACCAGGGAAGTCGACAACATTTTCATTTATCCCACCATGGAGCTCATCTTATTTCACGTAGGAAAAATTTCACGTAGGAAATAAGAAAGTTGCTCAAATTTATGAAAATTTTGAGTAATTTTATAATTCTAACATTCTTCTACAAACTCAAATCTTTCAATTTTTTTCTTTTTTCAATTCTTTTTCAATTTTATAATTGGCATATTATCAAAATTTTATTGTTGTAAATATTTCAATTCTGACTTTTTCCACTTTAGGAGCTCCAAAATTTTGGAATTATAGATAAACAATTAAATAAAGAGAGCCTAAAATTTTCAAAAGTTTTAAATCTAATTTTTGAAAATAAAACTTGTGTAATCACCAAGTTCTTTTAGATTTTTACAATATTATCAGTTTTCAAAAAAAATTTGTCCCTTAAAGTGTCTGCTTTGCCCCATTCTCGCTTACTTCCGAAGTCGTAGAACTTGGGTCATAATAACATTTGGGAAAACATCTTCAAACATCTTATTCAAAACACTTCATTAATTGCAAACTTGCGAATCCATAGAAAATGCCGAAGAGTGAAAAAAATATTAAAATTTGCGCCAATGGCAGTTTTCTTCAGGCTTCCCCTATATATTGCACATAATGACAGATTAGATTAACTTACCTTAGTTACAAGATAATGAAGGTCAGCAGCATTCTCGAGAAAAGCTTTGATCTTCTCCGGCATCAATATTTTCGATTTCCTTGCTCGATAGCCTAGTCCATTTCTTTTCAACCAGGCAGTAATTTGAACATATTTTGAAGTGCCCACAGCTTGACTCAACGATAACATCTCTCCCAACATGGAATGAATCGACCAAAGGGTAGTAGGACATTTTCATTTGCTCAAAAATGCAAAATGGACCATTAAAACAGCTTCATCACAAGAATTCGACTGTGATGATTTTCTCCGTAAAATTGGTGTAGCATTTCTCATATTTTGGTCCAGATTTTGCGGGTACCATTCCATCAGAAAATGTTTTGCTTCCAAGTCAAAATTACGCAAAAAATTATCGTCACTTTCATAAAAATCTTGCATTTCAGAATCCGCAGGTGGTTTTTTGTTCCATCACACATTTCGTTTCAGCTGTAACACTTTTCCTTGATTCTATCCCGAGAACCAAGGCGAGTTGTTACCTTCGCCCATTCCCGCATACCAAGCCTAAAGGTGGGGGCGCCAGCTACCTTTTTGTGGACCAAAGGTAACGAAAACCAGAAACAACAAAAAAAACTAGAGGAGAGACTGATGGCAGCTGAACATCAGTCTCGCGACAAACAACACACAATCCGGCGGGCCAGGAATCCAAACATTCAATATGGCCCTGGGGCCAATAAATCCAAAATTTCACCCGGCATTATCGGGGAACCAAAACACCAAAGTGATCATGCCGGGACAACTAAAATCTAACTTTAAGAATCAAGTCATCGATGGGAATCCGAATATCCAACTTACTCGATGAGTTGTACAACCCGCGAATCAGCAATGGCTGAGATGATAGGATGGGAATGGAAGGCGGGAAGGCACGGGTCGCTCAGTATGCTAGGTCGTGGAGTAGAATCGCGTCGTGGCGGAGGGTACGTGACTCTACAGGGTCCTGGTGTGCAATGACCGAGAACATGGCGGCACATTCTCAAGGTCACTCCACAGATAGCATAGACTATAGAGAGCAGAGTGCCGTGAAGCGGAGAGCGTTGGAGGGTCCAGACTCCCGGGGCGCACCCTATAATCGGTGTTACCGGGCGGCGAGCTAAAGTGGCTCTAGACATAGAGAGCTCCCGCCAGAGGGTATATCGGTATCCTCTGGCCAAATGCGGACCGACAAAATGTCGGGAGGCGACAACAGCGCCTCTACAGAGAGAGAGAGAGAGAGCGAGGGAGCTGTAACCAATGGCTAGCATTGGGAGTCAACCAGGAGGGACTCGGGAGAGAGCTGACCAGTGGACTGCACAGGGAGCCTGCCTACGCGGCTCTGTCTTGTTGAGTGGTGAGTGCGTAGCAGTAAGCCTCGCAACTCCCCACTCTTGATTGGCAGTGTGGTGGGGGGACTGTATGGGGAGGGGTAGACCCTGTGCGGTATGTTATAAACCCTGTACGGCATTTCCAAAAAATCCCGTTACATACCTTTCCCCGTGGGGGAAAGATTTCGTACTCCAAATCTTTCCTTTGGATTTACCCCCGTGGAGGTTTCCATGGAGTGTCTATTCCAAGGACTGTACGGAATTTCCAAAAAATCCCGTTACACAGCACTAATGATAAATTGTACCATCGGGGTGAATTCCGGCGTAAACATAAAAAAATGACACCTGCATCCATGGATACATATCCATTTAGGCGTTTCGGCATGTCGGTCGACACTCGAAATTGAAATGCATTTAGCCCGCAATAATTTGACGTCAAAATGCAAGAGGAATATCAATAATAAAATTCCCGCTATGTGTCGGCGGGGCTACAGCCACTTGCACGGTTTAGGTGTCGATGGATGCTGCCACTTGACATGAAAATAATGCCCACAACCTGGAAAATGGTAGCGCGGACCTAGGAGAGACTCTTTTCCAGGCAATGGGTGATTTCTTAGACTGCCCCGAAAAACACTATTTTCGAGGCTACAAATGACCCAGAAAATGGTGTCTTTTCCGCCGCTAGCCCAGAAAAATAAATTACATTGGTGCTCGTATCAGTCAGCACGGCTAGGATTTGAATTCAGGATCTCTGAGTTACGAATTCGTCGCCCTAACGAATTGAGCCATCGTCTTGACGACTTGAAAATTGTTTATTAACATTTGTCATATATACATACTATATACAGTATTAATATCTTAAATGCTACGCTCCCCGCTTGGGGACTCTCCGACTGGTATAGTAGAGTGGAATTGTCCAGCCTTCGAGTTCATAGGGACTCATAGTCGAACGGGAGTTTCGTCAAAGAAACGGCTGTACAAATTGAGGTTTTCCGTGGTTTTCCTTCAATTGTAGATTGACCCAAGCGATGTAAAGTCTGGTAGGCATTGCATTTATTGGGTCAAACTAAGTGAATGCTGTACAGTTTGGGAAGAATTCGGTTTCCATCGGCACCGTGGGAGGGTCGCCACATATGCATAATCGCATCGAAGCGTAAATAAAAAAAAAAGGTACGCTCTAGGTCACTAGCCATTGGCTTTATATCTAATTTGATCAAAGTTTAACCTAATTTTTCATTATTATAAATATTTGTGAATTTTTACAGGATGACTCGATATAAGGAAAAATGACTTCTAAAAAACCTTATAAGTAGTGGGTGCATGAGGGGAGGGGGAAAGGGGCATATATGGGAAGGTAGGACAAACAGGTGGTCAGCGGGACCGATTGGATTTTTTGTCAATATTTATGTTTTGGAGCTGGGGATTAGGATGGGATTGTAGCTTAAATCTAAATGTCTCATTTATTCTATCGATGAAATCACCTATGGTTGCCATGCCGAGCGTATCGTGTATCTCCAAAATAGTGGTTCTTCTTTTAAAATTTGATATTATTCGCAGGAATTTATTTTGGATAACCTGAAGATGATTCAAATGGATTTTCGCTGCATTGTGCCAGGCGGGACAACCATAAGTGATAATTGGTCTGATTAATCCTTTGTATAAAGTGAGTTTTAGGGATTGGCTAAGCGTAGGAGATTTTAGCAGATTATATAATCGTATTAGAATAATTTTAGTTTTCAGCTTAACTTCGTCTATGTTTTTTTCCACAGGAGATTGGAATCAATATGTAAACCTAAGTATTTAGCAGAGTTCACAGGAGTGATTTTATCGCTACGAATAGTCAAGATGTGATTGGCCTTGGAGCTAGTAAATAAGATTGTTTCTGTTTTGGCGGTATTTACTTGAATTTTCCATTTCATGAGCTCACTGATTGTAAAAGCAGCTGCGTTTTCGACTCTTCTAACAGCTTTGTTTACCGATTTGCTAGGTGAGTACAGAGCGATGTCATCAGCATAGCCAGCGATAGATACATTTCTAGGAATTCTGCTAAAAACAGAAGCAATGTACAGGTTAAATAGTACGGTGGAAAGGACCCTTGTGCGACCCCCGCGACTATTTCAATTTTTTCCGAAAGCGAAGTTTCGACTCGAATTCGAATATATCTATTTGAAAGATATGATAGTAAAATTTTACATAAATAGTTAGGTACATTTAGCCTGTTGACTTTATATATAAGGCCTGTGGGCCAAACGGAATCAAAGGCCTTCTCGTTGTCCAGGACAAGAAGAACGGTATCTTGTTTCCGATCTTTCGCGGATTTTATGTCGTTTGTAATTCTGACCAGCTGGTGGCAGGACGAGTGTTCTGAGCGGAATCCAAATTGATTCTCAGGCATTAGTTGTAACTCTTCTATAGGTTTTTTGGGACGAGCTAAAATTATTCGCTCAAAAAGTTTAGCCAATACTGGTAGGAGGCTAATAGGCCTGTAGCTCACCGAATTTGAGGGGGGCTTTCCATACTTGAGAATCCGTATGACCACCGCTCCTTTCCAGAGTTCCGGGAAATATTGTTTGAGGAGGCATGCATTATATATCTTTGTTAGTAGGCTTATTACTTTGATCGGGAGGTTTTTTAGTGCTATGTTGTGAATGTTATCCACACCCGGGGCTGATTGGTTTTTTAGTGTTTTGATGGTGGAGATGATTTCACGGGGATTTATGAGGGATTTAATGGGAGTTTCGATAGGGACTTTGAGGATAGTTTTTTTCACATGTGACTTGTTGTTCAAAAGATTTGGTTCCTCGAGAGGCCGATAGTTCGTGGATATCTGCGTAGTGTTTACAAAGTGTATTAGCCTTTTGATGGTTTTCTGTGTGGAGTGTGTTATTTGACTTTAGTGTGGGGATTTACGTTTACCGGTCTTATTAAAATATTTAGCTACGCCCCAAATAGAGTGATCTTTCAGGTTTAAGTTTCTAAGTTTGTTGTCCCAAGATGATTCTTTCCATTCGATTAATTTAAGTCTGATTTTTTTGATCAGCTGATTGTTTCCTCCTTTATTAAGGAGGCTAATTCGGGTGGGAGAGGGGTATGGGTGGATTTGGATGAGCGGGTGGGAGCGGAGGAATCCAGGGCTGTTTGAATAATTTGGGTGAAATTTGTTATGTGTTTATCTATTGCTTCAGTGTTGTTACAAGTCGGGGTTGGTGTAGAAGTCTCATCGTTTAAGATGTCCTTGAACTTTTTCCAGTCGGTTTTCGCGTAGTTTAATATTTTAGATGATTCTGGTGAGGTTGGTTTGCTAAATAGGGAGAAAAACAGTGGAAGGTGATCTGAGGGGTATTCGGAAAGTGTAGAGAAATTATTAATGATAGATATGTTGTTAGTTAATAAAAGGTCAATAGTACTGGGAGTGTTAGAATTATGAGGGTAGTGTGTACCAACGTCTGGAAACAGCAGATTAATTTTTTGTTCCGTCAAAAAATTTGAGAGAATTTTACCTGATTCGTTCGGCCTAGCAGAGGTCCAAGCAGTGTCCTTCGCATTAAAGTCTCCAACAATAATTGTTGGAGTACTCTCGGAGAGTAGGTGCCTCAATGGATTTGTATCCAGTGAGACATCCGGTGGATTATAAATTGAGTAGATCCTCGTTATTCTATTGTCCACTTGGACCAGTACTCCCATGTATTCGGTGAGCGACAGGAGATGATGCGGAATTGTTCTGTCTCAAGGTTTTGTGGATCGCCACCGCAACACCACCACCTGCTTTGGCCGTTCTGTCTTCCCTGATCAGCAAGAAGTCTGGAAAGTTTATTTTCTTCGTTTTGCTGTTTAGCTTAGTCTCTGAAATCAGACCAATTTTAATGTTATTGCTATGGACAATGTGTAATAACTCGTCCGGATTGGGCTTGAGCGCAAAAATATTAATTGCTAATATGTTGGTTATGTTTGCGAGGGAATCGTAAATGTTTCTGAGGAGGGTGAGAATAGGTGAGCATAGGATGCGATGACTGTGATCCTATCAATGGGGGTCTCAGCTCTCTGGAGTTTAGAGATCATATCTTTGAGCTCTGAGAGGATTTCGGGAAATCTGAGGGTTTTAGTTCGTCAAGGACTTGCTTTGCTGTATTAATATAGTTTTAAGTGGTACTTAATTATGATTCTGGAACATGTGTCTCCATTGGGATAATCCTATGTTCAGCAGTGGGTACGGCAACGTTCCTTCTCGAGGTTTCCACCGTTGGGAAGAACGAAGCGTAAGTGGGGCTAGACAGGTTGGCGATAGAAGTTGGAGTTGGCTCAGGGACTGCAGGAGACTGGAGGAACAGGATGTTCCTTTCCAGATGCTGGATCGTGGCCTAATGAGGTGTAGAGGGCAATTCCATTTCTGCTCTCCTTGGTGGTGGTGGCGGTTGGACTCTTTTTTTTTGTGCCTCCACAAATTTGGTTCGCGCGGCGCACTCTCTATAGCTCGTTGTGTGAGCTAGACCGCAGTTTGCACACTTGACAGAGTTGCTCGTGCAGGCTTTAATGTTGTGATTGCCTGCACATTTTACGCATCTGGGGTTTAATTTGCAGTGCTGACTGGCGTGTCCAAATTTTTGGCACCGGAAGCACTGTACTGGTTGCTGGGTTTTCATGTATTTTTGTATCTTATATGTATGATAGAAAATGGTTTTAATAGCAGCGAGGCTGCTCAAGGTTACGTCGGGCCCAACCGTTATTGCAAACACGGGTAGTGGCCGATTTTCCTTGCTGTCTCCATCCTTGTTTGTTTTCACAAACTGCCGGACTGATAATACCTTTATGCCGTGTTTGGATATTTCGGCTTCAATTTCGTGCTCACTAAAACTGGTGGGAAGACCTTTTATGATAAATTTCCTCGGACGCTCACTTTTCAGACCGAAGGTGTAAAAATTGTAATTTTGCATTTTCAGGATACTTGCAATTTGATTGTAATCCTCCGTCGTTTGCAGATGGACGATCGTGGTGTTTCCATTAAACTTCATCTTGAAGTTTTTATCGGAGGCGTTGACTTGCCGGAACTTGATTAATTTTTTGGTCTCCAGTTTATCATTTTCAATGACTATTGGAGGCACTGCGGTTCGTTTTTGAGCCTCTTGAGGCCCATCAGGAGTGTTTGGAGGATTGTTCAGGCGAGCGGGGTCAGAGCTCGCGCTGATTGACGGTTCGATAACGGTTTTCTTGGTTTTTTTCGGGTCTTCCAAAGGAGGACTCATCTTGGCTTTCCTTTTTGGAGCCAAAGGAAATTTGAGAGATTTTATGCCCGACACTTTAGTGCCAGGACTTTAACAAGACTTTAAAAATTCACTGTACTATAATCGCCGTACGTTGGAATTTATATATCGTAGGGAGCGGTAGACATGCGTCCGCACGGTACCGACTCAAAACAAATACTGTCGAGCCATCGTAGGCCTCGCTATATTCTGTCAAATTTGTCATTCGAGGTTATAATTTGTTATAATATGACATGTTCTGACATAGTCTGACCACCCGATTTGCACCAAGGTAGATGTGAGAAACTTATCAGCCGTCTGGGATTTGAAAAAACAAAAAATTCTAAAAGTTGGCTGTTTTGCCGTGCTTTATACATGTTACTTGTTCCCAACTGAGACATGAAGATTTTTATCTTAAAAACAGTTCTTACTGTTTGTGATGTGAGACATCTAATGCGGCGCATGACATCGGAAGAATTTGCTCTCCGCAATTCTCTTGCACATGTTACTGACATTGGATGTTACTCCGGTAGAAGTAAGTTTTCATATTTTGCAGTGACTCCAAATAGTATCGTGAATTTCAAGAATAGTTTGCACGAAAAAAATATGTGGTCATTTTAAACGCAACCTTCCACTATTTTTATGAGCTAATACGAGCGATGGGAACTGATTATTAGCATTTCTGCGGTATAATCAAGAAAACCGTCATTTTTACGCAAAAAGTATGTTAACATTTTTTGCGCAAAATGTTCCGTACAACCTTTTTGTGTATTATTCCTTTTCCATAGAATTGATAAAAATATTCGAGTTATGGTCATTTGTTTATAAAATTTGCTAAAACCTTACTTTTGTTTATTTAATTAACATCTTTCCCGGGGTCATTTATATGCAGATTTAACTTGTTTCTGTTCACGTTATTGAAAACCACCATTTCAACCACCATTTCAAAAATTTCAAATTTCAAAAATTTCAAATTTCAAAAATTTCAAATTTCAAAAATTTCAAATTTCAAAAATTTCAAATTTCAAAAATTTCAAATTTCAAAAATTTCAAATTTCAAAAATTTCAAATTTCAAAAATTTCAAATTTCAAAAATTTCAAATTTCAAAAATTTCAAATTTCAAAAATTTCAAATTTCAAAAATTTCAAATTTCAAAAATTTCAAATTTCAAAAATTTCAAATTTCAAAAATTTCAAATTTCAAAAATTTCAAATTTCAAAAATTTCAAATTTCAAAAATTTCAAATTTCAAAAATTTCAAAAATTTCAAATTTCAAAAATTTCAAATTTCAAAAATTTCTAATTTCAAAAATTTCAAATTTCAAAAATTTCAAATTTCAAAAATTTCAAATTTCAAAAATTTCAAATTTCAAAAATTCCAAATTTCAAAAATTTCAAATTTCAAAAATTTCAAATTTCAAAAATTTCAAATTTCAAAAATTTCAAATTTCAAAAATTTCAAATTTCAAAAATTTCAAATTTCAAAAATTTCAAATTTCAAAAATTTCAAATTTCAAAAATTTCAAATTTCAAAAATTTCAAATTTCAAAAATTTCAAATTTCAAAAATTTCAAATTTCAAAAATTTCAAATTTCAAAAATTTCAAATTTCAAAAATTTCAAATTTCAAAAATTTCAAATTTCAAAAATTTCAAATTTCAAAAATTTCAAATTTCAAAAATTTCAAATTTCAAAAATTTCAAATTTCAAAAATTTCAAATTTCAAAAATTTCAAATTTCAAAAATTTCAAATTTCAAAAATTTCAAATTTCAAAAATTTCAAATTTCAAAAATTTCAAATTTCAAAAATTTCAAATTTCAAAAATTTCAAATTTCAAAAATTTCAAATTTCAAAAATTTCAAATTTCAAAAATTTCAAAAATTTCAAATTTCAAAAATTTCAAATTTCAAAAATTTCAAATTTCAAAAATTTCAAATTTCAAAAATTTCAAATTTCAAAAATTCCAAATTTCAAAAATTTCAAATTTCAAAAATTTCAAATTTCAAAAATTTCAAATTTCAAAAATTTCAAATTTCAAAAATTTCAAATTTCAAAAATTTCAAATTTCAAAAATTTCAAATTTCAACAATTTCAAATTTCAAAAATTTCAAATTTCAAAAATTTCAAATTTCAAATTTCAAAAATTTCAAATTTCAAAAATTTCAAATTTCAAAAATTTCAAATTTCAAAAATTTCAAATTTCAAAAATTTCAAATTTCAAAAATTTCAAATTTCAAAAATTTCAAAAATTTCAAATTTCAAAAATTTCAAATTTCAAAAATTTCAAATTTCAAAAATTTCAAATTTCAAAAATTTCAAATTTCAAAAATTTCAAATTTCAAAAATTTCAAATTTCAAAAATTTCAAATTTCAAAAATTTCAAATTTCAAAAATTTCAAATTTCAAAAATTTCAAATTTCAAAAATTTCAAATTTCAAAAATTTCAAATTTCAAAAATTTCAAATTTCAAAAATTTCAAATTTCAAAAATTTCAAATTTCAAAAATTTCAAATTTCAAAAATTTCAAATTTCAAAATTTCAAATTTCAAAATTTCAAATTTCAAAAATTTCAAATTTCAAAAATTTCAAATTTCAAAAATTTCAAATTTCAAAAATTTCAAATTTCAAAAATTTCAAATTTCAAAAATTTCAAATTTCAAAAATTTCAAATTTCAAAAATTTCAAATTTCAAAAATTTCAAATTTCAAAAATTTCAAATTTCAAAAATTTCAAATTTCAAAAATTTCAAATTTCAAAAATTTCAAATTTCAAAAATTTCAAATTTCAAAAATTTCAAATTTCAAAAATTTCAAATTTCAAATTTCAAAAATTTCAAATTTCAAAAATTTCAAATTTCAAAAATTTCAAATTTCAAAAATTTCAAATTTCAAAAATTTCAAATTTCAAAAATTTCAAATTTCAAAAATTTCAAATTTCAAAAATTTCAAATTTCAAAAATTTCAAATTTCAAAAATTTCAAATTTCAAAAATTTCAAATTTCAAAAATTTCAAATTTCAAAAATTTCAAATTTCAAAAATTTCAAATTTCAAAAATTTCAAATTTCAAAAATTTCAAATTTCAAAAATTTCAAATTTCAAAAATTTCAAATTTCAAAAATTTCAAATTTCAAAAATTTCAAATTTCAAAAATTTCAAATTTCAAAAATTTCAAATTTCAAAAATTTCAAATTTCAAATTTCAAAAATTTCAAATTTCGAAAATTTCAAATTTCAAAAATTTCAAATTTCAAAAATTTCAAATTTCAAAAATTTCAAATTTCAAAAATTTCAAATTTCAAAAATTTCAAATTTCAAAAATTTCAAATTTCAAAAATTTCAAATTTCAAAAATTTCAAATTTCAAAAATTTCAAATTTCAAAAATTTCAAATTTCAAAAATTTCAAATTTCAAAAATTTCAAATTTCAAAAATTTCAAATTTCAAAAATTTCAAATTTCAAATTTCAAAAATTTCAAATTTATAAATTTTCAAATTTCAAAAATTTCCAATTTTAAAAAATTTCAAATTCCAAAGATTTCAAATTTCAAGAATTTCAAATTTCTCCAAACGTTTAGCCAATACCGGTAGGAGGCTAATAGGCCTGTCGCTCACTGGATACGGAGGGGGCTTACCAGGTTTGAGGATCGGTATGACCAGCGCTCCTTTCCAGAGTTCCGGAAATATTGTTTCAGGAGGCATGCATTATATATCTTTGTTAGTAGGCTTATAACTTTAATTGGGAGGGTTTTTAGCGCTATATTGGGCATATTATCCACACACGGGGCCGATTTATTTTTTAGTTTTTTGAAGTGAAACTTCTTATGGAAGGGTTTTGAAATCTCGATCGGCAACCTTTTTGGTGACGCTCGCTCTAACGTAGTAAGTAAGAGTGAGAGGCCTCCGGGAATCGAGCGAGAGTGAGACGGACTACCTTACGTCTCGTCTATCGGGCGAGAGTCAGAGGCCTTCGTGTATCGTGCGAGAATGAGACGGAAGACTTTCTGTCTTTCATGTCATTCTCTGCGTTCAGGCGGCGTCGCGATCGCGGAAAACAACTGTTGGTTTCTAACACAGTGATCATGAGCAACGTATTTTGTTTTTGTGCGTGTCTTCATTACTTACATCGAGAGTTTTGTGCAAATATGCCGAAGTCGGGTGCAGAAAGGACAAAAACGTGGCGGGAGAAAAAACGGGCGAGTGAAGGAATTGATCAGAATAGAAAACGGAAAAAAAGTAGAACTGAAATTGACCGAGATAGCCGGGAACGGAGGCAAACACGTGCTAACCTCTTACGTGACAGTGTGGACGATAGTGTAAATAATCCAGAGAATTAACTATTAGCAACGACTTCGACTCATCCTCCTCCTGATTGTGATGTACATAGTAGTGATCGATTACAATATTCAGACTTTAATGAGTTTAAAACTGTACATAAGAACTTTCACCGTGATTTTATAAATAATCCATTCGGTTTTACGTGTTGTGTATGTGATAGATTATGGTTTAAAAATGCCTTGAAGACTCTATCCGTTGAAAATGAAATTCGTATTCAACAAAAATTTCCAGAATTCAGAAGTAATAATGAGCTGGCATGCACCAGCTGTCGCCAGGCTTTGAGGAGAGACAAAATTCCAACATTGTCGAAATTGAATGGCTTTGTATATCCCCCGATCCCTGCACATCTTCCGAAGTTAGATTTAGTGTCCGAGAGACTCATTTCTCCTAGAATCCCATTTATGCAAATTGGCAGATTGCGTCATGTGCATGGACAATTTGGAATTTTGGGGCAGGTGATCAATGTTCCAGTGGATGTCAATACAATGGTCAATCACTTGCCCAGGAACATTGACGACGATCACTGTGTTTACGTTCATATCAAGAGAAAAAAAATTCATCGATCAAGCTACTTGATGGGTTTAATAAACAAGAGAGATATTAAAATATGGCTAAGATGCTTAGTACCGAGTCCATTGTATCAACTGTACGACATAAAAGTTGATGAATCTTTCTTTAATGAGGATTGTGTCGTTCATCAGATACCTATAGATGAACTGAGTGAAGACATCCCCATAGAGGAGAGCCTGTTCGCTCAGCAACACACATTACTCTGGAATGACGATAAATATTTGAGGATTGCTACTGGAGAAATGAATGTCCCTCACAGTCTATTATTTGATGAGTATGCAGAAGAGTTATCTTTCCCTACTATCTATCTCGGACAATTCCGGCGCTTTAGTGAAGATCTCAATGTGACTCCATTCATGATGGCTACCAGTGAGCTAAGGAGATCTGATCGACGTGGGGTTACACCTCATCATTTACTCTATATGGCAATGAAAATTATGAGGTTTAGAGTCCGCGACAGTCTATCCATTGCTTTTAAACACGTAGGTAAAGACACAAAAATTACACGGGAACAAATTCAATCAGAGGAGTATATAACTCATTGTATAGAAAGCAACGTGGCTTTTCTACGTTGTATCCCTAACTCGACTTGGTATTGGGCTGAAAGAAAGAGAGACTTATTCGCAATGATCAGACAACTCGGAAAACCCACGTTATTCCTAACTATGAGTGCTAATGAAGTTGGTTGGCCCACATTATTACAATTATTATATAAATTGAAGAATAATGGAGCAGAAATTACAGAGCAAGATGTTCAGGAACTCCATTATATTGAAAAGAGCACACTCATCAATGAAGATGCTGTAACATGTGCCATCTATTTTAATAAGCTCATCAATGTTATAATGAGCATACTTCAGTCCAAAAAGTCTTCTCCCTTCGGGAAATATCGTGTTGTCCATTATTTTAAAAGAATTGAATTCCAGCATCGTGGGAGGGGCCCCCATGCACACATTCTGCTATCGCTTGAGAATGCTCCAGCGGATCCACTAGGTGCTGACCGACTAAAAGCTATTGAACTAGTTGATACATTGATATCAGTGGCCACTTCAGAATCGTCGGGGAACATCAAACTACAGACACATAAGCACACGTTCACATGTTACAAAAAAATAGCTGCGAACGCTCATCAAAAATGCAGATTTGAAGCTCCATTCATGCCATGCAGATACACAACTATACTGACACCAATGCAGAAAGAAGAACCAGGATTCCACACGTATAAACAACATTACAACACGATAAGAACAAACTTAGAGAACAATGACTATGCTGATATTGATAGTTTCTATCAGGGAAATGGAATACTATCAGATGATTACTACATGAATGTGCTTCGAGCTGGCATCAATCGTCCCAGAGTATTTCTTAAACGTCAACCCATGGAAAAGTGGCATAATCCATTCAACCCATTCATTTTCAATATTTTGAAATCAAACATGGATGTGCAATTTATCACCGAAGAATACTCATGTGCTGCATACGTAGTGGAATGCGTCAATAAAACGAACCGTGGAATTAGCAATCTCCAACGTAACATCACTGAAACAATGGATGAACATCCAGAGTTCGATATTGTCGAAATTACTAGGAAAATGAGCGTTGACATGCTAAATACTGTCGAAATTACCAGTGAGGAAGCTGCATGGTACCTTCTGCGTGAACCGATGTCAAAGTCTTCTTCAGTTGTTACCTATATTTCAACAATATTGCCGATCGAAAGACAAAGAATTCGAAAAACTCAGAAAGAACTCAATGAAATGGATGCTGATGATGATGCAACAAACATATGGAAAGAAAATTGGTTTGACAAGTACGAAAGAGACCTGAAGAGCTAGAAGATGTTATTTTGGGTCAGTTTATTGCTCATTACAGACTGAATAATCAGGGGAATTGGACACGAAGGAAAGAACCTCGGATTATTCGGTACAGAAACTACGACATGGTCGATGATTTCAATGAATACAAACGGGAAATGGTGACTTTGTATATTCCATTCCGAGACGAAGAAAATGAAATTCTTGCAGAAACTAAATTCATACAGATTTACGACGGCAACGAATTATTGATTTTGGAGCGACATAAAGAATTCTCATCGAATATCTCGACCATATAATGAACGACAATCTGCGGTTAGCAACACTTAACAAACTGGGTGCTATCGCAAAGAAGAGGGATAATTTAATGTCTAATGAACAATTTTATGAACTAATGAGAATGGCCAATCAGAGGCAGAAAGCACTCCTGATGCATGTGATTGCTAATCTCCTCTCATCAAACCGATCACCACTCCAAGTTTTCTTCACTGGCCCAGCAGGATATGGAAAGACATTCCTCATTAGACTCCTCATGGAAATTTACAACCGCTTCACAGATAATGATGGTTTTTGCAATGCTTACATCGCATGTGCATCAACAGGAAAGGCTGCAATAGCAATTGATGGTACGACAATCCACACTGCATTGAAAATATCCCTTTCCAAACTATTACCATTATCAATTGAAGTGGCTCAACAGTACAGAATGCTCTTCAAATACGTCCAAGTTATACTCATCGATGAGGTCAGTATGGTAGGAGCGGAATTGCTGTCTCAAATTGACGCACGGTTAAAACAAATAACAGGAAATTTCCAAGATAATTTTGGAGGAATGGATATCATTTTCATAGGTGATTTGCGTCAGTTACCTCCAGTGCGTGCTACACCCATCTATCAAGCAACAAAACGACGCATAGCAGCACCAACACTTTGGCGTGACTTGAAGTTCTATGAATTGGATAAAGTCATGAGACAAGCGAATGCTGATTTCTCCTCTTTATTAACTAAAATTGGAAATGGCGAAGAATTGGATCAAGAACAGATACACCTAATCGAATCTCGTTTTTATACAAGAGAGGAAGCAGATCGTCTTTGTCCACATGGAATTCGGCTATATTTGACAAATAATGCTGTAAACGAATACAATTTGACAATTCTTAATTCTGCAGAGAATAAAACAGTCTCAATAGCTACTGATGTATTCACCGGCTGCCATAATGCTGAGCAACAATCATTTGTAGGACAAAAATTGCATAAAAAAACGGTAATAGACACTGGAGGTCTGCCCTACGAGATAATACTGGTGTTAGATAAATGGTATATAATAACAACCAATCTGGATGTCTCGGATGGTTTAGCAAACGGCGCAGTTGGTAAACTAGTTAATATCGAAACTGATGAGGCACGGGCAGTAACTCGTGTGTGGCTGGAATTTCCAGATTCACCCAAGACGGGACAGAAGGTCCGGAGAAAAGCTGCTGCGTTCATCCAAGCAAACAACATCAGCCACACGGCAGTTCCCATTGCACGAAGAACTTCTACGATATATATGAACAATAATAAAACGATTTTCGTCAAAAGAAATCATCTGCCATTGGTATCAGCATGTGCTGCTACTATCCACAAGTCTCAAGGTGGTACGTTTAATCAAATCGTCTATGAATACGAAAAGACACATTCACAACAACTCCTTTACGTAGCCTTGTCCCGTGTCACAAGTATACAGGAATTGTACATCGTTGCGATGGATGGAAAGAACAAATTTTATCATGGACGGAAAAAAGCTCAATCAATGGACAAGCTACAATCAGAATTTAGAAGATTATCAACAAATCCATTAATAACTTTGACTGACATTCCCCGAGAGTTCATCAGCAGACCAGGCTTATCAATAACAACCCTCAATTGCCAAAGCTTAGGAGCTCATAGCGGAGATTTCAATGATCCGGTGATTCTACGGTCTAATATATTGATACTTTCAGTGACGTGGAAGGAAAACGATCAGGAAATTGATGCTCCCAATTTTAATTGTGTCGTACAGGTCAAAAGACATAATGTGAGAGCAGGGGGTGTCGCAATACTTTGCAATACTGCTCATGGAACGAACATCATGACACCCAATATGGACCTGAACTTGAAACAACTAGAATCGCTTTCAATTGGGTTGTCATCTGTTGGAGAAATGTGCGCAGCTGCTTGTCGCACAGAAAGCGGACAGCGGATTATGCTTACAGCACTCTATATTTCACCAAATCAGAAGATGGCGAAAATAATAGAGTTTATTCACCTTCACTTGCTGCAGTATACTCCAGTGGGGGCTGCAGAAGTTGGAGTAGAGCTGGACAAAATACCTATGATTCTAGGTGGAGATTTTAATGTTAATTTTGCTTCAGAGGATTCCAAGCCATTAATTCAGTTCTTGCAACAGAAATTGTCATTGGAAATGAACAATTCACCAATTGAATCGACTACACGCCATGGTACCACGATCGATGCAGTTTTCTCACGTTACATCGAAAATTTGGAGTCAAGAGTCTTCATTACCTATTTTAGTTACCACAAACCTATCATTTCGTTCATGAAGAGTCTACCAGAGAATGAAGGTGAAGCTGATTGAGATTTAATTCATCATATTCATACTAATATTATTGTATCTTGAAAAAAGTATAATTATTATGATGAATAAATTAATATTTACTATCAAGAAGTGTTCGACACGTGATTAAAATGATTCCTCTCCCTCTAAACATAGAAAATTAAATAATCCTTGCGGATCCAATCATTCAGTTTCACTTCTATCGCGTGTCTTCATGACACACCATGTTTTTTTCAATGTGGGCGAAACGAATTGGGTCTATCGAAATTGACTTACGTATCCTACCTCAGAGGTATTTTAGTACCTATAAAATCAGGAAATGTAGGGATTATCATCATTTATAATTAAAAATGGGATGAGTAGTGGTGAGTCCTTGACGTATACGTTTGCTGCAATAAGTCCCCAAACAACACTTTATGTATAAAGCGTAATGTATTGGGACAGTCCCGAAACAATACTTTAGGTATATATATTCATAGATATATTTGTGTCTATATGTAGACATATATATATAGACATATTTGTGTATCTATCACCCCCACTCCTACTACGTAGACAATGGAAATTAATTGATTCCAGGAGTTTCATGCTTCCCCAAATGATTTGGTATGCAGCAATCGAGTCCGCAAATCATTTAGAAGTTATTAAATAATATTTCAATTTTTTTTAATTTTTTTGTTTGCTAAGTATACGTGTTATGAAATTAATTTATAATAAATCGAATAATGTTCCCCAAATCTTAAAATTACTTTCCAAAATATCCCCAAACGAATGAGCATAATGAAGATGCATAATTAATATCCGATTTGCTAAGTATATGGAGATCTGCTCATATACACCTAGGAAGTCCTGGGTTGGGACTTGCCTCTCCCGGTGCTGTTGGCTACTAGGACCCTCCTGGTTTGTCCTAGTGGCTCCTGATTGCTGCGGAAATAAATAATAAATGGATTTCCGGTAACCTTCAGCAAAATGGGCTGTATTTCGATGCGGCTTCGGAATTTTCCGTGTGAGTGGGAGAGACATGAAAGGGAGGAATTTATTCTTCCCATAGTTAATTGCCGTATCGGGCCGTTTCGGGGACAAAAAATTGGGAGGGTTTCCACAACACGTGTTAAGTCTAGAGCGGTGGAGAACTGAGCCCCATACGCGACAAGAAAACTGGAAAACTATGGCGTGTTTCAAAAAATGGATTCGCACCATCCTTGTGTATCATTTTTTGGCTCTGCGCTGTGGGAGGTATCTACCCGCAGTTTTGCCGGCACGTTGCACGCGGGGTGCGCAGACACACGCTTAGAGAACAAGGTCTGCGCACTACTTTTTGCGGTATCTCTTACCGTTTTTGCAACAAACGGTTCTAAGCTTCGGTAATAACAAGAGGGCTGCTCGGTCACTTTAAACCAAAAACCGATGGCAGTTCCATGAAGGCACTCCGATTGCGACCTCGATGATCTAGATAATTAGGCTCGTTCGTGAGCAATCGTTAATCAAAAACTCCGATTCCGCACTTACAAACATACAAACAAACACACACACACACACATTTACTCGCAATTAGATGGAAACCACTTTGATGAACATAAGATAGCTGTCATAAATCGAAAACAACCAGGCGGTCCCCGGCTCCCCCCATTCGAATGTGTCGGATATGTCACCGTTTCTTTCATTTCCCCCAATTTAATTGGTGGTAAGCTTCCGAATGGTCTGATTGCACACAAAATGAAAATGTTCCAATATTGAAGAACCTTTCTCCAATTCCGCCGTTACAAATCACTATTTTCTGTTTTGGTCACATACACGACCGAGCAGCCATATACACACACTCACACACTGTCGGGGTTTTGGCGCAGTGGTAGAGTATCTGCCTACTACTCCAAAGGTCCTAGGTTCGCGCCCGGCCGCCGGAGAATATTTTTCAAAAATATTTTCTCATGGATTCCGGCCGATGCAGGAACTTCTGTGTGTGCTATCAGCGGTACCCATAAAATGAGACCGCCCGGCCGAGAGGGAATCTAACCCGACGCAGACGGGGGGGGGGGGGAGAGGGTTCCATCATAGACGCCGGCCATCGTAGCACAGGGGTTTCTGGAAGTTTACCCTGTGTTTAGAAATACGATAGCCTAAAATGGCGAAAGTCGGCCCCAGCCGCATGGGTGGGTGTCCGGTACGCCCCCTGACGGAATGCTTGCACGGCCGCTACCCGAGGCGTACAAATGAGAGGGATGGACACAAAAAAGAAAAACACACACACACTGAGTTGAATTTAATACCATTAATTTCGTTTTTTGTAAAGACTTTTTAGGGTTCAATTCAGTAAAATCATTATACATTATATTGATTTAATAGTTTTTGATTACTTTATTTTACAATTTTCTTCATGATTGAATTCAATTTACAACTATTAGTTCAATGGATCTTTTTATTTTTTGCCGAAAACGATCTGATGATTTGTTCTATGTTTATTTTTGATCAATGCTTCAATGTGATCGAGATACGCGGGAGCCTATCGGCCACGTCCACGGCCACGAAGGATCACCAAAAGCGACCAAGTATCTATACGCCATCACCAAGTAAACCTCCAGAAACCCCTGTGATACGATGGCGGGGGTCTACGATGGAACCCTCCCTCCCCCCCCCCCGCGCGACGGGTCGCGTTCGGTCCCGGCTCACGGTCTCACTTCATGGATACCGCCGATAGCACACACGAAATGTTCCTGCCATCGGTCGGAGTCCGTGAGAAAATATTTTTCAGAAAAAATATTTGCAGTGAGCGGGAATCGAACGCAGGACCTTTAGAATAGTAGGCAGACACTCTACCCACTACACCAAAGCCCCGTCTACAGTCAATGTCTGTGTGTATGTGTGTGTGTGTGTGTAAGTTTGTATGGATGTGCTCCAAATTTTGGTCAACGATTTCTCACGAATGCATACACCAATCAGAACCATCGAGATCTCAATCGACGCGTCTTCATGTAACTCAGCCCTGATTGGCTTTTGATGGATATTCGTTCGGAGCATATATTGGTATCAACAATTTCAATTATTCATAACGCTATATCTTGTAAACGGTTGGAGTTACGGGAAAAATTTGTTAACATAAGTTGTTCCTCTTACAAGGATCCATATTTAATGTCTATTGACTTTCTCCCATAATGCGCATAATTAAGAATAGAGCTGTTAGAAAAACATAATTCGAGTGATCAGTGCACGGATGGAGACTAGATGGCGTTGGCAATCGCAAAAATTGGTCTCTTGAGTATACATGGGCCGACTCAGAATATAATACTTGCATATCATTTTTGTAGAGAAATAAAAAAAATCAGTAAATACTCAAGGGAGAAGTCTAGTAAATTTTTGAAATAGACATGATCCCGAAAACTCGAGTTACCAAATCGGAAAGATGGCATTGTGGCGTCACTGAAGGCACAAATACATCCCACCCACTAGTTTAATAATCAATTTACGCAATCATTTAGATAAAAACTTGTCTTAGTAATATCACATAAATCACGTATCAGATAATTGCTGATGCAATTATCGGTTGACTATTTTGAATATTAACTAATAAATAATAATAAAAGGCCCATAGCAACAATCGGTGATACACATTTTTCGGGTTTTGTTCATTATCCTTCTGTCTAGGGCATACATTTCGCTTATGAAGTTGGTAATTCTCACTAGATCTTACCTCACTACATCTTAAACTATCTGTGACCAGATCTCAGACCTCTACCTGGGCACCAGTTATCGACCTTTTTAATTAAATTAATTATGTGAACCATCGGAGTCGTTTGAAGCTTGTTTGCGGGTCTCTGATAGACAAGGATCAATGTTTGATAGATCTGAGTTTTATAATTATGACTTTTTCAAAAATTTAAAAAATTTCACGGAAGTGAGCACTTTTTGTTTGCTAAATCCCATGATAGGAAATTCAATAACCCATTAAAGGATGCAGAATCGTTTGTAAGTCATCGATAGGTGACTATCAACGGTCTCTAATGGATCTCCTATACATTAATTGCCAAAAAATTTCTTGCTGTTATCACGGTAGGCGTCCGCGAGTTCGGAAGGGGGGGGGGGGGGAGGGGGATGCACCACGGGTGCTAGGAAGTTATCGACCTATTTCATTGAATGATTTAAACCATCGGAATCGTTTGAAGGTTATTTGCAGGTCTGTGATAGACAAGAGTCAACGTCCGATAGATGTAAGTTTCATAATTAGGACTTTTTGAAAAATTGAAACAAATCCCACAAAAATCAAAAATTAATTTTTTGAAAATAATGGCCAAGTCCACGTTTCAATGCATTGTGGTTTGCATAATTTTGTTAACTCAACTGGTTTCAAAAAATGCTAAAAATGAAGAAGAACGCCAAGCCTGTATAAATGAAATTTTTTAAAAAGTTCAAAAAAAGCGTCGGGACCAACGTACTTGGCGCGGTTTCCATACTGACATGAACTTAGCTTAGAAAGTTCTGCATCCTGAATCATACTTCAGGATCAGATAGTATATTGCCGCAGGAGATATTTACAGATTATGACATTATATATTTTATTCCGATCAGTCAGACTTCATTCATGGATTAGTACCCAGAGTTGTCCAGAAGTGCAAGCCTGGGATCAGAGAAATTTAAGTTATACCATTGGATAATGAGGTTTCCACAGAATGATAAGTCTGCTATAGTGAGGCACCAAAACGCTGGGTACTTAGCCGATAAAGTGCACAAAGTGTGAACAGTACTTGATGTAATCGATTGTATATTGTTTAATTTTTTTTGTACATCTCCTGTTTACTTATACAAAAATAATGAAATGTTCGTGTGTTATTAGTCGACACAAAATATAAAACAAAGAGGCCGGTTTGGCGTAGTGGGCTAAAGTCCTCTGCCTACTCCAAATCGATCCTAGGATCATGGGTTCGAATCCGGCTTTGGGCGAAAATTTCTTCAAAAAAGAATTTTCGTCACGTCGCGCGATTCTCATGAGCCGAAGAAGTTAACAGTCCCACCCCCAAAAGTTCCAAAACGTGTACCGAAAAGTGTTCACAACCGAATGTTCCTACCATCACTGTGAACGAATGACACCCGTAACTTCGAGTTACAAAGGAAACAGTCGTGAGCATCTAACGACTATAATAAGTCCAGAGCGTTCGCTAAAGGCCCAGGCAGTTATACGGCGACCTACAATAAACCTATATAAAAAAAATATATGAAATAAGTTAAGTGAAGTAAATTACCCATCGATTTTGTAGAAAATCGTTTGTACATGCCAAAATATATAATTTGTTCGTTTGTACCTACGTTGTTAAGTCTGTACAAACAATTAATTATTTTGTCATGGATCCTCCCACCTAACGCGATCCGCGCATGTGCAGTCGCCAATCAGCTGTTCATTACTTCGAGTTATGTCTAAAAAATATGGCTCTTGAGGGTTTCACATAACCAGCAATCACCCCGCTTCTTTTTCTAATCCAAATTAATGTTTCTAATGTAATTGAAAGACTACTCACCTTTCCCCAGGTGCAAAATTGACATTCGTGGCGAAGCCGAGAATGGTAAGCACGTGGGGGAGGCTGATTAGTTTTTCATGGCGGGCCTGGAACTGTTTTTTTCTAGTCGAGAACTGAGAAAAGCGATAAAATGGTGGTTTTCTCCTTCCTGACCAGAAAATTAATGTTTTTTATATTAAGTAATGTGTTAATTTTTAGATAATTAGGAGAATCGTGTCAGTAGTGCAAGTGACTTAACGAAAAATCTGAAATGTAACTTCTTACTAACAAATTCAATTTGAAATTAACAATCTTCAATTTCTAGTTGTCGATTTGTGATTATCAATTACTAATGATAAATTGACAATCGAACATTGTGGAAATGAAAAGTTAACAATTCAAAATTGCTAACTGGAAATGAACAATTAAAAATCGAACATTGACAATTTAAATCGAAAATTAGAAAATTGATAATTTACAATTTCAAATTCACAATTAGAATTTCGGAATTAGGATGATTTAACAATTAAGAATTCATAACTGAAAATTGAACATTGAAAATTGTCACTCAGAACTTGGCAATTAAGAGTTATGAAAAAGAACAACTAATAATTAAAAATTGCCAATTAAAATTAACAATTTGAAATTGAATGTTTATAAATCCATGTATGCGACCAACTCTGTACTTAAAGTAGAGATTAAAGGAAATCTTTGATTAAACCATTCGAATCCAATATGGCCGTGAAGTCATGGGATCAGTTGTTGGACGTCATTTCCGAAACATCAGAGCAATTGAAATTCAAATGAGTTTGTAGATGTCCGCCTATAGTAAAGCTCGTAATTTATCAAAAATATAACCATATCTATTTATCCATGCATATAATATATATACTCGGCTGAACCCCCGGGCAATAGCCATTTGTAAGATTTTTCTTGTAATACATGCCGTTAAAAAGTTAAACTTTATACAAAATGTATGTGCTCCGTAAAGTTAAGTGATAAAAAATAATAAGTTCAGTAGTCACATCTGATAGAATACTGAAGTGAAATTGGTATTTTGTGCGTCTATAATTATAGTAAACTACCATCGTTCAGGGGTTGTTTGAAGTTTTCAATGTAAGGAAGGTTGGAACTTAATAATTCCAACTTGACAATTAGCCAGTTTCGCATACGGCGCACACATGTAGTTTGGGGAGGCCCAACTAGCTTGAGTGGGGGGTTGTAGCCCCCCTTTTATTATCACTGTATCCCTCTGGCGACATAATTTGGAAGGTCTCCTGCCAAACTCCCTAATTGAAACCTAAAGATTGTAGCTTGACAATTGGGAATCGTCAGTTAAGAATTGGTAGTTGACAACTGAACATTAAAAATTGCTGATTAAACATAGATGATGGAAAATTGACAATGAAAACTCGAATGTTGACAATTTTGAATTGATAAATGAGAATTCAAAATCGCTTGTCAACTGTAAATTTTCAATTGTTAAACGCCAGTGTCAATTTTGATAAGTTTCAATTGTCAATTTCCAATGAGTGGTTTTCAAATGTTAGTTTCCAATCTTCAATATTGAATTGTCGATTTTATGTGATTGTCCATTAGCAATCGACAGTTGTGCATTTTTATCTTCATAATCTTTAATTGCCAATTTTCAATTTCCAGTTTTCAATTACTAGTTTGGAATGGTCAATTTATACTTCATCTTTTCCATCAATCCTTAATCGCCAATGTGTAATTGTAAATTGACGATTTTTCGTTGTCAAATCTCACTTGCAGTTGGTCAACCGTCAATTTTCACATTTCGATTTGAGTTGTTGATTTCCCCTTTTCAATATTTTATTTTTAGTCATCAATTACCAATTGTGAATTACTATAATTAATTGTGTAGTTATCAATTGCCAAGTTTTATTGGTAAATTTTTAATTGTTGGCTTTGAACTGTCAATTATCAGATGTCGATTTTTAATTGCCAATTAATTATATCTAGTAACTTTTAATGATTAATTTTGCATTCTAAGCATTCAATTTCAAATTCTTAATCTTAATTGTCAATTTTCAAGCTTCAATTCTCAATTGTCGATTTTTCATTTCCAATTTTCAATTGATAGTGGTTTTTTTTCATAACTCTTAATTGTCAAGTTCTGAGTGACAATTTACAATCTTCAATTTTCAGTTATGACTTCTCAGTTGTCAAATCATTGTAATTCCCAATTTCTAATTGTGAATTGTAAATTGTAAATTATCAATTTTCTAATTTTCGATTTGAATTGTCAATGTTCGAACTTTAATTGTTCATTTCCAATTAGCAATTTTTAATTGTTAACTTTTCATTTTCATAATATTTGAATGTCAATTTATCATTATTAATTGATAATTACAAATAGACAGCTGGAAATTGACGATTGGTAATTTCAAATAGAATTTGTTAGTAAGAAGTTACATTTGACATGATTCTTCAATTATCTAAAAATGAACACATTACTTAATATAAAAAACATTAATTTTGTGGTCAGGAAGGAGAAAATCACCATTTTAGCGATTTTCTCGGTCCTCGACTAGAAAAAAACAGTTCCAGGTACGCCATGAAAAACTAATCACCCTCCCCCACGTGCTTGCCATCCTCGGCTTCGCCTCGAATGTCAATTTTGCACCTGAGAAGAGGTGATTAGTTTTTCAATTACATTAGAAACGTTAATTTGGATTAGAGAAAGAACCGGGATGATTGCTATGGTTATGTGAAACCCAACAAGAGCCATGTTTTTACACGTAATTCGAAGTAATGAACAGCTGATTTGCCACTGCACATGCGCGGATCGCGTTACGGGGGAGAATCCATGACAAAATAATTAACTGTTTGTCCGGACTTAACAACGTATGTACAAACAAACAAATTATATGTTTTGGAATGTACAAACGAGTTCTTACAAAATCCATGGGTAATTTACTTCACAATATTTCAGATTATCCAAAGTAATTGAGTCAATGTTGTTCAACCAGTTCATACATCTCGTTCAGGCTCATATTTTGCAAAAAAAATGGCATGAAGACTTATCGAGAAATGAAGTAATAAAAAAACCGTAAAAATGAAAAAATTGAAATTTAGAAAATTAATGATGCGATGCAATTGCCATTCAATTGGGTTCTTCGCAATAATAAAAGGAAACTTTGTTCCAAATTTCAGGTTTTTATGACAATTTTTGCGGACGGTACAGCCTGTACTAACCCGAAAAGTGAAACGAAATGCAAAAGTTAAAAACCAGTAATATCTCATATTACCCAAATTAATTGACCTAATATTTGTCAACCATATCATAGATCTCGTTAAGGTGCACATTTTGTAGAAAAAAAACAAAATCGGTTCACTAATTATCGACAAATGAAGTAAAAACTATGAAAACAAAAAAATTGAAATCTAGACAACTAATGATATGATCCAATCGCCATTCATTAGGGTTCTTCACCACAACAAAAGGGAATTTTGTTCCGAATCTCAAGTTTTATCTGAATTTTTGCGGACGCTACAGTGCTTCCAAAAGGAAAAAGCAAAGAAAACGGCAAAAAACCGCAAAATTGAAATAGCTCCAATTTCTTGTGAGCAACCTACTAGATGTTCTTCAACCATTCCCTGGATCTCTTGAGACGGACATTTTAATAAAAAAAAATTCAAAAATATTCATCAGTTTCTGCGAGATAAACGATGGAAGAAAAAAAGAAATGTCGATTTCTAAGAAACTTACCAACAGAATTCACTGAAATTGCGCCCACAGCTACATGTACTCAATACCAATAATTGACCATTTTTTCAGATCTTATTGTCAAAATGCAGTGCGTTTTATGAGAAAGTTTGTAAGTGAAGATTTTCGAAAAAAAATTGATCCATACCGACACTATGCTCCAACTTCGTATTTTTACGTTCAAAATATATCGTTCACAAGTATAATTAGCGAAAGTGAAAATGGAGCGATTGCAATGCTTCCATTCGAAAGCAAAAAGATAAAACTGTGGTCATTATTTCAGCATTCTGCAAAATGGGGAACGTAATAAAAAGTATTAATATATATACTCCTCCAATTTTATCTCAAATATTTAATCCTCTATTCTACATGGAAATTCTACGATGAATTCATTCGTTCACTTATTACATGAATGATTTTTCAATTGGGCATATCTCCTTAATTATGCATATAAACTTCTCATTGGCTATGATGGCTTAAGCGGTAAAACGTTATAAACAATTGAAATGGATAAAAATAGACAAAATTCATCCAAAACCTAATCACCGCCAAATTACATGTCGACGTTTCAATTCCGATATCAATAATGTTAATGGTGTTTTTTGTTGGTCAGAAACCGTTAGCCTAAATTTTAGTCACATACATACTGATGAGTTATTTGGTTTTAAATAAACAAGTCCTGCACTTTTTATTTAACTATAGAAGCTTTATTTCAAATAGTACATGTGACTAATAACTTAAAGTGTTCTCTGTTCGCTCGCGAAACCAGAAGCAAGGTTGAGCGACACAGAGCACCAACTCACAACCCGTTGCTGAGTGAGAGGCGGCGGGCCCTAGCGGGTCTCTACTAAAGAGACCAGTCCCGCCCGGTCGACAATGCAGGGCGCAATCGAGGCGCCAATTCCAACACTCCCTCCCGCCGATGATGCTTCCAAAATCTTTCTTGTTATTATTATTCTTTTCCTTTTTCTCTCCCAGGGTTCTTCTCTCCTATATTCTTCTCGCCTATGTATATGGGGCATTCCATGTGAAATCGTCGGACTGGGAAGCCGATGGTCTCGGATTTGCATAAAAATGCACCTATCTGTTCTTCAGCACAAAAAAAAGACACGTATTTTTTTAATAAAAATTTTAACAACAATTATATAAACAAATGGAGATATCTGAAATACCCGATTTTTTATTTGAATGAAATTTGCAAGATATATTCTCTATTGATTTCCGATCATTTTGAAAAAAAGTCGTTATTAGATCTCGTCAGCGGAATTTTTTATGAATTTTTGAAGTTGAAGTCATCAGAGAGTATTATTAGTGACAATTGACCACTGATAATTTTTTAAGTTATTATGGTGGTTTTCAATAATATGAACAGAAAAAAGTTAAATTTGCATATAAATGACCCCGAGAAAGATGGTAATTTCAATAAACGAAAGTATAAACAAGTGATCATAACTGGATCATAACATTATTAATTCTATGAAAAAAAAATAACAGACAAAAATGTTGTACGGAAAATTCTGCGCAGAAAATGTTGTTTACTTTTTGGGTAATAATGACGGTTTTCTTGATATTACCGCAGAACTGCTAATAATCCGTTCCCATCCCTCGTATTGGCGTACAAAAATAGTGGAAGGCTGCGTTGAAAATGACCACATATTTTTTTCGTGCAAACTATTCTTGAAATTTCGAAATACTATTTGGAGTGACTGAAAAAACATGAACACTTACTTCCATCGGAGTAACATCCGATGTGAGTAACATAATTATATTTGTATCAAGAATTGTACAAAATTTTGAAGAAAGAATTGTGAAGAACTTCCTTAAAATAGTTTACGTATATCATATTAATTGCCCAATATTTACTCCTCCTCCCTCCCTCGCCAAATAGTATTTTCAATTTCAAGACTAGTGGTGAGTGCATGTGTGTGCCTCACTCGGGGCACGAAGAAAACTTCCCGATTTGGTATTTCAGCACAGCGTACTAAATTTATTCATCTCCAATATACCCCGGTTGATTAGTAGTGTCATACTGAAAACTTGCAGATTTGAGAATTCTAAACTAAGTCATTAATGAGGCAGATAATGATGAATATTTGATTAAATCCATGGTGCGCATGGAGATGAGACTTATGGGCGTTACTTGATTGTGAGTGAGATGCCAATAGGAGTGCGCCCGCAATAAAGACGATAACTTTAATATTTTACCCCGTGGAACAGTATAAATGATTGCAATTGTTCATAATATTGCATATACTGCACGAATGCTATTCTAAATGTAATCCGCTCAATTCTGCACCGAAATACTCCAATTGAGACCTTCATGACAGCGCTGAATTCGTTCATTGACTCATCACATACATAACTATTGAGACTGCGATACCTCCTTAATTATGCAAATTATCGAAAAAAGGCATTTCACATAAAATACGTAATTTTATATGGGTAACAACGTTGCTTATATAAATTTTTCGCTAACTCTAATAGTTTATGGATGACCGTTAATCAACCCGATTTGCGATTTTTGGCCTTTAGATTTTCTCGAAATCATTGAAAACTGCTGAATGGATACCTTCCAGAATCTAATCAGCGCTAAGTTATATGAGGACTTATCGATCAAACGAAAATTCATCGAATCGGACCATTAGTTTTCAATAAATCGTTAACTGAAAATTTGGGCACATATGTACGAATACACGCACACACATACATACAGACATTTTTCCAAAAGTGATTCAGAACGATTGGGGAAATTTTGAAACGTGGAGATATGGTGGAAATCCAAGTTTCAATTTTCGGGTGATTACAATAACTTCCCCAGATCAGGAAGTTAAATAGCTTGCACAAAACAAATATGTGGTCATTTTAAACGCAGCGGTCCACTCTTTTTTTACGCCAACGAGACCGTCGGCGCGTGCTACGCACGCGCATTTGAAATTCCGTAGTATCGTAATGAAAGTTGCAAACTGATTATGTCGTGCGTAAATATATGATGAAACTAAAAATCTGTGAATTCGATACGATTGCAAATTTTAATATAAGAAAATAACAGAATCCCCTCGGGCAGTGGCCGTCAAGAAAGCAGGAAAGCTATTTGAACAGTGTATAATTCTTTAGGTGTATAATTCTGCATACACAAAATTTTTCACCAAATTACATTCTCTGTTATCGCCCAAGAAAATTTTCAGAGATTCCCAGGAACAAACTCTTGAAAATGCCACGTATAATTGCCCATGACTGAAAACATCTTTACATAGATCTATGCCAATCATATCAAAAGTTTGCCCTTGACTTTTGTTGATCGTCATGGCAAATGCTAATCTGATTGGGAATTGTCGCCGTTTGAAAGTGAACGGCAAGATGTTCTCACAATATAATGTTACACGATTAATGAATACAATGTCTCCCATTTTGTCTCCAGTCAATATTCGGGAACGTAAAAGATTATTGGAAAGTTCCAAAATTTGTAACCTGGTTCCGTTACATAACCGTTCATTAATACTCAAATTTCGGAGTAACATAACTATGGAATCGATCCTCAAGCGTAACTCATGTGGCGGAAAATTAGGAGGATTAAGAGTATGTAGATATTCTGGTAAAATTGCATCATTGATATCGCCATTATCACAGTTTTCTACACTGTCAATAGCTGTATAAATGCGCTCAGTTGTCTCATCTAAAAGATTCATTGCTTTGCAATTGATTTCATCCACGTCAACATTCCGCGCAGCTAGCATAGCAGTCTTTGCTAAATCTCCGTAGCGGCGTTCAGAAATACATTTCTTAAATATTACCTCCACGATATCGTCTGTATTGGATGCTATACATTGCTTTGGAGGTAATAAATTATCGTCATTATCATTCAATTTTCCGTCGCCTAAAAATAAAAGAAATTTTGCAAATTCTGCTTCTCCAGATAATGCTCGCATATTTTCTGATAATGAGAAAATAGTGAAATTTCTCCATAAACGACTGAATTTGATTAATGAGTTAATCAACTCGCATCTAGTAGCATGCGGAGTGACAGGTAATAACTGCTGAAATCGCCTCCAAAGAGCATAATTTTTCCACCAAATGGCAAGTTATTATTCATTAAATCACGTAATGTTCGATCAATCAATTCTATTGCTGATCTAGGAGCCATAGGTGCCTCGTAACAGATGAAAAAGTCAACTTTCCTCCAATATTCTGCATCCTTAGATTGACTTTTAATGTTCGAAACAGAATCTGGCAGCAAATTTTCTTGAATTTCAGGCCAATAAGGATCGCATGTCATAGTAATGAATTCATCTGGTTTACCGTGTAGTCTGACAATAGCCATTGAATCTTGATAATTTTGCAGCATATTGCGGGGTGAACCTGTGAATGTAGATGGTGGAATAACCATTTTTCCAATTTGGCTATGCGTGTCATTTGCACGACGTTCCAAATGATCTTTCAAGCCTTGGTAAGTATCACAGCGGAGAGTTTTCTGGTTTTGTTTGCAATAATTCAACCTATCTTTTTCAATTTTTACATAACTGTCAACCACCCATTGTTGGTACAATCGTCCGCCTTTCAAAATTACATTATCGTCTCGGTCAGCCATTCGGTACTTGGTATATGCCGCTCTCGATACTCTTATCCTTATTCACACAACGTAGTTTATCATTCCATCCACGGGTACCAAAAGGATAAAATAGTGGGTAAACCAACGGTTCGATATGAGCATCCATGGAACCAATAATCTTTGGTTTTTTTCTTCCCCACTGACAGATAAGATTCAGGAATATCACCATAAGCTCCTGTCGTAAAAATGGTAGCTACTTCATTAATTGTTTGTAAATTATAGCGCCGCTTGTCAATTCCAGGCTTGAGTGAAAATATCAGTTGCATTTCTGGTTCTCTACCTGAATGAATGTTTCTCATGGATTCGAGTTCTTCATGCATCATTTGATATGATTGAGCAAATACATTGGACTGACGCATGCAAGTGTCTATCGCATCAACTATTTCACGATTTAATGTAGAAGTAAAATTGCATCGTATATCAGTCGCCTCATTTTCATCAATTATGAACAATTGGCCAAAGGATGGATTCTCGTTTGCGCCTGGATATAAACTTCTATTGAATTGATAATATACTTGGCCATGTAGTTTAAAACAAACTGGCCCTGGGCGTCGATCAGAGAAATCTACTAAATTAGCATTGAACGATGCAAATGCAAATGCACTATTATAATAGCGTATGCGTTCATGAAAATGCTTTGAATGTTCGTGAGTATTGTCGAAAAGATCTTGCAGAATACTCGGGGGATTGGGTAGAGATTCAAGAAGAACTTCACCATGGGTACAACAATCATTAAAAGAATCTTTGCGGACTTTTTCTGCGGCAAAATGCCTAGCATTACAATGACAACACGAAACGTTGATTCGACCAATATAGTGCTGTTTAATACTTTCGATAGAAGTATCACGAATGGTACTCAATCGAGTAGTCCTTTGTAAATTATCAGAAGATACATCCCTGCAGGGATATGTGCTATGAATGTTGTTTACTGGGATGATGACTGGGATTTCACATTCTAAAATTGGCTCATTATGACTATGAGAATCATTATTATTGCTAATCTGATTGTCCTCGGAACATATATTGTGCTCGATAGCATTATTATGAAACATTCCAAATTCATTATTTGCAATGTCATGGCAGATTGCACGATTAGAATTGCGATGTTTCGCACGGTATTTACGTTGAATCGCAGCCCCTTTGTCTCGCCTAGCTTTTTGGAGTTCTTCACCGCTAATTTGATAATTACTGTGAACTTGCATTTCTGATGAAGCAGCAGAGATATTCGAATCTAGAAGCGAACGACTTGAATTGTTCTGTTCACTACAACGTTGTACCCGGTAATTACGTTGATACGTAGCATTCTGTGCACGTTTCTTTCGTTGAAATTCGTCTTCTTCTTCTTTGGTACGCTGAATTTTTTTTCTAGGCATTTCTGTGTTGATGACAATGTCGAACTTAGAATGGGAAAAACCAAATAGCGCTATAGAAAAATGGACAGATTCTTTAAATAATATTTGATCAACGACTGATTGCTTCCAAATTATATTTATTGTTGTTCCTTTAAATATGGACGTAAATATGGGTAATATAAATATGTTGTAAAATACTTGGTATATGCTAGGTAATAATCCTGGTAATGCGCTTTTATTTCTGGTAAATTTCGTTTTGGTTTCTGGTATTGGTATAGTTATTGCTATTTACGGTAAAAATTGATTATCGATATTGGGTAAGGTTCAAGTAAATTGTTTATCGGTATACGGTATGGGTATATGGTATTCGAAAATGATTTAAGATGAGAAAATGCAGTCATAAGCTCAGCAAATCATGAGCTCATGAACAATGGCTACACACAACCAATTGTTTCCAAGAAGTCCTATGCGAACGACCAAAATTTGAGGTCATAGAAGGCCATGAATTCGCGAAGAAGACTCTGCTCCCACCAGAGCGCCTAATAACTGGGGGGCACCCTTGATTGACTGCAACTGTACACTGAAAAAACATAACAGTCGATAATTCCACTTAACAACCATTGAACTAATGAGTAAGCATACGCATCTGATTGATATACTTACAACGCCAAATCCTATTTATTCCAACAACAATACTGATAATGTTGACTAATGCTCTACTGTCATAAAGCAGTGAACTAAGAGACAACCTTGCGGAGGAACGATTTCTGGAAAAAATAGTAACTTTGCTTACTATTGCAGCCTTCAGACCCACCAATCGGGTTTTGATGTATAAAGGGATATCCAAAAAAGTAAGGAAAATCCTGGACCCAACCCATTTCGCTCCATATACCCATAGGAAACATTGTCTTTCGTGTTTTGAGCTTCAAAGTGCTCCTCGGTCCGCAATTTTCGTTCGATTTTAATTTTGTGTTTTCAAAATATTCCTCATACTCTAAAGAACAAAGTTAAGTATCCGTATCATTCTATTCGCTTTACATCATCAGAAAATGTTTTTTTGTAGTTTGCGTGTTTTTTTTTGAGTTTTTCGAAATATCTCAAAATTTCTCATTTTCATTAATTGATTATTATAATCATACGTAATATGTCTTTTATGACGATAGCAATGATGACAGAATTCACATTCAGTACAAAAAAATTATAGTACTTGCATCTGTCTATGAGAGAAATCTGAGAAAGTCCAGACATACATATATATATATATATATGTATGTCTGGACATATGTATATGTAGTAATCTGCTCAGGCAAAAATACAGAAATAAATCATAAAATTCGTTAAAATCTTGACCAAATCATTTTTCTCGTCATAGAAGACATATTTCGTGAGGTAAAAATAATAAATTAGTGAAAACGATGAATTTTTACATTTTTCAAAAAAACGCGCAAACTAAAAAATCATTTTCTCATGATGTAAAGTGAATAGAATAAAACGGATACTTTACTTCGTTCTTTGAAGTATGAGGAACATTTTGAAAAAAAAAAAATTAAATTCGAACGAAAATTGCGGGCCGAGGAGCACTTTGAAGCTCAAAACATGAAAAACAATGTTTCTTATGCGTATATGGGGCAAAATTGATTGGGTCCGGAATTTCCCGTACTTTTTTGGATATGCCTTTATATATGAAAACCCGATTGGTAGGTCCGAAGGCCCTGCGAGGACTTCGAAGTTTCACCCGGGTCACCCCTTAAGAAACCCTCGTCGAAATTGGGTTGTCAGAATATGTCAGAAAATGACATAATATGTCAAATTATGACATACAATGTCAAATATGACAGAATATGACATATTCAGACATATTATGACAAAAAAATTGTAGGTCATATTTTGTCAAATTATGTCATAATATGTCAAAGTGGTGGAATGACATATTATGTTAAATTTTGACAGAATATGACATAATCGGACATATGATGACATATTATGTCATATTCGATGAGATTATGACATATGGGTCGGACAAAATATGACATAATATCGATCATATTATGTCAATTTCTGACATAATATGACAAATTTTGGCAGAAAATGACAAATTACGACAAATTCTAACCGATTATGACATATTTTCTACGCATTAATTTGACATATTATGTCATAATTTGCTAACCTAACCTATGTATTTATTGGACAGTTGATGTTGTAATCTATGTCATTGATACTCACATTTTGGGTTGAAGGAAAAATTCACGCCAGAACATTCAATGCTTACTTTCACTCACTTAAATTTGTTCAATATATTCGAAAGTACCATGCACATTCTTCAGAAATTCTTTTGATATGGTTTTACGACGAATTTCTGCTGCATTGGACTGGTTAGCGTGTTTGTCGATATCGATAAATGGCGACCGTTATGGATATATATGCAGTGTACGCGAAGCCGCTGGAGATGGCGCTAGCACGAACGCCCACGGTACATTCAAATTACATTCATTTTTTTTAAAAGTGCTTTTGATTGGTCATTTAAAACAAAATGATTAGATATTACACAGCATAATAGGATAAGGATAACATTCAAAAATGACATGAAAAGTTTTTATTGAGAAACATCTTAACCGAAATTTTTCGTTGTCATTTTAATATGAACAGAATATCAACTTTGTCAGATAATTTATAAATAACATTTCGTCATTAGAATGATCGGATTATGCATTTCTAATCATAACACAATCTATATGAATGTCCTTCTATCACAGTCTTTCACTTTTGGCTCATGTTTTACATTATCAAATAGTAATCAAAGTTTTAAAGTTAAGGCACAGCACGATGAAAATATTAATAATAAAAATAATAGTACATTTTGTCATTGAGGCCGTAGACACGTTGTATGACGACAAACTATAAACTAAAATCACCAATTCGAATAATTCGGCAAGTACTGAAACAATCCGAGCATACAAAGGCAAGCAAACAGTTGATAAAAATGTATTTCTCATGCAAAAACAAATAAAAATGAATATTGTTTCCATCTTGGCGAATTATTTGATGTAAACTTAAAACTGAATTGCAACAAAATGAACAGAAACTGCAAGTTTTACGATTAACAACATGAAAAGAAGAGTACATTCTTAAAATTACTTTTAGATCCTTGAGCAATCAGTTCTTTCTTAAAAATATACGTTATATATTTTGATAGAAAAACAGCAGAAAAAAAATGAAAAAAAAACCGCAGTTTTCCTTTACCTCAGAGTACATTCTTAAAATTACTTTTATACCGTCAACTAATCAGATTTTTCAAATATTATTATTATATTTAGATGTAAATATGTATTATATATCTGACTACTATGTTTGCAGTCGTTTCTGCCAGAGAATAATCTATACTCTGGGACTTCCTCTTGTTAAATAATAGATTATCATAATTTGCAGTTCTCCTTTATGAAAATAACGCAATTATTAATCGTCTCAAAGACATTTGTGAAAAGAAGAGAATTGAAGGTTTTTGTTGTAGATTGACATATTTTTTGTCTAAATACGTATTCTCTGAAACTACATCATCACCCATTTTTTTTTTCATTTACTCAATATGAGAGTAATTCCGTCTAATGATATGATGAAAATGCATTTCGACATTATTGAATCATTATTTGAGAGTATATAAAGATGAAAATAGTTTTTCCAGCTTTTCATAAATTTCGAATTTTACGTTTCCTAAGCAAATTTTTGTGTCGGTTTTCTTACTCAGAAATTGGGTTATTTGTCAACTGTGTATCAACTATGTTAGAGTAATATATATGGTGATAAGATCTTGTCATTATTAGCGGCTCAATTTGCTGTAACTTTTTTCGTTTCTGGAATGATTGAAATTATTGTCTAATAACAGGGCGGTTTTCCGCCGTGCCTTATGAAATGTAGATGTAGTTTGTATCCGATATAGTTAGTCACCGCGAAGGGACTCAATCGAGCTTGGGCTTCTGGAAGTGGAAAAAAACAAACAAAAATTACCGTGATTGATATGAAAAATGGAAGAAACCGGTGGAAATATTTTTTCAACTGAGGAAGAAAAACAAAATTAAAGGCAATTAAAATATTTCAGAATATTATACTTTTGCATCACTAATCCCAGATGCAGATTCTCTTCTGATAATCAGAGGAGGTGCTTCTACCGCCTCATCCATTTCATCTTCGGTCATGTCCGTTCCTTCAGCAACTATCGAGATCTGATCCATGGTGCTGGCATTTAGCATACAGGCCTCGCCACGACGATCGATTGTACCGTTGATTGAGATCTTTTTCCCCTCGGTCAACTCAGGTCAGGCAATAAACGTGGCAACATGAACCGATCTTCGATGAACATCGGTGCAGATCATACCCGAACCATAGCTAGCACCATTCGTAGTTGAAATACTCCTGAATACTTCCGTAATCCAGCCACTAATCTGCACCGGTTCGCGAGCCAACGAAACGTCCTTCATTTCCGTAGCACGATAAGTGACGGCAGCCTGAGCACCATTCGCCACATCAAATGTCCCCAAAACCTCTAATGTGCTTCCTGCTCCAAATTGGAACTCTTTGTCACTGACGGTGTCACCAGATCGACGATACTTGACATCAGCCGCCTTTATGACACCTCCAGTAATTTTGAGAATCTATCAATAGAACAATAAAATTTTTATGTCCTCAATCCAGGGGCAAATCGAAAATTGTAAATTTTTCATCTAAATTTCTCTTTTCTTTAATTAAACATTGAATTGAAAAATGCGAATACTTTTTTGAAGATGAGGTAATTTTTTAGGAAGACTATGACTGAATTACAAAGTCAACAATGATAATACTACATAAAATTTACTATGATATACTACATGAATATTTCTACCAAAATTTGATTGACGGTTGGGATTAGGACTGAAAATCTGGCATAAAACCAAGAAAAGGTAAAATTTTCTTTGAGGATATTCAACCGGTATAGCCAAAACAAAAGTTTATGATCCTTTCTATAATTCGTTATATTTATCGTCAATAATTTTCAATTAATATTTCAATCCGTTAATTAGTGATAGCCATAGAAAATTATTATATTGTATTTTATTTTGCGAATCAATATTATATTGTTTGAACAAATTAATGAAAAACAATTTTAGTCAATCGTCATTCAATAGTAAATTTTCAAAATTTCAACAAATTTGTACATTTTGAACTGTATTTACAGAAATTTTTATTTTTCCCATAAGAGGCCGCGTCAATTGAGAAGTTTGATAATTAATAACTACAAAACGGTGTTGTGAATCAATCTCAAATTTCATACAGGCATCTGTTATCGCTTGAAAAACATGATGTCAAAATTTCAAACAATTCGTACATCTTCGCCAATATAGGTGGAATATCCTTAATGGGAATTTTTTAATTCTACATTATTCAGAATGGCTAAAATGGTTGAAGTGTTCGGGATTTTGACAATTTTAAATTTCTGAAATCTGCATGTTTGAAATTTTTCAACTTTTTTATCTTCGGATTTTATCTCAGTTCAGCCCTTTTTTGAGGTTTTTGAATCAATTCTTCAAACCGAATGTGCTCAACACACTATAAAAATATCACCGAGCTTAAGTTCGACGATGTAAATAAATAAACACAAAAAATATGAGAAAAATATTCAAGTTTTCGAATGTCTTCCATTTTTAACTTCTAGAATAATTTTCAAAGTTCTTTTATTTTTAACTTTCCGAAACAATTTCAAAGATGATTGGAATTAAAAAAAAATAAAAATAGTTGAAAATTACATGGTACATTACGATTGTCCCGTTATATTTGAGAGCACTATCTCCCCAAAAAAGAATCCTGACTCTTCTGTTGTCGTTATTGTTCAAAATACATTTGAAAATCCATTTTGAATTGGATCTGGGCAGTTCTCTCAGTCCTTCAATGCTGTCGACATAACCCACGATTTTCCTAGGGAAATATTAAAAAAAATTAAATGCTGTACGCTAGATTTAGTTTATTTAATTTCATAATACGTTGCAAAGAAAAATGTGTTAAAGGTTATTGTAACCCTGGCGAGTGAAGTTGCATGCAACATCTACGCTATCATTCACTGTGGGATAAACGAATCCTTGTAATGAATGATGAATGAGTGGCTAATGGCTATAAATGACTCAAATAGTTCATCTACGGATCATTAGTAAGTACTAAAAGCTTATTTTTTACCTATTTTTAACAGAAAAACGACATCTACGCAACATCAACGCAATAGCGTAGATCCCAAATCGTCAGGGAAATTCAGTTTCAATTTGTCGCTAGTATTCCGCACAAAAAAAATTTAAATAAGAACCATGACTATTTTTTGTATCGAATTCATTTCGTAGTGGACTGAATTAAAATTATTCAGTGATAATTTTCTTCACAGAATACTAACAGCAGTGCACGTGGGAATAAAAGTGAGGTTAATATTATTCGATGAACTTTTTTTCAGAAAAATGTGAAAAATACTTACATTAGTGAAGCTCCAGCATTGAAATGATCAATGGCTCTGCTTGATGTCATTTTCACTTGTTGTGATGTCATTTTAATTAGCGGATTTCTTTTTTTTTCAGAAAAACTAATGCGAACGTGAGGGCGTAGCGTCTCGTGCTGTGCAATGGGCCTCAGTTGGAAATGAAATGTTTCCACCGGATTGTAGTGAGGCGTCGATTTCAATTCTCGCGGTATCGGTAACAGTATCGATAACAATAATCACGGCGCCCGGGTACTTAGCTGACAATTACAGCTATAACGAATAACGTTATTGTACTTCAGTTTATTTTGATTTTCTGTAATTGTTGCAATTGTCAGTTATGAGTAGTCGGTGGTATAGGCATTCCGTTGCAAAGCCACATCGATTGTGGTGAGGACTCGGTTTCGGTCTTACGGTCTACGCGGTATCGATACAGATCGAGATATACTCGAGATTTTCGATAGTTTCTTTCGTTTCTCCTTTTTACTATAGGATACCAGGGATGGGAACTGATTATTAGCATTTTTGCGGTAATATCAAGAAAACCGCCATTTTTACGCAAAAAGTATATTAACATTTTTTGAACAGAATTTTCCGTACAACATTTTTGTCTTGTTAAGAGTTGGATGTTGATTTTCAAAATTTTGTCCGTTGAGTTTTGTAGGGTGGATGGACAAGGATGAATAAAGGAGCTGGGAAGTGTGGAAATAAATTCCAGTTGAACACGTCGATTAAGCCACAAGGCAAACCGTTAATATATTGGGAAAAATCCCTTGTCTAAATTATTTAGACTTTATGCAAAATTAATCGGGGGTTGTATGCGATGATTTAAACACGGTAATTGTGTAGTGAAATACGGTGGGATACGGTTTGTGTCGCGTTGGTGTACTGTGCAAAGGCGACGATTGCAAAATAATCACGTGTATCGGTGAATTTTACCTTGGTCGGGTTTAATAATTGATTGAACACTTATGTTCAATCGCGTTGAAAACTATTATCAGACAATTCAAGCCCTGAGGCGTAAATTCAGAACTCGAATCTCTAACACAAAAGTGAAAAGATAGAATTTAGTCACTTGAACCGAAGTTGGTTGGCGTTGAAAAACCGTTGAAACCCAAAAACGTTGCGAACGTGTTGACTGTTGAACAGGAACACCCCGAGCTAATGCCTTGGCGCTAGTCACCTCGGCTCAATCCGAGCAAGCCCGAATATTGCGGAAATGCGTCGGTTATACATTTTGCTTTTTGGCATGAAAAGTAATGTCAATTTTAAACCGTTTATTATGTTTTTTTTCATAGAATTGATAATATTCGAGTTATGATCATTTGTTTATTAAAATTACTAAAACCTTACTTTTGTTTATTTAATTAACATCTTTCCGGGGTCATTGATATGCTGATTGAACTTGTTTCTGTTCACATTATTGAAATCCACCATAATAAGCTGAAAAATTATCAGTGGTCAATTGTCATTAATAATACTCTCTGATGACTTCAACTTCAAAAATTCATAAACAATTCCCCTGACGAGATCCTATAACGACTTTTTCTCAAAATGATCGTAAATCAATACAGAATATATATTTCAAATTTCATTCAAACAAAAAATGGCGTATTTGAAATATCTCTATTTGTTTATATAATTGTCGTTAAAATTTTTATTTAAAAAAAATGAAAAAATACGTATCTTTTTTTTGTGCTGAGGAACAGATAGGTGCATTTTCATGGAAATTCGAGACCATCGGGTTCCCAGTCCGACGATTTCACGTGGAATGCCCCATATACTCGCCTCTCTTCTATTCGCCCTTGTCCAAAGTACCTCAGTTATTGCCTGAATCAACAAAAGAAACAGAGTCAAATATTAGGATTCATAGTTATGTCAACCAATTTCTTGGGCAGTTCAAATGGCAAAAGTTTTGTAAAAACATCAGCCAATTGTTCTCTTGATCCAACCCAGATAATCTCGATAAAATCCCTTTGAACCCATTTTTTACATAGTTTGATTTGGTCTCCACCATGTGCCGGAGTTTATTTCCACCATCCACTTCTGCACTGGCTATTGCAGCTCTATTATCGCACCTAAGGATCATCGGCAGAGGTGGATTTGTTAATATGATTACAAATCCTGACATGCATTATTCATGGCCACATACTCAGCTTCGCATGTAGATAGAGCAACATAGGTCTACTTATGAGTTTTCCAAATTACATTGTCACCAAACCATCAAATTAGGAAACCACATGTAGTCAGCGAATCTTTACAGTCAAAGAAACTCGCATCCGAATATCCGGTAATCTCATCAGAGTCTCCCGAGTCTCTAAGTCCTAACTAATAGAGTAGTACCTCTGAGGTATCTAAAGATTCTTTTCACTATAGCTCAATCGTTTTCGGTGGGGTTAATTTGGTGTCGACTCACGAAGTTGACAGCATATGAAATATCAGGTCTTGTACACCCTGCTAAATATAACAAGCTGCCCACGGCTTCTCGATAAGGGATGTTCAATTTGGTTTTGGTTCTTTCCATCTCTATGTCGTCACAATCAGTTTCCCTATTTTTTCTTTCGTTATTAGTGACTTTATTTGCATTCATCGGAGTTCTCTGAGCGTGAGAGTCATCGAACCCGAACCTTTTCAAAATTTGTTCTGTATAGGTTTGTTGACTCAATTTGATGAGTCTATTACTTCTATCACGTCTAATTGTAATACTCAGAACTTATTTAGGTTCTCCTAACATTTTCATCTCAAATTCGATACTTAATTTGATCTTTACTTGCGACATTTTATCTCTATCATTACTCGCCAATAAGATATTATCAACATATAACAGCAAAAGTAAGAACATATTGTCGTCTCAAAGCAACCTCTGTAAACCTCTTATTCCATTTTTTGGGGCCTATCCGTCAAAATATTGTCGTCTCGCCACGTGAACAAACAAGGTTCCAGATCTGAATTCTGTAACCCTAAACTCAAAGCAACCTCTGTAAACCTCTCATTCCATTTTTTGGGGCTTATCCGAAGCCCATAAAGAGCACGTACTAGTTTGCATACTTTCCGTTGGCTCTCCCCATGCGAGTGACCCGCTCCTTCTGGGATTTCCATGTAAATTTCTTCGTTTATTATTCCGTTTAAGAATGCTGTTTTTACATCTAATTGACACACCTCGAGATCGTATTTGTTTATTATAGGAAGGACAGTTCTCACCAAAGGGAGTCGAGCCACTGGGAATAAGTTTCTTTTAGTTCTTTTAGTTTCTTTTAGTAGTGAACTCACCACTCACTTCCCTTTTACGCTTAAAGACCCATCTAGAATCAACTATATCAACTTTTCCTCCATTTTGCCCATGTAGAGGTCTGTCTCCTACTTTCCATACTTGATTTCTTTTTAGTGAATCTAGCTCTTCGTTGATTGCTTCTAGCCAAAAACCTTTCTCAACACTTTTGATAGCTTCCTGAAAGTTGGACGGATCATCATTAATTCTCGATAACAACGCGTGGAATATTTCGTCTTCTCGCATACGAGTTTCCAATTCGTTCTCGTTAGTATTAGTAAAGAGTACGTTAATCTTGGTATTTTCGTCAACCTTCAAATCGGAGAAGCTATTGTCATTCACACCATGACTGTGTTTTCAGGTGTGTTTGTTACTTTCCTAGGTCTACCCCTCTTGCGTTTAAACTCTCCCTCCGATTTTGAGCACTCCGTATCCTCACCGATGTTACTTTCGAATTCAACAAACCATTTGTTTTTATTTTCCGTTATCTCGTTTTCCGGTACATCCCTGATACTGTCCTTCCCGTATTTATCGCCATACACACATTTTTCATTAAATCGGGCATGTGGACTCTCATAATATTTTCCTGTCTCTGGTTTCAGAAACTGATAGCCTGTGGGAGCATACCCTATCAGAATCTCGCTCACACCCCGGGGTCCGAATTTTGGTCCGGTATTTCGAGCTCTTTTGACATAGCTAGGACACCCAAATCTTTTAATTTGATTTATGTTAAAGTTATGGTTGGGTGCAAATTTCTAAAGAGGAGTAATCAACTCATTAGGTTAAGTTCTGTTATATGCACAGACTGAAGCTGACAAAGCTAGATCCCACATACTACTAGGCAACTTGGAGCCAAACATATAACATCTAACCTTCTTTTGAATAGTCCGATTAAATCTCTCCGCGACTCCATTATGGTCCGGAGTATCAGGGCTAGCTAATTGGAGTTCCGCGCCTAAACTCTTGAGAACTTCTATTGTTTTACCCCCAGTGTATTCTGTACCCTGACCAGATCTTAAATAACACACCTTGGCATCGTGCTCTAATAAGTTACGAGCACTCATGACAAATTTTTCCAACCAGTTACCTGTCTCATTTTTCGCGTTCATAGAATATGCCATAGCGAACCTGGAGAAATCATCTATAAAGATAGAAATAAATCTGTATCCCTTAGGATAAGAACTTGGAGAGATAGGTCACATGACATCTGAGTGAGTTATTTGTAATGGAGCCGTAGCTCTCCGTCTCACAGAAATGGAAATGATAACTGATTGAATTTTGAAATTAAGCAGACCTCACAATCTTTAAGTAAATCTTCGCCATCTAACCGTTTGTTTTCATGAAGTTTTCGCTGCAGAGCTTTAAGATAACTTGTTGAGGCAGGTCCGATCCTACAGTGCCATAACATGGCTTCATTGTGTTTCAGATTTTCTTTTTATCAATGGGAAATGATGAAACATCTTCAATAGTGTTTTCCTCCTCCCATTGGAATTCATCGATGTTTTGAACCTGTCTATCACCATACTGTACGATCAAAACTAGATGACTCATATGGAGTCTTATTTTGTGAGACTGTCTTATTATCAGGATCCTCACCAATGGAGTTTTCATATGTTTTCCTTACTTCAGTAGATTCTACTTTATTTTGGGACTCCTCATTTTGTACCTCTATCTCTTCAGTTTTCTTTCCCGATTCGATTTCCAACATCGCACCTACACTCCTAGTATAATATATTTTAACTTCCGTTTCCGGATTTTTAACCTCCGACAGGTTTGTCATTACCCTTCTACTCAAGTTTACAGGAATTTTCCCATCAGTTGGGTTTTCCTCATTCATTTCTAAGTCTACTATCCAGTAAGGTCGCTTGTGTATTCCTGAGATGAAAAATTCGTTCAAAATGGGATCAATTATGTCAATCCTTTTCTGGTCTAAATAGATAGCTAATCCCATCTCTGCAAATTTTCTCAATGACAGCAAATTAGCTTGAAGAGCCTCTGCATAAATGACCTTATCTATCTCCCATGTTTTCCCATTTCGTAACTTAACGTTGACTTTCTCTGCTCCCTCCGTTTTCAGATTCGCTGAACTGTCTATATTAGCGCACCGAATAATTGCGTGATCTGACTCATCGAAAGTCTTGAATATTAATTTCGAATTAGATAAATGTTCTATGGCGCCTGAGTCTGCCAGAAATTCTGATATAACTTTCCTCCCTCTAACTTCGCTGTTAGTTGTAAGGAACACATTTGTTTCTATATTTGGGATTCAGGATTCACTTTCATCTTACCTGGACTTGTGTTGTTATCTGTAATAAACCTTCGTTATTAGAGGGTTTATTTTCGTCTCTTTTATACGAGAATTGACCCTTATCGTATCATCCTCTCTTAGGTCTCGCGCCATATTCCTTTCTCATTGGTCTTTTCAACCCTCTCACATTGTTCCTGTTACAATTAAAGTTACCAGAATTATTATGGCTAGACCTTTTTCCTCGCCTGGTTCCGCGTACACGTCCAGCCGCACCTGTGCTGGTTTTGGTGCATTCACTCGCCTTATGGTCCCCAAATTCCAGACATTTGTAACACTGGATCCCTCCAGTGTTACTGCAGTTCTTGGCTAGGTGTCCATAGGCCTGACACCTACAGCACCTTGGTCCTAGGGTCTGTGAAAATTTAGCAGCTTTGATTTCAGGTTCATTGACACTCCCTTTGAGACTAGCCTCTTCTTCCAACACACTGATTTTTAACTCTTCATAAGTTACATTTTTATTTGTGGCTTTCTTAGTTACTTTGTCAATAATTTTGATGCTTGGAACCGCACCCACCACTGCATTAAAGTACGCATCCCTCTTATCCCATTCAGATAGCAAAATGGCGTCAGCCGAGTTCTTATATGTGGCTATTTTTTCATCAAATTTCTCATTAAATTCAGCTGCCGACATTCTGCCAATTACATATTTCATATTGTAAATATCCTTCCTCACCGAGTGCGGTGTTACGTTATTTTCGGCCATCTTAATATCTTTCAATTTTTTAAAAATTTCTTGGGGATCTTTTAGACTGAACACTCTAGTGTGATAACTCTGGTCCAAACGATTAATCGATATTTCCCGTACTTTATGCTTTTGTTCTGTACGAGTCATGTCATCTACAGAACTTTCAATTGAATTGTCTATAATATGTAAGAGTTTGTTTGACGTTATCTCTGAATAAAAATAATCGAGAAAGAACTTATACTTCATTTTGTTGTCCAAAGTATAATTTCTTTTGAGTTGGCTATACCTCGTTCGATTACCTTAATCTGTATTTTAATTTTTAACTGTTCTAGTGGTTCAGATTCTCCTGCATTAGAGACCCTTTCCGTATTTATTTCGTCAATTCTTTTTGCCACTGCTGAATCTATTTGTTTTGCTAAAGTTTTACTTTCCCGGACCGACTCCTCTACCTTATTAGATGTCAGGTTAGTATTTGTTACCTTGCTCTGTGGCTTAAAGCCAGAAACAGATACTGCCCTTGATAGCTCCTTCATATGTTCCTGGTGCTCTTTCTGCATGGCTTCTATTTTTGCCAAAAGCTCTCTTCGCTCCGTTGCTCTGTTCTCTGCCTCAACCCACGCCTGTCGCCGGTGGAGACCGGTTTCTGGCAACGTATTCCCATTTTACCTTTTCATCTGAAGTAATGCGTGGTGTGGATCTTACTTGGTCAGCAAATTTGTACACTTCCTCACCTGTCTTCTATACCTCTCCTCTCCTTCTCTCTCATCTCTTCCTCTCTCTTTCTCTCGGTGAGATCCTGTTTCTGGGTCTAAATCCAGGCAACTTCATGAGTTGACCCCTTTTAGCCACCACTGCCTCTGCCAGCACTGCATTTGTCCATTGTTTTGTGGTGAAGCTGGATCGCCCTGTTGAATAAAACATATGAGTACAGATTGTTTTTATGAGGTTGCTAGATTCGGTGCTCCAAGGCTTGGAATACCGAACACAAGTAGTTCCGGACAAAGAGCACGTACATCCTTCCAAGATCCGAACACAAGATCTCTTCTAGATACACTCGAGTAGGTCAGCCTCTGGCGTACCGAACGCAAGCACACAGAAGCTAACCACACTATTAAAGCTCCCAGACTTATGATTTGGTATAGCTATCCTGCACTGTCTGTGTGAGGAGTGGCGGCCCACCAACACACGTGTTTTATAATTTGTTCTTACCGGTCGTATAATCTCAGCCTGTATCGGCCGGTACGCGCACGACATCATCAACTATTGAGACTGATATGTCATCGCCTTCATGAGAGACCCATAGATTTAGGTTCTTCTCCACCTTTTGCAAAAACTCCTTCAGCTATTCAATTTCAACGAAAATTCACAATTGTCCTTTTAGCTAAACACCAGATAAAACGTTAACAAGTAACTCTAATTATTTTTCCCCGGATGCATCCTCTATAATTTATGTAATTTATTTATTATATTCCTATTTTTATCTGCAACGATGAGCCCACACACACCCAGAGAGACTCCGAGAACAAGTCGTTTTTATACACAAAATCACAATTAGCACTATTTCTTTGATTGCCCATTCAATAATATATATGACTGCAGTCGGACTTGTCTCGACGCCTCCCCGACTGCGCGCGCAACCCACCTGTTGCGCGGGATCCATGTCTTTTCCGTCGACGCTTAGTAAAGGCATAGGGCCTCTGAATGTATTCTTTCGTTATTCAGTCACTTTTATATTTATTGTTCTTTTTGAAAATTCATTTTTCAGTCACTTTTCTATTTTTCCATATTTAATTATTGGATAACTTCTTACCTTCCCTCTCGCCCATTTTGATCACCCAAATTTCTCTCAACTTTTTGTCTTTATTTTTTCACTGAATTCCGCAGTGGATAGTGGCACTACCTGATGAGTTATTTGGTTTTAAATAAACGAGTCCTGCACTTCTTATTTAACTATAGAAGCTTTACTTCAAATAGCACACGTGACTAATAAATTAAAGTGTTCTCCCTTCGCTCGCGAGACCAGAAGTGAGGTTGAGCCACACAGACCACCAACTCACAGCCCGTTGCTGAGGGAGAGGCGGCGCTCTAGCGGGTCTCTACTGAAGAGAACAGTCCCGCCCGGTCGACAATGCAGGGCGCGATCGAATATTGAGCGAAAATCCATTCATTTAAAGGTCAGATCCATGTAACCCTGAATGGAGCACATTATATTGATATTGGTACAGAGATGTTGAGTGACGGTAAAATTTGTGGGTGGCTGATGGATTCCATTTTTCATAGAATGGAACCTTAAATAATAATCTGTGGCGCATTTTAAGAAAAAAAAGGATCATGGGGAAAACCACTCTTGACGATTTAGTCACAAATGAATGTTTATTATCTAGAAAGTGCACAAACATAGATTGTTGCTCAGGCCGACTTTTTCTTCGATAAATCGCCCTTTCCGTAAGCCTTCAGAAATTCATTTGTGTCATTTCAACACCTTTGCAATATGGTCATAACTCTCATGTGGATAATAGTTTGGATTCTTGTGAAAAACGTAAAAACGTAACGATATTAGAAAATTACACTTCCATATCCTGCGATGTTGTTTCTTTATACACTAATGTTGCATTACAATTGATTACTGATGCCAACAGTAAAAGAAGAAAACAGATGAAACGTAGAGCAACTATTTCTTACCAATACTTAAAACATTATATTGATGTGATTTGGCATAATACTTTTTTTCATTTAATGACAAAATTTATAAGTAGATTTTTGGATTGCCCACGGGTTTTTCTCTCGCTCATATTTGTGCAAATCTTGCGATGAACCTACTAGAAACTGAATGCATAAACAATTAGACTTTGATATACCATTCTGCTTTCATTATGCAGATGACATAATCACTTGCATTTCTCAAGATAAAGTTAGTAGTGTAGCGGATGTTATCAATTATAATCCTTAGTCCTCAATTATAAGCGTACAAAACAGTTTTTTTATTTTAATAATTATCAAATTTTAGGTACAGAAAATCCTGGTAAAAAATTGAATACTTTAGCAATGTTTTATATTTAAAAATTGCATAGAAATCCAGTTAATTTTCAATCTGATAGTAAACGACTATGACAATTGAATAAAATCCCACTAATATCTTCATAATTGTTGATGGTCATGATCTAGGAGAACGGGTAACGAATTAATGTAGTCAAGAAAATGACGAATTACCTTCAAGGATGAAATTTGGATTTATTTCGACACAACACATGTCCTCAATTTAAGTGCGTTCAACGTACATAACCTCCCATTGGGTTCATATACCAAGAGGTGCCATCTCGGTTGGGTGGGTTTAAATGCCTTGAATTGACTCTGAATTTTATACAAATGAGAAGTATCTCTAACAGGCCCCTTTATTGAATAGTTTTTACACTGTGGAAACACCTAATTTCGTTCAACATCGAGTGTGTTCAAGACCAAGAAATATCTTGGTGAGATAGTCCGCTGGCATGGCATCAGTGAGAATCCGCTCAAGATAAATTCCTCCGTTAGGTCGTACATCACGTGTAAAGTGATATCAAATATCTATGTGTTTCGTACTCTTATGAAACACAGGATTGTCAGCAAGCAGTTTCGCTCCACAACTATCGTTTAAAACAGTAATTCCTTCAAGGTTACGTAGTCCCGATGGCTTATTCGGAAATCCCCATGTCTTTTGCTGCGGTCGAAGATAGAGCAACAGCTTGCTGCTTCTGAGACTCCTGGCTTATAGCAGCATTGGAAAGTGTAAACGCGTACCCAGTGTACGATTTCCTAGTTATATGACAGCCGCCCCAGTCTGCATCTACGAATTCTGTGATGGGTTTATTCGTAGGAGAGAATCGCAGTCCTCCATCTGCTGTCCTCTGAAGATAGCGTAAGACACGTTTTGCAGCCCCCCCTCCCCCAATGTGAAGTTGTATGACAACTATTGAACTGCGCTAAAACACTCACAACGTGAGCAATGTCGGGGCGAGTTGCGACAGCTACATACATGAGTCCTCCAATTAGTTCTCTGTATGGATGATTTTCACTGGCAGGGGGTCCATTCTACTTTGTCAGTACAGTTCCTGATGGTTATGCCATTCTGATTCTGGGAAATCTCGATACCAAGGCAATATTGAGCGAATCTGAGGTCTTTGACTTCAAACGTCCCACTCAGGTCTAACTGCACTTGTTTTATCCATTCGAGGTCCTCGGAACCGATGAGTACATCATCTACATAGGCCAATAACATCAGCATTTTCCCATCTTTCCATGCAAAATAGGTACAGGCATCTGCGTTCGTTGGTTGAGTCCTATTTGACGGCTTTGAATCCATACCTTGCAGCTAACCTGAAAAGCAATCGAATCGACTCAAGTCATGCTACTGGAGCAAATGTGTGATCGTCGTCTACTCCAGGTTGTTGGGTACAATCCTGAGCAACAAGCCTAGCCTTCGCCTCAGAAGAGATTCATTTGGGGAACGTTTATTTGTCAATACATATCGGCATCGTATTATGTTTCTCTCTTCAGGATGATCAACAAGTTTTCATGTATCATTTTGAAGTTGAGTTTTGAATTCTTTAAAAATAGTTTCTCTCCATTCTTCATGTTCGGGTCGCTTAAGGGCAGTTTCTATAGCGATCTCTGTGACGAATGCGAATCCCGAAACATTAGATTTAGTGCGAACCTGTAGACCAGAAATTTCCGGTAACCTTGGTTCATCTTTTTTTTTTTTTTTTTTTTTTTTTATCTTTAACGCCTTCGATCCCTTATGGATATATGGGCGTGTGGTCCATACGCTGCACCGCATTCGCATGATAAGACACAGGAAACCACAGAAAACCTGTGTCGGTACAGGCGGCTACTCTATGAGTAACCTCCCGCTCATCAGACATTCCGAAAAAATTCTCGCCCTATATGGGGGATTTGAACCAGGTACCGAAGCGGCAGCGCTAAGACTGCGCGCTTAGTCCACTTGGCTATTCTGACGTCGGTCCTTGGTTCATCTGACACTGCTGAATGAGGGTCAACGGTTTATGGCTCGCACGCATCATGGTCCATAGGACTAATAACTATATCCGGTAAACTACCACGCTGATCACTTGCAGATTGGTCAGCAAAAGATTTGCCCCGGATATTAGTAGTCCTTACCATATTGCAGTGTTTACTAGGTCGACCAGCAGTACCAGTTTTTACTTTTAGAGCTCTGCCCCTCCTTCGTTACAAAGCAACAATTTCTTCGTGACTGTCCAGATTGAGTGACTGTTTATGCGCTACCTCAGTTACAGCCTCTTCAGAGTAGTATCCGTCACCGAGTAATGTCGAAGCTTCGCAATTTGATTGTGCTAGTGACAATATCTTCGCTGTACTCAGAGCTGACGTGGTTTAGAAATTTCACGTCTCTCGTAATTGTAATTTTTCTTTGTTCTGGCATCCAGATCCGATAAGCCTGTATATCTTCAGAATATGCCACAAAAATACCCTGGGTCGAACCAGCTTGAAGTTTTTCTTTCCCTGGTGTGTTGTCCAAGATATAGGCTGTAGCCCCAAATGGCTGGATATGTCTCAGATCGGGGATTCGACCGTTCCCGAATTTGAATGTTTGCCATTAAGGTTTGGCATTTAGACTGATGAAAAGACAACGGTTCCTCACACAATTGCCTCTGTCCAAAATGAAGGTAAAGGATTATACATCTGGTCATTTATATTAGGATCCTATTCGTCATTTCGGACACCCCATTTTGTTTGGGTATACAGGGCGCAGAAAGGCTTCTTTGTATCCTCTCTGACCTTAAAAGTTCATTAAATTCCCATGAGACATACTCCTTTCCATTAGCAGTCTGTAACAACATAATTTTTCGACCACTTTATGTCTCAACAAAACTTTCATTCGTACGAATAGCCTGGTGACGTCACTACGTACTTTCAAGATGTACACATCACATGAGCGTGAATAATCGTCGATAAATGTAGCAAAATGTAGTCCACGCCCATTCGATTCCGTCCTCATCGGTCCACAAATATCCGAATTGACTATCTCCAAAGGCTCTGTACTATGACAAATCCTTTCAGCAAATGGTTGGCCAAACAATTTTCCTCGCAAACATGTAGTACTAGAAGGCAGGGTTATACCATCGTTAACTGTAATGCCAGTGACGGCTTCACTTTTTGCCAACTGCAGCAAGTCCTTAGAATTCAAATGACCTAGTCGCTCATGGCATCGTTGAATTTCTCGTTTAGCGTGTCCAGTGTGCTTAAGAGCTTGGCTTGTTCCACTGATTCACGTAGGCAGTCAAGATGTCCGACTGTAGCTGCTACCATCTTTACATTACCTCTTTTATCTCGGACTATTGCTTGGGATTTTTGGAAGAGCACCCCACAGTCCTTATCAGTTCATATATTTTTATTTCCTTTTTACAGGCTTTTTTCTTGACTTCCATTCCACTCCCATACATATTCATACCTCCTTCTATACACACACACTCCTGCAGATAAAAACATATATATTTTAATCCTTATTACTAATACAATACTTAACTCTACCTTAACATCTACTTTACAGTATCCAACTAGAGACTAAGAGAGTGACTGTACGACTTGAGGAGGTCGTTTCCGCTATCAATGCTTTCCATCTCATTATCATTTTTCGGACTATCCCACCCCACTAAGTTCCGCCTCCTCTCCTCCAAAAGTTTCATCCATCTAACTACCTACCATCCTCATTTAGCAAATCAACCACTCTTTCATCAACTTCTTTCTCCTCTGAGATATCCCATCTCATACACCTATCCAGCACATGTTCCCACGATTCACATTCATATCCACATACTCTGCATAACCTCTCCTCTTCACTCTCCCAATATCTTGCCTCTCTCATCCCCTCCCCCATCCTAAACCTCATCATTCTTTGCCACTTACACTCCTTCTTTAAACAATTAAGGTTTTGTGGCACCTCAGCCCTCCTCCCCCCACTAAACATTTTGTACCGCCTATTGTACCTTGAGTCCTCAATTTTTTTCCTCCGCTCCTGCCGTTCAGTTTCCCTCATTTTCCCTTCAATTTGCTCCCACCCCACCCCTTCAACCATAACCCATTCTTTTCTGGCTCTCATCCTTTCTTTTTCCCATTTTGAAAGTACCACCCTCCCGTCATGCTCTCTCCTCTTAATCTCCCTCAAACATATGTTCGCCAATTTATTCGCGCCCTGTCCCTCTATCTTTTCCTCGAAACTCCATGCTCTCTTTCCCAGATTCAACACCAATCGCTCCCTTACTAATTCCCCTCTCAACATGTATCCCGGGCAGCTCATACTTAACTCAAACACCCATCTCAAAAATCTCTCATGCATCCTCTTCATTAATGTACAACCTCCCCATCCCCAAATCTCAACCCCATAACTCAACACCGACCATACCAACACATCAAACAACCATATCCTCTTACGCCAATCGTTCTTGAATCTGCACTTTCCTATAGACCACACTTGACCCATCATTCTTCCTGCTCCTTCGACTCTCCTCTGCATCTGTAGCTCATTTCGCCCATTCTCCGTCAGCCAGTAACCCAAATAACAAAACGCCCTCATCTCCTCCATTTGTTGCCCATTCATCCGCCAGTCCCTCATTAACTCCCTCCTTCTCTTCCTCTTCCTGAAGACCATCATCTTGGTCTTCTCCACATTAACCATTAAATCCTTCTTTCTGACATATTCCTCAAAACTTTTTATCATCAGTCGCATTCCATTTTCATCATCGGACACCAAAACTATATCGTCTGCTAACCCCTAGAAGTACACCCCCTTTTGCTTTCCCTACCAGAAACTCCTCCAAATCCGAAATCAAGATGTTGAATAATAGCGGACTCAAAGGGCAACCCTGTTTTAACCCTCTTACCAGTCCAAAAACTCTCTCCTAAATCTTTTCCTATTTTCGCCCTCCCCTTAGTTTCCTGGGACGCTTCTTTCAGTCTTTCTACAATACCCTCATTTACTCCTCTTTTACTCATAGTTTCCCACAATACAGCACGATTTACGCTATCAAAAGCAGCCCTGAAATCGACAAACAAAGCAAACATCCTCCCTCCTTTTCCATTGTTCCAATGTTTTCCATTGTACCCATTCCTTTTCTAAAACCCGGTTGGTTGTGGGGCACTATCTCCTTCATTTCCACCTCCTCCTCTAACCTCTTCCTAATTAGTTCCATATAAATCTTATACACAGATGACATCAAGGTGATGCCTCTATAATGCTCTACTTTCCTCCCATCTCCTTTCTTCACCACTGGTGCCACCAACTCGGTCTTCCACTCCTCTGGTCAACCCTGCCCATTCCAATCCGTCTTGCATACTTCCCATACCATACTTAACACTCCATCACCCCCTAATTTAAAAACCTCATTTTCCAACCCGTCCACCCCCGGGGCCTTTTTGCATTTAAGATTATCCACCGATTCTCCACTTCCTCCTTCGTGATCCCACTCAGATCTTCCAATACCCTCTCTCTCCCCATGTCATGTATACGCCCCTCGACTCCCCCCAATAGGACCTTAACATAGTCCGAACACTCATGTACACTTATTTTACCCCTCATACCCCCTTTTCGTTTTCTTTCCCTATTTATAATCTCCCACTCCGTTCCTTCCTCTATCGTCTTTTCTATTTCTCTCATAAACCTCATTCTATCCGCTTCTTTTTTTTCACTAGCAACAGATCAAATTTGTCCCTTTTACACTTAAAAGCCTCCATTGATATGTTTCCCTTTCTCCATTCTCTCGTGCTCTTCACCACCTCTTTCTTTTCTTTTACATATTCCTCATCCCACCAACCTTTCCTCGTAATCACCCTATTCTCTCTTATCACTTCTTTCACTCCATTCACTTTCCATTCCAACTCCGCAATCAATTCACCCACTGACTTCTCTGACCATCCCTCCACCTCCCACTCACTCATATTTGCCGCAAACGACCTTAGATTTCTTTCTTCCCAATCACTCATTTTTACTTTTTTATCCTCCCCCTGCCCCCTGTGCTTGTCTACCTTCCTAGGCCTCACCCCATTGAACTGTACTTCCGCTACAATCCCAAAATGATCAGACCCTCGCTCGGCCTCTACATTCATCCTTAACAAGTGATCACGCACCCTCGCGTCCCCCAACAGGTAGTCAATCACCGTCTCCCCTCTACCCATGAACGTTATCTCCCCGTCCTCGTCGACTACCGTGTTCCCGTTACATATAAACCACCCCCTCTGACTCAATACTTCCAAGATTTTTTCACCTTGTGCATCCGGTTCCTTGTTTACCTGTTTCCTATTTCTTTAACAGAAACCCACCTCTTCATCCCACATTTCTCCCCCCTCTTCCCCCGTCCATGCATCACAATCCCCATCAATTAACACCATATACTCATTTTTATCATCCAACCATTTCTCCAACTCTTTCATACTATCACATTCCCCTCTCTCTAAATAAATTCCTACCACTACCATCTCCACACTTCCCACATTCACTCTCCTCGTCAAAACTCCCCTTACCCCTCCTTGTATTTCTAACTTTTCCCTTTCCTCCACACTTATTAGCTCCTCTTTAACACCCGATATTAAACTTCCCTTCGATATATAACCTTTCGGAACTCTGCCACATATCCTATACCACCCCTCTTTATTAAACCATGTCTCACTCAACATTATCACGTCAAATATACCCAAGTATTTCCAAAAACCCTCACTCTTCCTTTTTATTCCAGCTACATTCCAAAACAGTACCTTGTACCCTACCCGTGACAGGCCCCTGAGAACCCCGCCTCAGCATTATCTCGCACACCTCCCTTATTTCTGACTCCTGTGCTTTCTCTGTCATTTTGAACCACCTCCTCCACCATCATTCCTCTCTTCTCCTTTTGCCCAGTCACCTCCACCATCGATTCTGTCACCCAGTCCCATGCCCATTCCACACCCTCCTGCCTCTCACTCTTACCTCGCTCCCCTCCTTAAAGGCCGTATTTGCTTTACTATCGACAGCCCATTTTATCCTTCTCTCCCCCCACGATAGGTCATCAAATATTTTTTCCCTCCTTCCTTTTAAATTCTTTTTATTTTCCATTATCACCTTCTTATCTTCCTCACTACCCAATTTCACCCATACATTTCCACCCACTTTCCTAACCTCATCTGTTCTCACCCTTACTCCCATTACTTGCCATAAGGCCTCCACTTCCCCCCTCCCCTTCATAGTCCCCACATGCAAACCCCGGATAAGCACATTTAATTTCCTTCTCTCTCTTTCGTACCCTATCACGCTTGCCTCCATCCGAGCTAATCTCTCTAATGTCAATGGATTCACATCTACCCCCCGACTCCCCCCTCCCTTTTCCAGTCTTTCCAGACGACTCTTGACATCATTTAATTCATCCGACCTGTTCTTTACACTTTCCCTCTCTCTGTGTTCCATCCTGTCCATTCTGGCATTCACCTTTTCATTTCCCTCTCTACAAAAACTGGCGAAATCCACCCATTCTCTCCTCAATTTCAGCATTTCCTGCACTGCAAAATTTCCTTGTCCTTCCAATATCTCTAATCTACCCACAACTTCCTCCCTAAACTCTTTAATCAATTGCATGATGCTCAGCAACGTTCCCTCCTGTACTTGCTCATTGCCAAACTTTTTTTGCTTCTTAGATGTATTTTCCTCCGAAATTCCCGCAACATCTACACTTTTTCCCTCTCCTCCCTCTAAAGAATTTTCCCAAGAATTTTCCAGACTACGCTTTGCATTCCTCAGTGTCCCTCTCGAGTCTCCCTCCGACATCCTTAATCTACTGCCCACCCCTTTACTTCAATCCAAAATACTACCATACTGTGTCTGCTGTTTTGCGACACGCTTTAGACGTTCTACGTTCGACAACGCCCCTCTCCTTTTTTTCCCACCGGGCACTGATACGCTCCTTGCTAACAGCTTTACATTTTGCTTAGGAGTACCTATCGCATCTACAAACACCTCCTCCATATCACATTTACTCACACCTGCCCCCCCCCCCCTTCCCCTCCAGGCTCCTCCGCTCGTTCCATCGCCGCTGCCATGGTATACCTACTCAATATCCACAGATTCCGAAAATACCTACAGCTAACGGAATTTTGAACAAGCGAAGTTCGCCTTCTACCCGCCTCACAGTATTTGTCGCCACCCGCCTCACAGTATTTGTCGCCACCCGCCTCAACTCCCTCCTTGCCCCTTATCGCCGTGCCTTGCCGTGCTTAAATTAAACTCTTTCTCATACACACACCTTCCATACAAACCCACTACCTACACACCTACACTCAAAACCACTACTAAAATGCCTCCTCACTGACCCACCAATCTCTTCACATACACCCGCACTTTTATCGCCACCCTAACCTCAGTTACTCTTACCCAAATATCCACTATAACTCCCCATTTGCCAGTGTGATCACTGCTGTCAGCACGAAAAAACCCACAGAATACCCCTTCGCAATAGAGAGAAGTTCCCGTGGTGGATCAGTGATATACAAAGTATTATTTAAATCGACTCGCCTTGATTGACCTTCATTTGAGAGGTTGAACCGTACAGTGCCCTTTGCTTTCACCTTGGTCGATGCATGACTAAATTTAATATTCCATGGTCACCAGTAACCCCAGTTTCAAAAATTATTTCGTTATAGCATGAATGGGAAGGACAGCCACTATCTGGGCACTATCTGGGAACTCGGTTGACGAAGGTTCTCAGACTGGAAAACGGTTTCTCCATCGGGAGAAATTGCAGAAAATTATGCATCAGCTAAGTTGGCTCTTCCATGGTGAACATTCTGTCTTGTATTTTGCTGAATTTCATTAGGCCAATCAACAACCTTCTGCCGCTGTTTATCACACTTACTAAATTTGAATGGGAAGTTTTTCTTGAAATTTTTATGTCTAAATGTGTGAGATTCATAATGATCAATCTACAATCATTATACATTTTTGGTTCGTAACGATTTCCAGAAAGATATAACGCACCTGATACGTTCTTCTTCAGCTTACGTTTACGCCCTTCGGCCTCTTCGAGTACTTTGATTTTTAGCACCTTTGGAGTCGGTAGTTCCTCTCGAACCTTGATAGCGCACCGGAAATTTATGTAAGTATCTGGCAGGCTAGAGAGTAACATAATTGTAAGGAGATCAGGGTCTATAGCTACCTCTATATTCTCAAGCTTCCCCACCGTTTTGAAAGACGAGTTAGTATGATCTCTCACATCTTCTGCTTTCAGCATTTTATGCTTTAGCAATTGGTCCAGAAAATTAGCCTTTCTAACAGGTCTCGGGGAGGCAAAAATTCTCTCACGTTTCAACAACATAGACCTCGATGTATTACAACCACGCAATTGTTTTAGTACTGATGTACTTATTGATAAGATCAGATTAGCTCTAGTCTTTTTGTCACCAGAAATCCACTTTGGTGAAGCCGTCTGCATCGGTTAACGTTCCCCCCGTAGTCCCAGCAGGATCGGGAGGCCTTGGTATTTCACCACTGACGTAACCCCATGTGTCATTTTTGTTTAACAAGATCGTTCGCGCGTGCTACGCACGCGCCTATGCGATTCACTACGATTATGGACTAAAAATCAATTTATGAGAGTGATGACCCCGTTATTAATCGAGTTGGGCCGGGTAAATCAGTCAAATTCAAGTCAAATGCCCCCCCGACGCTACTTATGTAAGCGGAATTATGTCCCATACCTGTGATCAAAACAACAGAGGCGCCAATGCCCCTCCCGTGGAACGAAGATGGGGTTAGATTTTACTTTGACTGCTGATTAACGGCCGTTAGACTGAGCAAAATTTGGCCGGAGTGAATCTGAAAATTTTATTAAATCTCGAATAATGACCATGGTATACCGGTATATGGTCATGGTGCCGGTTTATGTATTGTTTAAGAATATAGTTCTGTATACACGTAATTTGTCACTAAATTGGACTCTTCGGTCACCCATAAATATACGTAAAGATTCCCGTGAGCGCACTCTCGAAAATCCAACATACAATTGTTCATGACTGAAAACATCTTTGCGTACATCTATACCAATTTTATGAAAAATCTGTCCCTGACTCTTGTTGATCGTCATTGCAAATGCCAATCTAATTGGAAATTGTCGTCGTTTCAACGTGAATGGGAAAATGTTTTCGCAATATAGTGTTACGCGATTAATGACTACGATGTCACCTGCTTTATCACCAGTCAATATACGACACCGTAACACATTATTTGCAAGTTCCATAATCTGTAACCGAGTGCCGTTGCATAATCCTTCAGTAATACTCAAATTGCGGAGGAGCATGACAATGTAATTGTTCCTTAACCGCAACTCATGCGGTGGAAAATTTGGAGGATTCAAGGTGTGCAAATATTCCGGCAAAATCGCCTCTCCCATATCGCCATTATCGTAATTTTCAACACTATCGATGCCTGTGAAGATGCGTTCTGTTGAGTCATCTAAAAGTTTCATCGCTTTCAAATTAATTTCGTCAACGTCAATATTTCGTGCCGCCAGCACCGCGGTTTTTGCTAAATCTGCGAAACGACGGCCGCTAATACATTCTTTAAAAATGACTTCTACGATATCATCAGTACTGGAAGCCATACATTGTACTGGAACTAACAAATTGTTGTCATCGTCATTTAATTTGCCATTACCAAGAGACAAAAGATATCTTGCAAACTCTCCTTGTCCAGGCGATGCTCGCATATTTTCACATAATGAAAATATGGTGAATTCTTTCTATAAAAGGCGGCGTTTTATCGATGAATTGACTAACTCGCATCGCATTGCATTGGGACTGACTGGTAATAACTGTCTGAAATCTCCTCCCAACAACATAATTTTTCCACCGAATCGCAAGCTATTACTCATTACATCACGTAATATTCGATCAATCAATTTCATTGCAAATCTAGGGGCCATAGATGCTTCATCACAAATGAAAACATTGACGTTCCTTAAATATTCAGCATCTTTCGATTCATTTTTAATATTTGATACAGAATCTGGAAATAATGGAACAGGAATGCCGAAAGTTTTATGCAATGTTTTTCCTCCAGGAAGTAGGATCGCCGCGATGCCTGTATAAGCCATCGTGCACATTTTTTTCCCTTGAGCTGTGAATAAATGATACAAAGTTGTATAAACAAAGGTTTTGCCTTAGCCACCTGGACCATCGATGTAGAAACAGGAAGGTGATAGCTCCTCAGCTGACACGGCTATATTTAGAATTCGGTCCACAATTTCTGTCTGTTTATCATTCAACTCATCGTATTGTTTGTGACCAATACGCATGTGGTTTTCAACAGAATCAGAATCACCGTTGTGATTGTGACTTTCATTTTCACATTCAGTTACTTGTGGCATTGTTGGGAAAGCACTGATACTGGATCTCTTGTTCATCAAAAGTGAGTTAATAGTAGCGTATGATTTCTGATAGGACTCTGACTCATCATGATTTCTTCGAAAATCTTCAGAAAGAGCATCTTTGAATTTTTCCCATAATTCTTCTGAATGATTTGGATTACCATATATCAAGATACGTACGAAGAGATGTCTCAGTTGACGTGGCATCATCCAAATTTCTCCTTCACTCAATGCACGATCCCATTCTTCATCGTCTTTAATGAGCCCCAACGCCAAACATGTAGCCTGGAACAAATCATATGATTGTCCGTTGACTGATCTTAGATTTTCAAAGCTAGTTGCGCCTTTCACCGTTATAAGGCGTAATCGAAGATAGAACAGTTCCATCTGCGTTGGACTTACTGTATACATTCATCCAATAACATTGAAATGCGATTTACGTATTTCCCACATAGATTGATTGGAATTTGGCTGCTTCTTAAAAACATAATGGGAGGGAATCTCTCCGTACGTGTAGTTTTTAGCATTCACATCTCGTATATTCAAAGCAAAATAATCAACTAACATACTCGTTTTTTCCAAGGCAGCTCTCATACCATCTTCATCTTCCACGTCATTAATAACGATGTTTTGTTCACCGGGTAAATGAACTGGTAATCGTATAACTGAATGGCTTTTATGCTGTAAGGGTTTGCCATATATCCGATCACATGCCTCAACGGGAGAAACATATCGGGTATCTAAGAAATTTTTGATTTCATCATGGTGAATTTCGCTATTACTTCCAGCATTGCTTATAATCACAGAGGCTGAACCATGACCTTTATATATGTATTTATATAAATATTTGACAGATTTGAAGCTAGATACGACTTCTACATTGATGTGGCATGCGTATTTTTTTTGATAATCGCGCATTATACGTTACTACGAATGCATTATCAGTGATTTGTCGGTGAGAACGCTCATAAGTATCCGTGTTTCTTCGGCGATAGGTAGGAAATCCATTTTCATCCATGGAAGTGTTTTCTTGAAATTGTTTAGGAAATTTTTTCGTGCACTTACCCTTATCATCTTTACACCAGTCGCCGCGTGGTCGGTGAATCATATTTTTGAGCACCAAATCATGCAAAACCGAATCTGCCTGTGGAGTAGGGATTTCGGCTGAAATATGTTGATCCACAACATCAGGAGTAAGCATCTGCTACTCTGTTTTAAAGTTACTAATAGATGCATATGGGGTAATTCATGTTTCTAATATTCATTTACATAAATGTGGGCGGCGACCTCACCAAACAATTTGTTTTTGACAATATCATTGATAAGTTGGTCTTTCTTGATATTGAAAACTCGTGAAACACTATCTGGTCTATCAGAAGCTGTTTGCCCTGGGAGTAAATTTACTTGAATTTCAATCCACAGAGGCTTGCAAGTCATGGTAATAAACACATCTGGTTTACCAAAAATTCTGACCGCAGTCATTGAATCCTGATAATTTTGCAACCTGTTGCGGGCGAACCTATAAATGTGGAGGGAAGAATGATCATTTTTCCAATTTAACTATCAGTTTCGCCCGCTCGACGTTCTAAGTGATCTATCAGCCCACGATATGTATCACTGCGAAGAACTTTCTGATTCTGTCTACAATAATTCAATCTATCTTTTTCAATTTTAACATAATTATCAACTACCCATTGTTGATATAATCGCCCGCCTTTCACAATCACATTATTAATTCTGTCAGCCATTCTGTATTTGGTATATGCAGCTCTCGATCCCCTTTTGGATTTATTTACACGACGTATATTCGGATGCCATCCTCGAATTCCATATAGATAAAACAGGGGGTAAATCCACGGTTCAACATTCGGATCCATGGAACTAATGAATTGAAGATCTGTCGTCCCTTCGTTACGTACTGATACGTACGATTCTGGAATCTCACCATCTGCTGATGGTAACGAAAATGGCAGTGACTTCATTGATTCTTTGTGGATTATATCGCCTTGAGTCCATTCCAGGCTTCAGGGAAAATATCAATTGCATCTCGGGTTCTTCACCTGTACTGATGTCGCTCATGGATTGGAGTTCTTCATCCATCATTCGATAAGACGGGGCAAATACATTAGATTCACGAAGGCAAGCATTGATTGCATCAACTACTTCACGATTCACTGTAGACATGAAATTACATCGAATATCAGTTGCCTCATTTTGATTAATAATAAATAATTGTCCGAGGATAATACGAGGACATTTGATTTGATTCTGGATAAAAACTTTTATTATATTGGTAATACACTTGACCATGTAATTTGAAGCAAACAGGTCCAGGTCGTCGGTCAGAGAAATCTACCAAATTAGCATTAAATGATGCAAATGCAAATGCACTATTATAACAGCGTATGCGTTCATGAAATTGCCTGGAATGTTTATGCGTATCATCAAATAGATCCTGTAGAATACTCGGTGGATTGGGTAAAGCTTCAAGAACCACTTCGCCATGGCTACAGCAATCATTAAAAGAACCTTGGCTAACTCTTTCAGCAGCAAAATGTCTAGCATTGCAATGACAACATAGTACTTTCATTGGACCAATGTCATGTGGCTGAATGACTTACACGGGAGTATCACGTAAACTGGATCGAGCTCTCTGTCGTAGATGAGAACCACTGCTTACGGGGGCTGCGTTAACGCTCGAATTTGGAATTTCCAAAATCCTGTTATTATGGTTTCTTTCATTACATACCTTATGTACAATTGGACGCTGACGACTCGTGCCAGGTTGATGCGAATTACTTATTTGATTTCGACGTTTCGCACGATACTCGCGTTGATACGCGGCATTTTGTTTACGTCTCATCCTTTGAAATTAGTTTTCCTCTTCTCTCGGACGTTCCACTTTTCACTTGGGCATTTTCAACTTCTTGAAACCTGAATTTACAGCGGAATAAATGCGATTATGGGTACACGGACAGGTGTTCTTTCCAATAAATTAACATTCGTCTAACGATTATCGAGTTGAATTTATTAAGTACGACAATATTATTACCTATAATTTATTCTCGCACATAAGTTACTCCGGTGTGAAACTTATTAATATATGTATAACATATTCATAGATGTTGTTTCACCTTACATTCATTCACAAAAAAATGTTGGAGAGAAATATGACAACCAAGTAGAAGAATATGAATGATAGCTTTGAAAGGAATCTTTATTATTGGGTGGCTTGAGTTAGTAAAGATTTTCTACTGGTTTGGGGGTTAAGTTATATTAAGTAGACTGATTAGTATTATACATATGCCGCAGAAACACTACTGTGTTATTCACTGTAGTAGTACCGGAGGATAATTTGATGGGCATTATAGGTTCATGATACTGCGTATATAACAATTGATAATCGTTATTGGTAAGTCTTGTAAATTGATCGTTTTAATAAACTCTTTGGGATTTTAGGTAATTCGTATTGGTAATCAGTATAGGTAATGGGTATAGATAATCGGTATAGTTAACGGGTACAGGTAATCGGTATTGATTTTGGGCACCAGTAAGTAGCTATTAGTGGTAGTAATCGGGGGCGGTATTTCTAGGACAAATTTGTTCGTATTTTGAAGTTGTGAGAAATTGAGTTTGTTCGCTGGTTGTGGTATTTATTCTAGTATATTCTGGTATTTCAGGTTAGGGATTTCGTAAAGATGGGTTTCAGAGTCTTGGCTGCTCTATGCGTATAGATGACACCGAGAATGTAGAGATCACCTGAAAAAAGGGTAGTTTTGAATATATTTCATGCAATCCATAACAATAAAATCAGTAATACAAAACTCAGCGGTACACTTACAATGATATTTGTTGCATTCGGTAGATAATTCTATTGTGTTGAATCATTTCTTCCCAAGTGTAATGTATTAGTAGTCCATAATCCACCTAAAAAAATAAAGCCATTTGAGACACCGGCACCTCCGACGATGATCCCGTAAAGACGGCGTCTATACTACATATAGAGTTCGAAATCCGCCCTATCGGCTGAGGTCGATACGGTATATACTCCTCACAAAAATCTATATTAACCTCTTAGAGGTCGTGTCTCGCCGCCCCACGTAATTTGCCGTGCGTATAGGGAATCCCCGCACCGTGTACTTTTCCATTTACATAAAAAAATGTGAAAAAATTGATGTTTTTCTGGTTCATATATAAATTTAATACGTAATTATAGGTAATAGCAATTGGAATGCTCTACGATTATTAGAAATTTCCGAAACTCCACTTGAAATGGTGCAAAATTTTAACATTTGGAGGTTCAAAATAGGGATTTTAAGGGTGTCCAGATCTTCAAAATTTATTGTGATTTATGGGTACAAAGTTGGACTGCCAAAATTTAGGATTACAATATTCAGGACATTTAAATTAAGCATTACAATTTCTCATAGGATTTTCACTGACATGCTTGAATTGTAAAAAAAATGTCGAAAAAGCGCGGCGAATCGCTCATAGCGTGACCACATAAGATTTAATCTTAATATATAGGAAATTGAGAGAGAACGAAATTGTCGGCGAACACGAAATTTTGTTTCTTTCCTACGCATTTCCTTTATTGATAATAATATCGAACGTGTAATAATAATCGAATTTTTGGCCCCCTGTCAAAGGTATCAAAAGCTGGCACGGCCAAAGTATCACACCCAAATTTGGTAAATAGGAATCGAAAGTGCTACTTTTTTAATAATTTTTTCTGCAAAAAAAAAATTTTTGAACCCTTTTTTTTGTTTGTTTTATGGCCGTGTCAGAATTTTATTAAGCTGGCACGGCCATCGATAAAAGAGGGTAATGAGGGTTTTTATCATTATATAAAGGGTGTGTAAATTCAGGAGCATCGAGAAGGATTTTCCTCACCCATCAAAACTTCCATTAATCATTAATTAACAATTTACGCATAATTAACTAAAAATAATCCTCCAGGAGAGTAACGATTTCAACCCTGACATTCAGACATCTCAAAAACGTCAGGAATCTCTCCAGAATACTCTCCTGGAATTTCCTCACCCCCCCGGAATTACGAAATAATCAATCAGCAATTTATTAATAATTAGTCTATAAACTAATTATGATATAGCTTGATTACTCGGGCTCCGAAGATGAGCAAATTCTAAAACTCCACGCACTGCTTCAGAACACTGTCCCGGAATTTCCTCACCCCCCGAAATTACGAAATAATCAATCAGCAATTTATTAATAATTAGTCTATAAACTAATTATGATATAGCTTGATTACTCGGGCTCCGAAGATGAGCAAATTCTAAAACTCCACGCACTGCTTCAGAATACTCTCCCAGAATTTCCTCACCCCCCGAAATTACGAAATAATCAATCAGCAATTTATTAATAATTAGTCTATAAACTAATTATGATATAGCTTGATTACTCGGGCTCCGAAGATGAGCAAATTCTAAAACTCCACGCACTGCTCCAGAATACTCTCCCGGAATTTTCTCACCCCTCCCTCCCCCCAATTTCAAAATAATTAATCAACCATCCATGATTAATGAGTCTATGAACTAATTAGAAAATGGCTTGATTCCTTGGGCCCTGAAGATGAGCGAATTCTCAAACTTCAGGAATCTCTCCAGAATACTCTCCTGGAATTTCCTCACCCCCCTAAATCACCAAATAATCAATCAGCAATTTATCAATAATTAGTCTATGAACTAATTATGAAATAGCTTGATTACTTGGGCTCCGAAGATGAGCAAATTCTGAAACTCCAGGGACTCCTCCAGAATACTCACCTGGAATTTTCTCACTCCGCCCTCCCCCCAATTTCGAAATAATTGATCAACAATTTTTTCTATGACCTAATTATGGAACAGCTTGATTCCTTGGGCCCAGAGAATGAGCGTATTCTCAAACTCCAGGAATCTCTCCAGAATACTCTCCTGGTATTTCCTCATACCCTCCCCCCTGCCCCTCCAATTTCAAAATAATCAATCAGGAATTCATTATTAATTAGTATATGAACTAATCATGGAATAGCTTGATTACTTTGCCCCTGAAGATGAGCAAATTCTAAAACTTCAGGGTCTTCTCCAGAATACTCGCCTGAAATTTTCTCATCGCGCTCCCCCTCAATGAAAAAATAATAGATTAACAACTTATCATTAATTAGTCTTTGCACTAATTATGGAATAGGTTGATCACTTGGGCCCCCAAAAAGAAGAAATTCTAAAACTCTAGGGACTTCTCCAGAATACTCTCCTGGAACTTTCTCACCGCTCTCCCCCTCAATTTCAGAAGAATTAATTACCAACACTCAAATACATCTGGCCTTATTTGCGTGAGGATGAAGTCATCCGAGGTATACGTTATGACGAATTGATAACGATTTATGCAAATAAACAGTGTGAAAAGTACAGCACTCATCACCTATACACAATCGTTCGCCATCGGCTGCGCCTCCTAGGACGCTTCTTTATTGCTATTAAGGACACAGATAAACGTATCACACAGTGTTCTGAGGGTTTTCAACCTCGTCATTATGATGCTGCAATTGTCCCTGTGCGAGTTGTTGCAGGGTATCACCCAGACCAAGGTACATTCGATGCTCCAGCGAACGCCTCCAATCTGGGCACACTTTTAAAACACGTTGGAGAAGTATTGCGTTCTGAATACATTAAAACGGAACAGGAGGAGGAGAAACGTCGAGTTGAAGATTTTTTGCAACTTATGGCTGAGGACTACACCACCAGTATAAATCGAATGGTAGCAGAAACTCAGACGCAAAACAACCGTTGCAAGGAAGTTGTTCTTCCTAATACTGATGACGTAAAAAAATCAGACACTCTTGTAAACTCTGAACGCGTTGAATCCTACTCTCAGCTAGCTGAAGCATACTCATTCGAAGCGTGGAACCACTTAGGAAAAATGACGTTGTTGTCACTACAGATATTCAATCGTCGCCGACCAGGCGAGATTGAAAGCTTATATCTTGAAGATTTCAACAGCCATCGAGGTCTGGATAAAATAGCGGATAAAGATCGATATGCTTCCTTGAGCGAAAAAGGCAAGAAACTGGCTCGATAATACGTTCATTTCGAAATTCGTGGGAAACTTGGTCGAGGCGTGCCGGTCCTTGTCGACAGGCACGTTCTGATGTGTCTGAATCTTTTGATCACTCATCACCAAACGGCAGGTGTTCCCTCTGACAATAAGTATCTATTTGGCCTCCCATCGCAGGATAAGAATCGTCATCGGTATCATCGAGCCTGCGATCTCATGCGAGAATACTCAGCAAAATGTGGAGCTGAGATTCCAACTGCTTTGAGAGGAACACAGCTGAGAAAGCATATCGCCACGCGTTGCATCCAATTCAATCTCTATGATCATCAGGTGACAGACTTGGCCAATTTCATGGGTCACAATAAGAAAATCCATAAAGAAATTTATCGGCAACCAGTTTTGGAAACGGATAATGAGGGTCAGGCTGGTCCAAGCACCTCGCAACATCATTCGAGCAATACACTGAATTCCTTGCAAGATTATTCTGGTGAAGAACCGAGCTTTTCCGACAAGAGTGCCAGTACTCGCTTTTTCAAACGACTCCAGACTGACACACATCATCGCCTAATCGTTGGACTGAAGATGAACGTCGCATTGTCTTATCAGCTTTCAAAAAGTACTTGGCAGCTGGAAAAATGCCGTCTGGCAATGAGATGCAAGGTCTAATCAATGGAAATTCTTCCTTGAGGGCACGCACTGTGCCACAACTGAGAACGTGGTTGCACACGCAAAAAAAATGTCAAAGGCTTAATTTATATGCTCAGTACCATTAGTCGTTTATCGCTGGTGAGTTTCAAGAGCTATATTTGGAATCTTCAGTTCAAACTCAGCAAAACGAGCTCCTTTTTTATCCACATTTTCACAACTTGATTGTCAATACTGTAATAATATCAGTATTTTGCGCCTGTAAAAATAGTCTTACAGAATCTTTACTTAAAGAAAATGATTGAGATTTATAACAAAACTGAAGTTTGTGTTTATGTTTTTAGAAAAAACAAAGTTCTAGTATTGCATTCGTTTCAAAAAATAACGATTATAAAGCAAAGATAACATGAATCGCTATTTTTTTCCTCGCTTCGACTGCGTGTTGGATTTTCTTTTCAAATGAAGTCATCCGCAATTTGTAACACATTCATTAAATTCCCATATATTTCTGTTTGGTTGATACTTCTTGCCATTCTATAGAGACTTCAGCAGAAACTGAACAAACGCGTTACTTTCTCTTTTCGTTATTCGACTCCTGTTCAATAGAGCAAAATCCATCCGCTCCACGGTCTTTATTCCTAATCAACATAATGTAATTACCATATCGGTACTCTTCACTCCTCCCTTGATTTATTTATAATCAAGTCCTTGAAACCTACATCATAAGTAAGTCTCCACACTCTATATATCACAGATACTTTGTCCTCGTAATGAACATATTGTACAAATTAAGTCCTCATAGTAAGGGCCAGTTCTCTATTAAGATAGTCTCTATTAACTCTATTGAAATTAAATTAAGTTCCCTCACCATGCTACTTGCGTGAGGGGAATCATTCCTCTCAGGGGTGTAGGGGAAGTGATTCCCTCACGTAAGTAACATGGTGGGGGAACCTACTTTATTTTTAATAGAGAGTTAATAGAGATCTGGCCCTAACTCTTTGCAGATTCAATTCATATTGTTATTCGATCGGCCAATTCCTCACGTTCTCGTAAGAAAAGATTGACCGGAACATGAGACTTCTCCTTGTTGATGCACAAACATTCTGAAAATTTATAATGCGAGAACTTTCTGCTTAATAACTCGAATTCATCCTCCAATTTACTATCAAAGATTTTATTGTAAACCTCATTGATGACGTCATGTATCTTTAACTATTATCATAATATGTTCATTCCAGAGAGAATTAATGCGACCAATTTTTTTATTTTCAATCCACCCACTTTTCGAGTACTTGGAATCTATGTTAGCCGAAAGTCCTCATAATGACCATTCCGACGATATACATACAAAACATACCAAGTCTTCATAATACCCATTCCCTGGCTAAACTCATCATGTCTCCGAAGTGATCATTACATGATTATTTATATCTTGATGTAAGGGGAATGAGTGAGGAGTTGAGTGAAGGGGGAAGGAATGTGAGGAGGAGAATGAGAGGATGCGGGCAAAGATAGGGGAGATAGGGGATAAGGACAGAATGAAGGAAGATGATAAGAGAGAGGAAGTAAAGGTGATTGAAGAGAGGAGAGAAAGGTTGGAGGTGAGTTTGGGTGAGAATGTAGGAGGAGATGAGATAGAAAAAGAAAGGGGTGAAATAGGCATAGAAGTGGTGGTATCGATGATCAGTTCGCTGAAAAAGGAGTTGATGGGATGTTTGAGAGAGATGCAAGAGGTAAGAGAGGAAATTAAAGATGGTTTAAGGGGAATGAGTGAGGAGTTGAGTAAATGTGGGAAAGTATGGAAGGAGGAGAAGAAGACCATATGGAAGAAGTTAGGAGAGAAGGGTCAGAATGACAGGATGATGGAAGAAGAGAGGAAGTGAAAGAGATTGGAAAGAGGGTAGGAAGGTTGGAGGTACGTTTGGATGAGAAGGTGGGTGGAGATGAAGAGGGCTCTCAAAGGCAGGAGGTTGCGGTGGAATGGAGAAAGAGAGTGGGGGTGTTGGAGGATAAACAGGAGAAGGAGGAGAGAGATAAGAGGAAGAGGAACGTGATAATAAGGGGTATGTCTATGATGAGTATGAGTGGTAGGGAAGAGGCGCAGGGGCTGTTGAGCTCGTTAGGGATGGAGGGAGTGATTGAGGACACAACAGTATTAGGGAGTGGGGATGGAAGGAATGAGAGGAAGTTAGTGTGGGTGAGTTTGAAAGATATGAATGCGAAGAGGGAAGTGATGGTAGAAAAGAGAAAGCTGAAGGGGAGAAGAGAAAGGATTGAAAACGACCTGACATGGAGGGAGAGAAGAAGTAAGTGGGCAATAGAACGGAAAGCGAGGGAAGGGAGAGCTAAAGGTAAAGGGGTAAGGTATACAAGGGAGAGAGTATGGATTGAGGAGGAAGTATGGACATGGTGCGAATTAAAAGGGTGCTTAGTTAAGGAAGGACGGAAAGTGGGGATGGAAGGGGAGAGAGGAGGGAGAATAGCAGGTGAGAATGGGGGAGTGAGAAAGGACCCGATAGAGGTAGGGGGCAGAAGAGGAATGGGGTAGAATAGGAGGCTGGAGGGTTGAGGAGAGGAGGCGAGGGTTGGGGGGTTAGAGGGGCGTGTGGGTAGGACTCGAAGGGGACGATTGTGCAAAAAAGAACACGAGGAGCACGGAAACGGAGGCCCCCCTGATTCCCTGACTTGCTCTGGTTTGATTATGGTGGATTTAGTTGGGTAAGAGGAATGTTTTAGAAGGTAAAGTGAAGGTTAAGTTTAGGTTAAGGTTGCCCTTTGTAAGAGTTTTGTAAAGGGGACGGAAGCCCTAAAAGTCCGTATGTTCAGGATTGATGTGTAAAGATGAGAGAGGGGCGGAAGTCATTGTAACCCTTAGGGGATCAATAAACATATACATACATACATATAAATTGGCTAGACGCCAGTGAGTGCCACGTCGCAATTACAAGTTACTTCTATCTCAAACCATCCCAAAATGGCGACGGGAGTTAAGTGGAAAAATCACGCGGTCACTCACAAAGAAAAATTCACGCTCACCGAATTTACGCGAGAGGAGGCTGACTTGCTGAATCCCTCGGTTATCGGCTACTTCAGGTCCTCTAGGAAGATTTCCGGAAGACGTGAAGATGCACGTTACAGGCTAATTGCCACCAAATATGATAACGGCCAAATAACAATTTGTAATAGAAAGTTTAAATACAGAGTACTGGGTGTACAACAGACCACCACAAAAGACCAACGAAGAGTCTCTCGACTACCGCAAAATTCGGCAATACCCAACGCTTCCCGGAGGACTTATTGTGTCCTCATTGGCGGTTGCAAATAGGCCACGTCCTTCAGCTAGGGATAGATCCCGCGAATTAACTTAATGCTAATATAAATTTTTGCATAGTCGATAGTGACGGCTAATTTTGGATGAACATGGTAACAGTCCATTGAGTAGATAAGGCTCCAGCGGTGGTACCCACAGTTTATCTCCCGGGTTCATTCTAGAGTAGCATGAACAGTAGGTTCTTCTCAGTTGGCGGGAACATCGCCTTGGAAGTGTGGTAGTCGTCGATGTGTGTGTATGTGGCGCGATGGTGGGGCAGCTGGTTCTCGGCCGATGCTTGGTTGCCCTGCTGCTCCTCACTCGCTGTCGTCTTCCCCTCTTCTCCTCAATTCTCCACCGCGGTAACGCGGTGAACGTGACAACGGAAATTTTGAGTGGACAGACAATGATCAAAAATAAGACATAATTCTAAATACAAGGTGGCCCTGGGTGATCCGACTCTTCGTTGGCTCAATTCCCTAATTCCCCCCCCCCCCTTAGACCGCGGGCAGTTCGGGCGAGGAACACTGAACGTGTTTTCATATGTTACAATATATATATATTAAAAATATCTGTCCATGTCTATGATTAGTATTGAAATAACATAAGGCAGGAAATAAGACATGTCTAGACATGAAACCGCATAAAACGGTGACAGAAAACGTTTCGCCCCTTTTTTAGAAAGGATTAGTTCATAGACTAATTAATAATGAGTTGTTAATCAGTTATATTGTAATTCGGGAGGGGGGTGAGGAAATTCCAGGGGAGTATTCTGCAGAAGTCCCTGGAATTTTAGAATGTGCTCATCGTCGGGGCCCAAGAAATCGAGCTATTGCATAATTAGTTCATAGACTCATTAACCATAGATAGTTGATTAATTATTCTGCAATTGGGGGGAGGGAGGAGTGAGAAAATTCTGGAAGAGTATTCTGGAGTAGTCTCTGGAGTTTTAAAATTTGCTCATCTTCGGAGCCCGAGTAATCAAGCTATATCATAATTAGTTTATAGACTAATTCTTAATAAATTGCTGATTGATTATTTCCTAATTTCGGGGGGTGACGAAATTCCAGGAGAGTATTCTGGACAGATTCCTGAAGTTTGAGAATTCGCTCATCTTCTGGGCCCAAGGAATCAAGCTATTTTCTAATTAGTTCATAGACTCATTAATCATGGATGGTTGATTAATTATTTTGAAATTGGGGGGAGGGAGGAGTGAGAAAATTCCGGGAGAGTATTCTGGAGTAGTCCCTGGAGTTTTAAAATTTGCTCATCTTCGGAGCCCGAGTAACCAAGCTATATCATAATTAGTTTATAGACTAATTATTAATAAATTGCTGATTGATTATTTCGTAATTTCGGGGGGTGAGAAAATTCCGGGAGAGTATTCTGAAGCAGTGCGTGGAGTTTTAGAATTTGCTCATCTTCGGAGCCCGAGTAATCAAGCTATATCATAATTAGTTTATAGACTAATTATTAATAAATTGCTCATTGATTATTTCGTAATTTCGGGGGGTGAGGAAATTCCGGGAGAGTATTCTGAAGCAGTGCGTGGAGTTTTAGAATTTGCTCATCTTCGGAGCCCGAGTAATCAAGCTATATCATAATTAGTTTATAGACTAATTATTAATAAATCGCTGATTGATTATTTCGTAATTTCGGCGGGTGGGAAAATTCCGGGAGAGTATTCTGAAGCAGTGCGTGGAGTTTTAGAATTTCCTCATCTTCGGAGCCCTAGTAATCAAGCTATATCATAATTAGTTTATAGACTAATTATTAATAAATTGCTGATTGATTATTTCGTAATTTCGGGGGGTGAGGAAATTCCGGGAGAGTATTCTGAAGCAGTGCGTGGAGTTTTAGAATTTGCTCATCTTCGGAGCCCGAGTAATCAAGCTATATCATAATTAGTTTATAGACTAATTATTAATAAATTGCTGATTGATTATTTCGTAATTCCGGGGGGTGAGGAAATTCCAGGAGAGTATTCTGGAGAGATTCCTGACGTTTTTGAGATGTCTGAATGTCAGGGTTGAAATCGTTACTCTCCTGGAGGATTATTTTTGGTTAATTATGCGTAAATTGTTAATTAATGATTAATGGAAGTTTTGATGGGTGAGGAAAATCCTTCTCGATGCTCCTGAATTTACACACCCTTTATATAATGATAAAAACACTCATTACCCTCTTTTATCGATGGCCGTGCCAGCTTAATAAAATCCTGACACGGCCATAAAAAAAACAAAAACAAAGGGTTAAAAAAATTTTTTTTTGCAGAAAAAATTATTAAAAAAGTAGCACTTTCGATTCCTATTTACCAAATTTGGGTGTGATACTTTGGCCGTGCCAGCTTTTGATACCTCCCTGTCAAAATAGTTAAATTAATTTTTCTCGATTTTGGCCAAATTTAACATGGGGTTCTTATGGGGAGGCAATCTTAAATTTTTCAAAATCGAATTTTTGGCCTCTGCGCGTTTGTACTATCTAATTGGAAACCCTAGAAGATATTTACGTCGAATTTGGGTCGTAATCATGATGTTCGTTATCAGTGAGTTAGAAAATCCAAGTTTCAGTAGAAATAAAAATACCGGATAGTAAATTAAAAATACCCTTTCAATTTTTAATTATGTAAATGATGTATTAAAAAATTCCAAATGTAGGGACATATCCATTTTTTGATGATGATCGACCAGAATATGGCCATATACCATTTTGCCACCTTTCCATTTCACCCCACCATCCCATTTTGCCCCGGGTTCTCCTATCACTCGGTAATTATGAACATGACAATTTCCTTTAGATATGGGTCATATTCTCTGAACTTACTTTTCGTAGAAATTCATGGAGCAAACTTTTCCCATATTTTGGTAGATTCTCTTTTCTAGCGCTCTCTTAATGTACTTTGTAAACCTGTTGAACAAATCTGAACGTATCGTTGGAAAGATTATGATGTTCTCCGGCATTGTACATGAGGTTTCGTTTGTCAATCTTTGTGAAATCAATGGGTAGATTAGAAACAATCAAAGAACAGTACTTCTATTGTCCATTACGTGCAAATTAAACAGTTCGTCATTGAAAATGTGTCATCTTCAAAAGTTGCAAAGGCACTATCGTTTAACGTCATTTTCACATAAATAGCACTAAAATAGTACGATATCCAGTTATCCTTCATTAATATTTCATTCATTCATACAATCACTGATCCAATTACATTTTTCATTTATCCTGTCAATCACAAATAAAATTATGAATTAATAAACATTCACATAAAATCAATGGAGTTTAATTACAAGGATTTGTGAAGGAAAACTGCAATGATGTTTTGATGTACTTTGAAAGAAATGATTCCCTCTAAAATGTCTCTAATATAAATATTATAGTATTGAAACTAATGCAAAAAGTGAAGTACGTTTAGTAGTCTCACTTGATCAGTTGAGGCCCGAAAGATTAAAGTAACTGCGTATGTTCATATTCTTTTGTACTCACACGGTTCACTAATAAATACTTCTCTTTAAACTGAATATACATTCAAAATTATTTACTTAATACTAATAACAGTAAGTTACTGGCTCATGTAATTAAACCAGTTTGTTGCGAGTGTGAAATTTTCATGTTGAAAACTTTGTCTTATATGATACAAAGTAGAAAATTATCAATGTGATAAAGAGTAGAAAAATTATGTTCGGCCTTAACTTTAAATGAAAATGTCGATCTAGCTTCGCGTATAATATGATCAGTGATTTAGTTCTTTGCTGGGTTGTTCATCTACTTTCCAAGTCATGGGAATAGTTTTGACTATCCGCATTGTTCACGAAATAGAACGTTCTGTTTAACCGAAGCAACACAATAAAGATACAATTTGAAATTTGAGTTTTAAATGAAAGTTAATTGACAGAGTGGCCGCAGGATGGTATTTAAAAATTCTTTTAATTGGAATTGTTCAACTTGGTCCTTGAAATAGTGGAACTCTCCATTTTTTCACATACGAAAATTTAAGAATTGGGAATTTCATAATTTCTCGAAAACTGTTTGAAAATTAATATTTTTGTAATTGAAAATTATAACGTTTGAAATTTGGAAAACTGAAAAATTCTTGCAGTTACAAATTCTTAAAATTTGAGTTTAAAAATTTTTGAAATATGAAATTATTTTAATCAAAAATTTTTGATTTTTAAAATATGAAATTTTTTCAGTCAAGATTTTTTTCTGATCTACAACAAAAGTATCCTATTGTGTAAAATTGTCAAAATTTTCCGAAATTTATAGATATTTTCCAAAATTTCTAAATGTTAGAATCTTCGTTCAGAATTCGTTGAAAAGATTTTTCAAAATTTGCAAGTTTTTGGTTTCTTTTCGACATCGCCCAATTGTTTTGTCAGACTATTCGAGACGGAGAAAAATTCGCTGACTTATCCAGAACTCCAGACATTGTAGCCACCCTAAGTCTAGAAATAACTTCAAAACTCGAATGGTTTTGTTCACCTGCAAAGTATGTGAGCAAAATGGGGTTTTCTGTCCTCCGGCCAGAAAGCGGTAACTTTCAGGCCGCTGCGCTAAACGAAGTTACCACTTTCCGGCTTCGTCGAGCAGAAAAATAGTATACACACCTCGGCCAGCAAGTAACAAAGCCTCAGATCACATTATTGTCGACCTTGGCTTCGCCTCGGCCAACAACTAAATGTGATCTGAGACATTCCTTACTTTGCTGGCCTAGGTATGTAATCTACTATTTAACTTAATTTTTCAATACTTATGTCCTGAGTTTATAGTGTAGTCCAGTAATAATACTTTCAGCCAATTGAATTATTGCCTTTGTTCAAACAAAATTAACCTAAAACTGTTTATGGCGCATGCCTCATGACTATATGCTTGTTGGTTTTTGAGTCACTCGAGATCTGAAGTGGATGGAGCATCTTACTGAAGAATTAATCTGATTTCCGTTTCTGGAACAAAAAAGTATCGAATTGTATATCAAAGTATTATCAATATCAAAATTACATTCTGAAAAGTTTTTTTTCAATGGATGGAAATTGAAGGCCTAGCTGGCAAGATACCACAGGACTTCTATTATTTATGAACAAATCTCAAGTACCTTCGAGGCAGACTCTTCTGGGGAAATCTGTGCTTCTCGTTTAGCGAATAGCGGTGGTGATTCAACAGCTTCATCCATATCATCTTCCGCCATTTCTGGAGCACCTGGAATAATGCCAATGAAATCCATGGAACTGGTGTTCAAAATTAAAGCGTCAGCTCGACGCTCAACGGTGCCTTTCACGTAGATCTTCGCACCTTCTTTCAGGTTCTCTCTTGGAGTGAAGTTTGATACACGAACATTCATGCGATGCATACTTGTGCAAATCATGCCAGCGCCAGCAGCAGTTGGGATACTCCTGAATCGCTTTTTGAGCCACCCCTCGATCATCACTGTTCCGCGAGCCGTACCAACATTGTCCATTGCTACCTTTTCATAAACAATTGGTTTGTTTCGCTCATCAGTAGCTCCATTAGTAACGTTGAATGAGCCAAAGACTTCCAAGGTGCTGGCACTGCCATATTGAAATTCCACGTTGCTACCAGTTTCTCAAGATCGGCGGAATTTAACATTAAATGTTAAACATTAAATGGGCGCCTTAATGACGCCGCCAGTGATTTTAGCAATCTGTAAAAAAGTGATTTTCCGTAAGAAAATGCAATAAAACTTGAAAAAAATGAGAAATTGGCGAGAAAACTTCTTAGAGATGGAACACGGAAAAACTTCAATTTTCAAATAACGTAGTAAATTCCTAAAATTTTGAGTTGAAAAAATATGAAAAAACTACTTCTGAGGTTAGAAAATTTGAACGTTAAAAAATGCCCTAAATTTGCAAATTTATTTCCATTTTTGTACAACTTAGTTATATTTTATTATTAATTCGTGAAAGTTTGGGGTGGAAAAATACAACAGAAAAAATGTGTATTAGTTTAGAGTTCAAGCGAAAAAATGCGAAAAATTTGTTTTTAATTTCAGAATTTCCCAATTTGATCGTTTGAAGCAATAATCTAATTGCATAAAAGCTCAGAATGTGTAAAATTTGACCCTTTATAAAATTTGAAATTTAAGAAAAAAACTAAATTGGGAAAATCAAGAAAGTTGAAACTTAAAATTTAGTTGAAATAGCGTTAAAGAAAGCGTTAAAGAAAGTTAAATCCATGAAATTTAGCGTTGAAGAAATTACAAAAAAAATAAAAATTTAATTGATTCCAAAAATAAAAAAAATCCAAGAATTTGGAAACGCAATGAATGTGAAAATTTAGAGAATTTAAAAAATAATGTAATTTTTATTCTACAAAAATTTCGGTAATCTCTCGAATTTTGTGTGAAAGAATACTGAAAACATTAAAAATGTGTAAGTTTGGAAAAGGTAAAAATTGAGAATTTGAATAATTTGGCAAATCCAAAACTTTTTAAACTGGAAACTTGACAATTTGGAAATCGAAGAAATTGGAAGGCCCAAAATTTTAAAGTATTAAAAAAACATGAAAATAAACAAAAACAGGAAAAAATTGGAAATTTTGTAATTAAAATAAAAAAATATTCAGACAATTTGAAAAATCAAAAATGAGAATTAGTGAATTTTGAATATTCGGAGAATTTCCCATGTAAAAAAACTTGAAAATTTGAAAAATTCTAAAAATTGAAAAACTTGCCAATTTAATGAAGGTGAAATCTTAGAAGATTTGTAAGTTTCTTCTTAAGAAAACAAATTGGAAAAATGTCAAATTCTATGAAATTCAGCTAACTATTGATATTGTTTGTGGAAGAAATAATAAAAAATGGTAACTTGTCAATTTGCAAAATTCTAAAATGGGAAATTTGGATTAGAAAAATTAAAAGATTGAAAAACAATGTAAAAACAAAAAATCATGAATTTGAAAATTGGAAAAATTTTCCAACTAAAAAAATTCTGAAAATGCAAAATTTGACAAGTTTGACGTTTTAAAAAATGTGTGCAATAAATGCAAAAATTTCCAGACTCCAGAAAAGTTTATGAATTGAAAAATCGGAAAATTTTGTTTTCCTCCAATTCAGTCAAGCCCTAAAATTTTGTGTTTAAGAGCTGTAAACAAAAGCCGAAAATTTGTTGGTTAAAAAATACTATTGTGCGAATTATTTTACCTGGTACATGCAAAGTTCTTTGTTGAATTTGAGTGCATCATCACCCCAAAAAAGCACACGAACTCGGCGACTGTCATCATTATTCAACATGAGTTTATAAATCCATTTTGAGGGAGAATTTGGTAGGCCTCTGAGCCGCTCAACGCAGTCAATATAGCCTGTAATTTTCCTGCAATTTTCATTTTTAATATTATAATCAAGATGAGCGCATGTTGCCGAGAGGTTAGCAATATTTTAATTTAGTTAGTTTTGGTTACGATTGATTATTTAATAAAAAATACTTACATAAGCGAGGCCTCATCATCGAAATGGTCAATTGCTCGAGAGGAGGTATACTTTATCTTGGAATTAGCCATTTTTTTTACCACAAAACTTTTCAGTTGATCGAGAACGTTCTCAAGCGTGCCGTGATGCCGTGGAAATGCATGGAAATGGACGCAACGAAATGAGCGGGAAAAAAATGTATGGCGCGACATCGATATCGATATATTGATTTCGATTATTTTATCGATATGAACACATTGATATAAATGTATACATATAACGTCCACATATTTTTAGGCTTTACGCGAAAATCGAAACATATCCATAGTTTCCTTCCCTTCTCCTTTTTACGAATAGATAAAGCTCTACTTGCAAACACCATGCATCGTAGTTATCTTCGTATAGTAGTTCAAGCCGAATGAAATTTGCAGTTGCCGTGTGTGTCATGATTACTAGAGAGAAAATAGCAAAAAAAAAACATGGAGCTGTCGAAAAAAATTCACATACGGCACACTCAACGTTTAAGTTTTGAAGCCGTTGTTATTTTTAACAATTCAATTGTATTTTAGGGATGTTCGATCTTCGGGAAAAGATCGATCTTCCGGATCGGATCGAGTCGATCCATGCATGATCGATCTTGTCTCGGATCGACGCCGAAAGTATCGATCCAAGAAAGATCGATTTTTTTTCTACTACTAGCCCAACACTAAGTTTTTAATTAATGAGCGCCATATTTAATTTTCAAGTTAAGGTTTTTGATTGGCCGGAAATTTAATTCCAGCCAATGAAGAGTCAGTTTTTGGTTAGTGAGCGCCATATTTAACTTACGGACGTTAAAGCTTCCGATCGGTCGAAAATCTAACTCCGGCCAATTACAACGCTTAACTTTGACTCCTGATTAACCGCGGTTAACTTGACCGAGAGCTGGCCTGGATACTGAGGGCCAGTCCTCCATTAAGTTAATCTCTATTAAAGTTGAAACTAAGCGTTGTGATTGGCCGGAATTCAATTTTCGACCAATCAGAAGCGTTAAAGTCAAAATTAAATAGGGCGCTCACTAGTCACGAACTGGCCCCAAGACTCTTCAATTTAACTTCAATCAACGATTAACCAGTGTTACTTAGCCCGAAAATTGGCCCTAATATTTTTATTAGCGTAATTTTTTTGGCGACAAGAAATACCACTCCTCCCTCAGCATAGACCCCGGGACTGTAGAGCCCATCATTAACAATTGCACTGGACCATAGTTAACAAATTTTTTTTAGCGTTAATAACCTTTTACCATTGTTCGCCATTGAAAAACTATAGGTAACGCACACCTGTATACAGTTAGCCGACAAATCATAATTTTTAACTAAATTAACATTCAAACCTGCTTGTAGTTCGTTAGCAAGTCATTGTACATTGGTTTTTAACGTTTGAGAGTAAATGACTGATTTTTAATTAATTAATTAAGAAATTGCGTGAAGTTAGCCGACAATTTTCTGAAAAATCAATGGATTTGTTTTTTTTTTTTTAATCGATCCCAAGTTGTTTGTAGATTCTGAATCTATGCTGATTATTGTTTGAGAATTGAGAGTTTATTTATATATAGTATATCATAGATGATAGTTTATCAATCCACGATTTTCAATGGGCAATTTTTGTTTGTCAATGGTCAATCCACAATTTCCAATTGGCAATCGATAATTTTCGATTGGCCATCTTCAATTGGCAGTTTTTAATTGGCAATTTTAAATCCCCAATTTTTATTTGCCAACTGTCAATCCCCAATTTCCAATTGGCAATTGGCAATGTTCAATGCGCAATTTTTCCTTGTCCATTGTCAATCCCCAATCTCCAATTGGCACTTTTTTGGCCAATTTTTAATGGGTAATCCACAATTTTCAATCGACAATTTACAATTTTTAATTGGCAACTTTTGAGTGGCAAATTTTCAATTGGCAATTTTTAGTTGGCGTTTTTTAATTGGAAATTTTCAATTAGCAATGCGTTTAATTGACAATTTTCAATTGGCAATTTTTAATGGGCAATTTTCAATTGACAATTTTTGATTGGCAATTCTAAATTGTCAACCCACAATTTCTAATTGGCAATCGGCAATTTTCAATCCGCAATTTTTCTTTGTCCATTGTCAATCCACAAGTTCCAATTGGGAATTGGAAATTTTGAATGGGTAATACACAATTTTCAATCGACAATTCACAATGTTTAACTGGCAATTTTCGAGTGGCAAATTTTCAATCGGTAATTTTAAATTGGCGTTTTATTATTGGAAATTTCCAATTGGCATTGTCAATTGACAATTGGCAATTGATAATTGACAATTGACAATTGACAATTGAGAATTGACAATTGACGAGTGACAAATTGACAAATTGACAAATTGACAATTGACAAATTGACAAATTGACAATTGACAAATTGACAATTGACAAATTGACAATTGACAAATTGACAATTGACAAATTGACAATTGACAAATTGACAATTGACAAATTGACAATTGACAAATTGACAATTGACAAATTGACAATTGACAAACTGACAATTGACAAATTGACAATTGACAAATTGACAATTGACAAATTGACAATTGACAAATTGACAATTGACAAATTGACAATTGACAAATTGACAATTGACAAATTGACAATTAACAAATTGACAATTGACAAATTGACAATTGACAAATTGACAATTGACAAATTGACAATTGACAAATTGACAATTGACAAATTGACAATTGACAAATTGTCAATTGACAAATTGACAATTGACAAATTGACAATTGACAAATTGACAATTGACAAATTGACAATTGACAAATTGACAATTGACAAATTGACAATTGACAAATTGACAAATTGACAATTGACAAATTGACAATTGACAAATTGACAATTGACAAATTGACAATTGACAAATTGACAATTGACAAATTGACAATTGACAAATTGACAATTGACAAATTGACAATTGACAATTGACCATTGACAAATTGACAATTGACAAATTGACAATTGACAAATTGACAATTGACAAATTGACAATTGACAAATTGACAATTGACAAATTGACAATTGACAAATTGACAATTGACAAATTGACAATTGACAAATTGACAATTGACAAATTGACAATTGACAAATTGACAATTGACAAATTGACAATTGACAAATTGACAATTGACAAATGGACAATTGACAAATTGACAATTGACAAATTGACAATTGACAAATTGACAATTGACAAATTGACAATGGAAAGTCTCTATATGCCCGGTAGCTTAGTTGGAAAAGTACCCGGCGCGTAACTGGGAGTCTCGGGTTCGTATCCCGACTGGGACTATCGGGATTTTTTTCTCTTAAATTTTCAATTGTCAAATTGACAATTGACAAATTGACAATTGACAAATTGACAATTGACAAATTGACAAATTGACAATTGACAAATTGACAATTGACAAATTGACAATTGACAAATTGACAATTGGCAAATTGACAATTGACAAATTGACAATTGACAAATTGACAATTGACAAATTGACAATTGACAAATTGACAATTGACAAATTGACAATTGACAAATTGACAATTGACAAATTGACAATTGACAAATTGACAATTGACAAATTGACAATTGACAAATTGACAATTGACAATTGACAATTGACAAATTGACAATTGACAATTGACAAATTGACAATTGACAAATTGACAATTGACAAATTGACAATTGACAAATTGACAATTGACAAATTGACAATTGACAAATTGACAATTGACAAATTGACAATTGACAAATTGACAATTGACAAATTGACAATTGACAATTGACAATTGACAAATTGACAATTGACAAATTGACAATTGACAAATTGACAATTGACAAATTGACAATTGACAAATTGACAATTGACAAATTGACAATTGACAAATTGACAATTGACAAATTGACAATTGACAATTGACAATTGACAAATTGACAATTGACAAATTGACAATTGACAAATTGACAATTGACAAATTGACAATTGACAAATTGACAATTGACAAATTGACAATTGACAAATTGACAATTGACAATTGACAAATTGACAATTGACAAATTGACAATTGACAAATTGACAATTGACAATTGACAAATTGACAATTGACAAATTGACAATTGACAAATTGACAATTGACAAATTGACAATTGACAAATTGACAATTGACAAATTGACAATTGACAAATTGACAATTGACAAATTGACAATTGACAAATTGACAATTGACAAATTGACAATTGACAAATTGACAATTGACAAATTGACAATTGACAAATTGACAATTGACAAATTGACAATTGACAAATTGACAATTGACAAATTGACAATTGACAAATTGACAATTGACAAATTGACAATTGACAAATTGACAATTGACAATTGACAATTGACAAATTGACAATTGACAAATTGACAATTGACAAATTGACAATTGACAAATTGACAATTGACAAATTGACAATTGACAAATTGACAATTGACAAATTGACAATTGACAAATTGACAATTGACAAATTGACAATTGACAAATTGACAATTGACAATTGACAATTGACAAATTGACAATTGACAATTGCAAATTGACAATTGACAATTGACCAATTGACAATTGACAATTGACAATTGACAAATTGACAATTGACAAATTGACAATTGACAATTGACAATTGACAAATTGACAATTGACAAATTGACAATTGACAAATTGACAATTGACAAATTGACAATTGACAAATTGACAATTGACAAATTGACAATTGACAAATTGACAATTGACAAATTGACAATTGACAAATTGACAATTGACAGATTGACAATTGACAAAGTGACAATTGACAATTGACAATTGACAAATTGACAATTGACAAATTGACAATTGACAAATTGACAATTGACAAATTGACAATTGACAAATTGACAATTGACAAATTGACAATTGACAAATTGACAATTGACAAATTGACAATTGACAAATTGACAATTGACAAATTGACAATTGACAAATTGACAATTGACAAATTGACAATTGACAAATTGACAATTGACAAATTGACAATTGACATACAATTGACAATTGACAAATTGACAATTGACAAATTGACAATTGACAAATTGACAATTGACAAATTGACAATTGACAAATTGACAATTGACAAATTGACAATTGACAAATTGACAATTGACAATTGACAAATTGACAATTGACAAATTGACAATTGACAAATTGACAATTGACAATTGACAAATTGACAATTGACAAATTGACAATTGACAAATTGACAATTGACAAATTGACAATTGACAAATTGACAATTGACAAATTGACAATTGACAAATTGACAATTGACAAATTGACAATTGACAAATTGACAATTGACAAATTGACAATTGACAAATTGACAATTGACAAATTGACAATTGACAAATTGACAATTGACAAATTGACAATTGACAAATGACAATTGACAAATTGACAATTGACAAATTGACAATTGACAAATTGACAATTGACAAATTGACAATTGACAAATTGACAATTGACAAATTGACAATTGACAAATTGACAATTGACAAATTGACAATTGACAAATTGACAATTGACAAATTGACAATTGACAATTGACAATTGACAAATTGACAATTGACAAATTGACAATTAACAAATTGACAATTAACAAATTGACAATTGACAAATTGACAATTGACAAATTGACAATTGACAAATTGACAATTGACAAATTGACAATTGACAAATTGACAATTGACAAATTGACAATTGACAAATTGACAATTGACAAATTGACAATTGACAAATTGACAATTGACAAATTGACAAATTGACAATTGACAAATTGACAATTGACAAATTGACAATTGACAAAATTGACAATTGACAAATTGACAATTGACAAATTGACAATTGACAAATTGACAATTGACAAATTGACAATTGACAAATTGACAATTGACAAATTGACAATTGACAATTGACCATTGACAAATTGACAATTGACAAATTGACAATTGACAAATTGACAATTGACAAATTGACAATTGACAAATTGACAATTGACAAATTGACAATTGACAAATTGACAATTGACAAATTGACAATTGACAAATTGACAATTGACAAATTGACAATTGACAAATGGACAATTGACAAATTGACAATTGACAAATTGACAATTGACAAATTGACAATTGACAAATGGACAATTGACAAATTGACAATTGACAAATTGACAATTGACAAATTGACAATTGACAAATTGACAATTGACAAATTGACAATGGAAAGTCTCTATATGCCCGTAGCTTTAGTTGGAAAAGTACCCGGCGCGTAACTGGGGAGTCTCGGGTTTCGTATCCCGACTGGGACTATCGGGATTTTTTCTCTTAAATTTTCAATTGTCAAATTGACAATTGACAAATTGACAATTGACAAATTGACAATTGACAAATTGACAATTGACAAATTGACAAATTTGACAATTGACAAATGACAATTGACAAATTGACAATTGACCAAATTGACAATTGACAAATTGACAGATTGAACAAATTGACAATTGACAAATTGACAATTGACAAATTGACAATTGACAAATTGACAATTGACAAAATTGACAATTGACAAATTGACAATTGACAATTGACAATTGACAAATTGACAATTGACAAATTGACAATTGACAATTGACAAATTGACAATTGACAATTGACAAATTGACAATTGACAATTGACAATTGACAATTGACAATTGACAAATTGACAAATTGACAATTGACAAATTGACAATTGACAAATTGACAATTGACAAATTGACAATTGACAAATTGACAATTGACAAATTGACAATTGACAAATTGACAATTGACAAATTGACAATTGACAAATTGACAATTGACAAATTGACAATTGACAAATTGACAATTGACAAATTGACAATTGACAAATTGACAATTGACAAATTGACAATTGACAAATTGACAATTGACAAATTGACAATTGACAAATTGACAATTGACAAATTGACAATTGACAATTGACAAATTGACAATTGACAATTGACCATTGACAAATTGACAATTGACAATTGACAATTGACAAATTGACAATTGACAAATTGACAATTGACAAATTGACAATTGACAAATTGACAATTGACAAATTGACAATTGACAAATTGACAATTGACAAATTGACAATTGACAAATTGACAATTGACAAATTGACAATTGACAAAATTGACAATTGACAAATTGACAATTGACAAATTGACAATTGACAAATTGACAATTGACAAATTGACAATTGACAAATTGACAATTGACAATTGACAATTGACAAATTGACAATTGACAAATTGACAATTGACAAATTGACAATTGACAAATTGACAATTGACAAATTGACAATTGACAAATTGACAATTGACAAATTGACAATTGACAAATTGACAATTGACAAATTGACAATTGACAAATTGACAATTGACAAATTGACAATTGACAAATTGACAATTGACAAATTGACAATTGACAAATTGACAATTGACAAATTGACAATTGACAAATTGACAATTGACAAATTGACAATTGACAAATTGACAATTGACAAATTGACAATTGACAAATTGACAATTGACAAATTGACAATTGACAAATTGACAATTGACAAATTGACAATTGACAAATTGACAATTGACAAATTGACAATTGACAAATTGACAATTGACAAATTGACAATTGACAATTGACAAATGACAATTGACAAATTGACAATTGACAAATTGACAATTGACAAATTGACAATTGACAAATTGACAATTGACAAATTGACAATTGACAATTGACAATTGACAAATTGACAATTGACAAATTGACAATTGACAAATTGACAATTGACAATTGACAATTGACAAATTGACAATTGACAAAATTGACAATTGACAAATTGACAATTGACAAATTGACAATTGACAAATTGACAATTGACAAATTGACAATTGACAAATTGACAATTGACAAATTGACAATTGACAAATTGACAATTGACAAATTGACAATTGACAAATTGACAATTGACAAATTGACAATTGACAAATTGACAATTGACAAATTGACAATTGACAAATTGACAATTGACAATTGACAATTGACAAATTGACAATTGACAAATTGACAATTGACAAATTGACAATTGACAATTGACAATTGACAAATTGACAATTGACAAATTGACAATTGACAAATTGACAATTGACAAATTGACAATTGACAAATTGACAAATTGACAATTGACAAATTGACAATTGAAATTGACAAATTGACAATTGACACAATTGACAATTGACAATTGACAATTGACAATTGACAATTGACAATTGACAAATTGACAAATTGACAATTACAATTGACAATTGACAAATTGACATTGACAAATTGACAATTGACAAATGGACAATTGACAATAATTGACAATTGACAAATTGACAATTGACAATTGACATTACAAATTGACAATTGACAAATTGACAATTGACAATTGACAATTGACAAATTGACAATTGACAAATGACAATTGACAAAATTGACAATTGACAAATTGACAAATTGACAAATTGACAATTGACAAATTGACAATTGACAAATTGACAATTGACAAATTGACAATTGACAAATTGACAATTGACAAATTGACAATTGACAAATTGACAATTGACAAATTGACAATTGACAAATTGACAATTGACAAATTGACAATTGACAATTGACAATTGACAAATTGACAATTGACAAATTGACAATTGACAAATTGACAATTGACAAATTGACAATTGACAAATTGACAATTGACAAATTGACAATTGACAAATTGACAATTGACAAATTGACAATTGACAAATTGACAATTGACAAATTGACAATTGACAAATTGACAATTGACAAATTGACAATTGACAAGATTGACAATTGACAAATTGACAATTGACAAATTGACAATTGACAAATTGACAATTGACAAATTGACAATTGACAAATTGACAATTGACAAATTGACAATTGACAAATTGACAATTGACAAATTGACAATTGACAAATTGACAATTGACAAATTGACAATTGACAAATTGACAATTGACAAATTGACAATTGACAAATTGACAATTGACAAATTGAACAATTGACAAATTGACAATTGACAAATTGACAATTGACAAATTGACAATTGACAAATTGACAATTGACAAATTGACAATTGACCAAATTGACCAATTGACAAAATTGACAATTGACAAATTGACAATTGACAAATTGACAATTGACAAATTGACAATTGACAAATTGACAATTGACAAATTGACAATTGACAAATTGACAATTGACAAATTGACAATTGACAAAAATTGACAATTGACAAATTGACAATTGAACAATTGACAATTGACAATTGACAAATTGACAATTGACAAATTGACAATTGACAAATTGACAATTGACAAATTGACAATTGACAAATTGACAAATTGACAAATTGACAATTGACAAATTGACAATTGACAAATTGACAATTGACAAATTGACAATTGACAAATTGACAATTGACAAATTGACAAATTGACAATTGACAAATTGACAATTGACAAATTGACAATTGACAAATTGACAATTGACAAATTGACAATTGACAAATTGACATTGACAAATTGACAATTGACAAATTGACAATTGACAAATTGACAATTGACAAATTGACAATTGACAAATTGACAATTGACAAATTGACAATTGACAAATTGGACAATTGACAAATTGCCAATTGACAAATTGACATTGACAAATTGACAATTGACAAATTGACATTGACAAATTGACAATTGACAAATTGACAATTGACAAATTGACAATTGACAAATTGACAATTGACAAATTGACAATTGACAAATTGACAATTGACAAATTGACAATTGACAAATTGACAATTGACAAATTGACAATTGACAAATTGACAATTGACAAATTGACAATTGAACAAATTGACAATTGACAATTGACAATTGACAAATTGACAATTGACAAATTGACAATTGACAAATTGACAATTGACAAATTGACAATTGACAAATTGACAATTGACAATTGACAATTGACAAATTGACAATTGACAAATTGACAATTGACAAATGACAATTGACAAATTGACAATTGACAAATTGACAATTGACAAATTGACAATTGACAAATTGACAATTGACAAATTGACAATTGACAAATTGACAATTGACAAATTGACAATTGACAAATTGACAATTGACAAATTGACAATTGACAAATTGACAATTGACAAATTGACAATTGACAAATTGACAATTGACAAATTGACAATTGACAAATTGACAATTGACAAATTGACAATTGACAAATTGACAATTGACAAATTGACAATTGACAAATTGACAATTGACAAATTGACAATTGACAAATTGACAATTGACAAATTGACAATTGACAAATTGACAATTGACAAATTGACAATTGACAAATTGACAATTGACAAATTGCAAATTGACAATTGACAAATTGACAATTGACAAATTGACAATTGACAAATTGACAATTGACAAATTGACAAATTGACAATGACAAATTGACAAATTGACAAATTGACAATTGACAAATTGACAATTGACAAATGGGCACAATTGACAAATTGACAATTGACAAATTGCCAATTGACAATTGCAATGACAAATTGACAATTGACAATGACAAATTGACAATTGACAAATTGACAATTGACAAATTGACAATTGACAAATTGACAAATTACATTAAACAAATTGACAATTGACAATTGACAATTGACAAATTGACAATTGACAAATTGACAATTGACAAATTGACAATTGACAAATTGACAATTGACAAATTGACAATTGACAAATTGACAATGACAAATTGACAGACAAATGACAATTGACAAATTGACAATTGACAAATTGACAATTGACAAATTGACAATTGACAAATTGACAAATTGACAATTGAACAATTGACAATTGACAAATTGACAAATTGACAATTGACAAATTGACAAATTGACAATTGACAAATTGACAATTGACAAATTGACAATTGACAAATTGACAATTGACAAATTGACAATTGACAATTGACAATTGACAATTGACAATTGACAATTGACATTGACAAATTGACAATTGACAAATTGACAATTGACAAATTGACAATTGACAAATTGACAATTGACAAATTGACAATTGACAAATTGACAATTGACAAATTGACAATTGACAAATTGACAATTGACAAATTGACAATTGACAAATTGACAATTGACAAATTGACAATTGACAAATTGACAATTGACAAATTGACAATTGACAAATTGACAATTGACAAATGGACAATTGACAAATTGACAATTGACAAATTGACAATTGACAAATTGACAATTGACAAATTGACAATGGAAAGTCTCTATATGCCCGGTAGCTTAGTTGGAAAAGTACCCGGCGCGTAACTGGGAGTCTCGGGTTCGTATCCCGACTGGGACTATCGGGATTTTTTTCTCTTAAATTTTCAATTGTCAAATTGACAATTGACAAATTGACAATTGACAAATTGACAATTGACAAATTGACAAATTGACAATTGACAATTGACAATTGACAAATTGACAATTGACAAATTGACAATTGACAAATTGACAATTGACAAATTGACAATTGACAAATTGACAATTGACAAATTGACAATTGACAAATTGACAATTGACAAATTGACAATTGACAAATTGACAATTGACAAATTGACAATTGACAATTGACAATTGACAAATTGACAATTGACAAATTGACAATTGACAATTGACAATTGACAATTGACAAATTGACAATTGACAAATTGACAATTGACAAATTGACAATTGACAAATTGACAATTGACAAATTGACAATTGACAAATTGACAATTGACAAATTGACAATTGACAAATTGACAATTGACAAATTGACAATTGACAAATTGACAATTGACAAATTGACAATTGACAAATTGACAATTGACAAATTGACAATTGACAAATTGACAATTGACAATTGACAATTGACAAATTGACAATTGACAAATTGACAATTGACAAATTGACAATTGACAAATTGACAATTGACAAATTGACAATTGACAAATTGACAATTGACAATTGACAATTGACAAATTGACAAATTGACAAATTGACAATTGACAATTGACAATTGACAAATTGACAATTGACAATTGACAATTGACAAATTGACAATTGACAAATTGACAATTGACAAATTGGACAATTGACAAATTGACAATTGACAATTGACAATTGACAAATTGACAATTGACAATTGACAATTGACAAATTGACAATTGACAAATTGACAATTGAACAAATTGACAATTGACAATTGACAATTGACAAATTGACAATTGAACAATTGACAATTGACAAAATTGACAATTGACAAATTGACAATTGACAAATGACAATTGACAAATTGACAATTGACAAATTGACAATTGACAAATTGACAATTGACAAATTGACAATTGACAAATTGACAATTGACAAATTGAAATTGACAAATTGACAATTGACAAATTGACAATTGACAAATTGACAATTGACAAATTGACAATTGACAAATTGACAATTGACAAATTGACAATTGACAAATTGACAATTGAAAATGACAATTGACAATTGGACAAATTGACAATTGACAAATTGACAATTGACAATGGAACACTTGACAAATGACCAATTGACAAATTGACAATTGACAAATTGACAATTGACAAATTGACAATGAAATTGACAATTGACAAATTGACAATTGACAAATTGACAATTGACAAATGACAATTGACAAATTGGACAATTGACAAATTGACAATTGACAAATTGACAATATTGACAAATTGACAATTGACAAATTGACAATTTGACAAATTGACAATTGACAAATTGACATATGGACAAATTGACAATTGACAAATTGACAATTGACCAATTGACAATTGACAAATTGACAATTGACAAATTGACAATTGACAAATTGACAATTGACAAATTGACAATTGACAAACTTGACAATTGACAAATTGACAATTGACAAATTGACAATTGACAAATTGACAATTGACAAATTGACAATTGACAAATTGACAATTGACAAATGACAATTGACAAATTGACAATTGACAAATTGACAATTGACAAATTGACAATTACAAATGACAATTGACAAATTGACAATTGACCAAATTGACAATTGACAAACTGACAATTGACAACTTGACAATTGACAAATTGACAATTGACAAATTGAACAATTGACCCAAATTGACAATTGACAAATGACAACTTGACAAATTGACAATTGACAAATTGACACTTGACAAATTGACAATTGGACAATTGACAAATTGACAATTGACAAATTGACAATGACAATTGACAATTGACAATATTGACAATTGACAAATTGACAATTGACAATTGACAATTGACAAATTGACAATTGACAAATGACAATTGACACAATTGACAATTGACAATTGACAATTGACAAATTGACAATTGACAAATTGACAATTGACAAATTGACAATTGACAAATTGACAATTGACAAATTGACAACTTGACAAATGGACAATTGACAAATTGACAATTGACAAATTGACAATTGACAAATTGACAATTGACAATTGCAATTGACAAATTGACAATTGACAAATTGACAATTGACAAATTGACAATTGACAAATTGGACAATTGACAAATTGACAATTGACAAATTGACAATTGACAAATTGACAATTTTGACAAATTGACAATTGACAAATTGACAATTGACAAATTGACAATTGACAAATTGACAATTGACAAATTGACAATTGACAAATTGACAATGTGAACAAATTGGACAATTAACAAATTGGACAATTGACAAATTGACAATTGACAAATTGACATATTGACAAATTGACAATTGACAAATTGACAAATTGACAAATTGACATATTGACAAATTGACAAATTGACAAATTGACAAATTGACAAATTGACAATTGACAAATTGACAATTGACAAATTGACAATTGACAAATTGACAATTGACAAATTGACAATTGACAAATTGACAATTGACAAATTGACAATTGACAAATTGACAATTGACAAATTGACAATTTGACAAATTGACAATTGACAAATTGACAATTGACAAATTGACAATTGACAAATTGACAATTGACAAATTGACAATTGACAAATTGACAAATTGACAAATTGACAATTGACAAATTGACAATTGACAAATTGACAATTGACAAATTGACAATTGACAAATTGACAATTGACAAATTGACAATTGACAAATTGACAATTGACAAATTGACAATTGACAAATTGACAATTGACAAATTGACAATTGACAAATTGACAATTGACAAATTGACAATTGACAAATTGACAATTGACAAATTGACAATTGACAAATTGACAATTGACAAATTGACAATTGACAAATTGACAATTGACAAATTGACAATTGACAAATTGACAATTGACAATTGACAAATTGACAATTGACAAATTGACAATTGACAAATTGACAATTGACAAATTGACAATTGACAAATTGACAATTGACAAATTGACAATTGACAATTGCACAAATTGGACAAATTGACAATTGACAAATTGACAATTGACAAATTGACAATTGACAAATTGACAATTGACAAATTGACCATTGACAAATTGACAATTGACAAATTGACAATTGACAAATTGACAATTGACAAATTGACGAAGTGACCAATTGACAATTGACAAATTGACAATTGACAAATTGACAATTGACAATGACAATTGCCAAATTGACAATTGACAAATTGACAATTGACAAATTGACAATTGACAAATGGACAATTGACAAATTGACAATTGACAAATTGACAATTGACAAATTGACAATTGACAAATTGACAATTGACAAATTGACAATTGACAAATTGACAATTGACAAATTGACAATTGGACAAATTGACAATTGACAAATTGACAATTGACAAATTGACAATTGACAAATTGACAATTGACAAATTGACATTGACAAATTGACAATTGACAAATTGACAATTGACAAATTGACAATTGACAAATTGACAATGACAATTGACAATTGACAAATTGACAATTGACAAATTGACAATTGACAAATTGGACAATTGACAAATTGACAATTGACAAATTGACAATAATGACAATTGACAATTGACAAATTGACAATTGACAAATTGACAATTGACAAATTGACAATTGACAATTGACAATTGACAAATTGACAATTGAACAAATTGACAATTGACAAGAATTGACAATTGACAAATTGACAATTGACAAATTGACAATTGACAATGAGCATTGACAATTGACAAATTGACAATTGACAAATTGACAATTGACAAATTGACAATTGACAAATTGACAATTGACAAATTGACAATTGACAAATTGACAATTGACAAATTGACAATTGACAAAGTTGACAATTGACAAATTGACCAATTGACAAATTGACAATTGACAAATTGACAATTGACAATTGGACCAATTGACAATTGACAATTGACAAATTGACAATTGACAAATTGACAATTGACAAATTGACAATTGACAAATTGACAATTGACAAATTGACAATTGAACAAATTGACAATTGACAAATTGACAATTGACAAATTGACAATTGACAAATTGACAATTGACAAATTGACAATTGACAAATTGACAATTGACAAATTGACAATTGACAAATTGACAATTGACAAATTGACAATTGACAATTGACAATTGACAAATGACAATTGACAAATGGACAATTGACAAATTGACAATTGACAAATTGACAATTGACAAATTGGACAATTGACAAATTGACAATTGACAAATTGACAATTGACAATTGACAATTGACAAATTGACAATTGACAAATTGACAATTGACAAATTGACAATTGACAAATTGACAATTGACACATTGACAATTGACAAATTGAACAGTGACAAATTGACAATTGACAAATTGACAATTGACAAATTGACATCTGACAAATTGACAATTGACAAATTGACAATTGACAAATTGACAATTGACAAATTGACAATTGACAAATTGACAATTGACAAATTGACAATTGACAAATTGACAATTGACAAATTGACAATTGACAAATTGACAATTGACAAATTGACAATTGACAAATTGAAAATTGACAATTGACAAATTGACAATTGACAAATTGGCAATTGACAAATTGACAATTGACAAATTGGCAATTGGCAAATTGACAATTGACAAATTGACAAATTGACAATTGACAATTGACAATTGACAAATTGACAATTGACAAATTGACAATTGACAAATTGACAATTGACAAATTGACAATTGACAAATTGACAATTGACAAATTGACAATTGACAAATTGGCAATTGGCAAATTGACAATTGACAAATTGGCAATTGGCAAATTGACAATTGACAAATTGACAAATTGACCAAGTGACAATTGACAATTGACAAGTTAACAATTGACAATTGACAAATTGACAAATTGACAAATTGACAAATTGACAAATTGACAATTGATAAATTGACAATTGACAAATTGACAATTGACAAATTGACAATTGACAAATTGACAATTGACAAATTGACAATTGACAATTGACAATTGACAAATTGACAATTGACAAATTGACAATTGACAAATTGACAATTGACAAATTGACAATTGACAAATTGACAATTGACAAATTGACAATTGACAAATTGACAATTGCAAATTGACAATTGACAAATTGACAATTGACAAATTGACAATTGACAAATTGACAATTGACAATTGACAATTGACAAATTGACAATTGACAAATTGACAATTGACAAATTGACAATTGACAAATTGACAATTGACAAATTGACAATTGACAATTGACAATTGACAATTGACAGATGACAAATTGACAATTGACAATTGACAATTGACAATTGAAATTGACAAATTGACAATTGACAATAATTGACAATTGACAATTGACAATTCACAAATTGACAATTGACAAATTGACAATGACAAATTGACAATTGACAATGACATTGACAAATTGACAATTGACAAATTGACAATTGACAAATTGACAATTGACAAATTGACAATTGACAATGCAATTGACAATTGACATGACAGATTTGACAATTGACAAATTGACAATTGACAAATTGACAATTGACAAATTGACAATTGACAGAATTGACAATTTGACAAATTGACAATTGACAAATTGACATTGACAAATTGACAATTGACAAATTGACAAATTGACAAATTGACAATTGACCAACTTGACAATTGACAAAATTGACAATTGACAAATGAAATGACAAATTGACAATGACCAAATTGACAATTGACAAGTGACAATTGACAAATTGACAATTGACAAATTGACAATTGACAAATTGACAATTGACAGAATTGACAATTGACAAATTGACAAATTGACAATTGACAAATTGACAATTGACAAATTGACAATTGACAAATTGACAATGACAAATTGACAATTGACAAAATTGACACAATTGACAATGACAATTGACAAATTGGACAATTGACAAATTGACAATTGACAAATTGACAATTGACAAATTGGACAATTGACAAATTGACAATTGACAAATTGACAATTGACAAATTGACAATTTGACAAATTGGACAAATTGACAAATTGACAATTGACAAATTGACAATTGACACCAATTGACAATTTGACAATTGACAATGAAATTGGACAATTGACAATTG